>OZ007564.1:112215090-113465090 GCA_963931875.1 Pollenia griseotomentosa | reverse complement strand
TAAGAAAACATTAACTAAAGAGTGTTTAAGCGGCACAAAGTCATTTATAGCTCTAACACTCAGATGGAAATTATTCTTAAAATTTATAGTTTTACCGAATATCTAACAAATATTAAAGAAATATGTATATTGCTTATTTAAATCATTATATGAAAGTATTTCTTGTAATGTATAATTATGCTTTATTTAAGATATAATAATAAAGTTATTATTCTATATACAAATAATAATTATTAGTTGTTTTTGTTTGGCTGCAGGTCCACGTAAATTAATAAAATAAAAAATAAAAATTCGTGATATTTTCGTTTTGACCTGCAGCCAAACAAAAACAACAAATAATTTATATATATCGAAAAAGGTCAACTATAAAAACATACATATAAATAATAATCCAAAAAGTTGCGAATAAAGCTACAAAGTAATGAATTCAAGAAGTCATTAAAATTAGGATTGTAAGTAAAGTTTTTGCTGGGTGATTCATCAATATAAACATATGAATTAAAAATCTTCTTCTACATCAGTCTGTGAATTCATGCCGGTTGGTCATTGCAGAATGTCGTCATAAAATTTTTGGAAATCGGCAGGCATATATTGCTTTAGTTAATTACGATCTTTAATATTAATAAATTTATTGGCAGGTTGGTTGAGAAGCATGAAAAGGCTTCAAAAGTACGAATTTTCGTACAACAACCTTGCTTTTTTAAAACGAAAAAACTTTCCGTATTGGGTTCACTGTCAATTAAGGGTCGACATACGACAACACCTGGGTTTTTAGGCGCAAAGTATTTTTGCAATATTTAAAACAGTATATCGGTCTATATAATGCTATGTTCATACGACGATATAAACCACTCGTTTCGCTCATTGAAACTAGTTTGCCAAACATGCTGTTCATACGATTCATTCTTGTTTCATTTTGACATTTTTTTGGGTTGTTAGTGTTTTTTATTATTAATATTATTATTATTAGTATTTTTTTTATTTAATACTTTTGTTAATATTATTATGTTATAATTATCACTTTACATCAATTTTTGTTTTGTTTTTTCTTTGTTTTGACTTTTTTGAGAGCTAATTCAGATAAACTAACGATAAATGTTATCAAGATTGGAGATGATAATAAATGTTTCCTGTTTCGCAGCCTGTTTCAAAATGAAACGACCTGTTTCGCTCTCAAAATTTTGTATGGGGAAAGAAGTCGTTTAATCATGTTTGGGGCGCGAAACAGGAATAAAAGAGCGAAACACGAATATTGCTGTCCGTGTGAACATGGTATTAGTACCTCCAAAAACAGCAAAAATCTCAATTTCTTTCAATTTAAATACCAAATTAGCTCCATTCCTCATTAATAACTGGAATTTTTTTTTTTTTTGTCTTTTTATTTTCATTTTAGGATCTCAAAGTCAAAGTTTCAAATCGGCTTCTCATCTCAAAAGCGGTTATAATTTTTTACCCTCTAGCACAATATCAGCTGGCAATGTATTGCGGAGCAACATCTGTTCAAACAGTGCAAATAGCAGCCGGAATACTCAATTTTCATCGGGTTCGCCATTCACATCATCAACAGCTGAAATAGCTTTCAATCGTCAATACTCATCATTTTCAAGTGCATCTGCCGCTGTAACCAAAATGCCAATTCCGCCGTTTTTAGCGGCGTCTCCTTTTCTTTTTTCGTATCGTAGACTGAAAGAAGAGACAAATAACAATAGTCTCGGTTACATGAATAATAATCACAGCAATGGCAGCAGTTCATCATCCTCGCAGGGTATTATGAATCCCCACAGCCCTAATGTTGTGGCTCCATCATTTCATGCTCATTCGCCTGTGGGATCATCCACCTCGTCCTTTTCAAGTGTAAGCTCTAGCGGCAATGGTGCATTCTTACAAGACTACGATCGAAAATTTAGCTTATTAAGTCTTTTTAAAAATCCGTACAAATACACCGACCGCAGGACTACAGCACAAATTCCAACTGGTTTTGGGGGAAGTACAGCTGCAGCTATAAGTTCTGCATTTTCAATGGCAAGTCCTGGCCTACCTTCTTCTGCATTTAGTTCAACGGCACATACTGCTGCTCTAACGCATAAAGTACAAACGCCAAACCCAGCGAACACATCGCCTTGGAAACTTATGGCCGAAGCCCACCAAAATTCTCCCTTCAACCGTTCTTACCAAGGAGCATTTAGTGCAATGAGTACTGCTGATGTGAGTAGCCGCAAAAACGCCTTTAGCAGCATAGTATCTGGAGGCAGCAGCGCTTTTGCCCGAACTGATGTCAGTGCCAATAGCAGTGTTAATGGATGTAGTGACACCTCCAAGAATCGCAAAGTTCATAAATGTGACAATGAAGGTTGCGACAAAGTTTATACAAAAAGTTCTCATCTAAAGGCTCACAAGCGAACGCATACAGGTAAAGTAGTTTTTTTTTAATATTTAAGTCTACACTGCCTGTTAAAATTAAAGCCGCTCTCTCCTGCTAAAACTTTTTGGACCATTAGTTTATTTAATTAATGAGATTCTTGTCAAAATTAAAATCAGTGGTAGAATAAGTACAAGGTTTAGTCCTGAGGTATTTTGTTCTCAATTTTAAGACCCATAAAACGTCAAACAAAAGAAAATAAGGAAAAAATTAAAGCAAGTGTCTAAAATCAAATAAATTAATTTGACATTACATGGGAAAATAATGACAACTCTCCCTAATGCACATACCTGGTACTTATTATACCATCGGAAATACTATTTTGGAAAAGGAAAATAAACAAAATTCTTAAACATTTTATTATTTTACTTGCAGCAAGACCGGCATAACTCAAAAAATGACATTTTGGAGTTAGAGATGCAGAATTGTTCGCTTTGTTTTTCTTTATATTGTGTATTAAATTCATCTTTATATCTTTTATACTTTCCCAGTTTGAAGAGAATGTGTCTTCTTTTTTCTAAGTAGTTAGACCAAATCAAAAATTTTAAATGCGTTTGTCTCGAAATGGATTTTTTTGAGTTATGCCGGTCTTGCAGCAAATGAGCGATATTGCTAGAAAAGTTTTGTTTCAAACTTCAAGCTAGCAAATTGGTAACCTGGGTGTTACGTTGGCATTGTCTTAAGCTTTTGTCTTGTTAATCTTTCACACTTTTTTGGACGTGGCTAAAGACGTATAAGCTTGTTTTAATCAAACTCACTTATATCGTTTTTTTTTTTAACCTACTGTTTTGTCTTTTAATACCCTAAACTAACAAAAGATGGAGAGTTTATTATTCATTTGGGCTGAGCTTTGTGACTTAAAGAAATAGTTGCCGTAGACCCAGCTTTTACACAGTGAGATGATCACATTTTTTTTTTTTGCAAAAGCTTGAATTTTAAAAAAGCATAAATGTCAAATCAGCTTGGATCTTAAAGGGCCAAATCGGGGTTAAAATTCGTACTTTTGGTAAATTTTGCCTGATTTTAAAACCTATTTTCAAATTGAAATTTACTGTGGTGATGATGGTTGAATCTAGTGATGCCAATAGTAGGGAATTTTCCCTTTTTGTAGGATTTTTTTTGGGAAAATTCAAGCGTAGGGAAAAAAGGAAAGATTTTTTTATTTTAAGTAAAATGTAGGGAATTTTTTAAATATTATCTCATTTTCAATATATTGTCTAAAAATACGTAAATATTTATCTTATATGCGTTTAAAAATTAAAATTTTTCATATACAATAGCATTTAAGTAGAAATGTAGTATTTTTTGACAGAAGCCCTATACTATGAGTCCTAACTGCCTGGCAATCTTTAACAATAGCGAATGTACCCATAGATTCCTCGCGCCTCTTATATATAACCAGCGTTTAAAAAACTGCAGTCAAAGTAAAAAAAAACTGTAATTTCTTCTAAATCTTCATTTGTCATTGGCAAAAAAAAAAAATTGGCTTTTACTTCAGATTCATCAAATGTAAACACTAGCTGTCAAACCAACTCAAAAGTGAAAAGTTGTACACAAATTTTCGTTTTTTTCGACAGTTTGGTTTCGACTGCAGTTTTTTAAACCCTATATATAACTAGGGGGCGACGAATATTCGCGTTCAAATCTGCGAAACTCTCTTATACGTATGCGAATATTAAAAGCGAATATCTAATGAATGAAATTTCTACATAGAAATTAATTTGTAAAAAAACAATCACATCCCTAAACTAAGAGAAATAAAACAATACATCTTTGAATTTTCAAAAAATGTTTAATGAGAAATTTTAAGGACAAGGAAGGATATATTTTTAGTTCAGGGGAACTGAAGAAAATATGTTTTTAAAATTTTACAGAATTTTTATTTGGTACCAAGTCTTCTTAAAATTATTAAAAACAAGTATTCTTGAAAAAGATTAAGCTCTTCAAAAAGGACAAAAGACGAGGAATAGAAAAATCAAATATGAAGTTTTACTATGTTTCGTCTTTAGATTAAAGGTATATAGTGGCGTTTCTGCCAAAATGAAAAAATTTTAATTTGTCACACAGTGTTATTTTTTTAAATTGAGTTTTTATTTGTGCGTGTATGGCGTTAACAATATAACAAAATAGGTACATATTTGTCTGTCTGTTGCTAAAAACAATAAATTTTGAACGTAGGGATATGTGTAGCGAACATTTTTTTGGTTGTAGGAAAAAAGGGATTTTTTTTCTGAGACACGTAGGGATTTTTTGAAATTTCTCCTGGCATCACTGGTTGAATCATAAAATAAATTTATTTTTAAAAAATTTTGCATTATAAATGGGGATGATTAAAAAGTACCAAAAACACCCCTTTTAATTTACTTTCCCCACTAAAATGTCCAGTTTCGAGTTTTTTTGTAAAATCTTAGTTACAGAAGTAAAAATATTTGAAAAAAAGTGCTTACAAAAGGTACCAAATTACGATGTTTGTCCCTGATGAAAATTTAAGTTGAAAAATAAGTAAACTTTTAAAATTCTGAGGTCTTAATGAGGATGATCATAAAGTACCCGAAATTATTTTGCAGATTTAGCCGCTTACACCTTATTTTTATATAATTTTAAAATCATGGCTGTTCTCAAATACCAATCGAAGAAGTGAAAAACTACATGGATACACACAGTTTCTAATTTGATTTTAGAAGTGTATCAATACAAAAACAATTTTCGTATATTTTGTTTTTGTTTATCGAATTTAGCGATTTATGAAAAGAAATTGACAAACATATCTGTTGCATTTTGACAAAACATCTTAAGTTAAATTTAAAAAGTTGAAAAAAATGTTGTTGTTGTTTCATTCAAAAAACATTTTGTTTACGTTTTAAAATTTTGTATTATTAACGAAGTTTTTCTTTAATTTTGGTTTATTTTATTATTTGATAAAAATGATTTTTTCACAGAGTTTTTTAGAACCTTTTTTTCTATCCTATCTCGACTTAAGATGTTTTGTCAAAATGCCACAGATTTAATAACCGACATATGAACAAAAAAATTTATAAGCCCCTTTTTCAAAAATCACTTTCAATAGCTAAAATATTGCAAACAAAAATTGTGTTTATAAAAAATTGTTCATAAATTACTTTTATACACACAGAAAAAAATCAATGTAAAATCGTTGAAAACAGGGTTGATTCTACAGTTTTCGGCAGTGATTTTGCTTCATAATTAAACATGATTTTACAATAACTTGCGAACAACATTTTTTTCTTTTAAAATAACTATTATTAATGTTTATTTAACATTGCAGTAAAGCTAGAGGAAAACTTCATTTATATTGAAATAACAATCCGAATCACGTTGAATGAAAGTTATTTCAAGTTGAAACAACGTGAAACAACGTGAATTTCATGTAGAATAAAGTTGGTTTGAGTGTGAAGTAACAGTGAAAAGAATCTTCAAAGACAACGTATGCATTTATTTAATAATAATTCAAAACACGTACCGGCGGAGCCAAAAAAAGAGAGGTTATAAATTTGTATTTTCCTGTAACACATGTTTCACTTTTTTGTATCCCACTTTGTAAGCAGAATGGTCCGATATGGGTTTCATCATCCTTCAACTTTGAAAATTTGATGTACTATTGAACTAAATAATTTTAACAAAAAGAATACGGGAATTCTGCTTCTCTTTTTAGATTATTTCAAATATGTTAATAAATTTTTTTTTATCTTTTTTAGTCTTGTTGTTTTTTCTATACAAAACAAGTAAAAAAGGTTTTTTACAGTTTCATTAGGGAACAACTTTATTTTAACATTTTTTATTTCATGCAGAAATTTACTATGAAATTTAGTCAACATTGCGCCATGTTAATTTAACATTGATATTTTTTTCTGTGTGTATAAATGTGTCTTAATTTTCTTCCAAAACTTGAGAAAACACTTTTACTGCCGTTAATATAAAAAATATTTTTGCATCAAGAATAAATTGAGCACAAGCAATTTAAACAAGAGTCAAAGCATCCCAAAAAAATTTTGTAATGTTAGATCCGTGAAAGATAATTTCTTTTATTTTAGCCCTATTTCGTTTAAAAATTTTTGTGTCACGTTCAACTTCAGATTAAGTAATTTGTATACCATCCAAAATCTCAGAAAATAATTTTAGAGCGGTATGGACATAATCGACGATATCTTTCATATAAGCCGCTCCCATAAAAATCATTCCTACTTAGCTCTACTTCTACTTATATCACAAGATATAACTTTTAAATCTAAAGGGTGTTTTTTTATAATTATCTGGTAGATAACTCCGTGGTATTTATTGTTTAAATATTATATCCAGCATATGTTCCCCGCGGCTACGAGTAACATGGTCCATTCGAGCAGTTCGACTTTTGGCTTTTTACAATAAATATGGACGTATGGTGCAGTGCATTAAGATTTGCTGGGTTGTCGGCATAAATGAATCGCCCGAACAGTGAACAGGACCACTTCTAGAAATAAAGTTGTCAGCAAATTGATTTTGCAATAAATCGATCGCTTAGGGCTCTGTATGGAAACTTGCGCCACGCTGTCTTATTGAAACCAAATGTCGTTGATGTTTTTTGATTCATTTTTAGAAACAAAATTTCAGTCAGCATGGCTCGATAGCGCTCATCATTTACCATAACGCCAGCTTTTTGCTTAGATCGAAAGAAATAAGGACCGATGATGCCGCCAGTGTGTAAACCGCACCAAGCAGTCAATTTTAGTCAGGGCTGTGGAGTCGGAGGTGAGGTTTTTGTACCGGAGTCGGAGTCGTAGTACCCACAAAAACTAGCGACTCCGACTCCGACTTTTTTGCATTAAAATTTTTCCAATATTTTTCAAAATAAAAAATTTTAATGACCAATTTCTCCAATTCTTTTTAAATATCAATTCATATTTAAATATAATTTTTCTTATAATTTTATTTTAATTTGACATAAAAAAACAAATTTTAAACATAAATTGATATTTAAATAAATTAGTGGAATTGGACATAAGAAGTCTGCTTTTTGAAATTTTTTTCATATCAAAAATTAAAAAATTGAGATAACATCTTATTTTGACAATTTATAAGAATAGTTATATAGATTGTATCGAAGCATGTCCTTTTCTATGTTTTAATGTGACCTCAAATTTCTGCAACAAAAACCAGCGGGTTCACTATTTGAATTTCGCCAAGATATCGTTAATGAAATAGAGCCGAATTAAGGAATTTAAAAATTAAATTTGTAAAGATGTTGTTTTTTATTTATCGTATATTAACGAATATTTTTGTAGCCATGTTCCTGAATATGACTTGGAATCAGCTGTAGCTCCTGTGGTGAAAGCATTAAGGGAACTACATTTTAAGTTCCAACCTTCAAGGTGAATTATAATAGAATAAAAGGAAAAGGAACTCGGAAAATACTTGACATTGTTCCAGATATAATTCCCATCAATGTGGGGGTTAACCCGAAAAATGATTTGAGAATACTTTTATCTTCTCACTTTAGGGAAAATTGGAGAGATAATAAAGACTTGCAATTTCAAATTTCGGTCTTGGACAATAATAATATTGAATTAGGAACGGAAAAATGCAATGGCGAGTTCTTGATGCCTTTAACGTCTAAGCCAATTGGACTTGGTGTTGTTTTCAACTTTTCTATCTCGAAAGCTACATTAGAAAGGACTTATGGAAATTCACACATATAAATTCCAACAGTATAAAAAACGTTTTTTGAAAAAGATGTGAATTGGTGTAGTTTATCTCTCCCCTAAAAAAATATTTTTATTTTTTTTAGCACTGTTTGCATAATTTTAATAAATTAATATAACCTTTAAAATATTCTAAAGTTCAATGATCAAGAATGTCATAACACTTTAGAATTAAAAAAGTTCAACCCATTTGGTCTATTGAATCGGGCGGTATATGTTTTTTACATTTTTTCTTAAATCCAAATAAAATATTGTTACGTTTTTCCTTTAATAAACGCGTTTGAGTTCTTTTAATTGCAAATCCGAATAAAAATCCACACTTATTTAACTTAACAAACTTTATTAATTATTTTGTTCACAATTATTAGTTACGAACAGAACCGTTTCTCAAAACAAACTAAACTAATAATTCATGAGTCACCCCTTTTTATATTTCATAACTATTTCCTGAAATTTCCTGAACCTTCCTGTACAAACTACTTATTATGTTCTAAAACCATTTCTAGAAATGACTAAGAAATTCATGTAATAATTATTTTAAAATAACAGTTGTGTTCAAAATTATACATGACAATTTTAAGTAACTACTATAACTTAAAAGATAACTTATTACTATAACTATAAATAATACTTTAGATAATTTTACTTTCGCAGCAATGGCCTCCACTTAAGCCTGTTCGTCCAGAATAGGCTCAGATTCTCCTTTTCCATAATGGGCTAGTCGTTCTAGATGTACCACTTTCATTTTTGACCTTGGACTCCTATATTTCTGGATTCGATACACCACGTCATTTAATTTCTTTATGACTTTATACGGGCCATCCCAATGAGTCTGCAGCTTTGGAGATAGTCCTTTCTTCCGTTGCGGATTAAAAAGTAAAACCAACTGGCCTTCTTTGTAGCCTTCCGAATTTGCCGCTCGATAGTATCTGGCTTTCATCTTGTCACTGGACAGCTTAATCCGGCTTCGCACGAATTCATGAAGTTCATTGAGGTCATCTTGTTTCTGCGAGGTAAAGCCCTCATTATTTTCATCTGTTGGTCCAGGCTTAACGCCAAATTCTAGATCTCCAGGTAATCTGAGCTCCGTTCCAAAGACAATTTTGGCAGGTGTACGAGAGGTGGTGTTGTGAACAGCTGATCTATATGCCAACAGGAACTTTGGAATGTGTTCATCCCAGTCTTTCTGATGTGCGCTTACCACTTTACGCAAGTGCTCCTCTAGTGTGCGGTTAAATCTTTCAACCATGCCATCGGATTGTGGATGCAAAGGAGTGGTTCTAGTTTTCCTTATTCCGTACAATTCACACATCTCTTTGAACACACCAGATTCAAAATTTCTGCCTTGGTCGGAGTGTAATTCTATTGGAACTCCGTAGCGGCATACCCAGTTATTCAAAAATACGTCCACAACGGTTCTGGCTTCTTTATTTGGGATTGCATACACCTCTGGCCATTTACTGAAGTAATCGATAACTACTAGCACATAACGGTTGCCGGCATCACTCACAGGAAAAGGTCCAGCTATATCCATTGCGATTCGCTCAAATGGGGCACCCGAATTGTACTGTTGAAGCGGTCCCCGACTTCTCTTTGTTGGTCCTTTTGCGGCAATGCATTGGGTGCAATTCGATATCCAATCAGCCACAGCTTGTTGGCACCCAACCCAGTAGAAACGTTGTTTTAATTTTTCTAGTGTTTTTGTTATGCCAAGATGGCCACCACTAGGTCCGTTATGGAATTCATTTAGAACATCATGTACTTTTGACGACGGCACTACGATGAGGTTCCGAACTGACTTTCCATCGGTACTTTCCCATGTACGGTAAAGGCAGCCATTTATCAACTGTAGGCTGTTCCATACCCAGTAAAAACTTCGCCTACAAAATAATGTGTTGAGTAATCAGAAAAACATAAGAGCACTACTTACAATTCTACTGAAAGAACCAATGAATTTTACAAGGGATGTCCCAAAATGAACGCATTCAAAAGCAAGTCATTATTTTTTTACTTTAATACATCCAGAAAAAAGTACTTATAGAAGTTGTTATAGATGTAGTTATAGAAGAAAGCTACTAAATAATGAGTTAAAGAAGCTATTCATTTTGAAAAAGTAAGCGAAGTTTTTACTGGGTAGGGCCCAGTATGCTTTTGTTAGAGGGCTTTCAGATGATATTTCGTTTCGATTCGGCCTTCTGCCTTCTTCTTTGGCCTTCATAACTTTTTTTAATATAGGGTCAGCTTTCTGTGCTATTGACCAGTCTTCATTGGACTCAATCTGCAGTAGGCGAACTTCACAGTTGTATTCCTTTCCTTCAGCCCTTACACAATGCTTGCATTCCAGTTTGCAGGGTCGTCTTGATAGGTCATCCGCATTTCCATGTTTCCCGCCTTTCCTGTGCTCAATGCTGAAATCATAACTTTGTAGGCGCTCAATCCAGCGAACTATCTGACCTTCTGGATTCTTGAATTGCAGCAACCACCTGAGTGCAGAATGGTCTGTTCTTAACTCAAAATGTTGACCATACAAATTCTTGTGAAAATGTTTTATGCACTCTAATACTGCCAGGAGCTTCCTTCGCGTCACGCAGTAGTTTCTCTCAGGCCTCGATAGTATTCGACTGTAATAGCCCACGACCTGCTCTTCGCCATTGACCACCTGGGAAAGCACACCACCAATTCCGTATCCGCTCGCATCGGTATCAAGCACAAATTTCTCTCCAGCAATGGTGTAAGCCAAAATTGGTGCTGAGCACAACAATTCCTTCAGTTTCTGAAATGCTGCTTCCTCTGCTTCACCCCAGATGTATTTTTGCGCCTTTTTACTTAATTCGTGTAAACTTGCAGCGATATTTGCAAATTTCGGTACAAAGCGCCTGTAGTATGTACAAGCCTAGAAAACTGCGTAATTCATGTAGATTTTTTGGACGAGGCCAATCCATTACAGCTTTTATTTTATCATCATCCGTTGAGATGCCTTTGGAGGTTACACGATGTCCCAGGTATTTTACTTCCTTCTGGAACAGTGAACATTTCTTAGCATTTAGTTTAAGTTCTGCCATTGATATACGTTTCATCACCTCTTCTAGGTTTTTCAGGTGCTCATCAAATGTTTTCCCCATGACAATAATGTCGTCAAGATACACCAAACATGTCTTTCTGTGAAGACCTTTTAACACCTGCTCCATTAAACGCTCAAATGTAGCCGGAGCATTGCAGAGTCCAAATGGCATCACATTAAACTGCCATAAACCATCACTTGCGCTAAACGCAGTTTTCTCCTTATCATTTTCCGAAATTTCCACTTGCCAATAACCGCTCTGCAAATCCAATGTAGAAAACCATTCCGCTCCAGCTAACGTGTCCAAGGTATCATCAATTCTAGGCAATGGATAACTATCTTTTTTCGTGACGTCATTCAGTTTTCTGTAATCCACGCAGAATCTGGTACTTCCATCTTTCTTTTTCACCAAAACCACTGGTGAGCTCCAAGGACTTGATGACGGTTTAATAACTCCGTTCTTTTCCATCTCGCTAACCAGCTCTTTTACTTCATTTCGCTTTGCTAGAGGAATGCTTCTTGGCGCCTGTTTTATTGGCTTAGCTTCGCCTGTGTTGATTTCGTGTTTCACGATTAACGTTCTGCCTTGGTTTTGACCTTTCAAAGCGAATGCAGAGGCATATTTTCTTAGTAGTTGTTTGGCCTTATTTTTGGAAGGCGGTGTTAGCTTTTCGGTCCATTTTTGCACATGTTTCTCTAGTGACTCGTGGTCCTTGCTACTTCTCCTGGCTGCGCCTTGATGCTGCTCGCAATTAATGATTGCCTCTGTTGAAGTACATTGTCCAATGTTGAAGTACTGCGTAAGGACTTTTTCACTGCTGGATAAATTTAATACTCTCACGGGAACTAGACTCTTGCTGGGTTTTACGAGGGCATTCGCTGTTACGATATCTCCTTTAACCTCTGTTGGCTCTACCACCCACAAACTGTTGCCCTCATAATCTCCCTCCATTCGCGCCCATACTAAGGTTTCTGAATTGGGTGGCAGTCTTTCACGTTGAAGGGCGACTAGCTGTCTTGCATGGGCCTTGGTTTCGTAGCCAACTTCAAGGGGTATTTCAACATTACGCCAATACATAATTTGCTGACCCATATCCAATTGAATACCATGTTCAATCATGAAATCTGCGCCAATGATTACCTCGTCTACAATATCAGCCACAATAAACACGTGATGGGCGATTGCATTGGCCATACTTAATTGTGCTTTTATTCTTCCATAGACAGTGGCAGACTCGCCCGTAGCTGTTCGCAGACTTACCCCGCTTAGTGGTTCGATTGATTTTTGAATTAAATCGGACCTTATAATAGAATGTGATGCCCCAGTGTCCACAGTAAGAATGCGTTTTTGACCGTTAATGTAACCACAAGCAGTAAGATTCCTGTTACTCCGTTGCACTACTGATATAGAGATTGTGGGGCCCTCAGATGTGGAAGCTAGCCCATGCCCCGCAGTGCTAGCTATTTTTAGTTTAAAGGTGACTCTTGTGATGTATGGTGATTAGCACGCTGGTTGTTTCCTGGTGGCGAAGAAGATCTTGATCGCCTTCTAGGTGCTTTGCAGTTTCGCTGCATATGGCCAATCTTACCGCAATTATAGCATTTTGCTTTGTTTTTACCTTGCTTCTCGCTCAACGCTTGCATCACTGCCTCCTTTATGTCCTTTACAATATCTCTTTCTTCTTCAGCGGCAAAATCAAGTTTTCGCACCTTATACGCTTGCGGCCTTGAAATTATCCTTGCGGTTTCTTGTGCTAGGGCAAATGATACCGTTTCTGCAAATGATGTCTTCTGTGATGCACATACCGCTAGTTTCACATCAGCATCCCGTATACCGTTTACAAATGCTTCGATCTTAAAATGATCTAGCAACGGATGACTTTCACCCGGATAAGTAAGCTGCACCAAGCGCTCAATCTCTAGTGCGAAATCCTGTAACGTCTCGTTTACCTTTTGTACCCGACCCCGTAATTCCATTCTGTATATTTCTTTTCTGTGTTCACCACCATACTTGCGTTGCAGTGCTACCATAATGTCATTATAATTGTTTCTGCAACTTAATGGTACACTTTCTAGAACTTCAGCCGCAGTTCCCTTTAAAGCCAGAATCAGCTCTATGGCTTTTTCTTCACTGTTCCATGCATTTTTGTTGGCAACTGTGTCAAACTGGAACTTAAAAACATTAAATGGTGAACTGCCGTCAAAACTCGGGGCTTTAATTCTACTAGAGACTTCTGGTAAAACTCGAACCGCTCCCTCTTGGCACTGAAGACTATTAACTTTTACCTCCAGATGGTGCAGTTTCTCGTCAAAAACCGTGACTTGTGTTCTTACATCACACAGCTTCTGGTTGAATTCCATCTCCATGTCGTCTACTCTTTCATTTATCACAGTAGAAATTTCTTGAAGCTTTTCAAGTTTTTCATTAGTAGCCTGCAGTTTCTCGTTTGTCACTCTAGAATTTTCTTGAATTTCGGCTAAGATGGTGCTTGAATTTTCCTTTACCATTTTCTCCATGCTTCTTGAATTTTCAGCCGAATTTTCTTTCACTATTTTCTCCATATTTTTAGAGTTTTCAGCCGAATTTTCTTTCACCATTTTCTCCATATTTTTAGAGTTTTCTTCCATTTTCCTAGAAGTGTCTGCCGACATCTTTTCCATTTTCTGCATCATAGCAGCAAACATTGTGCTTAGATCCATGTTGCTTGTTACTGCACGGGTAGCAACTTCTATTTCTTCTCTTTCGTCAAATTCATAAGCTGCGATGTCAATATTGCGTCGCTTAAATTCATCGATTAATCTTTTCTGCAGCTCAGCTTTATTTCCTGCAGTAGGCAGATCCAACTTGCCCAACTCTTTCTTCAGCTGCTCAACTTTTAGCTCATCGAATTTCATTGTTGTTTGTATAGTTTTTTTTTTATTTGTTTATTTATTTTTTTTTTTTTTTTTATTGCAATTTCACTTCTGACACCAATTGTTACGTTTTTCCTTTATTAAACGCGTTTGAGTTCTTTTAATTGCAAATCCGAATAAAAATCCACACTTATTTAACTTAACAAACTTTATTAATTATTTTGTTCACAATTATTAGTTACGAACAGAACCGTTTCTCAAAACAAACTAAACTAATAATTCATGAGTCACCCCTTTTTATATTTCATAACTATTTCCTGAAATTTCCTGAACCTTCCTGTAAAAACTACTTATTATGTTCTAAAACCATTTCTAGAAATGACTGGGAAATTCATGTAATAATTATTTTAAAATAACAGTTGTGTTCAAAATTATACATGACAATTTTAAGTAACTACTATAACTTAAAAGATAACTTATTACTATAACTATAAATAATGCTTTAGATAATTTTACTTTCGCAACAATATTTTGCAGCTTTCCTACTCATATGTAAGTAACTAGTAGGTTAAAGCTCAATGCGCGGCACGTTAGAATTAAAATATCGATTTGAAATTTTTACAGAATCATTTTTTTGCTATATTTAACCAAAAATTTCAGCAAAAGTAGTCGGAGTCGGAGTTATAACTATTTCTTAACGAATCCACAACCCTGATTTTAGTGAATGTAATGCTGATTCGTTAACGGCTTGAGGATTGTCTTCGCTCCAAATACGACAGTTTTGCTTATATCGTCGGCCTAGAGTGTAATTCTGCTAAATCCACTTTTTAAGAAAATTGAGATTTTAATGCCGTATGGTAGAGAAAGATATGCCTCGTCGACCAGCATGTATTTTTTCTTCAATTTGGGTCCTGAAGTGTGTCAAATCAACAATATTTTTGGTTTTCTTCTCAAGCAGCAAATAGGAAAAATAGAAAGTGGTTTGTCCCTGCTGTAAAATTTGTTTAAAGGGAGTTACCAGGTTTACAATCTAAGCCGACGATATACTTAGCCATTCAACCAGAAAAGAGCTTCAGCACTAAACAAGAATTAATTTATGAAATTCGCGAACAGATTTATTTTTTTCAAAGTAAATTTCTGCAATTTGAAAGCGTTGTTCTAGCGTTAAGCATGTCAACACAGTTAGACATTCTCAGCTGTCAAACCATTGTTATGTCGATAGTTCTCATGCAACCTAAAAAAAACAACCATTAGTAATTACAAATTTTCGGTTTAGTGCAGGACTTATATTAAGTTCAATTCAATCATTAAATTGGCAATAATTAAATTTTAAGTTTCCTTTTTTTACTGTAATATTTTACGTTTAAAAAATTAATTCTTAAACTTGAAAAACAGAAAACTATTTTAAAGCTATGTTCACACTTATTAAATATTTGACTGCTAGTTATATTTAACAAATTTATGTCTTCCAAAACGTTTGGCTAGGTCAAACATAATTTAACAGTTACAATGGCTTTTTACAAATAAAAATTATTTAAAATGGAGACAATGTTTGATCAATTTGCTGGCCCCTTTTTTTTTAATTTTTTCGTCAAATATATTTTAAGTCTGAACATACCTTAAGCGTTAGTTATAATAATGAACGTATAAAATTTTTTTATTACTAAAATTTTACTTTAACCTAAAGTGAGCGATAAGTAAAAGGAGAGTTCATAGTTCCTAGTAGGTTAAAGTTAATTTGTAGTGATAAAAACTTAATACTTTTCACTGTTAACCATTTGTACAATAATAGCGTAGCAATAGTTTTATATCTTTTATCTTAAAATTTCTTACAATCTTTATGAAATTCTTATATTCGTATTTATTTTTAAAAGGTGAAAAACCATATGTTTGCACTTGGGAAGGATGCGTTTGGCGCTTTGCTAGATCTGATGAACTGACCCGCCATTATCGTAAACATACTGGAGTTAAACCGTTTCGTTGTCAATTATGCACAAGATCGTTTAGTCGCTCTGATCACCTCTCTCTGCACATGCGCAGACATTAACCAACAATTTAGGCAATTCACAGTTAATGTACAATATGTGCATTAATATTGATGTATGGAAAATAAATAATTATCACATATGTACATAAATACATACAACCGTAGCTAAATTTTATTTCTAAGGCTTAAACTTTTATTATCCTTGTAATTTATTTATTTATTTATTTACAGTAATTGACTCAATAATACTCAAAAGCAATATTATCATTGTATCTATTATTAAATAATATGATTATTAACATATGTATCTGTCGTATTTTGACAAAACATCTTAAGTCGAATTCAATCATACGAATTTTCATTAAATAAATGTTTTTGTTAACGTTTTTAAAATTTTGTATTTTAAACGAAATTTATCTTTCATTTTTTTTTGCTTATTTTGTTATTTGATTATGATTTTATCACTGAGTTCTTTTAAACTTTCTTGCTATTATATCTCGACTTAAGGTGTTTTGTCAAAATGCCACAGATAAATTTAAACAATGCCTTAAAGAATTGTTTGTGTTTTTTTTAATATTTTTTTATTTGTATTGTAATAGAAAAATTTTAAGTTATTATTTTAAACATTTAGCACATTGCTTAACAACAACAATAAAAAATTATAAATGAAACATTTAAATATATTATTTCTTAACGTGCTATATTTCGGCTTTGCCGAATCTTATATACCCTTCACCTAAATATTAACCCTTAAATGCATACTGTTGCCAATTGCCGACTATGTTCCTATGTGTGTGCATTCAAAGCAACATGAATAAAAAACAAACGTTACTTTGTTTCTAGTTTTTTTGATTTGTATTTAGTTGGCATTTCATTGAGGAGGGTGATAAAGATCAGTTTCTTAGTTAAAATCAAATTTTGTATTTTTGTCTTTTCTGTGAATCGTGTAGGTATTATCACAATGAACAAAAAATAATTTTGCATCTGTTGACACGTTAGCTATTTCCTGGTCAATTTGTATTTAATAATGTTATTGTATGTTACTGTATGTTGCCAAATGTCTACAACATGCGTTTGTGACATAAATAATTATAGAAAAATTTACCAAGTATGTAATTTATTTTGATAATTATTATACGTCTGTTCCATTAATATATTACATATGTACTCAGGGAATATACTCGTTGGGCACAATTCAAAGAAATAGGCTCGAAAAGAACTGCGAATTACCTGCCGCAAAATAATTTATGAAACATTCTGTTGCACGCGGTTTCTATGAGGAATTTGTTACAAATTATGAAAGTATGCCTATCTCTGTGACATGCTGGAAGGAGAATAAGCTTGTTACGTAAACTTCAAATTACGTAGGCGCGGAACCGGTTGAAGCTGCCAATAGATTTGACAAAACGCAAAAAACACAAACTTCAATAGCTTGTCCAAAAACGGTCAAAAATTATAACGCCTATATAAAGGTATAAAATAAGAATGAAAAGTCGTAAGTGGTATTTTAGATTATTTTACCATATGACCGCTATGGACGTAATAATTTTCTGGATACTCTAAAAAACAAACCACCCAAACATTACATTGCCAGATTCGAAATCAGACCTGGCGGAAACATTGTGCTCCTATAAAACATATGAAAACAAATGAGGAAGACCTTCAACCAGAAAGGCAGATGGGGGTAAAGGCACCGAGGACCCACAAAACCTATACCGACACAAGATATACGGACCGATGGTATAGGTCATAATGAAAATAGAAACAGGTTCAATCTTCCAGGGTGCAATGGATTTTCACGGACTGAGAGCACTAAATGTAAGGTTGCTTTGTGCCAGATCAAAAATCGCATTTGTTTTGCATTGTTTCATAAATAGAAACAATTTTCTAAACACCTGCATGCAATATGAATATGTTTATGGCTACTGTTTATTTCTTAGTAATTTAAGTACCAAACGCGTATTGCTGCCAAAAGTCTTCATATCGTTTTTTTTCGAAATAAACACTCAAAACTATTTTTTCTAAATTTTTTTAATTATTTTTTATGTAATCTACGGCTAAAGGCTCAGTTAGTTAGTCTTTACTTTCTGTTTCTGTTCTGTTCCGTGCCGTTCTGTTACGAAATTGTAATAGTTAGCTTTTCTGTATCAACTTATCAGATCTGTAGCAACTTATCAAATTTATTAGTTTTGCACCGTCCGTTGTTTTATTTCAATAACTTAAATGCACATCAATTTAAAGAAATTAAATTTTATGAATTCTTAGAATCAAAATTTGTTTATTTCAATATAAATATGTATTTTTTATTATTTATTTTGCTGTCACTTACAATTACTTAACAAGTTTTTGATTTTAACAAACTGAACCGCAACAGAACAGAAAAACTTATCAATTTCACAGGTTTTTTAATAACAAAAACATATCAGCTGATTCGTAACAGAACAGAAAGTAAAGACTAACTGCCTATTTCACGATGTCACTCGAACGTTAACGTTCGCACAAATCACATATAAAACAAAAACAATTTTTTGAATTTTGTTTTTGTTTTATATGTTATTTGTACGAACGTAAACGTTCGAGTGACATCGTGAAATAGGCAGTAACTGAGCCTTAACTGCCTGTTTTTATAAAACGTAAACAAGTGAGTGAGTGAGAAATTATATTGAAAACAACAATAAAAAACGAAAATTTGTTTTTGTTTTCAATATAATTTCTCACTCACTCACTTGTTTACGTTTTCTAAAAACAGGCAGTAAGTTTCTATTAAAAAACATTTTTTTCAATCCGAAAGAAAAAATCATGCATTTAAGTTTTAAAAATAAAATTTTTTTGTTTTGGATTTTAAAATTGTAAGTTTTTAAAAAAGATCGCACTTAAATCATATTGAAGCCTCGTCTAAATTAGGTCCTCCTAGCTCATATGGTTTGAGGAATGTATTGTGCCCAACCCAATATTTCATGAAGACAAAGCATACTATTTGTCTATTATTCGGTCCTTTATAAAACGCTTTTGGTTAGTTACACAGGCCGAAATTCGAAACGTAATAACTGCGTGAATTCTTCGTTTTTTATAAATTATAATTTATAATACTCAGAAAACCTGAAAGTCCTAACAATTACCTTTCAAATAAATGTTTAATCTTTTTAATATCTTGTTTCGTGTATGTACTCCGGGAACCAGGTTTCTCTTAAGTCTAATTCTGATAGGTGGCGCTGTTGTCGTAATATTTACATTTTTTATCTATTAAACAAAAATAAGCTTCCTGATAAAATTTTGACCCTGTAGATAGCGCTGGGTCAAGTAATTACCAAAATTCTCCAGTTTTTAATTTTTATATAGAAAATCGCGAGCAGCGCCAGGACCAAACAGCTAGTGTAATATAAATAAATAACAAACGAGTCCCCATGATATCTGGGCAGTTTTGAGCCTACATCGTAAAATCAACTTCATTACTCATAAGGATCTAGAATATACATACATACATATATACTTTAGAGGGCCTTAGCTTGATATTTAAGAATTATAAACGGAATGAAGTTTGGTGAAGGGTATAATAAACTTGCTATTGTACAATCAAAAATCACGTTTTAACTATCAACATTTTTAACAGAAACTGTTAAATTTTAATCAGTACAAGACCCCAAAATTAGTCTGTGCTCAAAACCTGAATATTTATTTCCTTTTTTTGCTATTTTTAATGCCCGTAATTTCTACAAAAATAAATCTAGTGTATAGAAAACCATGGTGTAAAAGCTGCCATATTTTGAAAGAAAACTGAAGGTAAAAACACGTAGGCCAAATAATCGTTGAAGTAGGTAAAGATAACTGTTAGATACGAACACGACCAGCTTTCTTTTTGTAGAAATTGCGGGCATAAACACTACATTTAAATTTGATTGAAGTATTTTAAGTCCAACATAAATTTATCTTTCTACTTCCATAAGATCTCAATAATACATCAGTAAGTTTACTCCTTTGTCCAACTAGGAAATTCAATAGTCTCCCGGAAAGGTATAAAAGTATCCACAATTTGATATTTGCAGCAATATAATAAAATGACCTAGTGAACTTTAAAGAACCACAATTTAACTGTTTTTATTTCGTTTGAATTTTATATACAAAAAAAGCTTTAAAAGCTTATCTATCATGTTTAGTTAAAGAAATTGAAGCCATTTGGATGTCTAAATATACCTTAATTAAGTATACAATATTTATTATACAACAATTATTGAAATAAGTAGATCAATGTAAATAATCAATTATTTTAATGCAAATTTAGATACAAATCAGATTTGAAAGTTCTCTTAAAATTATACTGAGAGGTTAACAATGAAGCTGAAATAAAATTTTTGTATAGTTCAGAGTTTAAAGGTTTATTAAACAGAAGTTTCTTCCAAGTTTTGAGATTCAGAAATTCCTGCGAAGTCAAATTGCTAAATCTTTTTTCAGTAAAATAAGCGGGAAAACGCAGAGTACCTTCTTAATTCAGGCCTTTTTAAAGGCCTACTTAACATTTTTATACCCTCCACCACAATTAGTTGTGAAGAGGGTATACTAAGTTTGTCATTCCGTGTGAAACTTTTTTATTATTCATCTCAGACCCCATAGAGTATATATATTCTGGCTGCTTGAGTAATTCTAAGTCGATTTAGCCATGTCCGTCTGTCTGTCCGTCTGTCCGTCTGTCCGTCTGTCCGGCTGTCCGTCTGTTGAAAACACGCTCACTTTCGAAAAACTCAAAAGAAATAAACAAACTAGGTGTCAAATTGCTTGTAGTTATCCTAAGCAGTTTGGGATTGAATTTCAGCAAAATCGGTTCAGTAGGACCAGAGCTATGAATCAAAATGTGGAACCACCACCTTCAAAAACTTGATAATTTTGTTACAAAAACTAGCATAAATGATGCAAAAATGCACGGAATGACATAAGATTTTGCACAAGTCCGTTTTATTCGACTAGAAATGACACTGTAAAATTTCGCGAAGGTCGGTCCATAATTTACCCTAAGCCCCATATAAACACTACTCCCGGAAAACAGTTTAGTACGCCTAAAACCGTAAAAAATAATGTAATCATAACAAATTTTGGCTCGTCACAATTTTATAGGACTATAAATGATACTGTGAAATTTCGTGAAGATCGGTACATAATTTACCCTAGGCCCCATATATGCCCTACTCCCGGAAAACAGTTTAGTCTCCTAAAACCATAATTAATAACAAATCGTCACAGTTTAAGATAATAATAATAAAAAGACATCATACAGATATTACTCCTTAAACATTCGAACTGTCGGTGGAGGGTATCAAAGATTCGGCACAGCCGAATATAGCACTCTAACTTGTTTTTAATTCAATTGCCATTCCCGTCTAACTGCCTGAGAATTCCTTACAGAAGGCCACGGCTCTTCCGTATAAACGAAAAGTTACAAAGCCCGCATTTCCTTCTAAAAGAAGGAAGAAGAGAGGGAGAAAAATTAGTAATTTTTTTTGATTCAGTTTCCCTTCTTATATCACCGCTAAAGAATGCCTTTAAAAAGGCCTCGGCTCGTCTATATATAAGAAAACACACATATTCCGAAGTATAATTAATATATGTTATATACATACGTATTTCTTTGTGCCAAAGCAAAAGCCAAAGAATTAAGATGCCGTTATAAAACCAAAATTACATATTAAAAGTATAGTCGGTCAACCACAACCATATGATACCCTACACCCATTATATAAAAACAATTTTTACTAGTGTACCCTATTTCGGACCCATGGGCTTCCCTAAACGCTTAAGGTTTCCTCCAATGCCTTTACATGGCCCCTTTCCGTGAGAAGTTGCGTGAAAGTGTATCTTGGCATCCGTATTAAAATCATGTTTGTAATTAAATAGATTCGCCAACTTGAACTCATTTTTAAGATGTTGAACTTTTTGTATGAAAATAATTTTAAAATGCCAAGAATTTTGTGCATTTATCTTAAATGTGCAGGTATAGAAAGTGCGCTTGAAAAAGGAATTTGTATGGGATTTTAAACAATCATGACAAAAAATTTTAATTTTGTGCAGTTAAGTCAAAAGTGCACTTAAACAAAAGGCAGTTAAGTCAAAGTACTTTTTTTTATTTAAAGATCAATCGCGTTTCTATAAGAATCATTAAATTTTTTTTGTTTGATTAATTCTTGGTTCCTAAAAATAATTAAAAAAAAACATTTTTTTTGAAAACGGCAACACTTTACCTACGGGGTGGTACTCGACAAATAAACATCATAGAAAAAAATATTTCGCACACTTATTCATATTTACTACAACTATGCCAAATATAAAGGAATTCCAACAACATTTTTTATTGGGTTGTCCGCTTCACAAATAATGCCCCATGTGTATTATTTAGATATATTCATCTTTATGAGATTTTAGGATGAGGGTTTATATGGGACCTATGGTTAACATTGGACCTACCAGCACAAAATTTACATGACATAGCCTACAAGCTTCTATAGAATATATATATATATATATATATATATATGGGGTCTAGGTGAAATTATGGACCGATTCACCCCATTTTCAAAAGTACGATGCCGCTTTATTTCATATTAACTGGACTATATAATTGAAAATTACATAATGGATTCAGGCCTATTGCCTCCCCTACCTGTAAAACTTTTCGTATAAAATTCAAACAAAAATTAACAGACCTGATTATTAAAGAACAATTAAAAAAAATTGTTCGAAAGCACGAAAAAAAGGTAAAATACCATAAAATAAATGTTATTTCTGTACATAATTTTTAAAAATATGATATAAATAAAGTTAATAGTTGAAATTAAAACTTATTTATTTAACTAGTGTGTATTTTTATTTTATACTCATTTATAATGATTATTATTTCTTTTTGTAGTTAGTTCAATTTTGTAAATACTTTTAAGAAATTTGTAGTGTTTTATAAAACAAAAAACTCAAGTTTACCTAGAAAATCTTAACATTTTATTCTGCGGATTAAACACAGCATTCGATATCGAGTAAACCATCGTATCGAGTAAACTCTCGTATTTTTGTCATACGATATACACTGACGTATCGAATAAAAACTCGAGAGATGTTATGCCTTTGGTTACTCGATATCGAATGCTATCATCTCAAATTACGATACATTTCATTCGATATCGGGTATCATGATACCAAAATAAATCAATTTTGCTCTATATCGTATGCGGTGATATTGAAAATAATTCACAAATTCGTTTAGAATAATACAAAAATTTAAAAAAGCATTATTCGACAATATTTTTGATATTTTCTGATGCGATACATTCTTTACAAAAAAAAAATATAAGAATAAATACTTTAATCGTTATTTTTATTTCTGCCGAAAACACCTTTATCGTAATTTAAAAAAGACAACTGTAGAAATAAGATTCGATTTTTTTTTCTATCTAATGCCATATTTAACAGAACGCATATAAAAAGTAAATTTTATATATATAAAATTAAATTTATAAGAAAAAAATTAATTCAAATAAATTTAAAACCTTTTGAAAAAACTATATATGTATATATATGAATATAGGTCATTATAAGTATTATTAAGTTTATTGAGACGATGTATTAATCAGGAAAATCAAGACTGTTGTTGAATAGTGTTGTATAGAAACAGTAAGTGGCAAAAATATTAATTAAAGTTTGTTAAATTCCAAAAACACTTGTATTACACACATAGATGAAATCATTTGTAACGTGATAAAAAGTCGGTTCTTAGAGCCCTACCTTACACGCAAAGTGTACTTTGCAAAGTCTGGAGTTTGTTCGAGCTAAGAAAAAGAAAACTTGACCTGATTACAGACTTCGATGTACTCGGAAAGTTGTTTCCTTGGTTCCATGTTTAAAATGTCAAACAGCAACAAAGTACACAAAATGTTTTAAAGTAAAATTCGTACAAAAAGAAGTAAAAGAAAGTTGAAAAGACGTGTGAGAAATGGGCTTACAAAAAAGTTTCAATGGTTGCTTAGGCCATATCATCAGGAAACTTCATCCAAAGATTTTAGAGAAACTAAAGATATTCAACAAATAAAACTGTTAAGCGAATAAGAATTATAAGCAACAGTCTTGTAACAATATCAAAGCTTAAACAAAAACAACGAAAATAAACAGTGGGTTTATCTTTTCTTACATTTCCCACTACAATTGGTTGGAATTCTTCCAACATTAATTGTAGTTGTAAGTAGGCTAAGAATAAACAAAATAAAAACAAAAACAACTTGCTTTATTGTTTTCGCTAGAAATAAAGCATGTTGCCAGTTTAGTTTTTTTAAGCCGTGCATTGGGATAAAAATTGGGAATTAAGCACGACAAACAAAGTCTTGTTAATTAAAAATTTTGTATTCAAAAAAATTAATTTGATAATTTTAAAAAATATACAGAGGTTCAAGTGACCTAACTTTTAAAACCGTTGTCTTCCGATTCGGATGAAATTTGCAGCACGGATAATTTAATTGGATAGTAGTTTGGACGCCATTTAACAAGATCAGTCAAGAACTCTTTGAGTTATAGTGAGTCAAAATTTGACAACTGGCCAAACAGGTGTTTGTTCTCATCCTTTAATTTATTGCTTATTGTTCTTAGCAAAATTTGTCCCAAGTAGCTTAGATAGCCATTTCATCAATCTTTCAAAAAAAAATATCGAAAGATTGATGAAATATCTGTCTAAGCTACTTGGGACAAAATTTGCGTCATAAAAATCATTTTTAGGCACCGATAGCTAAAGGTAGGATTTTATCGGCCGTATAAAAAGTGTTCCATTATTACAAGTTTACTTTAACCTACCAGGTAAGGTTCATCCTACCTTTCTTTATCTACTTTATCGCTCACTTTATGTTAAAGTAAAGTTTTAATAATGGAACACTTTTTATAAGGCCGGTTAAAGTCTACTTTTGGCTATCGGTAAGTTGTGAAAACGGGCCTTAGTCGATCTTATGCCAGTTATTAATACGATTAGGAATTTTTGCCACTTACTGCTTTTATTAAAAAAAAATATATACAAAATATTAAAAAGGTGCTCAAGTTTTATTCATCAATTGTATTCGCAAAACATTTTACAATAATATTAAAGTTATTTATTTATTAATAAAAGTACGTGTGTTTTAAACAAAAATAAATAAATGAGTTTTTTTTTCTCTTAAATTCCCATCTTAAAGGTAAGTAAAACATGTGCGAGTGCTATATTCGGCTGCGCCGAATCTTGAATACTATTCACTAGGGTATTCATTCGGTTAACCGTTAATCGGTTAACCGATTAATTACTACCCGATTAACTGATCGGTTAATTTAAAATTGTCTATTTTCGACTAACGATTAAACCGGTTAATTTCAGTCGATTAACCGATGTTACATAATTTTTAATTTTTTGTAATATTATAACAAATTTTTTGTGTTTTAATTAATTGTTTCGTCTCATATACACGTTTAGAAAATATATTTTTATACAATATCAGCCCACTTATGAATAAAAATTGGAAAAGGTAAAAAAACTCCCGGGGACTTTTTAATCATAATTGGGCTGTATATTTCCTTCTAGCAAAACATTCTTAACAGAATTACCCGAAACAGTTAGAAGTGTTAAAAATTTTTAAAAATTAAATCAGGACTTTAATGGCATAATGGAAGATTTTATATGTTAAGAGAAATCCAGGAAAAGGACTGAGAATTAGATATTCTTTATTATTATGGCTGCTTCTGATTCCTCCAGCCCCACGATAAGAAAAAAAAAATTTTCCAAGTTAAGTGTTGTCAAAACTAAAGAAAATGATCGCTTTAATCCTAAACATTTAAGCAAAATTTTTTTTTTCAAAATTTATTTAATCAGATATCTTTAAACTATTGAAATAACTAATAAATAATAATAAAACAATTTTTTAATTTAGTTATAAGATTATGTTTAATAGGGAAATATTTGTCAATAAAATTATTTAACTACAGAAATCTTATTAAAAAACGACGCTTAAAACTCTTGCGTTTTCGTTTTCCAGAACACCCCTGATGATGTATTACTTTAAAAATACATATCACATATTTATGAACTTTTTTTTTGTTTGCTCGCTTTAGATCAAGAATAGTTATTTTTGTTTTTTTTTTTAATAAAAAACTCCAGAAAATAAATAATTTATGCATTTTTAATTATTGAAATTACCTTATTTATTAAAAAAACTTTATTAATCGGTTAACCGATCAAAAACCAAATTAACCGATTAAACCAAAACCTCGGTTAATTAATCAAGCGATTAACCGATTGAAACAAAAGTCCGATTAAATGAATACCCTACTATTCACCCAACGTAATGCAGCGTTGATTTCCCGATAATTATCTATTAAAATCGTACAGTTGAAGTCCACAATTTTTTAAATGCGATTTACTACACTAGAAGATGTAGCAATTTTTGCATTCGTATTGTGCGAATATTAGTGATGATAGAAAAAGGTCTTTCGCTGTTTTCATTGGCACGTAGCAGCCAGTGTAAGGTCTCCACTAGCCATCAAATGATGTTAAGAAATAATGTGATGAAACAGCTTTCAAGACAGATTGTTTATTAACGCTGTTAAAACATGAGAAGAACCTCTAATAGAACACTTGCATAAATTTTGGAGGAACCCATGGAAGATGTTGAAAATGTGAAACATGCATTCACGCTTGAAACATCTAACATATCTATCAATAAAAAATTTCACCATTTCTGAAAAATAAAACTTTTTTTAAATACTTATTTTCTACACAGAAAAAATTTTGCACCAGTAAAAGCATTAATCAAAAATAAAATCAGCTTTAATTAAAAATTTAATTGAGTAAATTAAACGTTTAATCAGTGAATAGACTAGCTCACTACCAGCTAGCCTACCGGGGCACTTAAATGACGTTCGTGTTCAGCTTCGCAATTATGGGCCCGTTTGGATTTTAGATTTTTTAAAAGGCGTCCTATTAAGAGTTGTTCGCCTAGGTGAGGAAATAGAAACCGTTTTCAAAGATTTTAAAACACCCTTAAAGCTTTATTGAAAATACTGTTTTACTTTAGTGCCTCTAACTCGCACATTTTTAGACTGATTGCTAAATTTTAAACAGTTTTGGAAGGGTAAAGAATAAATTGCATGCACAAAATTTATATTCCAAGAAATTAGGTAAGTTTTCATCAAAAGTTTCGATTTTTTTTTTAATTTTTCAAATTCGACAATAGTTATTTTAATTTTTTTCTTAAAACCTATTTTTTACAAAGTGTTTTAAAGCAATTTTTATAAAGAAAAGACATTGTTTGCCAAATTCAATTCATATTTGCAAAAGTTTTTTCGAACTTAAGATATAACCGCTTAGTTAAACTTGTAACATAAGCTTTTTTAGCAACTGTAAATTGTTTTTTTTCTTTACAAGTTGGATTTTGTTTCAGTACTTGAGAGACTTTACACTAGACTAGCACTATTTTGAATTTTTTTCCTAAAAGACCAGAACTAACTTAAAGGAAAAGACATAAGCTTTATTTTAAGCAAAAAAAAAAGCATTCCCGCTAAAAAAAAAAATAAAAAAAAAGTTTTAAATTTAAAAAAAAAAAATTAAAAAACAAAAAAAATTTTTCAAAAGATTGATCAAATAGCTTTCTAAGCTACTAGGGACAAATTTTGCTAACACCAATAGGTAATAAGTTAAATGGATGAGAAATAACACCTGTAGGGCCAAAATGTCAAACTTTGACCCCCTCTAACTCAGAAACTTTTTGACCGATCTTGTTGAATGTTTGTGCCTAAACTAAATACTATCCAATAGGACTTACCTTGGTGTAAATTTCATCCAAATCGGAAGACATCGATTTAAAATTGGGTCACTTGACATGAAATCCCCCAAGTTTGTTTATTAAATTCATTTTTTTTTATTTATAAAAAAGGTTTAAATGAAAAGTTGAATAATTACTTTTCAATTTTCATCCGATTTGAAAAATGAAAACCATGTTTCGTTAAGAGCTACATTTTCTTTATGGATTGGTAAAAACTTAAATCGAAATTAGCAATAAAAATCTACTTAAATCCAAAAAGTTAAATAATTTATTTATTTTTTTAAGATATTCTTTACAAAAGCAATAGTTATTACTTAGAAATGTATCAAAAACTGCACGTCTTTTTAAAGCGTTATCAGTTTCTTTTCCAAACAAGACCTATAACCTTCGCTAGGTCGTTTTCTAAGATTTTTTACTGTAGCACAGTGTTATTTTCTAAAAAAAAAGTGTAAACCACATGGTCACTTATGGTGCACCCTGTAGAAAACGCTTTTAGCGCTGATTTAGGTTGTACTGTAAGTAAAAGCTCAAAAAGAGTGAGAAAAATGAAATCTATGCGCATCTTCTGTAAATCCCGCGTATAGAAACTTTTCGAATGAAATGTGGATATGAAACAAAAAAAGTCATAAATTAAAACAAAGAACTGTTTTTCTCACCTAACTGCGTCTGTTACATTTTTGGCGAGTCTGTAACGTTTTTTACGTAAGGAAATTACGCGCCGATTCACAGAAAAAGTGTGTCTGTAAAATTTTTGTCAGAAAGTTCCCTCCGAGGTGAGGTCAAATATATTGCTATTAAAAAAAAGGTTTGTTTACATAAAAAACTAATTTGTATACAAACTTTGACAAGTCGACATCCGAAAAAACACCATATTTTGACTTGATCACGACTTTTAGTGAATTCGTCTTGGTCCCGCTTTGAATTCTCAAGTATATTCAAGAATATAAGCGGAGTGAGAAAAAATTTCAATACTACAAAAAAAAATGCAATGAATAATAATAAAGAAGAGATAAATACACAACTTGTTCTTGGTTGATTTTTTCAATCTCTAATTATTTGTATTGTTGAATTATTATTATTCAGTTATTTTGTAAACAACAAACATTAAATTCGTACTTTACATTTTTCTCATTATCCTCAGAAAGGTAATTAAACGTATTTCTTTACAGGATACCTTAACTTTGATGTATGAAAATACGTTAAATTATATACGGAAGAATTATTTACTAAATAAGGCTTTAACCAAGAAAACTTTGCATGATTCTCGTCCAAGCCAAAAAATAGTAATTCTAAATATATGTGGGGCTTGGTTAAGGCAAAATATTCCCAGTAAAAACATCGCTTACTTTTTCAAAATGAATAGCTCCTCTCACTCATTATTTAGTAGCTTTCTTCTATAACTGCTTCTATAACTACTTATTTCTGGATGTATGTAGGTAAAAAAATAATGACTTTCTTTTAAATGCGTTCATTATGGGACATCCCTTGTAAAATTCATTGGTTCTTTCAGTAGAATTGTAAGTAGTCCTTTTTTGTTTTTCTGATTACTCAACACATTATTTTGTATTCGAAGTTTTTACTGGGTTTCTTTAGTTAAGAAAATTTTACTCAAATTAAACAAAATAAAGAAATTATTTTTTTTTTTTTGATTTTGGGTTTATTTCTCAAAAAACAAACTTATTTCTGTGTATAAATAAAAAAAATGATCACTAAAAAATACGTCTTTTTCACTTTTTTAGTTTGTTTACACATTTACAATAGCTTTTCAGTAATTCACAAAACGATCGCAAACAATTCGTTGAAATTGGGACAGGACAACGTCTGTCGGGTCAGCTAGTAGATATTAAAAATTTGGAAATGTTTCAAAACTTCGCAAAAAAATCGAAAAATTTCAACAAAATAGAAATAAAAGAAAGTCGTGCACCACTTACAAGACGAGAAAGGCTGTACCTTTTTTATTGACCTTTGCTTTGTTGGATTCGTCCCCGCCCCGAATAGCAGAATAAATATTAAATTATCGAAAAGAGGAAGGGAGCGTGGCAAAAATAGATTTCTTAATATTTGGAGTGGTAAGAGGAAAATTGTCCCCGTTTGGTATAAATAGCTGAGTTATTAATGCTTAACATCTGACAAAAAATGTGCGGGATTGTAGAAGTGCTCGTAACACACAATTGATTTTTTAATCTGCAGAACTGCAAGATTTGAGAATAGTCCATAATTGGCACAAATACCTTAAATTTTAATGCACAACATCTGACAAAATGGGCGCGATTGAAAAATTGAATTACTTTATATTTGAAAAGCGGTAAGAGTAAAATTGTCCATATTTATTTTTGCACAACTTCCGAAAAAAGTGAGCGGGATAGGAAAAATGACTTCCAATACAAAAGCAAAGTAAATTTTGTTTATCTGTAAAATGGTAACAGAGAACTTGGCCAAATTTTTTGCAAAAAGATTGGGTATTTATACACAACATCGGAAAAAAGTGGTCAAAATTGTTAAAGTGGGCGTGGTAACTTTCTTTATCTTTGGAGTACGCTAACAGTCAAAGTTTCCAAACCGACTACAAGTAGTCAAAAAATAGACCGGCTTGGATGGGTGGGCGAGGCACCCTCTACGAATGCAGTATAGATTAAAAAAAATTTAATTCAAAATCCAAAATGAAGTTTAGTTAAAAGTAGCACGACATCATTGATTGTTAGGCGGTACGAAGTTCGCCGAGTCAGCTTGTATATAATAAAAATTATAAATTTGGTTTTAAAATAGGGTTTTCGTTTAAAAAAGGTTTTAAAATGTATCCTATTCATTAAAGATTATTTAAGCTGGGTAATTCAGTTAGAATACATACTCGAAAAAGATCTTTAATATAGAAATATTCTTTCGAATTTCAACAAAATTAAGAGCAAAATCATTTGATTTTAAATATGTATATTAAAAATTTTTATACTAGTTCAAATGTGTAGTCTTAGTAAAATTACAATTTATAAAGCTTTCATAGTTTAAAAGTCTTATGAAAGCTTTATAAATTGTAATTTCACTTAGAATACACATTCGAATTAATATAAAAATTTATATAAAAAATGTTACTCACCATGAGAATTAAATTCCCAGATTCTATACTAAAAAAAAAAAAATTCGATTATTGTTCCATCTTTATTAGTCCGCCCTAATGGCCAAAAGTATGATTGTATAAAAATACGCTCCTTAGAACTACAAATGCAAACATACTCTATGACGTAAAGAACATTTTGCAGTTGTTGTTGTATTTTGTATTTTCAGTTAATAAACTCCTTAAATGACCTAATGACAATTAAATGTTTATAAGAATTTTCCTCACTGACAACTGACCACATGATGCCCAAGTTTAAAATAATAATAAGCATAGTTATAGTTGCAGTGTTTTTTGGTTTTTAACAAGGCGTGCACCCTGCACTCTGGTGATATGGCTCCTCTTGCATCAGATAAAAGATGATTTATGGTTTGTTGGTGTGTTTGGAATTTTAATTTTAACAATTTACAAAAGCCAACTACGATGCGCTAGAAATGCCTTCATTGGCATGCATAGTTACACACATACCTGTGCAAACACTCAGAGAGGCAGACAGACAGAAAGACAAACATACATACAGTCATACATTAAGATTTATGTTTCTTTAAAACTGCACACAATTACAGCTCAGATCACACGGGGTGCCTGTTTAGTAGTTTTATCTTTATTTGGACATTTCTTGGTTAGAATTGTCAAATGAATAAAAAATATTAAGATTTTAATTGAATTAATTGCCCCGCTTTTTTATACATATTTTCCGTTTTTATTGTTTTCTGTTTGTTCATAACTTTGTTGATCTTCGTCAACCTGCGGCTGCGTGAGTACTGTGCCACTAAGAAAAAACTTTGGTTTAACAATTCTAAACGTGTTAATCATCTTCAAGGCCCCATCACTCCATTCCAGCCAACTCCATTCACTTTAAAAACATTTATGCTTTACAATATTGTGCTAACACCTTGGAAGTTACACATACGATGAAAAGTCAAATGCAAGCACACTCACCTGCAAATGCTGGTATATTTTCTATGACAGTGTGTGCTTTGTTAATTAGAGTTTGCCAACTTAATGTCTCAAATCATCTAATTGCTTCTGGAGAATTTTTTTAAGAATTAGTAAATAAATCTGTAGTTTCTAAAAGGATATTTCGATTTAGTAGAATTTCACATGTTTAATTTAACCCTGAAAGGTTACTTTCATTAAAGATACTCTTCGTCGAATCGACGAACTATTAAAAAAAATTCTAGCCAAACGATTTTTAAAGTAAAAAATCAACAAAAACTTTTTAATTAAGCATTTTATTAAAAAATAAAACATAAAAAAAAGTTTTTCATCTATCTCAGAATTTGTTACGAATTTTAGCGTTCTTTTCTGATGATGTTTCCTTTAAAATTAAAAAAAATGCTACATGTTCAACACTCCTTTTAATAAAAGGGGCATGAGTGCAGCACTAGATCAAGGCGAATTCAGTACAAGGTGGTGGCAAGTTTCGAGCCGTAAACACTGACAATGCAATACAAAAAACATCTGTTGTTTCTGCTGGCTTTGGATTGTTTTAGTCTTGCCAACACCTGTAATTGAATTTACCTTGCGCTTATTGTACTTTATTGTCTAATGCCGAAATTTGTGCTCTTTTTTTAACGTAAAGTATGAAACACTTCTTAAAAATTAGGGGTGCATTTAAAAATGTTGCCAAGTCACATGTAACACTTATGCAACACTTTTTTTTTTTTTTTTTAAAGAAATCGCCATAAGTTAACATGGTAATAATAAGCAGGGAAACCGGAAATATGATCTAAAAAAAATTTATGAAAATAAAATATGCACTAACAACTCGAAAATATGCACTAAAAATTTTTTTTTAAAAATATGCCCCAAAAAACAATATATGCCTGCAAAAATTGAAAGCAAAATATTAAACAATTTAATACATATTTGCATAAAAAAAGGAAAAAAATTATAGTCGGTAAAGTCCATACACTATAGTACTTGCATACGAATTTTCGGGATTGTAGCCTATTTGCCACCGATGGGCACAAATGGACCCACTAAAATAAAGTTATGTGACGGTTAAGATTCCTATGAGAATTATTTGTCTAGATACACCATATTTATGACATATTTTGTTTTAAATATATTAAAGGGAAGGTCGCTTAGTTTTATATTAATATTAAATTTAGAAGGATCCAGTAGCTTAAATATTTTCGGGATTGATATTTAAATGAAAGCTGTATGTTTTTTTTAAATGCGAACCGATTTAATAAAATTTAATTTGCAGTAAAATATGTTCGGCCAAAATTAATCTTAATACGAACATGATTAAATGGTTTATAAACATAAAGAAAGAAGTTTTCATTGGGACTATGTGATATTATAGACCCATTTATAGTTAAAATGGACAGTTAAAACGTATTCCAAATCCAAAGATTCCTTAAAACAAGTTGAAAAAGTTTCGTTTTGAAAGTACACGGAAAAAACTTAAGTCAATTGTCATATTAAATACCATATTCGTCAATACAATAAACTTTTTAATTAAAAAGGCAGCAAGTACTGAATTTGTAAATATAAAAAATTATTTTGTTAATTAGAATTGTTTAAACTCAACAAATATTTTTAACAATTATAGCCAATTTACACTACAACGAAATCTAGTACTTACGAGATTTCGAGCCAAATCTAGTGGTTTTTGACTAGATTTCCCATACAAAACAAAATCTACTTTGTGACTAGATTTCGACGAAATCTACTCAAAATCTAGTAGTACTTAGTTTTGCAACTATGGTTTTTTCCATATAGCACTAAAAAATACTTCCCTGCATAACAAAAATATGACATTTTAATTAAAAACAAAACAAAAACTGTTGAAAAAAATAAAAAAAAATTTGAGAATCTGGGTGTGTGTGAAACGGTAGCAAAGTTCTATGGTGAAATGAAATTTGTTTGTGGTAGAAAATTTTCATATTTGTGCTGTGTGAAATTGTAACATTTTTGACAACGTAAAATTTTGACATAAAGAAAAAAACAATTACTAGTAGTTTTGTGAAAATGAATTAATTAATCAAGTTTTTACCAATAATCATTTCAATTCTGTTGGAAATGAGATCGTCCCAACTATTTGATGAATTCGTTGTGATATATTAAAAATTTTTACAAAAAGTGTGGGCAAAAAAGATTATACATATGTAAATACTTACATGTTGTATAATTCTTTTTAATTTTTTGCCACTGGTCCTGCTTCCATATTATTTTTTATTTTGTTTAAACAAATTTGATGAAAAAAAATAATTTTGTGGTTGTCAAAAGTTTCTACACTAATGTCAAAATTTATACTAGCCCCCAGGGCTAGTGAAATTTTATTCACCTCAATAGTGTCAAAATTTTACTTCCATGAGTACTTTGCTACCGTTTCACACACACCCTCTGTAAAAAATAAAAAAAGGACAAATAATTGGTAAAAAAGTGATGTTGATTATAAACTAAAGATAATGCAAATTTTTTAATGTCTATTTCTTTTTGTGTTTGTATGTGTTACACAAAAATATTTTAGTCATTAATTTGTTATAAAAACAAAATCTCGCTAATGTCAAAACGGTTTAATGTAAACGCACTAGATTTTAAGGAGATTTCAAATGAAATCTACTAGATTTCGTTGTAATGTAAATGGCCTTGTAATATTGGAAAAAACATTGTTAGCAATTATATATAATTTTTATTGCGAGTTTGTCGTATTTACAAAATGTTTTGTTGATAACTAATGGTGTTTTCTTTTCTAAAAAATAATAATGCATTAGATTTGTGTAATATAATTATCAAGTTACACGCACCCTTACAAAGTGATACATTTATCTAAATTGCAAAAGAATAAATAATAGCTACGTTTTACACTCAACACTAATGTGTATTTAAATATTGAATGCAAAGTTTGTACTAATAAGCGATATTCACCACGGTTGGAGCAATTTTCAACATTAAATTTTCTTTGAATTCCAATAAGCGTAAACAACACTGATTTTCAATAATTAAAGTCAGCTGTTGTTAAAAATGTTCGCCAAAAAATTATAAAAGAAACGAAAAATAAAAAGTTTTTATATCCATCACAATATAACCAAAAATCACAATATAACACAACTTGTACGCAAACACAAGAAAAAAGTTAATACAAAAATACTTGCTTGGATAAAAAAGTACTTAACGCAGATGCAAAAGTAAGAAGAAATGGAACAAATCTGCCATTTATTTTAGCAACATATTTCGAAAAGAAAACGACAACTTTTCACATATTTGCATACATTTTTAGAAAAGAACAAAAACCCGCGTGATTGGTAGCATACATGGAACATTATTGTCAGAAAAGAAAACACCATAAGTTGAATCAGAAGATGCATTTAAAAGCTGTTTTTAATTATTTTTTAGTAATATACATACATATTGTTACGAAAGTAACTTTAGTTAAGAATTAGTTGTAATTATTAGTTAAGAATAAGTTGAATTTATTAGTTATCTTGTATTTATTAGTTAACTTGTATTTATTAGTAATTTTACTAGTTTACATTGTTATTAAAAATTGTTATAATTTAGTACACTTCAATCCCAATGTGCAGAAAGACCTAGAAATGACCGTGAAAAAAGCTTCAGTATAAGAGGTGAAATTATGTAAACATTAGCGCTGCCATACATCAAATTAAAGTGTGGTGAATAAGTAAAGCCTCGAACCTTCGAAAAACATTTCGAATGTTCTAGACAACCAAATTGCTGTATAAATACTAGCGGCCACTAGCGTAATTAGTTCATTCTAAGTTCAGACTTTGTCAATAACGTATAACGCTGAGAAAATTATAGTTGGTTGTGAATAAAAGCTATAAATTACGGTTGATAAAAAGACTTTGTACTAAATAAAGTTGTGTAAATTGTAAACAGTGTTGAAAGTGTTTGTGTTTTATTTATTTTATTAAAGTTGCAATAAAGAACTCGAAACGGTTTATTATAAAGGAAATAAACCAAAACGTTATTGAAAGGCAGTAATGTAACAATATGTACTATATTAAAAATTACAAGACAAATAACATTACAAGTTATTTAAGCCACATACATATTTAGACCTGGATGCACTAGGAAGTTTTGAACTCAGCACAAATCGAAATCTTGACACCATTATTAGTAAAGCAGCCCATACACGATTTAATTCAGTTGTCAACTGAGTCGGTTATTGTCCAAATCCATTGATTTTTTGAGGGTTGTCGAGTTGGTTGAAGAAAAATCAAAAGAAGTTGACTACTAAGATCCAGTTTTTGACTTAAAGATCTTTGAAAATCGTTTTTGGGTAGTCGATTATTTAATTTTGTTTCCAAGTTTCAACGCCCAAAGTTGGCGGTTTAAACTTTCGACAGAACTTTCAAAAGTACGAAAAGGAAATATTACTTATGAAAATAAAACTCTTGTATAAAATTAATAAAATGAACTTTTTAAATAATAAAAAATATTTGAAAATTTAAACAACAAAAATACCAAGGGCAATAAAAATAGGGCCAAATCTTTTTTTATTTATTTAATGACACTTTTTTTTTATTTATAGTTTTATTAAATATTCCACCTTATAAGATAAAATATTGCTTGATTGTTTTGCTTCTTTTTCGATTTCATATATTTATAAATTTATAATATTATATAACACAAAATTCTCGCCTTTTCTTCATTTTTTTCACGTGAACAGTAATTTGATGACAATTTTTGGCATTTGTTTTAAACTGCCATACTTATACATAAAATTATTGTAAATTCATATGGCAATGCTAAAAGCTTTAATCTTTCACTCAAAAACGCTAAAGAGGATTAAGACTAGATTAATTTTATTATAAGATTAACAAATCTTACTATTGATCCTGGTTTAAACTCTAAGTAAAAACCCGCTCTAAGTCTTTCAATTTGATTCTACTGTGTGTGCTCGAGTCTCTTGATCAGCTGTCAAAATTAATGTTTGTAGTTTTGGGTACGTTCGTAAATGTATCAAAACTTTGCATCACTGCTGCTGATGCTTTTATACTGCACAACAGTTGTACAAAGTTTACATTTTTGAACACGGGCTAAATTTTAAAAGTTTTATAAGCGAACATAAGATAAGAAAAAAATTTTATCAACATTAGCGATGGCAAAATTTATTGAAAATATTGAACCAAAAAGTGATACATAGTTTTCTTATAATTTACAGGAAAAAGCACAAAAAAAGAAAAATATACCGATTTCTCTTATGTTAAAAGTTATTGCATCAGAAAATTAACTGATGCCATAACTGTCAACATTTGCAGCAGAACTGCTACTACACTGCATAAAAAAACTTTTGACGTATAAGAGTAATGCCAAGTTTGTTACAAGTGATGCATTTACGGACATTCAACTTTACTAATGCGCAACTGTTGGGCAACAACTGCATTAACTAACGTACCCTTTCTTTTGCAAAAAAAGTTAAGTATTTTAAAAATTGTCTTTTATTTCATTAAATTTTAAAATTAATTTAAAATCTTCCAATTCAGTTGATGACGAGTGAGACTCAGTTGACAATTGAATTGAAACGTGTATGGATGGGGCGCATAATATTTAAAACTCTATAATTTATAAAGGATCCGTTAACATTTTTTCTATGAATCATTAAATATTAACTTTACTTACCGTTAAGATTGATGAAATTTCGCAACAAACTTTTAAAGATTTTGAATCGAAGATACACATTTTTTTATTTTATATTTTTACCTTTTTGACACAAAATTATTTTTTTCTATGATATTAATCTTCTACAAATGAAACAAACTGTGAATATGACAATTTACAAACACGTTAATTGAGAAAATTGTTAAAAATATTACAAAAGTTTTAAAAAATTTTCTTTAATTACTTAATAACTTCTGTGATTTTTTTCTATGTAATGCCATGTTTCCACGCCACACAAAATTTTGAGAGCGAAGCAAGTAGATTCAATATGAATCTACTTGCACGAAAAATTACTCTCTTCTCCAATTTTGATCGCAAGTTTATCTGAACTAGCTGTAAAAATCGATTGTTTCAGAGTTGTCAACTCGGTGCGTTTCGCACCATTTTTGGTGCTTTCTTAAATTTTTTCTGCGATAACAATAATGATGATAATATTAACTATTAATTTGGAGTTATTATAATAAATTGTTGATCTCTTTTTAAAATGTTTTACGCAGAATTTATTAAATTAATTTACAAAAATATATCATCTCGTACAAATGAATGCAAACATAAATACTATCCCCCATATTCATAAAAAATATTTTTGATTAATAAAAGGTTTATAAAACGAATTTTCTATGAAAATTTGTTTAATTAACCTGTCATAAAAGCAAAATATTGTTTGTGAATATGGGGGTTTGTATTTATGTAGAAATAAGTTTAATTTTTTTATAAAGTTTTTGGTTTTTCTTTTTTAACTATGTTAAATACGATAAGTTTTGAACTATTGTTAATTTTGAATCCTTACATAGGGTCTCCACCTGAGATAAGATATAAGATTTTTATATCAGCAAACGTCAAATTCAATCGCAGAGAGTATTATCTTACGTGTAGACTCTCAAATAGTGTTAATATTAATATTATAATAAATCTTATAAGACAGTTGTTATGAGAAATCTTATAACAACTATCTTATAAGATGAGCTGTCAAAAATACACATACATGCATACATAAAAAACAATAATAAGACGCATTCATTAAAATGTTAAATTTTTTTGTACAAATAGTGAAAATCTTGTGATAAGTGTTTAAAAAAATAATTTTTTTAACTAAAAACAAGAAAAAACTAAAAAAAAGAATAAAAACGACACAAGTTTACTGTGGGAGAATCATTCGATTATGAAATCTTATAAGATACGTATTCCCCTTGTTTAAGATTAAGATTAACATGAAGAAATTTGTTCTCTCATTCTGCCGAAGTTCTCTCACATATTATATCAGATATTATCTCAGGTGAAGGCTCAGTGTTAAGCTTCGTACAGACGATGGTCAGATCTTGCAATGTTGTCATTCAATTAGCCTAAAAATGTCTTGCAACTGTTTGAACATTGTAAGCTCATTTTCATTTGGCAGATGTGTAAAATTAATGCATCTGACAATGGTGCCATTGAAAAATGACAACATTGTAAGATCTGACCACCGTCTGTACGAAGCTTTACTAGATATTTATAGTTGATCTCTTTATAAAAAAAATTTGTATATATTTTATGTAATTAAAAAATATGTATCTAGTACATATGAATACCAAGTCGAATTCAACAGGGTAAACTCGTCGCTACAACAATTACAACTCTTACAAAAACAACAGAAGTATACATACTTTGTAATCAATTTTAATAAAAGTTTCACACAACATGAGTTTTTTCTCAAAAAATGTTAAGTTCATAAACTTGCTGCGTTTTTTTTCCATTTTGGTGCGTTTTGAAAATGCAAAGTTAACAACACTGATTTGTTTATTAAAGCCAACTGTCAATTCGAAGCAAGTAGATACGTCGTGTAAACACCATGATTCATTAACATAATTCAGAGAGCGAAGCAGGTGATTCAAATCGTCGTGGAAACATGGCATAAGATTTAATTTGATATAACGGAATGTAAATACCAGGGTATTCATTTAATCGGGCTTTTGCTTTAATCGGTTAATCGCTCGATTAATTAAGCGAGGTTTTGGTCTTATCGGTTTATAATCGGTTAATTTTGTTATTGATCGGTTAACCGATTAATAAAGTTTTGTTATAAATAAAAAAATTTCAATAAATTAAAATGCAAAAATTATTTATTGTTTGGAATTTATTAGCTAACAAAAAGCAATAACATAACAAACAAAACAATTCTTGAACTAAATTAAAACTGAACTTGGAGAAATTGGAGGTTATTAAGAAATAAACTGTGAGATCATTTTATTAATAACTTTTTCAATCGTTTAGGGAGATCTTATAAAATAATCATTTAGAAAAATAGTTTGGTTTAAATGGTAGGATTTAAGCGATAAAACTTGAATTGGAAAAAATTCTTTCACTTATCGATGATGTTGGAGAAATTGAAAGCAACCCATAATACAGATTTTTTAATTTCTCAGTGCTTTTCCTGTATTTCTCTAAACATATAAAATCTTCCATTACGACTTTTCTTTTCTTTTTTTGTCAGCTCATCATCTGACTCATCCTGGCAAAGCTCAGCATGGAACATTCTGCAAAAAATTCAATTCCGAATTTCTTAATTACTGATTTTGTACTGTATTAAAAGAATGTGTTGCTAGAAGGAAAAAAATATTTTTCTTAACACATACCTTTTACAAAAACACAAAAAAATAACTTAAAACACAAAAAAATATTGTTACGTTACTGCCTTTCAATAACGTTTTGGTTTATTTCCTTTATAATAAACCGTTTCGAGTTCTTTATTGCAACTTTAATAAAATAAATAAAACACAAACACTTTAAGCACTGTTTACAATTTACACAACTCTATTTAGTACTAAGGGCTAAAAAATCAGAGCAAGTTAAACTCTCTTTTTGGTTTAAAATGTGTTTAAACCAACAAATCTTTAAATCATTAAACATATAAACCATCTTTAAACGCATGTAATTGGGCGTTTAAACTACCAGTAAAAATCATATGAATTTGCCAGCATTTGTCGTAGTGCTGCCACATGTTATTTTTTTAACAACATGTAATACATGGGACACTGATTTATTGTTGATGAGTTTAAACTACATATAAATTCAAGTTTAGTTCAACTAAACCAGCGTTTAAGCCATCAGTGATTTATTAGGCATAAGTCAATCTAACAAACCGTATTTTATAGCTTTTATTTATTACCAACTATAATTTCTTCCGCGTTCTACGTTATTGACAAAGTCTGAACTAAGAATGATTTTATTACGCTAGTCGCCGCTAGTATTTATTTTTCGAAGGTTCGAGGCTTTACTATTCACCACACTTTAATTTGATTTATGGCAGCCTTTATGTTTACACAATTTTACCTCTTATACTAAAGCTTTTTTAACGGTCATTTCTAGGGCCTTCTGCACATTGGGATTAAAGTGTACTAAATTATAACAATTTTTAATAACAATGTAAACTAATAAAATTACTAATGAATACAAGTTAACTAATAAATTCAACTAATTCTTAACTAATAATTACAACTAATTCTTAACTAAAGTTACTTTCGTAACAATATGTTAAAATGCTACAAAAAATTTTAAATTTTGTAACTTCAGTTAATCGGTTAATCGACTGAAATTAACCGGTTTAATCGTTAATTGGAAAAAGCATATTTTAAATTAACCGATCAGTTAATCGGGTAGTAATTAATCGGTTAACAGATTAACGATTAACGGACAACTGGATTTGAACTTCGCTTTTCATAAGGACCCAGAACTTTATAGGGTATAGGACCTTCGGTGAAGGGTATAAAAAACAAACTTAATTATAAAAAGAGTAATTTTTGGGATTTCAGTATTTTGGTCATAACTCTGCTATTTCTTAACCGATTTGACAGATTTATATACCGACGTGTTAAAGAAGAAATTTGCCAGTTATTTTGGTTATAAAACTTGGACTCGGGAAGATTTATGGTTCCCGATAATGGGTATTTTTCAAAAAAAAATTAATATTTTGGTCATAACTTTTTCGTATCTGAACCGATTTTCCCGAGTTTTTCAGAAAATATTTTCTATTAAAAATTTCCGATCTGGTATATAAGGCGTAACCATAGGTCATATTACAGTCAAAAAATTCAGGTTTTTATACAATTTTTAATACTTTTTGTATATGAGGTACCACGCCCACTTCTCCAATCCCACCCACATTTTGTGGGATGGTGTGTATTTATAACCTAAAAGTTTGTACCTAATTTGAAAACTTTGGCTCTTGCCGTTCTCCAGATATACAGAAAAAAGTAATAAAAATACAACAACCACAAGGGATTTTTTTGGAAAAATTAGAGGCAGTCGTGGTTTTTTGGTCATATCTCAGCCATTGTTGGACCGATCTGGCTGAATTTCAATAGCAAGAAATGGTGGACTAAATGTAAAACAACCTAGCCGCTATCATATCTAGAGTCTCCGGAAAACACATATCAAACGTAAGACGGACAGGCGGACGGACGGACAGACGAACGGATATCGTTAAATCAACTTCTCTCCTCATAAGAACCCAGAATATATATACTTTATAGGGTCTAAGATCAATATTGTAGAAATTACAAACGGAATGACAAACTTATATATCACTTTTCCAACTGTGGTGAAGGGTTTAACAAGTTAGAGTGCTATATTCGGCTGTGCCGAATCTTTGATACCCTCCACCGACAGTTCGAATATTTCAACAGTGATATTAATTTATCTTTATAAAAACAGACATCAGCATTAAAATTGGTTCCAACTTAGACCTATATTAAATAATTGACCCACAATCTTAAGTAAAATATCTGGATTCATAACAGGGGGATTTATATTGGAGCCATGGTAAGCTATGAACCAATAATTCCAAAATGTCGCAGAGCTATTTCTGGTATTAAAAAACATAAATATCAATACAGTAGTGAAAATAGTTTAAGCCTTTACAGTGAATTTCAGAAGGCTGATAAATATGGGATCTAAGGTAACTTATGGACCGTACATCACAAAATTGCATGACATTTTTTTGGCCATATAAAACTAAGTTGGTAGACATTTTACCACAATAAATATATCTGCTACGATTTTAGGCGTATTTAATTAATTTACCAGAGTGGGCTTTATATGGGGCATATAGTAAATTATGGACCGATCATCACGAAATTTGTTAGTGCTATTTCTAGTCCTATAAAACTGTGAAGTATTTAATTTTATTCTGATACCATTATAAATAACGGTTTTAGGCGTACTAAACTGATTTCCGGGAGTAGGGTTTATGTGGGGCCTAGGGTAAATTATGTATCCATCTTCATGAAATTTCACTGTGTCATTTCTAGTGCTAAAAAACTGTGACGTGCCAAATTTTGCTATGATAGCATTAATAATTACGGTCTTAGGCGTACTAAACTGTTTTCCGGGAGTAGGGTTTATATGGGGCTAGGGTAAATAATGGACCGTTCTTCATAAAATTCCACAGTGTCATTTCTAGTCCTAAAAAACTGCGACATGCAAAATTTTGTTATGATAGCGTTAATAATTACGGTCTTAGGCGTACTAAACTGTTTTCCGGGAGTAGGGTTTATATGGGGCCTAGGGTAAATTATGAACCGTTCTTCATAAAATCCCACAGTGTCATTTCTAGTCCTAAAAACCTGCGACGTGCCAAATTTTGTTATGATAGCGTTAATAATTACGGTTTTAGGCGTACTAAACTGTTTTCCGGGAGTAGGGTTTATATGGGGCCTAGGGTAAATTATGGACTGATCTTCATGCAATTTCACAGTGTAATTTCTAGTCCTAAAAAACTGCGACGTGCCAAATTTTGTTATGATAGCATTAATAATTATGGTTTTAGGCGTACTAAACTGTTTTCCGGGAATAATGTTTATATGGGGCTTAGGGTTAATTATGTACCCATCATCGAATAAAACCAAAATTTGGAAAATCTCATGTCATTCCGTGCATTTTTTCACCATTTATGTTAGTTTTTGTAACAAATATTATTAAAAATTAAAAAAAAAGTTACGTAATTCATTTTTGGCAAAATTGAAATAATAACTTATATTTTAAGGGGCCCACAAGACCTCTGATGTAAGCGAAATGCAATTGATGTTATTTCTAAGCTTTGCTTTGATTTAAAAGATTGTATAAAAAGATATTTTAGACCATATCAGTTGTTACTTTTCCAGCATTTTAAAGAAAAAATTTTGAAGTTGGATTGACACAAATTTCCAAACAATTGCATTTTAGAAAATTATACTTAAAAAATTAATGGAAAATAATTCCTTCAATCAAGATGATAAGGTAATTTCTAATATTATCTTAAATTTAAAAGAAAAGGTAAGACGTTGCTTAAAATAAACTTATCAATTTTCATACAAATATTTTTTTTTTTGAATGCGACTTTTTTAGTCAGTTAAACAATAAAACTATTCCTTCAAACTTTTAAAATAAAGTTAAAAAAGCTGAAAACATTTTATAAAAATACTAAAGAAAATGCCAAAAGCAAAATGAAAATTTGTATTGCTAAATTTAGCTGCAAAAATTCTTAAATGGTCAAACTCATACTTAAATACTTTCAGGTTTCGTTTTTCTCATTCTTTTAACGCTTTTACCCAGCAGGAAAATTAAGAATTGATTAAATAAATAATGTTTTATTTTCGAAAGAATGCATTCATTGAAATCGAGAAGGTAATTTTATCTGACAAAATTATTATGCAGTGATTACTACGTACATTCCCACATTTGTAGAATAAGTAATATATGGCTTCCGTTCGTGTTTATTATGCGTATTTTTGCTTCCGTTCGCGACAATTATTCGTATTTTCTCTTTTACATATTTTCTTATTAAAAATCCGTATTGAATTATTTAATTCATACGCAGTATACACTAAAAAAAATGTTCTGTGTTAATAATAATGAATTCTGGAATCAAATATTACATTATCGATTCCTATTGATTACATTTTCGCGCTGTGGTTTTTCCTCTGCTCTCACATATAGAAGCAGAAAATAAAATGTTAAAAAAACAAAATGATAGAGCATTTGAAGTTACTGCCGACGTCTTAATTATGGGCTTTAGATTTTTGCCTGAAGTTGAAGACTCAATTCTGTTTGAATACAAATTTTCAATGTAGAGAGTTTTTGCTTCTCGAGTAAAAATATGTATATGTCTACTCGCCAAAAAAAAAAGAAATTAAACAAATAATTACTATGTAAAATAGAACGATATTGATTTCGGTTGCCTTTGTCCAAAAATATATTATGTATCATTTTAATTCAGATTTACATTGAACTCAAGTAATCCTCGATTTCAAAAACTGTAGCAAACTCCAAAAATGTTTAAGACATTAGGTGTGTTCATTTACTAAAAACTTTTACGAGGTTTGTAACAATGGAAAATCCCAGCGGGAAAATAAGAAATTGATAACATAAATAATTAAAAAAATAATGTATTATTTTCGAAAGAATAATATGTAATGCATTCATGGGAATCGAAAAGGTAATTTTATTGACACAATAATTCTGTGGCTTGGAGCTAAAAGGGCCAATGTCAAAATATTCACTTTTGAAAAAATTGGAATTAAAGGCTATTTTAGATGCTTTCATAGTGACATTGGCCAGCATTTTATTTATGAAGCTGTTCTGGGTTAGCTGTTTTACCATAATGGAAGAGAGCAAGAAAACAAATCTAATGCAATGATTAACTCAAAAGAGCAAAAAAGTGACATTGGCCCTTTTAGCTCCAAGCCACAGAATTATAAATTGATTACCACGTATATTCTCATATTTGCAAAACAAGGAATGTATGGTTTCTGTTCGTAACAATTATTCGTGTTTTTTCTTCTGTTCGTGACAATTATTCGTATTTTTTAGAATTATTAAATTTATTTATTTGCTTTCCAATACAACAAGATTAAAAATCTTATAATTAAAGTAATGGATTTTTGTAACGTAAATTATAACATAGTTTTAATAATCTGTTTGGTAGAAATTAAACATTATAGTCTAACACAAATTTTGCTAGTATAAAACAATATATAAATAATTTTAATATGAAACATAAAAAATTAATGAAAATCAAAAAAAAAATAAAATAAAAAAAAATTAAATTTGAAGCATACAATTTAAAAATTTCGTTTTTAAATTGCCGAGCGTTGCTTATAAATTTAATATTCGTGGGTAGCGAATTCCAAGGACGGACTGAATGAATATAAAATTGCAATTTTGATACAGAGTTTATATAACGAACATGTACGATATTATTTGTTCTTTCAGAAAGTGTAAACAATAATCTCTCAAACAAGTAAGTCGGATGTCGAGAGTGTATGATTTTATGTAAAAAAAATCAATGTTCTGATATTTAGAAGATCTACAAAAGTAACTCCATATAGTTTTGTTGTGTAATGGGCAATATGGTCATATTTCCCTAGACCAAATACATATCTCAATATTGAGTTAAAGGTAGATGTAAGCTTTTAACGACTTGCAGAATCACAGTTTGCGTATATCTCGCATCCATATAGCAAAGTTGGCATGAGGTATGTTTTTGCTAGAAGAATTCGAATTTTGAGTGGGGTAAAATACTGGGTATGCCATAACGCTCGTAACATTGAGTATGTTTTCCCTGTTGCGACGTTAATATGATCTGACCATTCATTCGCAGGATACATTAAAATAATTTATTACAATCCTAGGACATGGTCTGTGCTAAGAATAATGAATTCTGGATTCAAATATTATACAAGATATGTATTACTTTTTCGATTCCTGTTGATTACCTTTTCCCGCTGGGTATTTGCAAGAATTTTCGAAACTGTTGTTTCATGTTTTTCTGTTCAAAACAAACTTTTGAAAGTGTGTAACAAAATATTTGTTAATATTTTAAAATTAAAAAAATTCCATAACGTAAAATATATAATTTTCTTAAATTAAGGAACAAAAACCATGTGCAAATAGTTCAGAACAATTCGATTAAGAAAATCAGAATTTCGTATCTAACAGCTGGATACTATCAATGTGCCTAACTTGCTAGTTTTTGCCGGTAAAGCGTTTATTTACTTTTGTTTTTTGAGTAATTGGGAGAAAAATTTTGTAAATTTTTAATTTTCTCTCTCGTTGCAAGTTTCTGCTAGACACGTCAACGAACACACCTATTGTTTTGTTTTTGTCTTATTTAATACAGATTTGGTTGTATACATTATAACTTTACTCGATTACAATCGATTGGTTACAAAGAACAAAAAAATATCTTCAACAAAAGCCATTTAAAGTCTCATATGAACGTTAATATATTATGGTATGTATGTATGTGCATTTGTATATTGTTCATTAATAAGGGTTTGTAATTTAAAAATTCCAAATTAACAAATAAATAATGGGAAAAATATGCACTCAAAGATAAAAAAAGTTGTGAGCGGTACAAAGTGTTTTGAAGTAAGGATCATGTAACATATATTTTTGGTAGAGTTTTTTCGAAAATTCTGTAATTTTTGGCAAATATTGCTAGTTTCAATTTTAATTAGTGAAATCTTGGAAACTTTTGTATTTACTGGTGGAAAATTTGCAAAAACTTTACTTATCTAGTATTCCAGCTAGCGTACTTCTTCCGAAATAACATGTATTTATAATCTATTAAAGCACAAGTAGTTGAGTCAGTTGTCGGTTTGCAATTAAGAGTGGAGTGAATATAAACTATCTGTTAGCAGCGAGTGCATTGTTGTATATTTTTATGGTGTAGACTAAAAATAAACTATACCATGTTTCAAATGGTACGATGCAACCTCATTTGCACAAGATTGTGAAGAGAGCTTATGTTGTCTAAGCAAACTGTTAATCGTTAAACGTGATGATACATTGTTGATTTTGACTGGAATGTTTTTTATAATGTGTTGGAACTCCGCCGTAAATTTACAAACATTTTGCTAGAAATTTTTAAAGAAAAAATTTTATTATATTTTTTTTTTTTTTTGCCAAAAAATAAAAGAACCAAAACCCCTTGAATACTTTAACCTTACAATGTGGTGGCCACTTGTAATAAGTTCATTCAGTTTTTGTTTCATTGCAGCAGGTGTATTCAGTGGGTAATGCCATAAATTGTGACAAAAAGTTCTTTTTTGTTTGTGAATATCAACCGAACCAGAGTTTCAATATGTTTACCGCCACAACAGCTTAGAACAGTGTTTCCATACCTTTTATTATCATGCAGTGATATAGATAACATACACTTTTCAAGCATATTTCTATTACAGTGTTTTTGATTTTCATTTCATTACTAACTTTATCCAATGCGCTTCGCTACCCCAATTAAAATAATTAAAATAAAAGTAGTTAAATGTGTTTTTAATAAAGCAGATCTCGTTTGATAACGAAGTTATTTGAACCAAATTTGGCAACTTATATTGCCTTTGTATGGGAATTCACTTCTAAAATTCAGCCCACTTTTAGATTTCAAGTACTTCCAGAATGTTGCATCTACCTAAAATATATACAACAAGCAAGAAAGTACAGTCGGTCAAGCCCGACTATATGATACCCTACACCACAGTATTTTAAAACACATTTACGAGAGTGCACCCTATTCGGGACGCATGGAGAATCATGCTTATGTATCCATATAAATATGGATCTATCTATGTTTTAAATTTCATTAAAATCGGTTTGATAGTTTCTAAAAGGCAGAAATTGCCCCTATCTCCCCTCGTGGTCCTACGATTCGGCCCATTTTCAACAGGCTTGGTCCTTGTGCCAGTAAGAACCTTTAAGCTAAATTATCAAATTATCTCCAAAATTGCGACCTGTACTTTGCGCAGAAGGTTACATTGACAGCCAGCCAGCCAGCCAACCGGACGGCCACCGTTAGATTGACTCAGAAAGGGATTGTGGTATTGTGGTGTGGGTATAAAAACAATTTTTTTAATATATCTTGTAGCCTGAGCTTACAAATTTTATACATCATATAATCATTACAAAGTTATCTTTAAAATACAGCAAGAAAAAATTTACACAGTGTATTTTTTGGTCAAAGTGGAGCAATTTAAAATTGTAGTTTTTGACAAAAGGTCCAAAATAAACTTTTTAAATATTAAGGCCTTTAACTTAATAAATTTTTATCCGATCCAGGATCGGAAGGAATAGAGAGATATCAATTTAATGTACAAATTATTTCATTCAGATGAACAGTTCTCGGAATTTTCGCCAATAAACAAAATGCGTATTAAGAAAAATAAATGAATTTCATTTTCGTTGAATTCAAAAATCTGAAATTTAATGTATTTAAATAGTGGATATTTTGAGTGTAATGAGCTTAAACAACTTATTGTAATTTGTTTAATCGTAAGATGTTTCACAAATTGATGTTTTGGTTGCGATACATCGTATAAATGTCGATGTATCGTATTATACGATGTTAATCGATACATCGATGTTTTTTATTCGATGTATTGAAAAGCTGAATTTTAAATTTTACGCAAACAAACAAAACAAAAGATAAGGCAGATGAAAAGTCTGGGGATTGCGACTCCGATATTTCAGATAAGACGTTGGACGATTTTAGTCTTTGGAGTAATTACCACAAATTAGTTGAAAAAATTGGAAAACAAATAAGACTGAAAGAAACTTTTCTAATAAACAAGTTGCAAGTTCCGTGCCATCTGAAAGGCTTTTTTCATAGGCTTGATTAGTGTTGTCCCAGAAAAGAAGTAGTTTGCAAGTAGAGAGGGTCAACAAAATATTGTTTTTGCAAGGCCTGAATAAAAAGTATTGGTGTATATAATAAGTAAAATTGTCTTATTCTTTGTAAAATATTAAAATCTACTATTATTTATTAAATAATTTTTTTTTTCAGTTTTAATTAGAACCAATACGATGCATCGCAAATATCGATGTTTTTTTTAATTGATACATCGAATAGCATCGATGCGAATTAATATTTAATCGAATGGGAAAAAACATTGATGTTTTTTTTACATGAGCGGCTCTAGATTTGATCCCATTTTCAAAATCTTGATGCCGCGGTAGAGGGCCCAATATTTTTTTCATCAGTTTTCCCATGTATAGCCTAGTACTCTGTTAAAATTTGTGAAAAATATTGAGCAACATTGATTATTTCACACGAAAATTTTGACATCTATCAATGTTACCTATCTTGCGAGTTTGTACAATTTGACGTTTTTATTCCTGCAAAGTATGCGGCAAACACCACATTTATTTTACAAAAAATTGGTTTTTTTAATAAAAAAGAAAGTAAATATGGATAAAAACCTGTTACCGGTTGTATTATTTTAATTTTTTATTTAATAATCAGTTCATACTTTTTTGCTTAAAATTCCACGTGAAATAAGTAAAGCTTATATTATTTCGCAGTTGTAATAAGTGTTGAAACATTTCGGAACTTTTTCACAAAATGAAAAAAGTACAACTCTATCAACATTATTTCATAGATATTCCGCACAAGTTTTTTGCACATGCGTTTTGACAGCATTTCCCGTGAAATATTGAACAGAGTAACAGGCTTATCTGAGAATAAAATGCAACGTTTTACTGATAATCGAAATTGAAATTCGTAAAAATGATTTCTTCATAAGATTATTAATATCGTCAGAACAGAGTATAATTGCAAAGAAGATTTACAGCCTGTTCATCAATTTCGAACGTTAACGTTCGCCTAGAAAATTACATTTAAAACAATAACAAATTTTCGAATTTTGTTATTGATTTTAGTATAATTTTCTATGCGAACGTTCACGTTCGAAATTGGCGAACAGGCTGTTATTCTCTCGAAATCGAAACGTCGCCCTTGAGGTCACAATTTATATCCAAAATTATAAAGGTATTTGAATACGAGGGTTGGTAGGGGCAATTTCAGCCTCTCCGAAACAATTTAAGCGATTTTAATAAAAAGCCTTTTAAGGGGTAAAAAATGGAACTTTGGGTACTTAACATAATTTTTTTTCCTAAACATCTTTACAAAAATAATTTTAGTTGCCAAAGCAAAATTAAATAAAAATCAAAAATGCTTCCGGAGGAGCCTCTTTAACAATATTGGGAACGAGTGCCTTTAAATGTCCAATTGGTCTTTAAATTTTGCTTTTAAGTTAAACGACATAAAGAACCTGCTTGTGTGCCGCTGAAAAACAATTTGGAGTTCCTAAAGTCCCCACACTCATTGCTGGCGTATGTATGTATGTGAGTACAGTGTATATATATTTCTATACTATTTTCTGTAGTGTGTACATCTGTGTGTTGGATGTTTTGTAGGTTGACTTTGTTGTTTTTTTTTTGTCTGTTGATTTTAATCACTTTAATTTTATTTGAGATGCTGTCGACTGCTAACTGTTCGCGAGCTACTGTAGATCTGCAGTCTGCGATTGGTTGTGTGTACACCCTACATTTTGGCATATTGTTTTAGTTTCCACACTACACCAAAGTTACACTCAAAGTGTTGGTAGAATATATGTAACATTTTTCTTGGTCGTAACAGTACAGCCATTCTATCTCATTTATATAATTACGGAACAGCTTAAGTATCTTATCGTCCGCAAACATCAATTAAACATATGTGTTCATCAATTTATTATTCGTAATTTAATTAAACCAATTTATTATTCCTGAAAATCGAGTAAAATTTAAATCAATGAGATTCTCAGTTGAATTTTTGTTTACCGTTTTTTTTCTGATTTTATGAGAAGTTCTAGTAAAGTTAAGAACTCAAATTATGAAGTATATAAAAGGGACTTTTAAACAGGATTGTTTTAAATATTTGTTCGATTTCAATTTCACTCGTATGTAAATATGAAAAATGCGCTATGTTAGTACGAAAATCCTTTCGTATGGAATTTTAAATTTATCGTTTATTACATAACTTGTCTCATCAACACCTACATCTAAATAAGGACTAAAAAATTTTCAAAAGTACGTGTAACACAATTGATACGGAATAAAACAACATATTATTTAGTTGTTAGGTATTTAATCAGTTAGAAGTCTAAGAAAAATTACTTTAATATTTAAAAGGAATTTTTATTTTTCTAAAAAATTAATTTTAATCGATTAATTGAATTGTATTGTTATTTAAAATTGGATATTTTTGCTTCGATTAATCGAACAACGGTTAATCGAGTGGATACTCTAGTTAATACTGTGCATGGTGTGGCTTTACCGACTACAATTTTTGAATGGTTTTTACAATGCAAATATTATTAAATTTTTTAATGTTTTGTTTAGAAAAAATTCATTTTAAGGGTTTTTGGGGGATAGCTTTAACAATTTAAGAGGCATATTTTTAAGGTTTTACTGCGTATTTATTGCGCATCAAACTATTTTTTAGAGCTTATTTACGGTATCCCTGGTTATGAGTTAAAGATCGCAGTTAAATACAGTGAAAATAATTATTGAAGAAAAGCTAGTTTCTATGCGCATTTCACGGGTTGCTTAGACCAGGGCGCTGTTTCTGAAATCTACAGGTTACAAATCTACAAGTAAAATGCATTAGAAATAGCAACATTTTAAAAATGTTTGTTTTTGCTTGAAGTTTTTAGAAACATGGACCTGATCATCAGAAACCCTTTTTCCAAAGAATTTAAAAAAAAAACTATGATATTTTACAAATAAAACTGTTAAGCGAATGAGAATTTCAAGCACTCAAGTCTTTCTAAAAAAAACGATATCAAAAATTAGACAAAACGCCAACAATAAACAGTGCGTTTATCTTTTCTTACATTCAATTGGTTGGCTTTTGTATTCACAACATAACTTTGATATTAAAGATTTTTTTTTTGTTTTGTGTTATATTGCACTTTTTGTTCTATTAACTCATTACTCCAAATCATTGAAAAATTAATCGCCCCTATCGTGAATAACAAGTGGATTTTTCGTTCCAAAAAATTTTCATTCCCCTCGAAGGGAAAAAAGCCATCGAGAATCTCATGTGAAAAATTTTTCACGCAATCAGTTCCAGTGAATGGTAAAAAAAGAAGAAAGATTAAAAATAAATTAAAAATCAATAAAATTTTAAATAAATAAAAGTTTAAATAATTAAGCTAAATAATTAGTATTGGAGGGATAGGTTGATTACAACGTTAGTTTTTAGCACTTTTTAAATTTTATGTAGTAAAATATTTTCCAAAATTCTGCAACCACGCCTTTCGAAAGCTTTACAAATCCGCCGGCAATCAAACTGTTGCTTTGCATTTTGTTGACCAATATATCGGTGTGTGCCTTATTAACGGAACTAGCCCTTAATATTCGATTTATAGGAGGAACTACTGACATACATGTTCTGTTCCCAAGCAAAAATAAAGTGAGAAAATCTAAGGGAAACGTGAACAAATTACGAGGGAAAAAACCTTCCACGATAAGGGGAATTTATGCTCGTGAACATTTTTGCACGTTATTTTTCTCCTTTGAACTACTTTTGTCCATGGGAGTTTTTCATGATCGCAAATATGTATATGAAAAATTATTCACGATAGGGGTTAATATGTTAAAACCATTGTATACATATTTAGAATATGAGAGTCAGGGGCAGGATTCACAGGTTTAAAAGTTCAAAGGTCTCTTCTGTAGATTCTACAAGTGCTTCTTGTTCTTTTGATTTTCTTTAATGACTTCATATTCCGTACAATGGTTTTCTGTATTTCAATACGTTTCTTGGTAAAGGGTAACAAAGATTCGACATAACTATCCAGCTTATCTTATTTTCTGTTTGTTTGGTTTTGTTTGGCTGGTAACTCACAACGTCATCGTGTGGCCTGTTGTTCTATATGTTTGTATAGAAGCACATGACCCATCTATCGATCTGCAGTCCATTTGTTAAGTAAGTTAAACTCTCTAACTTTGATGGCTTTATGTCGCCCGGTGTAAGTTAATAAAAAAACCACACAATACAAGCTTACACTACATACAAACGGTTATTTGTATGTATGTATGAATGTGCAGTTTAGCAACTTGGTTGTTCGGTACCGCCGCGAAATGTTGCCGTTTAATTGGTTATAAATTAATTAAACGTCGATTAATAATCCGGGTTCTTGTCAGTTTAGCCAAAGCAATTGTTTCGTTTCCACGTTCTTTGGAATACTTAGCAAAAAAACTTTGTATGTAATTCTTTTTGTTTACTTTTTTTATCTTTTAATACTCGATGCAACCATAATGTTTATCAACATAGAAAAGTACAAATGAAGTGTTAACATTGTGTGATCATGAACTTAAAACAGATTTAGTGCAATCCTTTTAAAATATCAATGAAGATAATGAAAATTTAACACACTTAAATTACTTCAAGTGCGATTGGAAAATCATTTTAATTAAATAAGATGAGCCAAATAAACAGTCAACAAACACATCAATGTACGTCGCCATTAACTTTCGTTTCTCAATTTCTTTCAAATATTTTGTTAAAATATAAATTTTTTTAATTTAAATCGTCATTAAATTATAACTCATATTACATTTAAAATCATGTACCTGTACACATATCGCATGCGATCATTGGGAAGTATTAAATTTTAAATACAAGCAAAACAATTTTTAATTTAATATTAAAAGCATATGAAAAAAATGTTTAACCAATCGCATCAGTACCAAGAAGTGGACAATATAGCACGATTTTTGTTGATTTTTTATTTTTAAAGAATAAAATAAAAATTTTTAACTACATAATATCTTTTTTATGATCAAGTGTGATATATAACCTTATGCTGAGTATTAGGCTGGGTCATTTATGTATGAAGAAAAAAATATTGGTTTTTTAACGGTCACAGTGACAGAAAGATTCCAAAATACAATTCTTAATAGATTACAAAGTTTGGCAAGAATCGTTGTTAATGTTCTGTCTTCGGTTTCATGTTGAATTGTCAAAAATATGGCTTCAAAAGGATATCAGTATGATACAGTAAATAATGCTACTCAATTCAATATTATTTATAAGTAAAAAAATTATATCAATCATAAATATATTTATTAGAGAAAACAAAGCATTACATAACATTTTTACAAAAAATAAAAAACAATAAATAATAGTTATATAATTATATTGATGAGCTTATTTTGAGTTAAAATCCTTTTTGCTATCGAATTTCGGCATTGATTTTCTGGAGTTTATTTGTGCCTCAATGAATCATTCTCTACTCGTTTTATTGCACAAAGAAGCTGAAGCACTTGTCACAGTTTTTTTTCTGCTTGTGTGTGGCAAGGAAGAGATAGTAGCTTAATTTCGGATTTACTCTTTTGTTCAATAAGCAATCGAAGATTTTCGTCGCTATCTGATTTTAATATCGATGGTTCAGTGATATGTTCGTACCATTTCAGGAGCTCATAATATGTTGATGCGTTGAAGTTATTCTGTGGTAATTGAAACAGACGTAATTTTTTTTGATGTTTTTAATTTGCTTTCTAAAATCCGGTCGACAGCTTATTCGCGAATGTATGGCTGAGGATCCGTCAATATTGCAAGCAATAAGTTTTCAGGGTGTGCAAAATAGCATTTTCTTTGAATTACTGGTTCGACAATAGATTTCAAAGTTGGCGGTAAGTATCGGGTAAGCTCAATGAGTTTAAGCAGATGTCGCGGTCCATCTTTACAATTGGGGCAAGTTGTTATAGAAAACCATACTGGTGCGTAAACTTTGACAATACATGTTGCAAGCAAGAGTGGTAAGATTTGCAGAGGCACACTCAACTGAAACATAAAGGCGAAGAATTCTGTTCGCACGAGTTAGCCATCGGGCACTAGACATTTTCCCTGGCGATTTGTTTGCTAAATCGCTGGTAACAATGCCGGTTGCAACTGCTTTAAATTCTGTACAAATATTTTTGGTCCGTACTAATATCTTCAACAAGAAGCTCTGGTAAATTAGACGAAATTGGTTGAAACTGTGTTATTGGCCTTTTTTCACAGTTTTCAAGTGCCTTGCCAATTGTCCCCGAAAATGTGTGTGGACCGGATGTACCGCCATCAACGTGTTGAAACAGGTGTCTGAACGCCAGTTTATTCATATGTTATTAACAAACAGTGCATTGTAAGCATCTACCCAATCTTTTTTCTAGGGTTCCTATAATACCGCCAGATTTTCTTCTAAAATACTTGGTATTGTTATCAGTTGTAATGTTGAAAAAATTAGCAACCACGGGTATGGCTCATTTTCCGATTGGGAAGTGAAGAGAACTATGTATATGAACTCCTTTTCTAAGTAATATGTATATAAAACTGAATGTTAATTTAAAAAAATTATTTAATACAAAATCGAGTTAAGAACTGCATCAATTTTTCTCATAGTTTTCACAAATCTTGAATTATGTCTTCATCATTTGGGCTCCTGAAGTTCTGCAGAAAACTTGATACAACCAAACCAAATGACTTCCATTCTATTCTGCCAATATTTTCAGGCATAGTGTTCATGTCGCGCTCGGCTGTGTCATTTGCACAAAAAACCGCAATATTTTGTGTAGCCTTGTTGCAAACTAGTCACCATGGCAACAACTTTTACACTGTTACTTGTTTGGACTCTGTCAGACCCAGTGTTTTAGACATGGACTCATACAATTATTTTACCTTAACTACGTGCTTCACTGGAATTAACCTTCTTTAGTGAGTTTTTTTTTACAAAATTCAATGTTTCTTTCTATTTTTAAAACAGTTAATATATGTTTCCAGTTTACTTTGTTTTCCAACTTTTTAATATAGTTTATCAAAAATTGTAGCTGGAGACAAGTGTTTTTATATGGCACGAGTATGACAGAGCAATACAATACTGTTATCAATCAATATTGAAAAAAATATTAAAAATCTGAGCAATGTTTTCTTCTGACATATTTTTCAATGTCTACTCCCCTATTTTTGTTTCTTGTTTTTATTTATGTTTCTACATCAAAACAGAGTTGAAACAGCGGGGACAGAAAAATAACATTTAGTTTGCAATTGACCCATATAAATTTAGTTATGAATTACACTGTGCTAGTTGAAAAATAGACAAGCCGGGCACATGGCGTTTTAGCATAATTCGGGTACGCTAAATCCAATGGTGCCCACTGTTTTTTTAGGTTAGCTCTTGTTTTCGAGATATACCGTTATTTCGAAAATGGAGGAGGCTGCACAACATATATTCGCGTAACTCAAAAACGGCTTAGTTTATAAAAATTACTAAAAAAACCGAAATTCCGCAATAAAATTTTTTTTAGAAATTATTAGTATTGTGGTTATTTTGTTGAACTATTTATGGTCCTAAATCCAATTTTTTAATAATTTTAATTAGGCTTAAGTTCATTAAATTTAATTTTCATTAAATTATTTTTATGAAGAAAGGAATTTTAATTTTTTTTTTTTTGGGAAAAAAAATAATTTTTTTTATCAAAATTTCGAAATTTTTGTTTTTTCAAAATTCCTAAAAAATTGGAAAATGCAGCTGCAAACAAAACAAGCCATAAATGATTAAAATCTGTTACCAACTTTTGATTTTATTCACAAAAGTTTTAGTTTTAATTAATTTAAGAATTTCATAAAACGCAATATGTGTATGGGAGCCCCCTAAGAAGTGGTGATTAGGGGCAAGTATGTCTCGAGAAAATGTTAAGGACAAAAATCTAATTGAAGTCGGTCATACGTTTTATCCCACTAGGGGCGACTCCTGGGCATTTATGAGGCTTTTTTTCAATATATTTCTTATCTGTATTGACTATTTTGTATGGGAGCTTCCTTAAGGAATCGAGATAGCGGGTATGTTAGAAATAAATGATTGAGATGAAAAATAAAGTGGGGTTGGTCATACATTTTACCCAATAGGGGCATCTTTGACACTGCAGGGGCCAAATTTAAGAATTTTATTAAACCGCCATATTTGTGTGGTTGAAATTCTTAATTTTGGCTGCTGCAGTGCCTAGGATGCCCACTTTATTTTTAATCTCAATAAAATTAGAAGCCTAGCTGCATTTTCCAATTTTTTATGAATTTTTAATAAACAAAAATTTCGAAATTCTGATAAAAAAAAATTATGTTTCTAAAACGACTCCGCGTATTAGAAAAAAGTAATACCTTTCTTAAAGTAAATGTTTTTGCGGAGCTTCGGTTTTTTAGTTTTTTCAATAAGTTAAAGCGTTTTTGAGTTACGCGAACATATGTTGTGCAACCTCCTCCATTTGCGAAATAACGGTATAACTCGAAAGCCAGAGCTAACCTAAAAAAACGGCTAGCACCACTGGATTCAGCGTACCCGAATTAGGTTAAAACGATAAGTGCTCAGCTTGTCTAAAAAAGTATTAATTTCTATCAATATTTTTATGAAATAAAATTAAATTTTTAAAATTTTTAGAAGCGTTTTAAATTATATTTATGTTAAAATATGATTTTTTTAACTTTGTACTGCATAACGGCTAAAATCTTAAATTTATTATACAATACAGTATTTTTTAGTATAACATTTGAACATTTTTGGTCATACATGATATGTAAATGAGACTTCCCAGTATTATAATACTAACGCTTTGAAAACTTAACTTATGTAATGGATGATACAGAATTTAGTTTATTGAATTTTTTTGAGCAGTTAAAACGTGTTTGTGTTATCCCATAAAGTGTATTGTATTGTATTGGGTACCGGGGTACCCGGGTGCGCATGTTGCGATGGTTAAAGTTTAAGCAAATTTTTTGGAGTATTAAAGGAGCAAAAAAATAAATCGAGAATCTGAATTCGCTTTCTTTTAAGTTAAATAACGACGATCCAGAAGTTTGTTTAAAAGTTTTAATTCTTAATAAATTTTTTTCATGTTAATATACCTAGGTGGGTACCCCGGTACCCGGGTATTAACACAAGGACTAATGCTATGATCTGTATAAAAATTATTCCTTAACTGTTTTATAATGCGAAAAACTTAAAATTTAAACAAAAAATTATTGTACTAAAAGCCTTTGCGGCATCAAATTTCTTTAATTTAAATATTTAAAAAAAAAAAAATTTGAAAATTTTTGGTGAAAAAATAAATTTTATCTAAGCAATTTCTTGCTTTAACATATTCAAAGAAAAATTATTTAACAAGGTTTCGCTTAAATGTACTAAATTCCCATTTCATACTATTGGTAAACTGAAATTTATTGTTGATGGTATAAGCTATTCCTATGCGCATTTCACTGGTTGCTTAGGCCAGATCCTCAGGAAACTTCATCTAAAGATTTTAGAAAAACTAAAGATATTATACAAATAAAACTATCGAAGCGAATAAGAATTATAAGCACCGAAGGAAAAATATATGTACATGCCAATATCACTCTTTAATTTAAAGGATGTACTGGAAAATAAAGAATCAAAATCACCAAGGTGCAGAGTTGGTTTTGCTAGCAATTAAATGTATTAAATCTTGACTTTATTGAAAAAAATAAAATTTATAAATTAATGCAACTTACCTGTTTTATGTGTGCATCAAACAATAAATCTAATTAAAGAAGTAATTTTTAAATTAAATCAATATACATGCAGAGAAAGTCATTTCGGGAACGAGTCCTAATGTACGATCTTCAAAAACAAGTCCAAGATATTAATGAAAAATTTAAGGTATTTAACACCAGTCATTACTAAATACACCGTATTTATTATCCAAAATCTAGTTTTGAAAAGGAAACTAAAACATTTTATATTTCTTATTATAAAAATGCAAAAATAGTTAGTCCGACAGTGCACAAGTCATTTCAGTGAACGCATCGATAATCGAAAAATAATTATTTTAAGTGAACATAGCCATCAGGTGTCAAACGTCAGTAGAAGAAGAAAACAATAAAAAAGCCAACGTCAATGCATTTATCGTCAAATAAGTTATATTTAAGTGGTAAGTAAAGGCCGCTTTAGCCGACCGTAAATGTAATGAAATGTAACGTACCGTAGCGTACTGTAAGCTCCTTTGTGCACTTATAGAACATGTAAGAACGTGTCAGCTGTTTTTGAAAAACATAAACAAAAAAACATAGTATACATAAAACAACACACACAGTGATGAGAATTAAAAATGCTCAAACTGTGACCGCTTTGCAGAAAAAGTACCAAGTGATTTAAATAGTATTACAACTGTATTTCATGTATGTATAAATACATAAATAATTAAATATTTTATATTAATATTACAGATTTACTATAAACAAATATGTATTGTAGCAAATTCATACACATGTACTTTCATTATTTTGAAAATGTGCATACACAAAGCAAGGTTTTGATACCATTAAAAACCAAACTTTTTATTGTTTGCATATACATATGTATGCATATGTTTACTTTATACATCATATTTGTGTAAATGAAAATTATGTACTGTTATTTTGTCAAAAGTCCACAGATCTTATTACTGGCAAAAGTACTAAAGCAAAATAGTGATTTTACCCCCAATCCATTTAAAATAATAGCAGCCCATCACTATCTACAACTGTCACGTAACCTCGTAATGAATTTCTATTTTCTACAGGTTGGCACGTAACGATTAAGTGGCATTACAGTCAGTTAAGCATTTGCATTGCTTTCCATTTAACAGAAACGATCAGCTGTTTACATTACATTTACATTTCTACATTTACGGTAGGCTAACAGAGCCTTTACTTTCAGTTCATTATTAGTAGAGCGTACATCAATAGCCCGTCGTTCCGTGAACGTGCTTATTAAATGTAATTATTAATGAAATTCTTTTCCACGACAAGAAATAATTAAGTAGCCCCAAATATTTTACTATTGACAATTCAGGTCGCATTTAAACTGGCCGCTGTATAATCAAGGCGCTCATTTATTTGCAATCGTCATTTCGTGAACGGTAATTTCGGGAACGTTTCCGTACACGCAGAGAAAAACCATGGTTAATGAGTGGTCACTACGACCATTTTTATTCATATTGGCCTAATATGTTTACCCTAATACATTTTGATATAGTTCTAATATAACTTGAAAAATATTTTTTGTCCTTAACATTTTTAAATTCACTATAATAATATTATATGGTGTTTAACACCTTAAAAGTTACTCTGATCTAGCTAAACATATTAAATTATGTGAAATGTTTTGAACTAAAAAATTATACAAATAAAATAAGTTGCCCACAAAAGGTATGTTTAATACCAAAATGTTTGTTTGCTTAAAAACACATTCTCTAAAGGAGCAAACATTTATTGTCAAAGTATACAGTGTGTGCTTATACGTCATTTTCTGTCCGCGAGCGTCAGTTAATCGGGAAACATGAATTACAAAATAATTAAAACTTGCAAGACAAGTAAGGAAATAAATTAGTTATTATACTTTTATTTAGACAGGTAAGTTATTTGTATATATTTGTGTATATAACACGATTATAAAAATGTAAAAATACTCATTTGCGTTGTCTTTCTTGCCTTCGAAAAAAACCCAACAACATTGAAACCGGCATAGAAATTTTGACACAACAATTAGTCATTAGCCCTGAATTTTTTTAATTTCTGTTCTACAGTATACTGTATTATCCTTTATTTTACTTTTCTTAAATGTATGTATTTAATTTAATTTTTAAATATAAAAATATTTATTATATTTTAAGAAAAAATAAATTTTCGATATTAAATATGTTTTTGGTTTTATCCTGAGAACTATATAACATGTTGAAAAAGACATGTTGCATGGTGTTGGGAAAGATAGAAACATGGTTATAATGATGGTTTGCGTATTTCTTCTGAACATAATAATTTGTTTGAGACAATAATTAGATATAAGCATTATTTTTGAACATATTTGCGTGTATGATGGCACGTTCCCGAAATGACTGTTCCGTTCTCGGAATGATAATTATTGTTTCCTAGGGCGACTCACAATTTTTTAGGAATTGATTTCACAAATTCGTTGCTTTTTAATAACAGCGTAATGGAGACTCCTGATGGAGAAAAAAATTAGAGAAAAGCTCAAAAAAGCTTGAAAAGGATAGTGCAGCTTATTTTCGCCAAAGAGAAAAAGAAAATGCTAGGAAAAGAAGGTGTATGGATAAAATGACTGAACAACGGAAAGAGATTTAATGGCAATACCTCTTTGTCGGCATAATAAAGATAAACAGATTGATGTTGGAACAAATATATCTTATGCCAAAGAAAATATACATCCAAATCTCATATCTCCTGGGATATTCTTACTTGTAAAGTTCATACTGAGAAGCCAAATATTTGCTTCAGATATGTTGCAACTTGCCAGACATGTTTCGATGACGATGATGGGGAAATTTGTGTGACCTTTCTGAGATCTGTGCGTAACAATATAAGAAAATTCAAAGAGGAGCCAAAGGATGCGTCGTATATTAACTTTGAGCAAATAATCAACACCATTGCTTAAAAAAGAAAAAAAATGGAGAATATTATTATTTTGATAATGATATTGGTGTTTTCGAAAAAAAAAATAAGTTTTGTTTTGTATTTTAAATATTTTTTTGCCAACTTATCGTATAAATAAATAACTTTAATATACAAAGTTTAAATATTAAATTTTAAACCGTTGCTTACAATTCAAATATTTCGTTACTTATACCTTAAGATATCAATATCATCATTTCGGTAACCGTTTTGTCATTCCGGCAACAATTGATAATTTCCGCAAATATTAATATTTTTAATAAAATAAACATTTACAGCCATATTCATAAAAAGTTCTTATTTTATGCTTCTAGTATGTAATAACTATTAAACGCTTTTTGTCTTATAAACCTCTTATAAAAATTTGTATTCATAAATGTACATTAACAGCTTTTTTACTATTAACTGTTTGTAGCGATTTTGTGTTTAAGTATGGCAACTTTCTTTTTATTTTGCTGCCATTTTATTGTTAGTGATGCATGAAACTTCTATTCGGTTCACATGATATTCTATGTGTAAATTTTTTTTATAATTTTTTTTTATTGTAGACTTTCAAAATTATTCTTATCAAATAAAACTACATATTATTTTAGTTTCTGAACAATATGTTGCCGAAAGGTGCTATAAAATCTTTTGTTTGAACCTTTTTTAAATATACGATAAGAAAGTATTCGAATAAAAAGTTTGTTTACTTTATATTAACATCACTATTATTATGATTTGCTTATTTTTTTTTTTTTATATTTTTGAACAATAATTTGTTGTTTTGAACAAAAAAAATAACTAGTTGCAATAATTTAATAAATAATTAAAGAGAATATCTGCATTTGCCCCTGAACATATTCATTTAAATCATATAAAATTTTTTTTAAATAAATATCAATATAACTTTAAATTGGTTATCTAAAATAAAAAAAAAAATTAGAAAAATATATATTAATATATATTAATATATATTAATAAATAAAACATCTTGTCATTATTTTTCAACATATTTCACAAAAATAATATCTTAAAATGCAAACACTTATCAAAATGTCATTTTATTTTTGGTTTAAAGAAGGGCAAATCCAACAATAAATTTTCTTAATTTATAAATGGTTTATTAAAGGTTCAATAGACTATTTTTCGTTTATGAATACAACTTTAGCAATTTTTGCTTAAAAACGGTCAATTAATCCTCAATAAGTTTTTATGAATACGGCTGTTAGAAAATACATAGTTTATTTTATAACAAAACTTTTATTCTGTTCATGTTACGTTCATTCGATCATAAGAGTTTTGAATTTTTTGATTTGTCTTAAATTTTATGCACGATAATAGCAACTTCTTTAATTTTTTGGCGTATTTTGCTTGTAGAAAATTGTGTATGTATTGTTTTTATTAATGTTTATATAATACAGATTCATAATAAACCCATGTTATTAAACGATGCTTAAGTTATGTTCTTTGTTTTGTTTCTGTTAATTTAACCAAACTTTGAAAAACGTTCCCGAATTGATGGTTTTCTGCAAGATATTCACTAAAACCCAATTTTGTAAAAAAGTTTAGAATTGTGTGTGCTGCCCTGTCAAAGTTTACTAATATACAAATTTTGCAATAGTATAAACTAAGAGCCATCATTATAGCTTAAATTTTTTTTCTGGCATAAAATCAATCTTGAAATTTACAACCTTGTTGATTTTATTTAACTTTATTTTATTTAACAAAAGTTAACGATTTCTAAAATATTATTATCACAACACAATATTATTTGGTAGATACTAAGGTATTCATACGAATTCGAAAAGTCGAAAATTTTAAACTATGTACATATATATGAATGTATTTATATACATAAGTATATATGTACATTTGTATGTATATTCACATATCAGCTTAATTAAACTAATAGCCTTTGCGCACTTGTCAACATCTACCGACTACATGGGATAAAAATCAATACCTTTGAACAACTTAACAATATGTTCCTATTTCACTGTATTCCATTCTACATATTTGAATTAATTAATGTGTGGTTTATAGAACACGAGCGCGTTACTCGTCCGTTCAACTACATTAAAAAAAAAAAACAAAATTTCGAAATTTGTTTTTGTTTTAAATGTAAGTTGAACGGACGAGTAACGCGCTCGTGTTGCTCGTGCAATAAATTTTATTTTTATTGTGGCATCACTGACAAAATGACATTTTTTTTTAAAGCAGCGTTACTATTTGTCAAGTTTTTCCTTTTTAGCAAATTTTTATACGCTCCAACACCAATAGTGGGGAATGAGGATGTACTGAGTTTGTCATTCCGTGTAAAACATTTTTATTATTCATCTCAGACCCCACAAAGTATACATATATATTTTGCCTCCTTGATCACTTCTGCACGGAAAAAAGTCTAAAGTAATCCATTTTGTTTCTTAAAACAAAAAAATCCAAAAATAATTTCTTTATTTTAACTTTTTTTATTCGTATTTAGTAAAATAAAAAAAACATTTTCTCATGATCAAATAAATAATGTTTTTGGTAAATGATCAAAAATTTCCTTAAACAATAAATACAAAAGTAGCTTGGTTTTATTAAAAATAAGAAAGATATTTCTGAGTTCAAGCTTCATGTTTTTAATATTAGTCTGGTTTTCTTGATTTTTAAATAGAATCGAATTTCTTGCATCAAGAAACAAATGCTAGGAATTTCTTTAAATTTTTCAGAAAATGATCAAAAAAACTTGGTTTAATTCAATTAATTTTTGTTTATATCGACATGTTTAGCAAATCAATAAAAAGTTTCTTATTTTTATAATTGGGTGATTTTTTATGAATTAAGTTCTTCCGGCTGGCAGCACTGGTTGCTAATTGTTTCCAAACTACATCTGTGAAAGTACAAAGTGTTCAGTATACTCTGCCATTTCATCATGGAGAAACTCACAAACGAGCAACGACTGCAAATCGTTGAAATTTATTATCAAAATTCAGCTCGATGGAAATCCATTGTTTTATCGAAAAATTGTGTTCAGCGATGAGGCTTATTTCTGGCTAAATGGATACGTAAACAAGCAAGACTGCCGCATCTGGGGTAAAGAACAGCCACATGCCGTACAAAAGTTACCGATGCATCCCGAAAAAACGACAGTTTGGTGTGGTTTATGGGCTGGTGGCATCATCGGTCCATTTTTCTTCAAAGACGACCGTGGAAGAAACGTTACCGTCAACGGAGAACGATATCGAGCCATGATACGCGATTTTTTTTTGCCCTAATTGGCTGAGTTGAACTTGGTTGATATGTGGTTTCAACGAGACGGTGCCACATGCCGCACAGCACGTGAAACAATGGACATATTGAAGGATGAATTTGGTGAGCAGTTTATCTCTCGAAATGAGTTGGCCGCCAAGATCATGTGATTTGACGCCTCTTGACTCTTTCTTGTGGGGTTATGTGAAGTCGTTGGTCTATGTGAACAAACCAAACACGATTGAAGCCTTAGAGTATAACATAACACGTGTTATTCATGGAATACCGGCCGAAATGCTCGAAAAAGTGGTGCAAAATTGGACCTTAAGAATGGAAGTTATTTTTAAAAAGTAAATGGCAAAGACCAATTTATCGATTCCAATAACATTTTTGAATATATGATGCAAATTTTAGTGCTTTATTAGATTTAAAAAAAAAGTACGCTTAAAAAATCACCCACTATTAAGTTTTCTTAAACTATAATGCCTGTATTTATAAAAAAATTTTAAATTTAATAAAGGTTTACAAAACAAATTTTGTACGAAAATTATCCGAAATGAACGTTTGTTAAATTTAATAATCGTTTTTAAATACGGGGGGCTTTACGTTTTTATGCAAAAAATTCAGGCTCTCCTTCGAATTTTGTAAATATTGGGTGATATTATTGATTCCGCACGGAAAGGAAATAAATATCGATCGATATGCAAATTGCAATTTTTCATTTCAGCGGTATAAGCTATCCGCAATAAATTTTTAACATCCCTGTTTTAATAATTTCTGAGTTGATATTAGCTCTGTTTCTTTACTTTATGGGTTAAGTTCGTGCAAATGAGAGCAAGCATAAATTTCTAAAGAGACAAACTTACACAAAAGTACGGTAACAGAAAAAACACAATTTAAAGCACACAATAAAAATTCAGTGTTTTGACAGTGTTTAAAACACAAAAAAATTTGCGCCACTTTTGAAAAAGTTTATGTTGGCTGTAGAAATAAACTAATTTTAACAAAAATAAAACAAACACTTTTACAAGACCTAACATATTGTGTCTCTAATATTTTAGTACATTTTATTCCCAACCCTTTTTCCAGAATTTGGATCATACCCAGCAAAAACTTGGTAATGACTTGCCATTACTGAACAACTTACTTTTCATAACTACTTCATACCATCTGCATTACATAGAAGTAGTTTAGTAATGGCTGACATATAATCTGATACCTAAGTACTTGTGTATGAGTTGATTAGCGCTCTTAATTGAGTAAAAAACATAGTTTTTTATACAAAAACTACACTGCCCCAGTACACAAGCTGGTAGTGAGCTAGTCTATCAGCACCGAGGTTGCGCGATCGAATCCTGCCAGAGACAGAAAAAAAAATAATTAAAATAAAATAAGAAAAAATAAAAAAAAAATAAAATAAGAAAAAAGAGAAAAAATAATAATTAAAAAAAATAATAAGGGTAATCACGATGGTCATTGTGCGAATTTGTAAATTTGAGTGCATATTATGATTGATCGTGAGCACACCAATTTCATTTTTTGTGCAAATGTACTATTTTTCTAAAAATTTATTCTGGCAACACAAAAAACTTCTGGCAGCACTGTTAAAAATCTGCATTTGTTTACAATTATATACAAGCAAAATAAAATAAATTTTTTCTTTTTAAATTATTTTAATTTAATTTTCTATTTTATATTAAAACCCACGACAATGTTCAATTTATAAGTTTCCTTAAAAAACAATATGGCGCTTTATATGTCAAAAGTTTTTGTTTACATTTGTTTGCAACTGAGCAAATATGCATTACTAATTTTGCTCATGGTTTTTTTAGTGCAAACGAAGTAAAATAGAGCAAATTGCAAATACGTACATTTTGTTGTTGTTTTGTGCAAATGTGTGTATTTTTGCACGCATTTGCATCGTTTGCACACTTTGCACTACCCATCATGATTTCCCTTAATAAAAAAAATTTTTTTTTTACTTTATTGAAAGTATTCATCCAATGAATAACACTACATGTTAGTTGTAATTTTGGTGACATCGGAGTAATAAGTTATTTAAGTGCCTATTTGTAAACGAATGTGGTAATGACTTATTTAACTCCCTATTTGTAAGCGAGGGTGGTAAGTACTTGCCTCCAATGACATCACCGTGTTAAAATAATGAGTTAAAATGCCAATGTATAAGTAGTGAAGAGTCGTTATATTAGCTTTTTAACTCATTACTTTGCAATGTAAGTTTTTGCTGGGTAGCTTTTAATCTTGGATTTTTTTGTTTTGTTTATGTTTTACAGCTGTTTGACAATTTACAGAATTTGCACGCTGTTTCGTGCAAGAAGAAGAAGAATTTTGTTCTCTCAAACTCGCTCTCATTGAGATCCCGAGGGATCCCAAATTAGAGTAAAGAAACAGAGCTATTGTGTCAGCTGTTGGTAAAAAGAACATTTTAAACCATTTGAAATTTTTGTGAGGAATAATTTTTTATTAAATTAATTTCTGTAAAATATACAAATAATAAATAAAAATAATTTTTTTTTAAATAACAAAACTAAAGGTTTTTTTTTAAATATTTCTTACATTTTTATTCCTTTCGTTAGCTTCTCGTTGTCAAATTTAAACGTAAGCAAAATGGCGAAAAACATCTTTATTGCGGTTTCAATAATATTGCAATACCGCAATGGTAGAGATGATACCGCAACAACGGAAGGATACCCCACAAACGTAATGAATAATTACAAACTTGGCTGCCGCACAAAAATTGCTTTCCGCACTTGCGGAACGGAATCAATAATACCACCCATTAAATTATGTTTCAAATTCGTTTTTCATGTCAAATAAAGTTATATGAAAAACTTTATAAAACTTTCTATAGTTTAAAATATTTTTTTAGCTGTATTAAAGTAAATTTGTTTAAATATGTTTACAATAAGAAATTTTTGGCATGGACGAGAATTGTGCAAAATTCTCTTGGTTAAAGCAATATTTTCTGGCGATTTAGTAAGTAATTTTTTACGTGTAAGTAGATCTAGACACGGCCGTCTGTTGAAAACATGCCCACTTTCAAACAACTCAAAAGAAAGAAACCATATTGTTTTCAAACTGCTTTCCCAAGCAGTTTGGGAATGGAATCCAACAAAACCGGTTGAGTAGGATAAGAATCCAAATGTGGAACCACCACCCTAAAAAATTTATAATTTTGTAACAAATACTAACATAAATGTTGGTATAATAAAAGGATTGCTATAAAACTTTGTCGCATATTAAGAAGCCTTCTGAAAACCACTTTAAAACAACATAACTTATTTTACTACTATGTTTATCGAAATTTGTCCTAATTTAGGTTTTTAATACCAGAAATCAGTCTACAAAGTTTTGTGATGATTGGTTTTACAAACTTAAAGGATCCGAATAATGTTCAAATAAATGTTCATTATTGTCGGATTCCGAAGATGACGAGTAATAAATTCTTTAATTCTTTAACTTAAAAAATAATTTTTTTGTATAGTACACATGTTTTTTGTTCACAATTATAGTACGTTTCCACTTACATGTTTTGGGCCACAAAACTAGTTTTGCAGCAAAACAAGTGTTTTGCTACTTGTTTTCCCATACATTTTTCATGTTCGAAAAACTCAAACAAAAACTAGTTTTGCTCCAAAACATCTCGAAAATCATGAATACAACTCTGGGTTATCCATTATTGGTGATTGACAATTTCGAAAAAAGTGACATATTTACCAAACTATTAAGACTTATTAAATAGGTTTATGCAACTCTCCAGCTGATTTATTTGTTTGCAGCGTAAAAATAATAAAATAATAGAATAAAAAGGTAGTAAACTATGTGCTTTTATATAAGTACATATATGTACATCTGTGTATTAAAAAACAAAAAAGGAAATTTCATGTTAAAGATAAATATTTTTTTTTCAACACATATTTTTTTTGCTTCCATGTTTGTTTACAACATAAATGTCAAATTGATTTCGAAAATTCGAAAACCAAAACCAGTTTTACATAATGGAAACACTTTGACAAGTTTTGCCGAAAACAAGTTGTTTTGCTCATAGTGGAAACATAGTATTACTTGAATTTTTTCAGTGTTGTGAAAACACAAACAAAATAACAAAATGTATTAACAAAGTGACTTCAGTACTTCAACAATGAAACAATAGAAAATACAACAGGCATTTTGTTGCTAGAATTGAGACGGCAAATGTCAAAATGCCTTATTAAAAAAAGTAAATAAACAAAAAAAATGACGACAAACGTCACACACGAAGAAAATCACTGCAAACAGCTGTGCTTGTGAGGTCACTTTATTAGTACCTACATTCTGCAAAATAATTTGATTCGTTCAGTATTAACTGGCAGAATAAGAAATACAACTAGTACTGTCTAAAATGCTTTCATATCCAAAATAATTTCTATAAAGACAGCCAGTATCAGCCCCAAGTTTTATACTTTTAACAGTTGCTGAAAAAATACGATATAAAAAAGCTTTCTGCTAGTAGTAAATACGCATCCGGTTGTGGAAAATGGTACACAAGCGTATGGCAATAGCGCATTCAAAAACCAACTTGTTTTTAAATTATAGCTTTGGGACAATATTTTAACAATTTGATTTTAATAAGGTCATTAATTTTTTTTAGCCAAACCTTAAAATTAAAGTTTCTGGACTTTAAACACAAACAAGCAAAATTTTATCCAAGATCTTTTTTTTATAAAATTAGAAAAAAAAATTGTTTTAAAAACTAGTATGTACTTGGTTAGTTTTCATTTTACACCATTCAGCTGTACTGTACTGTTAATATTCAAAAAGCCCTCTCTGGAAACCATTAATTGTTAGTTTTGTTTTGGTAAAGATTTAGATAAAGCTTTTTGAACTGGTTAAAATAAAATAGAGGATTTAAAATTAAACTTCTTAACAGGGTTGTTAGATGTGACGATTTTCCGTCATTTTGACGATTTTTTGAGGAAATACAGTAAAATGACGATTGACGATTTTTTTACTAAACGTTATGGTGTTATGACGATTTTCTGGCATCAATAAAACACTACAGGAAATATTTACAATTATATTGGGAACAGTCCAAATCGTAAAAATCAATTTTTCGAAATACAAAAATTATTGGAAATTAAACAAAAAAAATTCTTCCCCCATCACAAGCCAGGTGGTTTTCATTAGAAGCATTAGTAATTCGAGTTCTACAATTACATGAATGCCATTGATACTGCAAAAATATACACTAGAGCCCCGATTTGCGTCGGTTCTATTTGGTGCGCTTTTAAAAATTGGTTAAGTCCGCTTTGCGTTTTTATGATTTCGATTTGCGTCGCTACATACGATTGGATTTTTTCGCTGAAGTCATAATCACATGTGAAGAATTTTTCTATTTGCGTGTAAAAAGGCGATTCCCATTTGATTCTGTTAGGTAAGTTATTCTAAGTATAGTTGCGTGTTAGGAAGTAAGAAGTTAGTTCTTAATAAAAAGTCGTGTAGAAAAATGAGTGCAACGAGAAGAAAATGCATTAGTTTGGAACTAAAATTGGACGTAATAAAACAGAACCCTTGGTTTAGCACCTTCAACAGTAAAAACAATTTGCATAGTGATAGCGCTTAAAGTTAATCATTTAAAGATAGCTCGAGTTAACAGCAAATGAGATTTTATTTTTTATTTACGCCCGCTTTCACGATCTATGATTAAATGTTTGTTAAAAAAAAATTAACTAATTGCTGGTTTGGCTAACGGGTACTTTTTAATCAACGGTTACCGATTTTCGTTTCATCATCTTTCGGTTATTTAACGAAAGAATTTGATAAAAATGTGGCAATACTATCGGTTTGTTTACATAAAAAATAACTATTAAAAGGCGGCTTTTAAAAGTGAACAAAATTTTGTGTGTGTTTTAATTTAAATAAAATTTAATAAATAAAATAAATATTTATAAATATAATAATTTAAAAATCAAGGTAAACATAAATGTACATGTAAAATATACTAATGTAAATTAAAAAATGGTTTTTTTTGTGTATTCAGCATGTTCTCATACGATGAAATATTTTGCAGCGAAAATAAGGATTCTTGTTTGGATGTTAAAGGAAAGCGACAAAGGTAAGATCTCATTGCAAAAAAGAATATAAAGTATTAAACCGTTTTGTAGGTCTTCAAACTTTACATCCCAAGAGGAAGATGTGTTAATGTCGCTGGTTGAGCAACACTCACGCATCGTGGAGAATAAAACCACAAACGCTGTTAGTTGGCAGCAAAAAAATGATGTTTGGCAAACAATCGCATCACAATTTGGATCGCAGTGCAACAATATCAGATCGGTTAAAAGCACAGACATAATTTGTGGTTAAAAGCCTTAAAGATAAATACGATAATATGAAGCGGAAGGCAAAAGTAGCACTACCAAATGATAGAAAAGAATTTTATAAAACCGGAGGAGGCCAATATTGCAGCAAAGTATCTGATAGAGATAAGCGCATTCAATCATTATTAGGAAAGTCTGCAACCGGCTTATATAACGAAAATACTTTTTATGAATATGGGGGTTAAGACTATTTCAGAAATGGATTTTAAAACCGACCGAAATTCATTACACCTGCTAAAAACTATCGTTTTTCATCACTTACCTGAATAAGACTGAATTATTTGTAACTTTTTCATTCTACCGCAATTTTTGTAATAATACTGAAGGCCGTTTCACACTATAATGCAAGTCTTAAATATATTGACGGAAATGCTTTCTTGGTCTACTTATTGTTTGAAAACTTTTAAAAAACAATGAGAACTTATCGTGTAACGGTTTAATTTTCCTCAAAATACTTAAGACTTGTATTGAAGTGTGAAACTGCCTTAAATATGACTGAATATTTTTTTTAGTTTATCAATAATATACATACGTTTGTATGAAATATTTAATATATGAAAAAATAAAAAACAAATTTATGTATGTTTATAAAATATGCGGAATTTCATTTTATTTGTATCAATCAGGGACAGAAAATACTAATTCTTTATTTTTTCGAGTAAATATAAATTTTACTACACGTTTAATTACTTGTGTTCTGAAAACAGCACATAACTGTTATTTTTGTTGGAAAAAAAATCAAAAAATAACTTTCATTCTGGCTGGAAAAAATAAAAATCAAATAATGACTGTTATCATCCGACTTTTATAAAAAAAAGAATAATTATTGTGGTCTCAGACATCAATATGTATGTAGGTAGCATAGCTGTAAATGAATCATTAATTTTTTTTAATTAATTCGCGAATCATTTAATGCGTTGAATTAGAAAATTTTGAATTAATTATTTTAACACACAAAATGAATTGAATGAAATTTGAGTCAATTCAAATGAATTGCAATTATGTAATTTTAAATTCAAATGAATTGCAATTTGTTTCTAATTCAAATGAATTTGTAGAAGTGGAGTAAATTTTTAGCAACTTTGAAACTCATTCCTAAGGACAGTACGGGAAAACGACGTTTCATGACTCCAAAACAACGCTCTATAACATTTCGTGTCCTGATTTGTGATACGCCGCAATAATCCCCAATAACCATCATAAAGCTACCGGTGGCGTAAAACCTTAGGGTCAATAGTACCATTTGTATTGGCGATAAGGCATTATTTCTAAATTCAATTTTAATTAATAATTTTAAATATTTTTCGAAATATCTTATCTATCTGTTGCAGACTTTATATTGTTGTGAACAAGACTGCATATAAAACATATTTCAGACTTTGATAATTTATATCTCTGTCTGAATTCTTCATCAGATAATTTGAAGTGGTTCCGGTGGTCAGGAACATTTCTTTTTTTCCAATATGAACTTTTAAAATAAAAAATATTACAAAAATGTAAATGTTGGTTCATATTTCTGTCCATTTTATTTGTTTTATTTTCCGATTAGTGTGCTAACCGCCAAATTTTCTTCGGTTAAATTTAACACACACTTTTTGGTTAAATTATGTCAGTTAAGAGTTAATCATATATTGTGTAATACAATTTGGCCAAACTTTCGGTTAAAATTATGATTATTTTTTAATCAAAGGTGGTGAAAACGGGCGTTAATGTTTTTGTGAATATGGATAAATGAAATAATGAGATAATAAATGAAATGATGAAAATATATTTTTTCTTATGTATTTCTTTTCAAATGATAAATATATTTAAGCCCACTTGCTGAAATAAATAGAATAAAACTTAACCACATCACCTTCTTTATCATAAATACAATTTCTTGCTAAAAATTTATAATCAATGCAATAAATTGTCTCTAATTTGTAAAATTTCAATATTTGACGATTTTTTTAAATGTTTGTGACGATTTTGACGATTTTTGATGAAAAAAGCCTAACTACCCTGCTTCTTAAGACCATTAGCAGTCATTTCTTGTGAAACACAAGTCTTTCAAGTGAGAATGGTGGGTGGGCTGCAAGTTTTACCGGGAAACTAGAAATATACTCTAAAAAACACGATTTATACGCATTAAATATGCAGTAAAAACTTGAAAATATGCCCTGAAAATTGTTAAAAATATGCCCCAAAAATTCAAAAATTGCTTATCTGAAAAAAATATATTCAACAATTTAATAATTAATTAAATCGGTAAAGCCCAAACTTCAAAGTATTTACAGACGAATTTTCGGGATTTTCCCCTATTTGGAAACGATGGGCCGTCATCGGCTCACAAAAGCAGAGTCATGTTAAAATTCATAAAAGAGTGATTTGTGCCGAATATTCACCCTTATCGTGTTTGGCGTATTTAAAATACGCCTACGTCTGTTTGGTAATAGATTAAAGGAAATAAGTTCTTGTTCTCTTTCTAAATACGCCAAAAACGATAAGGGTGATTATCTATATATTTTAGGGACGGTCGCTAAATTGTTTCTTAATGTTAACACTTAAAAAGAAGCTAAAGCTATAGATGTGAAATGATTAGCATAGAAATAAATTTGCAGTAAAATATATTTCGGGCAAATTTAATTTTAAAGATTAAATTAATATTTATATTTAATGACAACATGCTTTGTCTAACAATTTTCGAGTAAAAATTATGTAAATGTAGATGGTGAAATTTAAGCAACACCTTGGGTATGCAATAAGATATTTGGAACAGAAAAGTCAAAATATCGCAATAAAATGTTTTTTATATGTTGCGAAAGCTCTTGTAGGCATCTTGAAAAATTGACAGCCAATCCCACGATGTCTCACGTTAACGTTCGCATAGAAAATTTCTTAAATTTGTTTGTGTTTTAATTGTTATTTTTTTCGAACGTTAACTTGCGTCATCGTGGGATTGGCTGTTAACATGTATCAAAATATGCCTCAAAAGGGCTAAATATGCGCTTAGAACTTAAAAAATGCTGCAAAAAGGCTTTTTTAACCAAATAATACAAAAAATGCTCCAAACGGTAAAATAACAAATCGATGCCAAAATTCATAAGAAGCTCTTAAATGCATAAATATGCCTGTATTAGACGCACAAGGAAAAACATGCATATTTCTGGTTTCCCTGCTAATATCACTGTGTTACAAATTTCCAACAAAGTCGCCACCAAATCAAAAGTAGAACAGTTTTCAAGATATTCCAAGGCAACAGTCATTTGTGTTTTTAAAAAAGATAATGCCACTTAAATGAAAGTATTCAATGGATTTCTTATTTATTTGTTTTTTTTTTTATTGAAAGATAAAAAATTTTGCAAGCATTATTCATGTTAGTTTATCATGAAGGTTGGTATATTAGTATGCATACATGAATATTTCTGAACCCTGTTATTTTCTGCATCTCGCACAAGGAACCAACAATATTCGCCCAACAGCGCCGTATCATACGCCCCTTGACAACGACGTTCTATTTCTGGTATTTGTTGATGAAAACGCTCACTATGCGGCGCCGTGCTACAAAGCCATAGGCAATAAAGCCATATGGCCTTATTTCTCAATGGAATGAGAAATAAAACCATAAGGGTTTATTACCATCATACAAGTGCAATAACAATAAGCTTTAGTTAGCGAAGCCGATACTTGTTTCACCATAGAAGAGAAAATCCTCGCGCCCGGCTGAAGGCCGGCTATGCAGAGAAGCTTTAGTTAGCGAAGCCGGTATTTGTTATACCATAGAGCAGAAAATCCTTGCGCCTAAAAGTGTTTTCGTTATAAATACATATATTTAATATATACACCCAGAGAAAAAACAACAAAACTATTTGTAAATAAATTAGAATTATTATTTTTTTTTTTTTTTTTTTTTGTTAAGGCTAAGGCACGAGCTCTATGTGTTCATTTGTCCTTCAAGTTGTGCTGAAAAATGTCAACAAAAAAGAAGGACAAAAGAGAAAAAACAAAAATGTACTTTGGACTTCAAGAAGAATTCTTGACAAAAGTACGAAAAAACGGAAGTAAGGAAAAAACATGTAAAATCAATTAAAATGGATAATCATTCAAAAAAGCAAATTTCGATCTACCAAAGGTTAAAATACAATTTGGTTTAAGGATGGATGTTTGACTATTGACGTCAGCAGTCGTCGATGGCTGCGGGAGTAAAACGGCAAATACACCTGGGGAGATCGAGTGGTTGCGATTGAAACATGTCATGGTAACCTGCCGGCCACAATTTTAATTAATTTTCATGTTGTAAAATTCCTTTCTTCATAAAAATAATTAAATAAAAATTAAATTTAATGAACTTGAGCCTAATTAAAAAAAATTAAAAATTTGGATTAAAAACCATAAATAGTTCAACAAAATAACCACAATACTAATTATTTATAATTAAATTAGAATTATATTAAAAAAAAAAATTATTAATTATCCGAATGGAGTGAGAAATAGAGCTATATGGCCTTATTGCCTATGGCTTTGTAGCACCGCGCCTCACTATGCTCGTCACTCTCATCGCCAAGGTTATTAGGAAAGAAATTTAAGTGCGAATGCAGAAGGTGTATTAATAAAGACATACTCGACCTTATTGTGTAAGGCGTTGTCGTTAACGAGCAGAAATGTTAGATGTAACGATTTTTCGTCATTTTGAAGATTTTTTTGAGAAAATACAGTAAAATGACGATTAACGCTTTTTTTATTTTAAAAGTTATAGTGTAATGACGATACACTGGATTGAATATGCGTGCTTAAAACTTTCTTCATGTTTTAATACACACTTAAAATTTGGAGTTTTTGGAAAACTAAAGTTTTTCCGAAAATTTGTGGTATACAGTTTTGTTTCCCTTCGTTGATGATATAAAATTAAGAAAAAAAAATATTGACTTAATTGAATACATAACGGAAATTTTTGAAAAAACAAAAAATAACGAGGACAAAAGTTTAAAAACACATTGAAGTTTATCGAATTTATTACCATTTCGTCCTTTTATGTTCCCGTTATTATTACTTTTTTTTGATTTATTGTTCATCGTCCAGTTGTTGCTGTTAGTTATTTTTTTCATGAATAATTGTAAAATTTAACGCAGATCTTTCATAATTAAACATTTTTAAGAGGGAAAATCCTATCGAGAACTATTTTCCAGCGTCCAGAACATCGTTAGAAAACACTTTCTAATTGAGATTCTAGCCATGACCCACGATAAGTGAAGAAAAATCCCAGAGTTAGAGCAACCAAAATAGCGGACGATATCGCCAATTCTTTGAATAAACATGCTTATCCAAAAACAGTTCAAAAAGCATAACGGGAAAGCGGATATAACAGCAGCGTTCCACGGAAAAAACAACTCATAAGTGAGAAAAGAAGAAGGCTAAAAATGTATATAGTGCAAAAGATATTTTAGAAAATTTAATGATTTAAATAAGTTTTATAAGTATTTGTTTTTAAAATACATTGTAAACGTTATAAATAAGACCCCAACAAACACGGAGGTTTGACTTCAAATTGAAAATGATTTGAAATCAAACGTTTTCTCAAACGACAAACGCTTGATAATGATTTAAAAATTTTTGAAAATCATAGTATTGTCAACAAAAAGGGGAAATTATTGTCAAATTGAAAAATGCCTTTATTTTCAACTTGCTTTCAAACGCAATTCTCAAATGTTTGTCAACTATGGATTACATAATACAATGTTGAACATAAATAAAATTTGTCTAACATTAAATTCGTTATTTATTTAAATTAACTGTTAGCTAAATATTTGGCACCATAACTAAAAGATGAAATGGGGTTCATTCCGTCTTAAAATTCTTGGAAAGACGAAATACTTGACTCCCTTTTATTTTAAGGATTGTAGCACCGCGATCATACAACAAACTTATAATTTTTCACTTTCCCGCTTTATTTTTATTTTATTCGTATTGTTAATCATTGTCATTACTCACAAATAATTTTTATTTTTCACAAGAATTAAATCATTCATTTGTAAAACACATTTAACCACGAAGTAAAAATTTTACTTTAACGCCATTTATATTTATTTTTCGCTTTAGTATTGCCAAGTTTAGTTTTAATTTGAATTTAACATTTGATACCAATTTGACATAAAATTGATAAAACATTTGATGTCAAATGTTTATTTTTAAATCATTATCAATTTGAATTTAAATGCTAAAATCAAATAATTGAAAAACGTTTGAGAATTCTGTTTATTGTCAAAGAATTGCCTTCGTGTTTGTTGTGACTTTTATGCTAAGTTCACACTTAGGTTTTTAAACGCGCTTAAGCAAAATGTTGATTTATGCCTAATAAATCACTGATGGTTTAAACGCTGGTTTAGTTGAACTAAACTTGAATTTATATGTAGTTTAAACTCATCAACAATAAATCAGTGTCCCATGTATTACATGTTGTTAAAAAAATAACATGTGGCAGCACTACGACAAATGTTGGCAAATTCATATGATTTTTACTGGTAGTTTAAACGCCCAATTTCATGCGTTTAAAGATGGTTTATATGTTTAATGATTTATAGATTTGTTGGTTTAAACACATTTTAAACCAAAAAGAGAGTTTAACTTACTCTGATTTTTTAGCCCTTAGTTAATCAAAGCCGTTCACATTACATTTGAGATGATTTAGATGACAGATGATTAAGAAAAAAAACACAACAAACAAATTTATATTTCTTTAAAGTATTAAAAATGGATAAAAACACTTTTATAAAGTTATCAGAAGATTATTTTAATTATTTTAATGATGAAATTGTGAAAATGTATGAATTATTTAAGGAAAAAAATAAAAACATTAAGCAGAAATCTTGGCCGGTTGTACACAATCATGTTGGCGGTTCTACATTTGAGGTATGTTCAGTGGATTCTATGTGATTTATGAAGTGATTTAGTTGTAATCATGTCAATTTGAAGTGATTAACAAATCACTTCAATGTATGGGTAATCATCTCGATTTTGAAGTGATTAGAGCTTAATCACGTTCGAACTGCTTAAACGCGCTTAAGAAGCCAATTGTGAACAAACTATTAAATGTGTTTAAATTCATAAAATGCAGAGTGAGCGATATGTCAGAGCTTTTTAAAACTGTCTTTTTTTAAAAAGAAGATTATGTTAAGCATAATCGTTTGATGAAGTCAATTTTGTTGACGCTTAAAATTTTTGTTTAACTAGGGAAGATGTTCACCTTGGAGTTTACGTTTAATAAAAAATTTCTCAATTTGCAATTAATGTTGAAGCTCGCAATTAATTTGTTGGTAATTGTGTGGTATTCAACATAGAAAAATTATGCCTTAAAATAAAAAAGATTTGATTTCGGAAATTCTGTTACAAATAATTTAAAATTAATAACTCCATCTATTACTTGGCAGGTGTTTTGCCAACTCCATCCCTCCCACTAGAAATCCGGTTGGACTTCATCATGACGACCTGGAAAAAGAATGGTTGGGTCGTCCCAAAATCTATCGTTCACCTTACCATCACCTTCCTATTGTGTGCACCAGTTTTCAAATTCATTATAAAAAATATAAACGTTTTATTGGAAAAATTCCAAAATTTTTTCAAAAATTTTAAGTAAAATAATTCAAAAAAAATTAAAGGTTACAAAAATTGAGTTCACTTGAAATAAATGAAAAATTGGTAAGAAAAAACTTTAAGTTTAAAAACAAAAAATTTATTTGCAAATAAAAAAACCCTAATTAATATTTTTTATTTCCCAGAAGAAGCTGGATGACAGAAACTGCCGTCGGTCCGTAACGTGTCCTAACTAATTATTGTTGTACGGGGTAAGTAAGGTCCTATCACAATCAAAAATCAATACATATATAAGTTTATATTTCTTATATTCTCTTCTAGGATAAGGAAAACAACGATTACCTCCTAGCACCTAACCTACGACGACTAACAGGCCTGAGCTCACCCCCATTTTTACGCGCACCTGGGCAAATACGCCACCAGTGACTGACTCGAAATATAATGTTTCCTCTTTTTATAAAAACTGACATACATATGTATTTTATATTTCATCCGTTTAGTTGTCCGTCGTATAAGACCGGTTCAAACAAATGGCAGAATACCTGAACCCTGGGATGGATGGTGTGCAGCTGAAGGATTCCTGTTCCCACGATGGATGTGGCGGCAATGCGGTGGTGGCTGTTGTTTATATTTTTTTAGTTTTAAGTTCACTTTTAAAAGTTTTGTATTAAGACTTTCTTTTTCCAGATTTTACAAATTATAGTTTTAAGCTTTTAGATTTTACAAAGTGATTGTTTAACTCTAGGTTTTACTTTTTTAACTTTTTAACTTTGAGATTTCAAATTCTTGTTGCAAGTCTTAATTTGTGTAAAATTTAATTTCGTAGCTTCAATTTTTATGTTTGAGTTATTGAATTTTTTTCTTTATCTCTTTATTTTAACCATTTAATGTTATTTAAGTTCTTTAAATGTTATTTTTACTTCAAATCTTCGCTTTCTTCTTTGACTTGTTGTCTTTTTGATGTATTTAAATTTTAATAAAATAGAAATCTTTGTAACACCTTTTTTTATTCTTGGCAATAAACAAACTTTTGACCTTAAACCTTTTTTTTTAACTAGTCTTTTACTTAAGCTTCGTTCTCAGGCCACCACTTACCACACCATTTCTTGGCCTCAGAAAAAAGAAAAGAAGGCCGACATTTTGCTCTTTGGCGAACCAGAAACCTCGGTCGAGCAAAATGTCGTCCAACATCACTTTCCAAGCAAAAAAAAAACTTTAAGCAATTTAATTGATATTCTGTTTGTTTGCTTGTTTATTCATTTGTTTACCTTTCCTCTTCTTCCTGCAATTTTTATTTTGTCTCTTTTCTCTGCACTACATTTGTCTCTTTCTATTTCTTTTCGGCGTTGCCAATCTCTACTTATATTAACCCTCTAATAAATGTAATGTAATTTTATTAATGACTTAAAGGTTTTACCAATTTCGTCAGTTATACCCTTTGTACACTTGCATACATTTCGGAAGAACGCATGGAAGATGTTGAAAATGTGAAATACGCGTTCACCTTTGAAACGTCTAACATTTCTGAAAAAAAAACTTTAATTTTTTTTATATACTTTTTTTCTACAAAAGTGCCAACATTTTAAAAGATAACACCAAAATGTATTTCTAATTCATTATGTTTAATAATTTTAGCAACATTAAGCAAAATAAGGCTTCCAAAAAAGGAAAAACTTGAGAAATGGTAGCGCTGCTTTCAAACCAACTTCCATTCTGTCAGTGATGCCACAATAATAATGGAATTTATTGCCACTTTTCTAGTGATGACACTAAAAGAATCGAAGAATGTAAAGGGAACAAAATAAGATAGTAACATTCAGTAAAGATTTTGAAAAATTTTGATTTGAATACCCTTTGTACACTTGCATACATTTCGGAGGAACGCATGGAAGATGTTGAAAATGTGAAATACGCGTTCACACTTGAAACGTCTAACATCTACCATTAATAAAAAATGTCACCATTTCTGAAAAAAAACTTTTATTTTTTTTAAATACTTGTTTTCTACAAAAGTGGCAACATTCTAAAAGATAACACCAAAATGTATTTCTCAATCATTTTGTTTAATAATTAAAGCAAAATTAAGCCAAATAAGGCTTGTAAAAAAAGAAAAACTTGAGAAATGGTAACCCTGCTTTCAAAGCAACTTCCATTCTGTCAGTGATGCCACAATAATAATGGAATTTATTGCCACTTTTCTAGTGATGACACTAAAAGAATCGAAAAACGTTAAATGGAACAACATGAGATAGTAATATTCTGTAAAGATGTTGAAAATTTTTGATTTTTAGCCCTATGTATTTCTTATGGGAAAATTCCAACATCTTCGCAAATTGATTTTAAATGTTGACAAGTGTGAAAAGGCTATTAACGTTGAACGGATTTTAAGTCAAATAAATATAAATAAAACAAAATCAGAAATCACTTGGAAACAAAAACAATTGAAGGCATTTTGTTTGCAAAGGTTTATTTGAAAATGAATTCTTCTGATTGTTTCAGTACAAATATTACAAATAGTTTATTTAATATACACCAAGCAGATAGAGTTTTTGAATGCACTGAAAGAAAAACACTCGGGATAAATTAAGTTTTTTATACTTACTTTAAGTACGACTCGTACTCAAAAATTCAAGTACGAATAACACTAAAACGTACATAAAACAATCCTAAATGGGATAACTTTCGAAATTCAATCCCGGAGCTTCTTAAAATATGTACAAAATTCTTAAACCAAGTAAAAAAAAGATTAAACTTTTCGTTGGTAGTGCCATTTTGAGAGAAAATTACTAAGTGAGCATTTTAATCTCATTTGACTTACACAGTACAACACATGATTTTGGGACTCAATTCTGACAATTGTCGTGAAAGTTACCCCAAAAATAAGAACTTCTGCGTCATTACATTTGTCAAGTTGGCTGCATTAATAATTTAATAGCCATACGAATTGTTTTCCTCAAGGTGGATTTTTATCACTTTTTCTATACTTTAACACGTTTATATCTCGGTATACCGTACGGAATATCTCTTTTGTGTCTAAAGCATAGTTGCAGATATTGAATAGGAGAAAAAAAAGCGGAGCAAACCTACCCGGAAAAAGTGCATCCAGTGCCTTTAATATCGCCAAAATGCCCATTTTCCCAATTTTTCACATTTTTTTCCCAATAACTGGATTACAAGTCCACAAATATGATATTTTTTATCATTCAATTGGTTTCACTTTTCTGTGTTTTGTTTTAGCCATTAACGGGAAATGGTGGTTGGAAATTTATATCAACGTTACCATTTTGGTTTTTTTTAGTATATGCTGTGTACGCTTATGTTGTGGGTTATAAAAACGAAAATTATTCCGAACTTATTTTTTTAACAAATTTTGTAGTCCATTACTGTATTTTAAGCGTGGGTGTGTGTTTCTTACTTGTTGTGTGTAGAAACAACAAAAACAACAGAACAAGAAGAAGAACATATTCCAATAAGCACTCAAAAATTAAATTTCAAGTGCTTTAAATTTAACTGGAAATAAACTTGAGTTCAAACGTATTTTTAAATGATATTAAAGTTTCTCCAGTTTACTGGAGAATGCTATTGAAATAAAGTATAACCAAAGTATATCTCAACCTTTAAAACTTGAAATTCAAACTTGAATACCAATTGTTTTGCACTTGATTTCCAGCAAAATTGCCTATTGGGATATTATTTTATTCTTTAAAAAATAAAATTGAACTCTTGCTTCTCATTTTGTTTATATTTTTAGTTTAATATGCAAATACGATTTTTAGAGTAATGCATTAAACACATTCACCACAGCAGGCTACACGAACACAATACTACAAATGCTGCTGGCTGAAATTTTAGTCGTGTAGTCAGCTACTAAATTATTTTGAAGACGGCAGCTACTATTGAAAAAACACAAACAGCTGTTTTTGTTTACTATGTCTTTATATTTCAGTGGTGCCAATATCATTTTTTTTCTTTTATAAAATTGCAGACTCTTATTCAAACTTAATTTAAGATTATCAACAAATGAACTTATTTAAAAAAAAATTAAAATATTTTAATTTTGTTGCTTTTGTAACTAATAAACAATATAATTTTAACGGCAGATTAAACAAAAAATACATATCAAATGCTTTTAAAATAAGAAAATTTGTTCCTTCAACACACGTGGTACAGTATAACCCGGTTAATTACCCCACGCTTAAATGCCTTTCTCGGTTATTTACCTTGAGTTTTAAATCCCCGTTTTTTTCTTCCATTTTTGAATCAAAAATCCACGTTTAATTGCCTTACGCTTAATTACCCAATTCGGGTAATTGCCTTAAAAAATAAAATCCAAAAACAAAATTACACCTAAATTTCACTCGTTTAATTGCCTCAGTACTATTTGACAACAACACAGCAAGTAACACAATAGTACCAAAATATGACTTATTTGAAAGCAAAATTTTCCACAATTTCATATTTGCATTAAAATAAAATGTATTCTGTGCTCACCAGAATAAAGTTACGTTATGAGGTGCTGACTAATATCTAGAAACACCAAATATGTGAGATATTTTGTCTTAAAGGGATATAAGGAAAGGTCGCTAAATTTTAAATTACATAAACATTTAAAAGGATAAAATAGCTTGAATATTTTAGGGATTAAAATTTGAATGAAAGCTGTATGTTTAATTTGCTGTAAGATATTTTGGGCCAAATTTAATCTTAATGCGAACATGATTAAATGGTTTATGGACAAAAAGAAAGAAGTTTGCATGGGGACTATGTGATATTATAGACCGATTCTCACAATTTACATAGGTTTCGTTCTTATGACAATTAAAACTTATTTACCAAATTTTATCAAATTATCTAATAGCTGCTACTTTTACTTTCCGCACAAGGTTAACATGGACAGACGACCAGCCAGATGGACGGACAAACATTTATATAATGGCTTTTTTCTTAATTTTTGCATATAAATAAAAATTAAAAGTGTTGAAAAACATTTATCTTCACAAAAACTTTCTTTGACTTACAATTGTAGAGTGAAATTAAATGTAGATGGCAAAATTAAAGCAACAGAAAATTGATCTGTTTACCAGAATTTTAAGGAATTTTTTTTATTTGCTGACCATGTATAAAAATATGCTTTAAAAATGTGATATATGCAATAAAAATGCAGCAATAGCTAAAATATGCAAATTATTCACAAACAGATCAATACCAAAATTCATAACAAGCTCTAAACGGATAAATATATTGTTGCTGTCTTCATTGAAAAACCATGCAATTCCGTATTTACGGTTTCCCTGATCATAAGTTTGTAAATATGTATGAGTACGCTTTTGTTAGTAGGATATGACAAAACTTCTCAAAAAGCATTACAGTTAAAAATACAGCAATCCCATTGCTTTTTATTGTTACCTCTTTAGATTTAGCTGATACATGTAAAAATTCCTGTCAACTTTTTTTCATACATCAAAGTTAAGGTATCTTGTAAATAAATACGTTTAATTACCTCACTGTGGTATTTAAACGTATTCGCTTAATTACCTCAATGAGGTAGTTAAACGTATTCTTATAATTACCTCAACGAGGTATTTAAGCGTATTCGTTTAAATGCTTACCCCGCATAATTACCCAAAAATATTGGCATTTTTGGCGAGGTAATTATCCGTGGAATACTGTATAGTTCGTAAAAGTTTCAGAACACTTTGGGTACGTACGTAAATGCATAAAAACTATATATCACTGCTGCAGCGATGCAAAATGTTGTTGCTGATGCGTGATTACCAGTTGCAGTTGTGTTGCTGATACGTTGCACAACAGCTGTGCAAAGTTTAAATTTTTTGAAATTTCAAAAGTTTAATAAGCAAAAATTAAATAATAATAAAAATGCTTTTAACAATAAAGATGACAAATTTAATCGAAAATATTGAACCAAAAAGTAACAGTTTTCTTATAAATGACAAGAAAATTAAACGATTTCTTTTTTGTCAAAAGTTATTGATTCAGAAAATTAACTGAAGCAATAATTGCCAAAGTTTGCTGCAGAGCTGCGGCATTACTGCATAAAAACTTTTGACATATGAAAGTGATGCCAAGTTTCTTACAAGTGATGCTTTTACGAACATTAAACTTTACTTCTGCGCAAGTGATACCCAACAACTGCATTTACGAACGTACCCTTTATTAATAACCTTTACGGTAAAAACTGGATCTAAGAAGTAGTGGTATTATTAGAAACTACTTCGAAATGGCTTTCACTTGATCTTTAAAAAATTCCGATTTATTAGCCCGTTAAGGGCCAATTTCAAAAATAAATATTTCTTGAAAGATTTTTCTACAAAACTTAAAATTTTGTCAATATACATATTTATTAAAACATAACATCTTTAGAGAAGAACACTTAATCTTTTATATATGCACCATATTTTTAGTAGCTTCATCATATAAAATTTTAAATTTAAAAAAATTTTATTTTTGAAAATTAATCAATTTATTTAAAAGTTTGATTAAAAATATATATCTGGTAATAATTTATGTACTTCTTACATATTCATCCCAATTATGAATGAAAATTCCCCGGGAGTTTTCTCCCTTCTCTCATTTTTCCTATGTTAATTCAATTGTAAAAGTAGGAAAAGGGAAAAAACTCCCGGGGAATTTTTATTCATGATTGGGCTGATTGAATTATTGTAATATGTACATAAATAATAAGTGTTCTGCAACGCCGAAAAACCGCAATTCAGAAAAACTTTATTAAGCAAATATCTTAGGGTTAAATAATTATTGTTATATCGACATGATTTAAAGATAAAGCCAATTTTGTAAAAAAAAAGTCAGCCACGGAGTATAAATATATAAAATTGGCTCTTAATTGGTTAATCGGTGTGCCATAAACGCCATGTGGAACACACTTTAAAGAATTTTCCAATGATTCCCATATTTTATAGATTCATTTTATACCTAAAGAGATATGGATAAAGTATTTTGAAACTTTTACGACCTATAACTCCTGAACTAGAAGCGAAAAACATCTTCCTATAGAACTTCTTTCAAGGATATAAAAAAAATTATATAAATAACAATTTGGTGTTGAGCCGAGTTAATATTCTTGTTTCAAGCCGATTCTTTTCTGTTAAACAAAAAAAAAAAAAAAAAAAAAAATTTAAGCACTTATTTTTTAAATATTTTTTTATATTAGCAGCACTTTTTCTGTTTTGTAGTGGACAAAAATAGAAATTAGTTTAATTTGACTACAACGACAAAATAAGCACAGACAACAACCTGCAGCAATGTATCCGTGTCGTAGTGAAAATAATCATTTCCATATGCACACATGTGTTCTAGTTTTGACATATTGAAGTCGGTAGCTTGCTGTCTTGAATGTGTTTAAAGCATAAAACCCATATCGGGCATGATGCTGGGGTGTTTTATCATTCTTAACGGTGTAAAACGGGTAAGTAAATCAATCATAATAATATCCTCTTTCTAATTATTTTTCGTTTTTTTTTCAAGCACGAATTCGGGATAAAATCAACCTTATAATAAATTAATCAAGCGCATTTTGAGATTGAAAAAAATAGTGGGATTTCAGAAATGGGCTTGGCACCTCCCATACAAAGACATTATAGGTTAATGTATATCTGTAGAAGGACAACGGCTACAAATTTACAAATTTATTGCCACTTTTTTGGTTATCAATGCAACATCTGTCTAAAAGTGGCTGAAATTTTAGAAGTGGACGCGGAACAAAATATAATTCTGTATATCTAAAGAACAGCAATAGAAAAATTTCCAAATTTCGTACAAATATTTTGGTTATCAATGTACAACAATTGTCAATAAGTGGGTGGTTTAGAGAAGTAGGCGTGGATCAAAATAAAATTCTGTATACCTGATGCGGCAAAAGGTAAAGTTTTCAATTTTGGTACAAATGGCTGGGTTGTCAATACACATCTGTCAAGTGGATACGTGGGCATAGCACTTCCCATACAGAGACATTATAAGTTTCTGTATATCAAGTGAACGGTAACAGCTAAAGATTTCAAATATGGTACAAATAGCTAAGTTATCAATACGAAACCTCAGTATTAAAGTAGGCGAGATTAGATAAGTAGGCGTGGCACAAAATTTAATACTGTATATCGGAAGAACTGTAAGTGTAATATTGTACAAAAAGAATGGTTAACAAAACACGAGAACTGTCAAAAAGTCGGCTGAAAGACTACATAAGTTTTTAACATCCCCAAAAAAGTAGCCAAATTTGATACAAAAAAAATTTCGTTATCTGGAATTAAAAAGAGCCATTCATTAAATCAATCATTTGCTACCATGATACACCATCACAAATTATCAAAAAATATGGAAAAATTAATAGAAAACAAAAAATTTAATCAGCTCTGTAAAAAATAATTAGACTCCCTTAAATTTCGATGTTCCAACAAAAATTCCTAAGCCTGGGCCTGTTTCATATCCTCCATGGAATCTAAAGGCAAAGACCGTCGAGCTATCTCTCTCCGAATATAAGAAAGAAGAAACCCTTCCAGACCAATACCTCATAGGTTTCCAAGAAATCAGAGACCAGAATCATGACAGAACATTCATTTACACGGATTGTTCTAAGTCTAATGATTCAGTCTCCTTTGCGATCACTTAAGAACAAAAAATTATTTATACTTCGTTACTTCCCAACTACAGTTCTGTTATAATAGCTGAAATAATGGCAATATATAAAGACACCGAATACTGTCGAAAACCTGGTAATTTCGCTACATGCACTGATCCACTATCTGCAGTCCACGCCATTAAAAATATTAACAACAACAATTGGTATGCGGTCCATATCAGAAACTTTCTCATTAAATATTCTCCAAGGGTTAAGGAGGGATATAATTATATTCCTTAGACTTAGATTAGGTCATACTAGAACTACTCATAACCACATAATTACGGGCGATGCCCCGGCTAGTTGTGATTGTGATAATAGTTGTCCATTAAACTTGGACCCATCTTATGTAGGTGTACTAAATTTGAAATAATTAGAAGCCAAATATTTTTTGATATCAATCCACTTTCGTTGCTACCATTTCCCTCAAAACATTCCATTAACAAAGTTATAACTTACTTGAAAAGAATTAACCTTTATAACAAGATATAAAATATAAACTTTTAAAAAAATCTAACATCATCTTTTTAAATATTTTAGTAATATAAGTATCTTTTGTAAAGTATATATTCTGTAACTTTATTTAGCATATACATTTATGTATTACCAAGCGCACTGGGTTAAGTTAGTACGAAATAAAAAACACAAACGTTTTTATAGACATGATTTTAAATGAAAAATGTATCGTTTAACTTGATTCTTTAAATCTGATATTTAAATTTATACTTATCTAATTTAATACGATTTAATTTCCTGCCACTTCCGCCGAATCTGCTTAGTTTATAAACTCAATACTTTTTTAAATATTAAAAAACCGTTCATGTTTATTTGAATCCATTATCATAAATATTCGTATTGTTATAAATAATAGACAAATTTAAAAAAATTCACATATCTGTCGCATTTTGACAAAACATCTTAACTTAAATTTAAAAAGTAGAAAAAAATGTTAATCATACGAATTTTCATTAAAAAAACAATTTTGTTTACGTTTTTAAAATTTTGTATTATAAACGAAAAGTTTCTTTAATTTTGTTTTATTTTGTTATTAATAATATAACAATGATTTTTTCACCGAGATTTTTTTTAAAAACTTTTTATCTCGACTTGAGATGTTTTGTCAAAATTCCACAAAGGGTAAAATGTAAAAATGCACTTTTTCATTTTAAAATAAAAACAATTAAGACGCGTTTTTCTTCCGTAAAGCGCTTAACTTTTAATAATCGGAATAAATAAATGTGTCAGCTGCCAAATTTCAGAGTTGCTACTTCATTTAAAAAGAGCAATTTTACTGAGACACCCTCTGTATACATACATTGTATGTGACTTAACACAATAAAAACCATATTCTGATGGTATATTCAGTGCCTTTTAAAGCATATATGGCAGCCCCATAAAAAAGCTTGAGGCATTGGGCTAACAATCTACTACTCTCAAATACTCAGAATTTGTATATAAAAGTAGGTGACAACAACGAAGATTTTTAGAGCATAATGGGGAAACTCAGTATAGGCGTTAAGAGAGAAATTGGTAAATTTCTAACCGAGTTCTGCAGCAGCAAGAAATTGGTCATCGGAGACACTTTATTCCCCCATAAGGAAGTTCATAAGGTCATATGGGTATCTCCCGAAGGTACTACTGAGTACTAATTAGACATATCTGCATCGATAAAATGTGGAGAAGTATTCCGTTAGATGTAAGAAATAGACGTATTGCAGATATTGCATCCGATCATCTTCTCGTTATAGCATCAAAATAACTTAAGGTTGTTCTTAAAAATAAACGAAATCCAGAAGCAAACCTGCACTGAACAAACTGAAACTACTTTCATCCAAAGAGCTTTTTAATCAACAACTAAGATCTGCAGCCGCAAACTTTGAACTCGCAAACACCGTAGAAGATTATTGGAACTCAATCAAACAAGCTTACACTACAACTTGTCAACCAGTACCTGGCATTAAACGAGGAACCTGTAAAGAGTGCATAACAGACAAAAGCTGGAGTCTGATAGAAAAAAGAAGAAAGGCTTACATAAACAGCGCACGCACGCGCTCATTAAAGGAAGCAGCCAGGAGAGAATGTGCTGACACAACCATCATGCTAAAGGATCATGCAGAAAAGAGAAGCGTAGATAGATCAACACCAAAGCGGCAGAGGAGAGAACATTTTACGGTTATCAATGTTTTCCAAAGGTTGGCTTAAGCAAAAAGTATGTTAAATATTGAAGGAACAAGACTATTGCAAAAAAGCTTTTTAAAATTGAAACTTACCTCATAGAATACATTCCAAAAATAGAAGAAAAGAAAAAATAAAAGATATATTTCTCAGATTCTATTTTATAACAAATAATGTTATAAAGACCACAGGTAAACAAGAAGCTGTTTTATAAAGCTGTACGGGATGTTCACGTATAAGTGTTATTAGGGCTAATAAATCATTGCAAGTTAAACTCTATTTTTGGTTTAAAATGTATTAAAACCAGCAAATATATACATCAGTAAACATAAAAACGATCCCTACCGCATAAAATTTGGCGTTTAACCACCAATACCAACCATATAATTTTGACAACTGTGATTTCTTCTATAAATGTATGTTATTGTGAAGCTCTGCGCGGAAAGTTTTAACTTAAAATAAAATTAAAAAAATGATTCTTTCATCTGATGAAGAAGATTTTAGTGACTCGGAAACATACAATAACTTAAGTCTCACCATTTTGAGAAATATTTAAAGAAAAAGACTTCTTTTATAGATTTCGCCCTCAGAAGGCAACGGCTTACAGTATTCTGGAGCTAATTGAACCACATATCAAACATAAAACTGCCTGGAAAGTAAAATATTGATCTAATAATAATATCGACTCTACAACCCAATTAAAAATTAGGAACAATGCCATCACTGAGGAACAAATGTTCTTGATAACTCTTCGTGTATATGCTACTGGCGGTATGCTAAGGACCATACTACCGTCTCAAAAGCTGTCGCTGTAGAAACAAATTGCATAGCATTTTAAGGCCACAATTTATAATATTTCCACATACCGAAGAATGTATCTAGCAACACAGAAAAAATTAAAAATTGATTTTAATCACCAAATTCGTAGAATCAAGTAAACAATTTGTTGATTTTGCACCTATTACCAAAATAATTATATTGATTACTAAAAATGTAGAAATTGAAAATTCTGATTTTTTTTTTCAACAAATGATTTTTTTAATTTTGATTAAAAATATGATTTAAAAAACTGTACGATTTTAAACAATTTGCTGGTTGATTCAATTAAAAAAATAATTGACAAAAAATCGTTATTCTATTCAATTATTTCAGATAATTCAAAATAAATAAAAAAATAAATAATATAGTAATTGAAAAAAGCAATTAATTAATTAAATTTTTGGTTGAATTTAATCAAAATTGTAATTGAATGAATTAAAGTGAATAATTAATATTCAAATTCAGAATTAATTAACCTAATAATTAATTATTTTGTATGCAAATTCCTAGTCAAACAAAACCCCAATTTTTTCTTAGTTTTTGTTATTTCACAGAAATTGTCAATTTATTTTAAAAATTTATAAAAAGATAAACAAAACATATGTATAACAAAATTATTTGAGAAAGTAAAGATATATTAAAATTAGTTTTACTGATTAAATAATAATAAAACAAACAAAATTTAAGTAAATATTAACTATAATAATAACATATGTAAGTTTAATTTGTTAAATTAAAAATTACAAAAATTAAAAATAGTTCTACTAATTTAATAATAAGAATAAAATATTAAAGTTTATATTTGCATCACTTAGCGTTTACAAAATAAAAAACTTAAGAAGGAAAAAATTTTCGTTGATAAAACAAAAGACTTGAAAAGGAAAACTTATCTAAATTTTAAAATATTATTTCACTAACTACTACAAAATTATCAAACTGTATTTATTGTAGCAATTCATGTTTTATGCTACAAATTTTGGAAGACTTTTTTGTTAGAGGAATAGCGCTGACTCTTCAGGATATTCTAAGTTGAAAATAAAAAATAATTTTATTTATATATCAAGTGATTGCAATATTGAACAAAACGGATATCTGATCTTATCAAAATATGTATAAATTAAATTGACGGTGGGAAACTCTCCGACAATTAAAAGTTTGGGTTAAAAATTGCGATTTTGGAGTTCTAGCAGTTTTAATTTTGCGTCTAATTCTTTGCTTGAGTTTGCCAAAACGGCAAAGCCCTCTTGCGAGTCCGAAATAGAAATTTTTTTCTGATTTTGCTGCCACTGGCGTCTGTATTAGTTTTTCAGATTGGTGGAAATAAGAAATGTAATTACCACAGGACAGCAAAATTTTTAGATTCTGTAAATACAAACAATAAAAAGTTTTTAATCATGGTAAAATGTATGTTTTTTAGATTTTTTTTTTATTTAATTACCATCATTATGGTTTTCGAGATCTAACAAGTTTTTAGAAATGAACGCAGAGTTAACTTTTTGTTTTAGCAAAAGTAGTAATTTATCTCTTAATTGACTCCATTTCTCAAATAAGTTTTTTGCATTTGGAAACTTTAACTTGAAGTCAATATCAATCTGTAACATATAAAAATTTAAAAATTGATTTCATAGTCAATATATTACTAAAATATTGAGAAAATATAATTCTTAAATAAGGTTGCGGATGTGCATTTAATAACAATTATGTCAATAAAACTTACCAGCTGCCATGCAGAGGGTGATTTAAACTCAGGCCAAACTTCAAAAATTTCCGAAGTCCTTTGTGATTCCTTTATTTGCTTGAATCTCAATGGGGCACACTAGTGCCAATATGCAGCAAATTCCTCTGCAGTAATATTTTTATTTCTAAGAGTAGAAATGCGGAGGTCATAATTTTCATCAAACTCTAAAATTAAATAAAAAAAACTTTATGTGCATGTATATATAATCATGAACGTTATAAAGCAAACCAGGTTCGGTTTCACCAGGTATTTGAACTTCAGATCTTAAAATTCCTAAAATTAATACATATAATATTGTAATACATGTGTATTAACTACTTTCAAATACTTACTATTTTTTCTGTTGAAAATATTGTCCAAATTTCCTTTTCTAATTCGGTGCAATCGGATAGCGAATACTCAGCTCTATTTCCTTTAATAAATTTTGTAATTGTCCCAATTAACAAATTTCTTTGTTCGTCATGTAATTTTCCAGTTTTATTGTAAAAGTTTTTTATTTCTTTTCCATTTTATGTAGTACTCAGAATTTCCATTAAGGAAATTTTTTGAGTTTTAAATGTATTAAAAGAGATTGGTAAACTGGTTCATTTAATTTTATCCAGTTCTTCCAATTTGCTTCAAAAATTGCTTGATCTTCTACCGTCAAATTGCAAAAGAGTTTACTAACGTGTGTTTGGGTTAAAATTTTTAAAACTTTAGTTGTTATTTTTTTGTCTAAAAACAGAAATAAGTTTTACAGTCTTACATAAATAAATAATTTATATATAAACCTAATAAATTATTAATGCAAAATATTTTTTACAATAAATTAATAATGGAAAATAGGCTACAAAGTATAGTTTTGCTTATATTTTACATTAAATTGTCTTACCTTGAAAATACGTGTATAAATGCCCCAAATTCAATTCCTCTAACAAATCCCAAATATCAGGCTCAAATGAACTCATATTAATAGATACTTTTATAATATTCCTTTACTTTAACAAAAGATTTTACATGGGTGGTTTTTACTTTCTCAGTAGAAGGTCCTCCAACTTCTGAAAATCTGACAAATTTATAATTATCATGAAGATTTTCATATGTAGAGAAGTGATCGTTAAACACGGCAGCAATTTTTTTGCAGCTCATTTAATTTAGTTTTTAAGATCAAGAAAATTTGATAAAGTTCAAAGTCGTTACTAAATATGTGTACAAAAAAACCTTTAACATCAGATATTAAGTTCTTACTAAATATGACATTTTCTAATTGTTAAAAAATATACTTTGATATAAATATCATCATATATATACTAAGAATATTTCTTCCACAAAAAAAAATCAAACAAAAACAAACAAACAAAACAAATAAAAGCTTGACGTCACTTAAAACCGCTGGAAAAGTTTGTCCAATGTATTTGCATGAATCTTGTGTTTGTTCGAGAAAGTTTAAAAATTTGATTAATATTTAATCTTCTACAACTTTAGTTATATTATTTACACCGGATTTGGAAAAGTTGTTTTATGAGTGCAATTTTGCAACAAATATAGAGGCAGAAACATAAAGATTTGATAGTTCCTTTTTATAGCTAAGCGTTTGTGGCTTTTCTAATGTAATGTCACATTCTATATTAGTACTATGCATCGTATTTTCTGATACTAAAGTCTGACTACACGGTAAGCACTGTTCCATCTCATGCTGCCTAGAAGTTTAAATATCGAATTCTTTGTTTAAAAAATGCTTTAACACATGCCTTTTAAGGGAAAACTTTCGATGAAATTGTTGAAAACAACCTTTAAGTGTACATTTATATGTAAAGTTTGGGGGAATAGTATGATGTTTTATATGACTTAATAGTTCTTCAGTAGATTTATAATTGTTTTCACACAAAAAACATTGGATTTCCATTTTAAATTGCTTGAACTTAAAAGAAACAACGTTACATAAATTTCAAAAATCGAATTTGTCATTTAAGCGTTTTATGAGTTTTTTTTTTTTGCTTAAAAAAGGAATGGAAATATAGCATACAATTTAACCATTTGTCCTGTCATTACAGATAGTTAAGGTTTTTTCATTTCAACAATGTGTTACTTTAAATCTTGGTAAAGGGTATCAAATATTTGGCACAGTCGAAAATAACCTATATGTTGCTTATCAATGGCCCTTCGACATGATTGTTATTAAAAATTTTACTTTAATATTTATATATCACAAATAATATTTACGGAAATACATCTGTATATATGTATTTACAAAATTGCACAAATGATTAAGGACATACATACATATGTACAAACTTACACACATCTGTATGTACATTTTTTGGTATGTTGATGTTTGTTTCTAACAAATCATATATGTATGTACAAACATACATATGTAAATCTCTATGTACACACATACATGCATAAATCATTTACTTTTTTTAATCTAATGCATACTAATAATACATACATACCTATTTTATGTACGATAATTCCTTTTTTAGGCAGCTATAATCTTCCGCTTGTTGGTTTTTTTGTCACAACTAACTTATATTTATTCTTTTTTAATTTTTATTTGCACAATTTTTTCCTGCACAAATAAACGTAATTTTTTCTTTAATTATTTTTTTATTTTTTTTTGATTGATTTTTTAAGTAAGTGCATGAAAAAAGTGTTGTCACTCACTGATTTTCAAAATCACTAAAACAAGGAAAAACTTCTTATTTTGAATATAACATTTTTTTACCTTAAAATACATACATATATAATTTGTTTCTATTATGTAAGCTTAATAGGTGTTTAGTTTCATATTTCTTTATTTTTATTTTTTCATAATATTTAAAGAAAAGCACTGAACTTATTTAACAAGTTCTTTCACCCATATGTTTGTTTACATATTTAGTTTCATTATTTAACCAAAAACGCTGAATCTTCTTTAATAAGTTTTTTCACCTTTATGTTTGTTTACCTGAACAAGCATGATTGATTAATTAATGATCATTAAACCGGCAAAGAAATAAAATGCAAACTTTTCAATTATTTAATTTTACTTTATTTTTAATTTTGTTATTTTGCTTAGTAATTAAATTCTACTTGTTAATATTTTGTATATAAGTCATTTATTTTCAATAAATTATTATTATTCTTTGGATAATCAACATTTGGCGTGTTCAATTTATGTTTGCTTGTGAACAATCAGTTTATGTGCTGTTTTGTTCATCCTTCAAGAAATTGTGATAGTCGGTTACAAGTGCCGTTCTATCAGTTCAACAAATCCTTGTTGTGAATCGCAACAAGGAAACTATACAATTATACAATAGGTATATTCTTGTAGTAAAATTACATTTAAAAATTAAATTGAAAAACATAACAACAAAAAAACTAACTATGAATTAATAAATACATAAAGCACATCGCCTAAGGATCATAAATAAAATAACTTTTGAAATTTTAATAGTATACTATTATCACAAAAAATAATATTTGGGGGATTCACAAAGTGTGCTATTAAGTCATATCGTCATAATGTCTTAAATAATATTTTACAGTTGTTCAAATAAAATACTGTTGTGTTTCAAACAAAATAAAAATTGTGATGATATGTTCATTGATTCTTCATAACTGTACAGTAAAAATCTAAATTATAAGCGGTTGCCCACAGCAGTCATATATATTTCTTGCAATTGTTTTAAGACATATGACTATACAACTTTATGACTGCCTTGTGAATCCCCCAATTATAATATTATTATAAGAACTGAAAACAAAAATCATAAATTTGTTTTATTAATTTACGAAATTAAAAATTTTAGAGTTGGTGTGAACTGATTTACTATATTTTTGATGTCTAATTTCATCAGGCAATACCCAATTTGAAACCCAATTATTTTTCTGTTTACTTAGCGTTTTTTTTTTTAGTTTTAGACGTTGGCATTACTTTAATTTAAACAAAATAATCAATTAAGGTTTTGATTTTTTTGATTATTATTTTATTTATAAATTCATTTGAAAACAATTAAAATATTAATTGAATGAAAATCATATTTTTAGTTTTTGTTCAATAAAGAAATTAATTCATTTAATTAACATATTATTTAAATCATAATAAGTTTTTATCATTGTGTGTAATTGATAAAAAACCAAGGAAAATTTTTTCTGTGAATACAACTATAAAAATTATATTATCTTTTATAATTTTTATAGTTATACGTATGGCCTAAAAACTTTGTAACTGCCATTTTATACCATATTTTCAGGTATTTTACCTTTGGATTTTTTGTGTGTAGGTGATACATAGTCAATTTAAGGCAATCGCGGTAATCGTGCAAATCTTCTGGTGAATCATCCGTTAAATACTTTAAGTTGATTTCCTTTAACATCAGTTTAACATTTTCATGGTAAATGCAAACGCATACGGTGTGAGTTTCGCTGCTTCCAGCCAAAACGCAGTGTTTTGGCCTCAGTTGGGTAAATTTTGTGAAGCCAATTTTGATATCATCGTGTTCTGTTTGAAATGTTGCGAACAACTCATTCAGGTTGCAGAGAACCATTCTCTTTTGCATTTGAACTTTCTTGCCATCGATTCGTACGGACACCCAGTCTTTCATCTCTGGCATCAAGCGACTCGTATCATCTTGCTGATAAAACTGAGTTACTAGAGCTTCAGTTTCGCACTCTAAAGTTTTTCCCTTCTTTTAGTTTGGGAGTGTGAGAATACCATGCTCAGCAACCAATGTTTTAGCAATTCTTGCTTTTCGTTGAGACGTTCCAAACTCAGTCATTATTTTTGCACAACTCCATGTCGATAGAGCAAGCGTAAGAAGTTGAACTCTTTCAGCTCTACTCTGTGACGTTTTGTATTTCTGTTTTATTTGTTTAAGAACTTCTACTGCATCCTTATGATATTTGTTTTGACACTCATTCTTTGAACTTATACCTTCTACTGAAAAGTTAGAATAACCATCATCATCAACAGTTCTGTCATCATTCTCAGAAATACTTTAGTCTGCATCTGGGCTAACTTCAGCGCAAGGCCCATTACTATTCAAATCCGGTAATTCGTTCAACTTTCCCAGCTCTTTCCTGCATGACCCACAAATTTTCCACCGTTTTGACAGCGTAGGGAATTTTTTTAATAAGCCGTCGAAAATATTTCGCATATCCGATGATCTGTGAACTTTTTTGTTAAAGGGATTAAAACAAAAAGAAGAAAATATATCACTTTTAAGCTTGGTCTTTTTCGGAGCATAGACATAATTTTGTAAATAACACACGTTTAAATGTAACGCTGTTTCAAAAAAACTGAATTACGAAAGTCTTCAGAATGACAATAAATAATTTTTTTTTAAGATCATATAGGTAGTGCATTTTAATGAATGTGTCTAATTTTTTATAATGGTGAAGAATGGCTTAGTGTGGGTTAACCGCATGTTACATAATAAAAATAATAAAGTACCTTTTTTAACCAATTATTACTTATAATAATAAAAGTAAGCCACCTTCAAATTTTCACCTTTTAAACATAATATTAAAAAACTACCTGTTAACTTATATTTCTCCACCCACATTTTAAAGGCAAGTGTCATAAAATAATAAATTAACTGGTATTTCGGAGAATGGCCATAAAATATTTCAAAAATCTCATTTAGTATAACGTGCGCTCAACACTGTATATTTTTTTATGTAGGAAATATAAAAAAAATTATTTGTCAACATTTCAACAGAAAAAAGTAATTTTATTCCTGGGATTAACATATTGTGGGCATTACAGTATCGAAGGTATAAAATGATAGTTGCGTATGTAACATACCGTCGGAAAGGTTAATTTGTCTAGTTTCTCTGCATACGTTTTATTTGTAAGGTTTTAGAAACACTTAAACACAAATAGGAAAATATTAAAAATAGTGCATATGCTAAAAATTGAAAAACCCTCGCCTAGAGTTAGAAATTATTCTTTTTTATACATAAGCCACTCGCAGCCCAAAAAGCGACCAAAACTAGCTTAAAGGAAAAGACATAAGCTTTCTTTTGAGCAAAAAAAAAAACATTCCGGATAAAAAAAAAATTTAAATAAAAAAAAATTTTTTTTTAAAAAACAAAAAATTTTTTTTTTCAAAAGTTTGATCAAATAGCTATCGAAGCTACTTGGAACAAATTTTGCTAACACCAATAGGTAATAAGTTACATGGATGAGAAAGAACACCTGTATGGCCAAAATGTCAAACTTTGACCTCTTTAACTCAGAAACTTTTTGACCGATCTTGTTGAAATTTATCGTCTAAACTACTATCCAATAGGACTTGGTCACTTGACATGAAATCCCCCATATGTTTTTTGACATTTTTCGTGGTGCTGCCACATTATTGCACAGAAAAAATTATTGCTGAATTATTTTCAAACAAACGCTTGTTTGAAAATTTTTTTAATTTCTACAAATTTTTTTACTGATTCAATTAATATTTTTGTTTGATTTTTATTTTAACCAACAAAAATGTTGACAACTATTCAAAAATATAATATACGCTTTATTGGTTTCAAGTTTTCATAATTTTGTATGAAATATTTAACGCTCTTTAATGTTGTCGTTTTTTGCATTTTTTTATTTGATCGTAAGCAACACTTCTTTATGTAAAATATAAGAACAACAAACAAAAAACACATACAATCTATTTTTGTAGTTTGTAGTAAACAAAAAACAAAAACAATAATAGGTAAAACAACGTTTCACTCTTTTTAAACAGCAACATTAGAAGAAACAAAATAAATTTTTGGTTCACTGAAAGAAAAACGCTTCGTAACAGGAATGAATCCGTTACGTTGACCCCCTTACATTAATGTAATAAAAAGCTTCATTTATTTAATGTAAATGTACATAATAGCAATGAAAGTTACATTCATGCAATGAATCGTGTAAGACAAGTGTTTTTAGTCAATTCGTGGTTTCATTGGGGCTACGAAATGTATTACATTCGGGCAATGAAAAAGTTTTAAGCACGATTTAATGCATATAGTTATGGAAAAAAGTGATTATTATTACCTTTTTGGGCACCAGTTATATAAATCTATTAATTTAAGTTACCTTTATTTCAAAAAGTATTAAATTGTAAAAATTACAGCATCTGTCAAATTTTAATGAAATATTTACATAGCAATAATGAAGCTTTACATTTCTGAATGACAAAAGTTTTTTCCGTTTTTTAAAAAAAATAATGTAATATATGAACAGATTATAAATTAAAAGTAAAACTTTGAATTAAAAGAATAGAATTTATAAAGTTTTTATTGTTTAATTTACGAGTTTTTAATAATGTGCAATTTACATTAATAATATGACAAATGTCATTCTTTTTTTCATTTTACGTTAACTTTCTATAGAAGTTTTCTTGTAATTTCGTAACTATGAGTAAACTTTAATGACAAAATTGCTTTATAGCAATGTAACTTTTCATACAGATATTCTAATTAAAAACAAATACACTTATACTATAAAAAAAGTTATCTCACATACACACGTTCGTAAATGAAATGTAATAATTGTAACTCCAACGTAAGTTTTCATTATATCTTCATAAGTTTCATAAGATTAAATGAGAATGAGGATCCAATAAATGGAAAATGATAAACATGTCATAAATATAATGAATACATCATCAATGTAACGTAACTTGTCATTATTTTAACTAAAATTTTCGAAACAAGTTATAACGGGACATTTTTAAGAAAAAAAGTGCAAAACACTTGCATGAAAATTTATCGTTAATGTAACAATTGTTACATTAATATCACCAGAAGAGAGAAAAACATAAGTAAAAGAGCAGTAAAATATGCCAAAAGAAAATTGTTGTAAATAAAATGATTTTTATCATTAATGTAACGTAAGTTGTTCATAAATAAATTACAAAAGAGAGAAATAGTTTTTAAAAAGTAAATATGACGATTTTATCATTAACACAACGTAAAGTGTCATTCTATCTATGTAAGTTTTAATAAAAATTAACGGGACTTTAACGAATGTGTAGAGTTTTTTTTCTTAAAGTTGTTGCAACAACAACTTTAACATTTAATTTGTGTTTTCGTTTGAAGCTTTAGTTGATTATAAATAGCCGTGGTGTAAAGAAGTGAAAAATTAAATAAGTCAACTAATTATTATTAAAACATATTGTGAAAAAATCTACAAAAATTAAAAATAGTTCTACTAATTTAATAATAAGAATAAAATATTAAAGTTTATATTTGCATCACTTAGCGTTTACAAAATAAAAAACTTAAGAAGGAAAAAATTTTCGTTGATAAAACAAAAGACTTGAAAAGGAAAACTTATCTAAATTTTAAAATATTATTTCACTAACTACTACAAAATTATCAAACTGTATTTATTGTAGCAATTCATGTTTTATGCTACAAATTTTGGAAGACTTTTTTGTTAGAGGAATAGCGCTGACTCTTCAGGATATTCTAAGTTGAAAATAAAAAATAATTTTATTTATATATCAAGTGATTGCAATATTGAACAAAACGGATATCTGATCTTATCAAAATATGTATAAATTAAATTGACGGTGGGAAACTCTCCGACAATTAAAAGTTTGGGTTAAAAATTGCGATTTTGGAGTTCTAGCAGTTTTAATTTTGCGTCTAATTCTTTGCTTGAGTTTGCCAAAACGGCAAAGCCCTCTTGCGAGTCCGAAATAGAAATTTTTTTCTGATTTTGCTGCCACTGGCGTCTGTATTAGTTTTTCAGATTGGTGGAAATAAGAAATGTAATTACCACAGGACAGCAAAATTTTTAGATTCTGTAAATACAAACAATAAAAAGTTTTTAATCATGGTAAAATGTATGTTTTTTAGATTTTTTTTTTATTTAATTACCATCATTATGGTTTTCGAGATCTAACAAGTTTTTAGAAATGAACGCAGAGTTAACTTTTTGTTTTAGCAAAAGTAGTAATTTATCTCTTAATTGACTCCATTTCTCAAATAAGTTTTTTGCATTTGGAAACTTTAACTTGAAGTCAATATCAATCTGTAACATATAAAAATTTAAAAATTGATTTCATAGTCAATATATTACTAAAATATTGAGAAAATATAATTCTTAAATAAGGTTGCGGATGTGCATTTAATAACAATTATGTCAATAAAACTTACCAGCTGCCATGCAGAGGGTGATTTAAACTCAGGCCAAACTTCAAAAATTTCCGAAGTCCTTTGTGATTCCTTTATTTGCTTGAATCTCAATGGGGCACACTAGTGCCAATATGCAGCAAATTCCTCTGCAGTAATATTTTTATTTCTAAGAGTAGAAATGCGGAGGTCATAATTTTCATCAAACTCTAAAATTAAATAAAAAAAACTTTATGTGCATGTATATATAATCATGAACGTTATAAAGCAAACCAGGTTCGGTTTCACCAGGTATTTGAACTTCAGATCTTAAAATTCCTAAAATTAATACATATAATATTGTAATACATGTGTATTAACTACTTTCAAATACTTACTATTTTTTCTGTTGAAAATATTGTCCAAATTTCCTTTTCTAATTCGGTGCAATCGGATAGCGAATACTCAGCTCTATTTCCTTTAATAAATTTTGTAATTGTCCCAATTAACAAATTTCTTTGTTCGTCATGTAATTTTCCAGTTTTATTGTAAAAGTTTTTTATTTCTTTTCCATTTTATGTAGTACTCAGAATTTCCATTAAGGAAATTTTTTGAGTTTTAAATGTATTAAAAGAGATTGGTAAACTGGTTCATTTAATTTTATCCAGTTCTTCCAATTTGCTTCAAAAATTGCTTGATCTTCTACCGTCAAATTGCAAAAGAGTTTACTAACGTGTGTTTGGGTTAAAATTTTTAAAACTTTAGTTGTTATTTTTTTGTCTAAAAACAGAAATAAGTTTTACAGTCTTACATAAATAAATAATTTATATATAAACCTAATAAATTATTAATGCAAAATATTTTTTACAATAAATTAATAATGGAAAATAGGCTACAAAGTATAGTTTTGCTTATATTTTACATTAAATTGTCTTACCTTGAAAATACGTGTATAAATGCCCCAAATTCAATTCCTCTAACAAATCCCAAATATCAGGCTCAAATGAACTCATATTAATAGATACTTTTATAATATTCCTTTACTTTAACAAAAGATTTTACATGGGTGGTTTTTACTTTCTCAGTAGAAGGTCCTCCAACTTCTGAAAATCTGACAAATTTATAATTATCATGAAGATTTTCATATGTAGAGAAGTGATCGTTAAACACGGCAGCAATTTTTTTGCAGCTCATTTAATTTAGTTTTTAAGATCAAGAAAATTTGATAAAGTTCAAAGTCGTTACTAAATATGTGTACAAAAAAACCTTTAACATCAGATATTAAGTTCTTACTAAATATGACATTTTCTAATTGTTAAAAAATATACTTTGATATAAATATCATCATATATATACTAAGAATATTTCTTCCACAAAAAAAAATCAAACAAAAACAAACAAACAAAACAAATAAAAGCTTGACGTCACTTAAAACCGCTGGAAAAGTTTGTCCAATGTATTTGCATGAATCTTGTGTTTGTTCGAGAAAGTTTAAAAATTTGATTAATATTTAATCTTCTACAACTTTAGTTATATTATTTACACCGGATTTGGAAAAGTTGTTTTATGAGTGCAATTTTGCAACAAATATAGAGGCAGAAACATAAAGATTTGATAGTTCCTTTTTATAGCTAAGCGTTTGTGGCTTTTCTAATGTAATGTCACATTCTATATTAGTACTATGCATCGTATTTTCTGATACTAAAGTCTGACTACACGGTAAGCACTGTTCCATCTCATGCTGCCTAGAAGTTTAAATATCGAATTCTTTGTTTAAAAAATGCTTTAACACATGCCTTTTAAGGGAAAACTTTCGATGAAATTGTTGAAAACAACCTTTAAGTGTACATTTATATGTAAAGTTTGGGGGAATAGTATGATGTTTTATATGACTTAATAGTTCTTCAGTAGATTTATAATTGTTTTCACACAAAAAACATTGGATTTCCATTTTAAATTGCTTGAACTTAAAAGAAACAACGTTACATAAATTTCAAAAATCGAATTTGTCATTTAAGCGTTTTATGAGTTTTTTTTTTTTGCTTAAAAAAGGAATGGAAATATAGCATACAATTTAACCATTTGTCCTGTCATTACAGATAGTTAAGGTTTTTTCATTTCAACAATGTGTTACTTTAAATCTTGGTAAAGGGTATCAAATATTTGGCACAGTCGAAAATAACCTATATGTTGCTTATCAATGGCCCTTCGACATGATTGTCATTAAAAATTTTACTTTAATATTTATATATCACAAATAATATTTACGGAAATACATCTGTATATATGTATTTACAAAATTGCACAAATGATTAAGGACATACATACATATGTACAAACTTACACACATCTGTATGTACATTTTTTGGTATGTTGATGTTTGTTTCTAACAAATCATATATGTATGTACAAACATACATATGTAAATCTCTATGTACACACATACATGCATAAATCATTTACTTTTTTTAATCTAATGCATACTAATAATACATACATACCTATTTTATGTACGATAATTCCTTTTTTAGACAGCTATAATCTTCCGCTTGTTGGTTTTTTTGTCACAACTAACTTATATTTATTCTTTTTTAATTTTTATTTGCACAATTTTTTCCTGCACAAATAAACGTAATTTTTTCTTTAATTATTTTTTTATTTTTTTTTGATTGATTTTTTAAGTAAGTGCATGAAAAAAGTGTTGTCACTCACTGATTTTCAAAATCACTAAAACAAGGAAAAACTTCTTATTTTGAATATAACATTTTTTTACCTTAAAATACATACATATATAATTTGTTTCTATTATGTAAGCTTAATAGGTGTTTAGTTTCATATTTCTTTATTTTTATTTTTTCATAATATTTAAAGAAAAGCACTGAACTTATTTAACAAGTTCTTTCACCCATATGTTTGTTTACATATTTAGTTTCATTATTTAACCAAAAACGCTGAATCTTCTTTAATAAGTTTTTTCACCTTTATGTTTGTTTACCTGAACAAGCATGATTGATTAATTAATGATCATTAAACCGGCAAAGAAATAAAATGCAAACTTTTCAATTATTTAATTTTACTTTATTTTTAATTTTGTTATTTTGCTTAGTAATTAAATTCTACTTGTTAATATTTTGTATATAAGTCATTTATTTTCAATAAATTATTATTATTCTTTGGATAATCAACATTTGGCGTGTTCAATTTATGTTTGCTTGTGAACAATCAGTTTATGTGCTGTTTTGTTCATCCTTCAAGAAATTGTGATAGTCGGTTACAAGTGCCGTTCTATCAGTTCAACAAATCCTTGTTGTGAATCGCAACAAGGAAACTATACAATTATACAATAGGTATATTCTTGTAGTAAAATTACATTTAAAAATTAAATTGAAAAACATAACAACAAAAAAACTAACTATGAATTAATAAATACATAAAGCACATCGCCTAAGGATCATAAATAAAATAACTTTTGAAATTTTAATAGTATACTATTATCACAAAAAATAATATTTGGGGGATTCACAAAGTGTGCTATTAAGTCATATCGTCATAATGTCTTAAATAATATTTTACAGTTGTTCAAATAAAATACTGTTGTGTTTCAAACAAAATAAAAATTGTGATGATATGTTCATTGATTCTTCATAACTGTACAGTAAAAATCTAAATTATAAGCGGTTGCCCACAGCAGTCATATATATTTCTTGCAATTGTTTTAAGACATATGACTATACAACTTTATGACTGCCTTGTGAATCCCCCAATTATAATATTATTATAAGAACTGAAAACAAAAATCATAAATTTGTTTTATTAATTTACGAAATTAAAAATTTTAGAGTTGGTGTGAACTGATTTACTATATTTTTGATGTCTAATTTCATCAGGCAATACCCAATTTGAAACCCAATTATTTTTCTGTTTACTTAGCGTTTTTTTTTTTAGTTTTAGACGTTGGCATTACTTTAATTTAAACAAAATAATCAATTAAGGTTTTGATTTTTTTGATTATTATTTTATTTATAAATTCATTTGAAAACAATTAAAATATTAATTGAATGAAAATCATATTTTTAGTTTTTGTTCAATAAAGAAATTAATTCATTTAATTAACATATTATTTAAATCATAATAAGTTTTTATCATTGTGTGTAATTGATAAAAAACCAAGGAAAATTTTTTCTGTGAATACAACTATAAAAATTATATTATCTTTTATAATTTTTATAGTTATACGTATGGCCTAAAAACTTTGTAACTGCCATTTTATACCATATTTTCAGGTATTTTACCTTTGGATTTTTTGTGTGTAGGTGATACATAGTCAATTTAAGGCAATCGCGGTAATCGTGCAAATCTTCTGGTGAATCATCCGTTAAATACTTTAAGTTGATTTCCTTTAACATCAGTTTAACATTTTCATGGTAAATGCAAACGCATACGGTGTGAGTTTCGCTGCTTCCAGCCAAAACGCAGTGTTTTGGCCTCAGTTGGGTAAATTTTGTGAAGCCAATTTTGATATCATCGTGTTCTGTTTGAAATGTTGCGAACAACTCATTCAGGTTGCAGAGAACCATTCTCTTTTGCATTTGAACTTTCTTGCCATCGATTCGTACGGACACCCAGTCTTTCATCTCTGGCATCAAGCGACTCGTATCATCTTGCTGATAAAACTGAGTTACTAGAGCTTCAGTTTCGCACTCTAAAGTTTTTCCCTTCTTTTAGTTTGGGAGTGTGAGAATACCATGCTCAGCAACCAATGTTTTAGCAATTCTTGCTTTTCGTTGAGACGTTCCAAACTCAGTCATTATTTTTGCACAACTCCATGTCGATAGAGCAAGCGTAAGAAGTTGAACTCTTTCAGCTCTACTCTGTGACGTTTTGTATTTCTGTTTTATTTGTTTAAGAACTTCTACTGCATCCTTATGATATTTGTTTTGACACTCATTCTTTGAACTTATACCTTCTACTGAAAAGTTAGAATAACCATCATCATCAACAGTTCTGTCATCATTCTCAGAAATACTTTAGTCTGCATCTGGGCTAACTTCAGCGCAAGGCCCATTACTATTCAAATCCGGTAATTCGTTCAACTTTCCCAGCTCTTTCCTGCATGACCCACAAATTTTCCACCGTTTTGACAGCGTAGGGAATTTTTTTAATAAGCCGTCGAAAATATTTCGCATATCCGATGATCTGTGAACTTTTTTGTTAAAGGGATTAAAACAAAAAGAAGAAAATATATCACTTTTAAGCTTGGTCTTTTTCGGAGCATAGACATAATTTTGTAAATAACACACGTTTAAATGTAACGCTGTTTCAAAAAAACTGAATTACGAAAGTCTTCAGAATGACAATAAATAATTTTTTTTTAAGATCATATAGGTAGTGCATTTTAATGAATGTGTCTAATTTTTTATAATGGTGAAGAATGGCTTAGTGTGGGTTAACCGCATGTTACATAATAAAAATAATAAAGTACCTTTTTTAACCAATTATTACTTATAATAATAAAAGTAAGCCACCTTCAAATTTTCACCTTTTAAACATAATATTAAAAAACTACCTGTTAACTTATATTTCTCCACCCACATTTTAAAGGCAAGTGTCATAAAATAATAAATTAACTGGTATTTCGGAGAATGGCCATAAAATATTTCAAAAATCTCATTTAGTATAACGTGCGCTCAACACTGTATATTTTTTTATGTAGGAAATATAAAAAAAATTATTTGTCAACATTTCAACAGAAAAAAGTAATTTTATTCCTGGGATTAACATATTGTGGGCATTACAGTATCGAAGGTATAAAATGATAGTTGCGTATGTAACATACCGTCGGAAAGGTTAATTTGTCTAGTTTCTCTGCATACGTTTTATTTGTAAGGTTTTAGAAACACTTAAACACAAATAGGAAAATATTAAAAATAGTGCATATGCTAAAAATTGAAAAACCCTCGCCTAGAGTTAGAAATTATTCTTTTTTATACATAAGCCACTCGCAGCCCAAAAAGCGACCAAAACTAGCTTAAAGGAAAAGACATAAGCTTTCTTTTGAGCAAAAAAAAAAACATTCCGGATAAAAAAAAAATTTAAATAAAAAAAAATTTTTTTTTAAAAAACAAAAAATTTTTTTTTTCAAAAGTTTGATCAAATAGCTATCGAAGCTACTTGGAACAAATTTTGCTAACACCAATAGGTAATAAGTTACATGGATGAGAAAGAACACCTGTATGGCCAAAATGTCAAACTTTGACCTCTTTAACTCAGAAACTTTTTGACCGATCTTGTTGAAATTTATCGTCTAAACTACTATCCAATAGGACTTGGTCACTTGACATGAAATCCCCCATATGTTTTTTGACATTTTTCGTGGTGCTGCCACATTATTGCACAGAAAAAATTATTGCTGAATTATTTTCAAACAAACGCTTGTTTGAAAATTTTTTTAATTTCTACAAATTTTTTTACTGATTCAATTAATATTTTTGTTTGATTTTTATTTTAACCAACAAAAATGTTGACAACTATTCAAAAATATAATATACGCTTTATTGGTTTCAAGTTTTCATAATTTTGTATGAAATATTTAACGCTCTTTAATGTTGTCGTTTTTTGCATTTTTTTATTTGATCGTAAGCAACACTTCTTTATGTAAAATATAAGAACAACAAACAAAAAACACATACAATCTATTTTTGTAGTTTGTAGTAAACAAAAAACAAAAACAATAATAGGTAAAACAACGTTTCACTCTTTTTAAACAGCAACATTAGAAGAAACAAAATAAATTTTTGGTTCACTGAAAGAAAAACGCTTCGTAACAGGAATGAATCCGTTACGTTGACCCCCTTACATTAATGTAATAAAAAGCTTCATTTATTTAATGTAAATGTACATAATAGCAATGAAAGTTACATTCATGCAATGAATCGTGTAAGACAAGTGTTTTTAGTCAATTCGTGGTTTCATTGGGGCTACGAAATGTATTACATTCGGGCAATGAAAAAGTTTTAAGCACGATTTAATGCATATAGTTATGGAAAAAAGTGATTATTATTACCTTTTTGGGCACCAGTTATATAAATCTATTAATTTAAGTTACCTTTATTTCAAAAAGTATTAAATTGTAAAAATTACAGCATCTGTCAAATTTTAATGAAATATTTACATAGCAATAATGAAGCTTTACATTTCTGAATGACAAAAGTTTTTTCCGTTTTTTAAAAAAAATAATGTAATATATGAACAGATTATAAATTAAAAGTAAAACTTTGAATTAAAAGAATAGAATTTATAAAGTTTTTATTGTTTAATTTACGAGTTTTTAATAATGTGCAATTTACATTAATAATATGACAAATGTCATTCTTTTTTTCATTTTACGTTAACTTTCTATAGAAGTTTTCTTGTAATTTCGTAACTATGAGTAAACTTTAATGACAAAATTGCTTTATAGCAATGTAACTTTTCATACAGATATTCTAATTAAAAACAAATACACTTATACTATAAAAAAAGTTATCTCACATACACACGTTCGTAAATGAAATGTAATAATTGTAACTCCAACGTAAGTTTTCATTATATCTTCATAAGTTTCATAAGATTAAATGAGAATGAGGATCCAATAAATGGAAAATGATAAACATGTCATAAATATAATGAATACATCATCAATGTAACGTAACTTGTCATTATTTTAACTAAAATTTTCGAAACAAGTTATAACGGGACATTTTTAAGAAAAAAAGTGCAAAACACTTGCATGAAAATTTATCGTTAATGTAACAATTGTTACATTAATATCACCAGAAGAGAGAAAAACATAAGTAAAAGAGCAGTAAAATATGCCAAAAGAAAATTGTTGTAAATAAAATGATTTTTATCATTAATGTAACGTAAGTTGTTCATAAATAAATTACAAAAGAGAGAAATAGTTTTTAAAAAGTAAATATGACGATTTTATCATTAACACAACGTAAAGTGTCATTCTATCTATGTAAGTTTTAATAAAAATTAACGGGACTTTAACGAATGTGTAGAGTTTTTTTTCTTAAAGTTGTTGCAACAACAACTTTAACATTTAAATTGTGTTTTCGTTTGAAGCTTTAGTTGATTATAAATAGCCGTGGTGTAAAGAAGTGAAAAATTAAATAAGTCAACTAATTATTATTAAAACATATTGTGAAAAAATCTACCTTGGTAAGTAAATAATGTTTTGTTTTTTGTGCAAAAAAATGTTTATTGAAAATGAAAACTATTTTTATCATTTAAAACACTATCATTTTCTGAAATATATTGATGATTATAGATGCTGCGGCAGCATTTACAAAAATTCTACATTATTTAAAAAACATGTTAGAACAAAACATACAAATGAAAGTAAATTAACTAACACAGCTTGTAGAAATGAAAAAAGTGTTTTGAATAAAAATATTTCCAAAACTAACAACACAGTTGATAATGAGGACATAAAATGTATAATTAAAAAAAATGGAAATAAAAATACAAATTTTAATATTATATTAAAGAATTTATTAAAATTTCAAACTCATTTGTACTCAAATTTTCAATTTTCGCGAAAAGATGTGGAAAATATAAACGACATGTTCAAATTAATTATTCAACCATTTCTATCTCTGTTTTGTGATTTTGGAAAAGAACTCAATAGTGATTTTTATTTACAGCTTTGTAAATTTACAGGAGAGTGCCAAAATATCTTTGATTCAGTAAAAACGGAGCATCTACTTCAAGCGAAATTAATGGAGGAAGATTTGTTAAGTCCTCTTGAGGAGGTGATTGTGGATACTAGCGAATCATTCACACATAAAAAAGGTAAGCGGGAGTATTTACAAATTAAAAAAAAGTTAGCTTTTATGCCCATGAAATTTTGTTTCAAAAAAATTCTTGAAAAGGACGATACATTTTTAAATATGGTAGAGTTCATGTCCAAATCATGCATCGGGTGACAGTATATAAAATATAATTCAGGCAGACCTTTGGAAAAGAAAATGTGAAATATATCCAAATAAAATTATTATCCCATACCTTTTGTATTCAGATGATCTAGAAGTAAACAATGCGTTAGGATCCCATTCATCAAATTCAATTTGCAATTTCTACTACAGTTTCCCTTGCCAACCAAATGATACGAAGTTACAAAATGTGTTCTTTATTTCATCTATTAATTCAAAAGATTAAAAAAATATAGGTAAACAAAAATGTTTAAAGCCCTTAATTGACCAAATGATAGGTTTGGAATTAGAAGGCTTAGAAATACAGTTATCAAATGGAGAAAAGTATCATCCATAATTCATTCCTATTCTAATTTTAGGGGACAATTTAGGCTTAAATAGCTTATTAGGTTTTTCAAAATCTTTTAACACAACATTTTGTCGTTTTTGTTCAATTAGTAAAACTGATAGTCAAAAAACACCATCACTGATACCAGAATTGTGTAGAACATACGAAAACTATGATTTACATATAGAAGAAAAAAACCCTTAAGAAAGTGGTATTTTTGAAAAGTGCTTATTTAATAAAATTCCTTCCTTTCACGTTATTGATAATATGAGTGTAGATGCAATGCATGACGTTTTGGAAGGAATTTGTCATTATGACATGTGCAAGGCTATTTCATATTTTGTAGAAAATAAACAATATTTTACACTCAGAACTTTAAATAAAAGAAAAGAGCAATTTGAGTATGGTGAATTAGAAATAGGAAATATATGTCAGGACATATTAATGACTCATGTTAAACATTTGAGAAACATTTGAGAATGTCAGCACGTGAAATTCTTAATTTTGTAACGTACTTTCCATTAATGGTAGGGGATTTTGTACCCAGTGATGATGAAGCTTGGTCATTTGTTTTACTTCTAATTGAAATAATAGATTTTGTACTATTGTTTCAAATAAACAACTTTTCCATTAATGCTTTCAAAGTTAATGTTGAAACTCATAACAAAATATTTTTAAAATTATTTAAAGAAAATTTGAAACCGAAATTTCATATGTTAAATCATTATCCAGAGGTCGCAGCTACATGTGGACCTGTAAGAAAATTTTGGAGTTTTCACTTTGAAGCCAGACATCGTATTTTTAAAAGCTATTCACATGCAATTACTTCGAGAAAAATCTTAAGCATATCAAATGCAAAAAAGTACCAATTTTATTTTTCAAATTATTTGCTTTTAGAGAATGATTTTAATAAAAGACTTATTATTTTTGAAAATGATAAATGCAAAAGCCCGTTTCTTGATTTTATATCTTGCAAACTTAATAAGTCAAAAAACATCTTGGATACATATGACAAAGTAGTATATGATAATGTTTTATACAAAAAGGGATTTTATGTTACAACTAGAACAAATGACTATAATATATATAAAATTATCAACATCATTGTTGCAGAGAAATCGTTGCATTTATTCGCCCAAGAAGTATCCAATATTTTATTTCAAAAGCATTTCACAGCTTTCGAAATTAACCCTAATGATTTAGGCGAATTTGCTCTTTTAACAACTAATTCGCTAGTTGGATCTCCTACCACTCTTGTAAAGACATCAAAAGGAAAATTTATGATTCGGGCTAAAGAATATGTTTAAATTTCTATTTTAGGTGAAGGATCGCAGGATAATTCATTAGAAAACCTATTATCTACCTGGGACTTAAAACATCTCAAAATCTTTTTTGAAGGTAAATTTGTGATTAAACTTATTTAAAAAAAAAAAATTATTTATGATATTTTTTTCAGAACAAAACATCACCACTAAAGTACTCTCAATAATGTCATCTAATGACACACATGAAATTGCGCAGGAAATGAAAATTGGCGAAAAAATCCTTTTTAAATATTGTTTAGAAAAGTGGAGGGCAGATAACAACTTACCTTTTTTTTCTCAACCGAATTCCACAGACTTTCAGTCTGTGTCATCTTGCCCATTATCACAATCTTCTTGCAGCGAGTTTGAAATAGAAAATACAAAAATAGTGCTTTCAGAAATTTTAAAGGACCACAAACATGGTTGTAAAATTTTAGAATATTATGGAAAATATAAAAAAATCTCTGAGGAGCAACGTTCGTGTTTAATAAATGTTATTGTTCAACATTTCGAGTCTAAAGATATTCATATGTCACTTCAAACAAGTTACCAATTAGAAAATCAAATTCTAAAATTGTTTCCAACGGAAAAATTGAAATTTTATAGGACGGAACGACGTGGAAAGATTTATGTGAAATATTACAACAAAAGGAAGTTATTAAGATCTTTTAAAGATTGTGAATCTGTTAACTCTACACAATCTTCGGATTCAAAAGACACTTTAGGTAATATATATTTACAAAATATTTTATTTTTTTCTTTAAAACTAAAAAAAAAATTTCGTTTACTTATATTTATGCATATTTGCAATTTATTTATTTCAGTTCCTGAAGATAATGCACATATATACCTCCAGAGCCTAAAGTTTGATAATTTAACAGCGGAAGAGTATACGTTTGCATGGGCTGCATGTGGAAAATTTCGTTTTAATCAAATAAAGAATGAATGTCAAAATATCAAAGAGGTTTTAAAGCTGTGGCCGCAATACAAAGGGCCTAATGGATTTAAATTGGCATTCCATTTTATTATGAGTATTATTGAAATTTTTTTTTAATACAATTTATTTCATTTTTACAGATTGATGCCGATTTCAACATAATTCACAAAAATGCAGATACCATTTTGGGTTGGGAAGATAAATTTTTAAAATTATATAATTATTTAAAAAATCATCAAACTAAGGACAAAAATATAAACGAAATAATAACATCTATAAATAAAGATGAAATAGAAAAAGGTAATATGTAACTTTTGCTTTTTACATAAATACTAATTAATAATTACTCCTCCTTTCAGAAAAAGAATTATTCCATCTTAAACTTTTGTGGTGTCTGCACTATAACTTGCACCCAGCAAAAAAGTTTATCAGAAAAAATATCAATGGCAAGAGGGAGTACGGAAAATTTACAATAAGAGATTCGCAAGAATCTTTTATTTATATAAACGAAACTATGCAGTCTTTGGAGGACCGTTTAGATTTTTTATCTGCAAAAGGAGATCCAATCCAACCCTTCCTGTTGGCTTTAGGTGAAATGAAAACTTTTAAAATTAATAATTTTTTCGTATATTTGGATGGCCAACTTATGTTATTTGATTGTTTTCAACGATCGTTTGATATATGTTTTAAGTCTTATCATTTGTTTAATGTTGAATATCCCTTGGCTTCTAATCCCTTTTGGATATTTATAGAAAAATATCTATACAATATATCAAAAACTGTAAAAAATAATACTAAAGTTTGCCTTCTTTTAGATGAGTTATCTAAAATGTAAATTACAATAAATAATAATATTGACTTTTAAAAATTACTACAATTGTTAAAAAAAAATTTTTTTCTTTAATACACGTTATTTTAGTTTTGTTTATTTAGAAACTGAATTTCTTATGCTTTAATTAATAATTTGTATAACCATAATTACTAAAGGCCTTATTCATAAAAAATATTTCATTTTAATAACAGGTTTATTAAACGAATTTCCTATGGAAATCTGTTTAATAAACCTCTTATAAATCAATAATATTTTTTTATGAATATGGGGGTTAACCTAAACTTTGTACAAATTTACAATGTTTAAATATATGCTTTAAAAAATTTTAAAATACTTTTTTTATTTTAATAAAAAATATTCATATTTGCTATGATTAATATCATTTATATAATTACTTCTTTTCGTTAGAATGACGTAGGATATCATTAATATTACGACGAAACTATCATTATGTTAATGATATGTGTCATACTATTAATGTAAAAAAATTATTGCATTAAGAAAACAATGTAGTTGCATCAATGACATAATTCATTGCTAAAACGTAGAAAATTATTGTATTAATGTTAAATATCATTACATTAATGAAACAATATCATCAAATGAATGCAGCTTTTCATTTAATCTACGACATACGTACATTCCAATAAGGACACAATTTCATTGTAAATACCAAATGTGTTCATTGCAATTATGAAAACTTACATAAATGTTACGTCAGGTTTCATTACATCAATATTTGAGTGTTATAATATTAATGACATAATTTCATTATATTCAAAATCGATGACAAAATCGTGGCTGTAATGTAAAAAAACATTACATTTACGAAGCTTTTTCTTTTAGTGTTGGTTTCAAAGTTGGTAAAAAAGAATGAAAAACAAAATCCCGTATTCAATTTTTTAAAACTGTTTAGTTAAATATCTACATCAAATCCAAAAATGAAATGAACAAAACAAAAAAATGTGTCTCAAAGCCAGCCGCTCTGCTCTGCCTTCGTCTTCTCCTACAGTGCTTGCTTGTGTGCGCGTCATTGCTTGTGCAAAAACTTTTTTGTTTGATTTAGCCAAATTATTTGTTAGAAATTTATATGAATTTCAGTAAACTTTTTGTTTGATTCAGTAAAATATTTGTTTGAAAATATCAGTGTTTTTTCAATAAACGAAATGCAAATACTAAATTGTTTGAATATGCGAATTTGTTTGTAGGACTGATTTCAGACAAAAAATGTTTTGATTCTACAAATTTTTTGTTTGAATTGGAAAAATAATTTTTTCTGTGTGTTTTTTAAACTACATGTAATATATGGGGCACTGATTTACAGCTGTTGAGTTTAAACTACATATAAATTTTAGTTTAGTTTAACTAAACATGGGTTGAAACACTCATTGATTTACTAGTCATTAGCGACGTTCTTGTTATTCTTTAAATTATTTAGGATATTCGTGTATTATAGGCAGGTAATAACAATGTGTTGTGATAAAAGTGATGAACAAAAAAAAAAAAAAATTAAATTTAAAAAAAAAATATCAAAAATAATTGCGCAATTTTTTTGGGATTAAAACAAGATATTTAAAAGTTTTATAATCAGGAAACTCTGGCAAATCAACGTGAATAGATTTACGCATAAGAACACCACCAATTTATCCAAATTTACTTTTAAAGTTCGTCATATCCATGGTGGAATAAGCAGGTGGCATCGTTACACAGAAAAAATTATTTTTCCAATTCAAACAAAAAATTTGTAGAATCAAACAATTTTTTGTCTGAAATCGGTCCTACAAACAAATTTGCATATTCAAACAATTTATTTGCATTTTGTTTACTGAAAAAAAAACACTAATTTTTTCAAACAAATAATTTAACTGAATCAAACAAAAAGTTTACTGAAATTCAAAATCAAAAAAAAAAAAGTTTTTGCACAAGCAATGACGCGCACACAAGTAAGCACTGTATGAGAAGGTGACGGCAAAGCAGAGCCGCCGACTGGCTTTGAAATACATTTTTTTGTTGGAATAATTTTTGAACGAAGTCTTATTTATACACACAACACAATGTTTTTCTTTATCACTCTCTGTTGCTGTATCCTTTCCTTTGCTAAAGAAGAAATGTAACCAAAAACGGCAGCAGACCGACTCGATATGTTTTTCGTCATCATTCTATTTTTGTATTTGATGTATTTAACCAAACAGTTTTAAAAAATTGAATACGGGATTTTGTTTCTTATAATGTCGTGTCTGCTATTGTTTTTCTTATAGTTGCACTTTTTTAAAGCGTCCAAAAATAGACTGTGTGTGTTTTTTGTTGTTGTTCTTATATTTCACATAAAGAAGTGTTGCTTATGATCAAATAAAAAAATGCAAAAAGACGACAACATTAAAGAGCGTTAAATATTTCATACAAAATTATGAAAACTTGACACCAATAACGCGTTTATTTTATTTTTGAAGAGTTGTCCACATTTTTGTTGGTTAAATAAAAATCAAACAAAAATATTGATTGAATCAGTAAAAATATTTATAGAAATTAAAAAAATTTTCAAACAAGCGGTTGTTTGAAAATAATTTGGCAATAATTTTTTCTGTGTACGGCAACAAATACAACATTACAACAAAAATGGAAATTACATCACCGTTTACGTCAAAAAATACATTTAAGAAAAATCACAGCGTGCCACTGGACGTGATGAAATAAATAAATTTTTAGCCAATTTTTATTTAATTATGATCAATATCTTATTTATTTTAATTTAAAATTATCAAAAACTTTAATAAAATACAATAATCACAGCACAAAACGTGGACTTTTTGTAAACATAAACAAAACTTTGACATAAATCTAGACAAACAATGCAAGAGCAAAAAATCGTCATCTGGCGTAGTGCTGCCACCTGTTTATTTCACCATGGTCATATCTACTTTTTTGTTAAATTGTATTCAGCGATTTAGCTCATGTTAAGCTTCGTACAGACGATGGTCTGATCTTACAATATTGTAAGCAGGCGTTGCCAACAGCAATATTTTTCTGACAATGGTGCGATTGTCAGATGCATTAATTTTGCACTTCTGCAAATACAAATGAGCTTACAATGTTCACACAGTTGTAAGACATTTTAGCCAATTTTAATGCAATTTAAGCAACGCTGCTTACCAATATTGTAAGATCTAACCATCGTCTGTACGAAACTTTAGTTAACAAAATAACCGCATATCGCTTATTTGATGAAACAGCGTCTTAAGTCAAAAATCGCAAATTATTTTGACTGATCATCACTAATGCATAGTAAATCATTCTTATGAAGATACTGTGAATATTTCTTATAAATATTTTGTAAACTCAACTCTTAAGAGAACAATAAAATTTTCTTTTTTAATTATGTTGTGTGTAAATATTATTAAACTTTTAAGTCGTTTATTATAAAACTTATATTTCTGAGTTATGACGATGTTGCAGTAAATGAGCGATATGAAGTTAGACAAATTCGCAGCAGACCCTACAGACTTCACTATATCCAAAAAAAATATACGCTTTAAGGTAGAAGTACATAACACGCGTTAGTGCGCGCGCGCTCTGTAGACTTCTGTCAAAAAAAGTTAAACTAGTGCATTTTCATAGAACAAGCTACATGCAAAATATTTTGACGCGTTTGTGCCAGAAAGTTGGTTAACTTTGAACTTTTTAACGCGTTGTGTATTTTTGGCAAGAAATCAGTTGACAATGAAAAGAATTATTTAACAAATTTGTGAATCATGAAAGAAAAACTTATTGAAGAGCTTAAAATACATACAATATTTATATAAAAAGTATAAATTCAATAAAATAATAAAATCTTGATACACTTTCGAATCCGTTTTCAATGCACAAATAAGTAAACAAATAAAAAAGAGCTGACAGGAATGGCTTTTTTAACGCGCGTTGTGTAACTTGCAATTTTTCATCCGCTAAAGTTTTTAAACACACGACAAACGTCGCACACTGGTTCATATTTTGAGAAGGCGGCCAAAATTATTTTTTTTTTTGTTCTCCGATTTTAAAATTTTTTTATTCATGTGAAAGTAAATACTAGTGAACCTCGGGAGCCAAAAAATTAAAACCCTATTTCAACTATTTCATTGAGAACAGGGTGGTCCGAAATGGACTTTCTCAATATTTGGTTATAGTTTTGAATTTCTGAGTCAATTTTTGAAGTTGAAATGCTCATAACTTTTTTGTTTTTTAAGATTTTTTGACAGAATAAGTTTTGTGTATTAGTTTATTTTATTAGCTATACGTGGTTTAAAGCATTAAACTCTGCGACCTCTAGAACTTTTTAATTTTTTTTTTTTTTTTATGTCAAAATTTCCCGGAAATTTCCTACTTTATAGAGCATAAGTCCTGAGCGTCAAAATGCGTCAAAAAAAAACCTATACTCTCTTGTAGTCCAGAATCTAACCTACATTTCTATGCCCCATTGTACGCACGTCTGGATACGACCTTGCGAACTACAGCAATTTCTGTGACCCAAGGTAAGATATTCGGTTCAAAAAATAAGTCCTGCAAGGAAACATTACTGAAATTAAAGAAGGTGAATCTTAAAGAATTTTCGACAAATAAAGCAGTTCAGGCCACATAAATTATCTAGCACGTCAGGTTATCAATTAATTTGGAGATGGTAAAGGTATTGCCATTGTTATGAACTTATTGTGGGTGAACGGATGCTGCAAAACGAATAGGCGACATAAATAGACTAACACGTTAGATTTCTGAGTAAGTTAAAAGGTTAAACATAAGTAAATAGCCGCAACATAAACTACATAGTTTAATTACCTGAAAATTGCAAATTAATTTAAAAAAATGGAAGAACAGGTAAATGGTAAAAAAACTAGCACGCAGTTATATTTTACGTGAAAATTACCTATATGTTACCTGTTAATTTATTGCCGGTATGGTATCCTTTTAAAAATTGTGAAAACAGGGGTTTTTTATGTTTCAAAGAAATGCTAATAAAAGATTAAATTTGTATTTAAAAAAGGGTTTTTATGTTTTAAAGAAGTAGTAACAAAAGATCATTTAAAAAAACTTCTATCAAGAGTATAAAAGTGCATGCATTCATAATTTTACCTTCATTATTGTTTAAACAATGGCTAAGTTCAGTTATAAAGTTCTCGCAGATATATATTTTCAACAGAAAGATGAAAAAGATTTTGTGTTACACATAATGAATAATCCATTCTTTCATAAGATTCATAAGATAAAAATTAAAAATTTTTTATTAACATTAAGAAAACGGTACCTTAAATGTTCTAGAAACAAGAAAACGTTTTACTTACGCAACGAAAAATGGCTAACAAATGATCTGATTTTTAAGAAGCTGTCAATAACTGCTAAGGAAACTGGAAAAGTGGGTCGGCCCGCAAAACAAATTGACAATTGCAGTGAAAGATCACGAAGACGCAAGCTAGCAAATATCAATAAAGAAATTTCTCATAGTATGATAAAGGATTCATTTCTGCATCAAATTCAACCAACGCAAAATAAGAAAACAAAAATTGCAATAATTGAAAAAAGAGTGGAAGCGAGCCCTAAACGCACAAAGAGGATTTTAAAAAGTATGCCTACACCAACTGAAGAAATGAAATTTACTCCAGAAGAAGCATTTGCACTATTTTTGGATTTAAAACGGACAAAAAATCAGTATACAGAACAGCGAAAGCGAACCAATAAAATAAAATAAAATACACATACATCTCAAACCAAAAGTAAAAGTTGAATTACCTAAAATGTTATCGATAGCCAAGAATGCTATTTGGGCATTTTTCAAAATATTCCTTTTCAGTTTTATCCTTATAACAACTCGTCTTTCCAAAAAAAAGCCAACCTTTGGCCCCTGTGAATATTGGGACTAAAAAATTTACAGGGGCCAAATATTGGCATTTTCTGACAGGATCTAAGTTCGACAATAAAAAATAAGTATCAGTTGTAAAATACAAGAGAAATAATGATAAATTATAAAAAAATCATATATGAAATATTCAACTTTTACACCGAAACTCAACAAAAAAATGAAAATGCATTTTGAACTCCAATAGGAGTCCAGGGGCCAAATATTGGCATTTTCTGACAGGATCTAAGTTCGACAATAAAAAATAAGTATCAGTTGTAAAATACAAGAGAAATAATAATAAATTATAAAAAAATCATATATGAAATATTCAACTTTTACACCGAAACTCAACAAAAAAATGAAAATGCATTTTGAACTCCCCATAACTTTTGCTTCTATCAGTCGAATTTTACGTTTTATAGCGCAAATTAAAGCCTAACATCGCACCTATCGAGCAAAAAAAATCGCATAAGAAAATACCGATCCAGTCAAAAGTTATGGAATTTTGGCCGCCTTCTCGTAAAATTTCCCACGCGTCGACGAATTAAAGCGTGTTATGTACTTCTACCTTTAGTTCGGATTACGAGCTAATACCATCGTCGGACTTTATTTCTTCAAAAATAAAACTCTTGTTACGGCCAATAAAGATCGGTTCGGCACTATCATCAAAGAGTTTTTTTTTTTGAAAATATGGATGACATTAATCCGGGGGAAATGTGGTTTCAACCGAATGGTGCTAAATAACATACAAGACCACTTACAAAATTTGGCAATAAGTTGATTTCGAGAAACGGACCGGACCTATCAATTGGCCTCCAAGTTCGTGCGATTTGACTGCTCAGTATTATTAGCTGTATGGCTGTGTATAGTCATGGGCTTATTTATAAAACCCGCTAACAATTGACGCTTTGGATGCCAACATTGTTCGTGTTAGTCGGGACATACAGCCAGCAATGCTCAAAATTTAACATCCAGAATGGCTATTTGCTCAAAATCGTTTTAAAATGTGAATGCCATGTATTGATCTTTCGAATAAAGAATTTGTTTTATTTAAAATTAATTTTTTTGTTTGAATACAAAAACCTTTCCACTGGTTAATTGAATATGAGGTATAATGAATCACTAAGTGCAGAAAAGGAACTACTGACATTTACTCTATGTACATTATTTGAGTATTGCTAAGAAACCAGTGTAAAAAGTGTCAGCTTAGACAACTTCAAATTAAAGTCAGTTCTCCCCTCTACGAGTTAAGAACATAAAACTTGCATTTATTATTCTTAACTACACTGTTTTAATTGATTACCACGAAATTAATGTTTTGCGATTCAATTGTAAGTAAACATTGGCGATTCTTACTTGAAATCGCATATAAGGTGTTCCATAATTCTCAATAGCAAGAAGTTTGGCCACTTAACATTGCAAAAGAATGATAAACGCAACTAGATTATTTTTTAGAAACAATGCCATATCGCAAGCTAAACGTAAGAGTTTCAGAACACCATAATATAATTCGGACTTAAAATATCCCGGTATACATTTTTATAGACATTAAAATGCCACATAATTACAATGTGGCATAGTAGCAAGAAACAAAAGCAAAAAATGCAAGCCGTCGCGTTTCTTCTTCGATCACGTTAGCGCCAACAACTCATTTTTCAGAAAACTGAAACAAACTTAATAAGTTTAAAATTTTTTTTTACAAAACATTTCTTTGCGAATCTCCAAGGGTCTAGAAATTTTTTTAATAAACTGTAATTGTATCCAACGCTGCACATATGTAAGTGCTTTAACGCAATTTTATTTTTCTTGCTAAAATTATCAATCAGGTACCCCAATATCTCTATATCCAAGATTATGACTCTTAACTTTAATTTCATGTTTTCCATAGATTCTATGGTTAGAGTTAGATGGTTAGATTGTATGGTTATGGATAGAGCATTAAATCCTTTTAAGGAAATGTTGGTTATATAAAAAAAGTTTGGGTCGCTCTTAGAAATTAACCCCCTACGGACACGCGTTAACCTTTTAGGGTCCGAAAACGAATTTCGGCCCAGAACGGATTTTTGTAGGGCGCCATGTTTAGATATCGAGTAAGAGCTTAGACGAAAAATTTTTTTAAATTAATGCGGGCTCGAGGAACACTTGAGCTGTTAGGATACATATATGAGATATATTTTCAAGTTACTTAACGAAAAGTGTCGTGTGTACCGAAGCTACTGATTTTTAGGGCTTGGCACCGCACCAAAAATGCTCCGATTGGCCTGAAACTTTCCACATTTTTTTCAATCTCAAAAAAAAAAAAAAAATTGGTGGGTACGACTTTAAAAATGTTTAACTTAACATATAAAACCAATTCGTTTTTCCACGCAAAAATTTGTTTACATGGTACACTTAGTTTCTAGTTAAAAACCCCGAAATAAGGCAGTAAGCAACGCGAAAAAATAACTCACGTTCATTTATCTTTTTTGTAACTGTCACAGAGATTTTCTGTTTACGCTGCATCAGCGTGATTTATCTCAAACTGTGTACAATAAAAACATATATTTTCTTTATCGCGATTTTTTTTAAATGTAAAAGCACCAACAAAACTTACAAGAAACGCTTCTCTTTCTGTCGTGGACATATTTATAATCCAAAATTTATGTTTCTAGGTTTTAACATTATAGAAAATTCAAAAAGTACTACATGTAGAACGGATAAGTTTAAGAAATTAAATTTCCCGTATTTCCCATTTTTTTCGCCCCATTGCAATATAAAAAACTAAATACGTGAATATTTGTTAATCAATGGAGAAAAATGTTTTGCAAAATAATGTACGAAAAATAGGCACGATTTTCATCCATTTAACGTTCAAATTTCGAAGAGAGTAAAATACAAGTTTTACCCGCTTGATCCCCAAAAGTACTAGACACGTTTTTTTAATGAACAACAATTAGTTTAAATTTTTAATTTGGGAGATATGAGATTAGTGAGTTTAAAAATGTTTACCTCTTTTAACCCCCTAAACATTCGAATTTCCAAAAATCCTGTCTTGGTGGATCGATTTGGCGACAGATCAACCTGCGGTCTAAAGTTCAACTTTTTTGCTTTAGGCGAGTAGGCTGTGCGAAAATGAATCAGTCAGTCAATCAGTTACGTTCAAATTTTATGTATATACTTGCTTCACCCGGTGCGCTTTACTACCCCTATCGAAATAAAATTAGTAAAATATTTGAAATAACAGATCTCGTGTATTGATAACGAAGCAATTTTTACTACAGACATACAGAAATTAATAGCGTCTTTGCCATGCCTACTTTTCCATTTAAACTTTCCATTAATTTAGGAGTGCCCCGGTAGGCTAGCTGGTGGTGAGCTAGTCTATCAGCGCCGGGGTTGTGGGTTCGATTCCCGCCAGAGACTCTGGTTTCTTTCCTGCAGACAAGCGTAGAGCTTCGCGGGGTTTAGCTAAGGGAATTAAAAACAAAAAAACCTAATTTTTAATAGATTTTGTGTATAACTTGTACTTCATTGGAATACTTTCACTGTTAATGTATGTATATTTTTTTTGTATGAGAGGTACCTCGTCCACTTAACCAAATCCGTCCTCTTTTAGACACATTTTGCGTATTTGTTACCAAGCTATTTGTATAGATTTGTACCGTTCTTAAGATATACAAAAATGTATTTACTCCCGCGCCCACTTGACCAATCCCGCCCACTTAATGACAGTTGTTGTGCGTTGACAACCAAGCTATTTGTGCCATATTTGCCGCTCTTAAGATATAAAGAATATTATTTTGTACCACGTTCACTTCTCCAATTTCACATACACAGAAAAACATTTTCTTATTTGAATACAAAAATCGCATATTTAATTAAAATAATTTTAGAATTTTCTGCGATGACGATTTTTGCGGTATTGTAAAAAAGTTTGTAGGTATAACTAGTTATTGAATTTTTAGTCAACACCTTAGTTTATTGAGTCAATTAAAAAATATTCTTGTTAAAATAAATTGTTGGAAATGTTGAATAAATCAAACAAAATGTATATAGAATCTTTTTTTTATTTAATAATTATGATGTGCTAAATTCCCAATTTTTATTCTTTGATAAATACACTTAAATTTATTGTGAGGGGATAAATTAGTTCCTATGCGCTTTTCGATGGTTGCTTAGGCCAGATCAACAGGAAACCTTTTTCCAAAGACTTTGGAAAAACTAAAGATATTACAAAAATAAAACTGTAAAGCGAATGAGAATTACAAATCAACGCACACTATCAAAACTATTAAAAAAAAATTACAAGAGTTGTAAAAATACTGACTTTACTTTGATTTAAATATTTTTTTTTATTGAATATGAAGAAATATTAAATTATTTCATTAATAAATAGGTTTTATTGAGTGCTATTTTGCAAAAGCGCAATTTCGATAAATATTTTCATTGAATCAAATAAAAAGTTTGTTGACCTAAAATTTTATTTTTAACAAACTGTGTGGCTAAAAATTTTATTGAGATATTTCTCAATAGATTACCGCTATAGCCTGGTACTCTGTTCAACATGTCACGTGAAATGCTGTCAAAACGCATATGAAAAAAACTTGTCCGGAATATCAATGAAATAATGTTGATAGAGTTGTACTCTGTTAATTTTGTAAAAAAGTTCCGAAATGTTTCTGGCAGCATTTTTTTACAACTGCGAAATAATAGCTGCGTTCGTTTAACCCAAAATTTGTACAAATTTGTACTGGATTTTACTGAAATGCGTTCGCATACACATAAATTTGTAAAATTTTCATATTACTCACCTACTGGATTTTACTGGGATTTTACTGGAAAAGTAAACGAACTCACATAATGTAAGCTGCACTAATTTCACGTGGAATTTTAAGCAAAAAAGTATGAACTGATTATTAAATAAGAAATAAAAATTAAAATAACACAACCGATAACAGTTTTTTATCCATATTAACTTTCTTTTTTCTTAAATTTTTTATTAAAATAAGTTATTTTTTGTAAAATACATGTGGGGTTTGTTTACATACGCAAAACAATGTTGTGTACTTTGCAGGAATAAAAACGTCAAATTGTATAAACTCGCATGATAGGTAACATTGATACATGTCAAAATTTTCGTGTGAAATAATTAATGTTGAGCAACATTGATTATTCCACACGAAAATTTTGGCATTTATCAATGTTACCAATCTTGCGAGTTTGTACAATTTGACGTTTTTATTCCTTCAAAATATGCTACATTGTTTCGTGTATGTAAACAAACGCTACATGTATTTTTCTAAAATTATTTTTTTTTAATAAAAAATTTAATAAAAAAAAGTAAATATGGATAAAAAACTGTTACCGATTGTGTTATTTCAATTTTTTATTTCTTTTTTAATATTAAGTTCATATTTTTTGCTTTTGCTTAAAATTCCACGTGAAATAAGTGCAGCTTACATTATTTCGCAGTTGTAAAAAAATGTTGCCAGAAACATTTCGGAACTTTTTCACAAAATAAACAGAGTACAACTCCATCAACATTATTTCGTAGATATTCCGCACAAGTTTTTTTCATATGCATTTTGACAGCATTTCACGTGAAATGTTGAACAGAGTACCAGGCTTAAGGGAAAAAAATATTGTCTCTAAATGGGAGGTGGCACGGCCACTTGTGTTAAGCGCAGGGTAATCAAGAAATTATTGAGAAAAGTGCAGGAAAATCGGTTGAGTAGTTTAGAACAAACAAATGCACTTTCTTTTATATATATAGATAGATTATAATCTGAGATTCTTTTATGTTTCTAACTATGCATACAAAATGTTGGGTTTATTATTTGTAAAAAATATCACATACATTCATACATATGTTGTAGAAAAATATTTTTATGGGCAGGTTTATAATATTCAAACAAAAGTTTTTACCAAACTAATAAGCAATTTATCAAGTAAAGTTAGCCAATAAAAGTATCTCAATTGCCGTGCTAGACTTGTTTACCATTACTAAACTTTTGTATGCAAGTTCATACATATGAATTCTTATGTATACATACAAACATGTATGTATGTTGTGTCCTTTAAACATGTCCTTAAAAAATAGATTTTTTTCTTGGATCGGCATTATTAAACTAACTAGATGTATGTTTTAGAGAAAACAAAATTTCAAAATATGTTTTAAATGTTAGTTAAACGAGTTACTTTTGTACTCGCGTTAAGCGAGTTCATATTTTAAGCACTTTTTATGCATTAAGGCGAGTTTTCTTTAAGATGCACTTCTCACTGAAAGACGTGCCATAATTGTAAGGCATATTAGCAGCAAACGGTTAATACTGCATTTGATTATTGTGTATCCGATTTTGTTGAGCCGGTCTAATTCACACTTCAAAGGCATGTTACAGTATACATATAGTATGAATGTGTGTACAAATAGGGTGTCCCTTATAAAGGAAAACATGAAAAGTATGAAATTTTTTCTTTCCATCATGATTGTAAATGATATTAAAAGAAACAAATTAAAATTTTATTTCAGAATTGTTTAATTAAAAATATAATGATTACCACAATTTGCCGGGGTATTTTTTTAATGCTTGTTTCTTGCAGTCTGGGTGAAAATTTCTATGTTTCTGAACACAGCAAAAAACAAATTTCTTTTGCTCTTCGTCCTCTGGGTTAAGTGATTGTAAATCCTGCATTAATTTGACAGCTCTTTAACTGAAATCATTTACAACTCTCATAATACTTACTTTTCTTTTATATTCTAGAAAAGCAGCATTATTAGCTTAAGAAGACACATTTTTGCTAAGAAATCTATCATCAATCAATAGTCGAGTTAGATACAATTTGATTTTTTTTTTTAAATATTTACTTAATGAAAATAACAAGTGTATAAAAGTTAAACTCACACCACTCTGACATTTTTTCATTCAGTGGAATATATCGTTTGCTAAAATCTGATATAATTTCCCTGTTTAAGTTGACAATCATATTTGTTTTAGTTTTGCCATGAACTTTACTGGCAGAAAAAATAACAAGACTGCCTCTTAACATGAATACGACAAGTGCTTTCTAAATTTAGTCGTAGCAGCTTTTGCAATTGTATCTTCTGCCTCATAATAGTCTTTCAAAGTATTTAAATACAAATCCTGATAAGGTGCTTGTACTGTATCTGTACATTCCAGTCATAGCTTTACGTATGTAAATGATTACAACAAATAGTTAAATATATATCTTGCAAAGCTTTATTACCTCTGCAGTTATGCTGAACTATTGCTCTGGCCATCTATCCTTCTTGATGTACTACAAGAAGTTGTTCCTTGTCGCCATATGAAATTGTAATTGATTACCGTCGTCTTCTTTTTGACTTCCACATTCAAGCCTGGAAATAATTTATATCCCAATGAACATTTACAATGTTAGGTACGTTAATCTTGAAATTCGTTTTTAAAGTTTCTACTCTAGATTTTCTCGTCTTTGTACAAATTTGCTAAATTGTCGATTGATTCACGAAAAATTCATCACAGCTTAAACCAAGTGATTCTACAAACTCCTTAAGAACATACATAGAATCTCTGATACTTAGCTGGTACCTGTCTAAAGCTGCGACTATCTTTGGTGTTATCACCTACAGCAATTATGCTTTTTTTGCGTGTTTTTTCATTCTTACTTCGAAACCGAAGGTAGTCGTCTTCCATCCACGATTTCTTTTTTAAATAATGGTGCTGCCCTAAGACAAACTGACAACTTGAGGCGCAACTACGACTGCCACTTTTGGGGTCTTGACCCCAAATTAGGGGTTTTGTTGTTGCCAAAAGGTACAACAATTTTTATTTGGGTGAATTGGGGATATTTGGATTTTTTGAGGAAATAAAATATATGAGTTTAATTTTTTTTTATACAAGGCAACTAAGTTCCATGAACTTACATACATTAGGGTGGCCATTTTTGAAACATCACTTAATAACAATCAGCACTGGGCCAAGAAAGTTTCCGTTTTATCTAAAAAAGTATTTGAAAAGTTTGAAGCTCATCTGTCAATAATTCGATTATGTATAATAATCCAAAATTTCATATAGATGTTTAAAAAAAATTTAAGTGAACTTTTAAGTCAATGAATGGGCTAATTTGGTTCCTTTGTATATAAAAACATTTAATTTAAAGTTTGGTGATGATTTGGTAAAGAAAATTCGATTGAAAAAAGTCGAGCGAAAAAATCAATTTTTTTTGGTTTTTGTAAAATTTTTTAAATGTCGGCTATGGTCTACGTATTGCCTTACGATAAAAATGAATTCTGGAACGTAATACAAGTAAAACACAAATAAATATTTAACTAATCCGTTAAAAATGTTGATTTTTTTACAGGGGCTTATTTTTGGAATATTTTTGGGAAATTTTTTTTTAAGATTGAGGAGGATGAAAAGTACCTGGCAGCCCTGGGCGCCACTATCATCATATTTAATACTTTAAGTTTGAGTTTTACTTATTATACCCTTCACCACAGGGAAAAGGGTGAATATATTATATGCTGTTATAAAGGTTGAAGTGCATAGCACGCGTTAGTGCGCGCGCGCTCTGTAGACATCTGTCAAAAAAAGTTAAACTAGTGTTTTTCATAGAACAAGTTACATGCAAAATATTTTGACGCGTTTGCGCCAGAAAGTTGGTTAACTTTGAACTTTTTAACGCGTTGTGTATTTTCGACAAGTAATCAGCTGACATTAAAAAAGAATAACTTAACATATTTGTGAATCATAAAAGAAAAACTTATTGAAGAGGTTAAAAAACATACAATATGTATACATATAAATAGAATAAATTCAATGAAATAGAAAAATCTTGATATGTTTTCGAAACCGTTTTCAATGCACAAATAAGTAAGCAAATAAAAAACGCTGACAGAAATGGCTTTTGTAACGCGCCTTGTGTAACTTGAAATTTTTCATGCGCTAAAAATTTTAAACGCACGACACACTTCGACGAACTAACGCGTGATATGTACTTCTACCTTAAGTACGCAGATACAATGACTTATTAAAAAACAATGGTTGTTTTGTTATTTGCGAATAACTCAAACATGTGACTCTGAGGTATATGTTGTTAGCTTACATTATTTAGTTTTGTTAAATAACTTAATACAAGCATATAATTTGACTAAGTTTAAGTAGAAAATATGAAAAAATTCTAAAGGTGGTTGCAATAGTTTACATTGTATCATTGAATCAAAATGCGTCTCAAGGGCTCACGTTAGTTAGACTAGATTAAGGGCTAACAAAAAATGTTAAAAAATGTGTTTAAACCAACAAATTTATAAATCCGTAAAGATCGCCGTAACTGACAAAACATAAAATGTTCACCAGACCCAAAAAACCTGTATGAATGTAGAAAAAAAAATTCATATCACAAAAACTATACAACAATAGGAACATGATTTTAAATACGTATTTTTAAACATTGTAAACATTTCCTCTCAAGTCTATTATTCCCGGTGATTCTGCGGCTTACAGGAAACGATTTTTCTTCCACAGACCTATAAAATGCTGTAACGGCATAAGTGAATTTTATTTCATCATACAAATATGGGACCGGGACTAATCGACGCAGTATTTTTTTTTAATAAAAATTATGCAAAAAACGTATTTTCGATTTTTGGTCAGTTACAGCGTTCTTTAATTCTTGCGACGATATAAACCCTCTTTAAACGCATAAGATTGGCGGTTTAAACCAGTGTTCGAACATAAACAGTACATTATTTAGCGTTCGGCTCACACACCCAAGAACGATATTTATTTTGTTTGTGATTGTGTAGACGAACACAACCTTAATACCGTTCATAACTATTTTCAAGAAAGGCCCGAACATTATATAGTGTTCTGTTCTTCGTCAAAAAATAGAACAATTGTAGTGATACAGTAGCCAAACATTATATTTTAATGTTCTATAATGTTTCTTTTTTACAATGATAAAGAAATAACCAAGCAAACAATTTTAGCAACGACCGCACCCCGAACAGCTTGTGTGTGTATTATGTATATGTTTTGTTTGTGTAAAATTATTTTGCTGGCTTTTTGTTTTTTGTATGTGTATTTTGCTTTTGTTAAAAAATGTTTGGCAGCCCAAAGTATATAGAGGGTACGCGAAAACATGGACTACAAAAAATAAGGGACACTTTAATGTTTGTATGTTTTTTTAAAATGCATTTCAGTTAATATAGTATAAAACGTTCTTCTGTTTGTAGCCAACTTATTAAATCCATTATAAAATATTAAGTTACTTATCGTTAGTATTGGACTAAGAAAAAAGTTTGCGGGAATATAAACTTTAATTAAATTTAAAAAATGGTGAATTATTGAAAGGGGCTTTCTCGATATTAAATTTAAGCAAACTGTCATCCGTATTCAAAAAAAGTTAGCAGTTACTTAAACATCGCAAACAACGAGTTACCCTAGAGGGAAGCGAACTGACACCAAAGTAGTCTCGTGATAGGTCTTTCTTGTCTTGTAGTATTATCTTACTAAAACAAGTCCTAGAACTAAATTTAAGAACCAAATTTCCCAAAAAATGTGTCACACCACCGGTGAAAACTGTACTGTAGTACATTACTTTTTCTTCCTTTTTGTTCTTCATAAAGCAGTTAAATGATTGGTTCTCCTTTCACTTGTCATAACCCTGCGGGAAATTTGTGTCAATTGGCCCAACGGACTCGTCCTGAGAGTTGTGAAAATAGAACAGGTACAAAAAGAAAGAACTCATGACCAGTGAAAGGAGAATCAATCATGTAACTGGTTTATGAAGAACAAAAAGGTAGAAAAAGTAATGAATTACTGTACAGTCTTTACCGGTGCACAGTGGCTGAAAATTTTATTTCATTGGCCAAAAGTCCAATTTTTGTTTGTCACCGATTTCAAAAATTTAAATTTTATTTAATAGTATACATATTAAAACTAAGGTAGCCAAAAAATTAGGTCAAAATGTTCGTAATTGTGGCTGTGCCATGTTGTTAAACACAACTTTTTTTTTTAATTCAGAAAAAAGTATTTTTTTTTAATATTTAATCCGAAAAAAATTATCATTGCACAAAAACTATCAGCGATAATGACCTGCCTGCTTTTTTGCTAGGTTGGTAGTCTTGTTACCTTTAAAAAAGTAATGAGTGCGACTGTTGTGCTATTTAAATTTGACATATTTTCTAAACTACTATATTTTTGTCAAATTTCAACTTTAGTAGAATAGAACTTTTGCGGATCAAAAGGGATTAAGAAGGTAAAACCACTGATAGAAAGGTAATTTTAATGAAATTACTCAAAAAAATTTTTTTTTTTGAAATTGTTTTTTTACAATTTTTTTTATTCCGCAAAAATGTTTGGAGAAGTAACAGAAATCATGTGCTATTGTCTTCAAAGAAATTTTATGATATAGGGAAAATTGATCGTGATCGAAAATAATACAGGTAGTACATATAAAAAATTTTATTAATATTACACATTCAGAAAAACGTATAGCTACCCTTATTCATCCTTATCCGTTACATTGCGTTCACACTAGCGTATTTTATAGTTGAATAAAGAGCTTAGACACGCGTTTACGCTAAACAGGTATATTGTGAATCCCACCTTAGAAGGGATTTTAAAATTTTGTTTGGTCTTTTTATTTTATCTGTTTTTATGACTCTTGTAATATTCCATGACCCTATAGCTCTGCAATGCGTTGTTAAATTTGTGTCAGGTATTTTATAGCATATAAATAAAAGGATTTTATGTTTTTTAATCCTTTTTATTCTACCTGTATTTGGTATGAAAAGGTTTAAAAACAAGTGAAATTCGGATGCAAACTCAGTGGATATAATATATCTGAGCAATAACAACGTTTTTCATAAACATGGAGAGCTTCAGCTAAAAAGAATTGGCCGGAGAGTATTTTAGAAACAAAAACGAGGAAGATGTTAAAAATAACATTCGAAAAAAAGGAAACTTAAATTCCTTTAGCACTGAAATACAATTGGACTTAGAAAATAAATAATCTGTTTTAATAAAAAATTTAAAACAGCGATACAGGAAAGTTGATCACAGCAAAGATAGATTTTATAAGAGCTTTGCAAACTGGTCAGAGAACGAACTTTCTGTCCAGATCGCTTCAAAAACTTCAAATCAAAACACACGTGGGAGACCACAAAAATCTCTGGACAACTGTAGCGATAGATCTAAGAGGCGGAAGCTTAACGATATAAACGAAGAAATCGGATATGAAAATATTCAAGATACTTTCCTAAATCAATAACGATCACAGAAACAATTGACAAAAGTGGATATCATTGAAAAAGTTGTTAAAGCTAGTCCATTGAGGACAAAACGAATTCTTAAAAGTATACCAACTCCGAGCGATGCAAAACAATTTACAAATGAGGAGGCATTAGCATTATTTCTGGATTTGAAATTAACAAAACAGCAATATATTCAGCTCAGATTGCATGCGATTGAGAAAGGCTCAAATCTGTATCCAGCATATCATCACATAACAGCTGCTAAAATGGACTGTTTGCCATTAAAGGACACTATTACAATCACATCAATTTCGGCAGAGGTACAACTACAATCTCTACTTGATCACACAGCCCAACGCTTGCTACAATCAATAAAAGGAAATGAGTTAAAGAAATATGGAAACACAAAGTTAATTCTTTTTTGTAAATGGCGATGTGATGGTTCTTCCGGACAAAAACAATACAAACAAGTAGTATGTGAAAATATTTCGGACTCAGATATGTTCATGGTATCATTTGTACCATTGCGATTAAAAAAGATTTTGTAAAATTCAGAGCCTTCGACTAGTACAAAGCAAACAAAGGATATTTGGAAAAATGAGACACCATCTTCTACGAAATATTGCAGACCTATTAAATTTGAATTCAAAAAAGAAACTCATGATGCCATTAACAAAGAAGTTAGTGATATCAAGGCCCAAATTACAATACTACAGCCATTACAGTTTAGATTACATTACAGTTTAGATGGGCAGCAAATTGAAGTTAGCTACCAATTAGTGCTAACAATGATAGATGGAAAAGTAGGCCAGGCTTTGACTAACACGAAGGCTACATCCAGCTGCATCATATGCCATGCAACATCAAGCCAATTAAATCAAGTCTCGACAAAATCATTAGATAATACTGATGCATATGAATTTGGATTATCACCACTTCATGCAAGAATACGACTTATGGAACACATACTTAAAATAAGTTATGATTAGGATTTCGGATCTTCGGGATCAACAAGAAACAACGAAACCAACAAGGAGTTAAGAAGTTCAAAAAGGAAACATTTTCAAGATGAATATCGCAAATTTGGGTTGATTATAGATCAGCCGAAACAAGGGTCTGGCAATACAAATGATGGCAATACCGCAAGAAGATTCTTTTCAGATCCAGAAACAGCATCTGAAATAACAGGTGTTGATTTTAACCTCATTTTTAGATTTAAAATAATCCTAGAAGTACTTGCGTGCAATGAAGAAATTGACTCTAGAAAATCTGGAGATTTTGCTAAGGAAACTGCAAAAATATATACAACCAAGTACCCATGGAGAAATATGTCTGCTACAGTTCGCAAAATCCTTTATCATGGAGAAGATGTCATTAAATATCAGTTGGTGCCACTTGGAGATTTATCAGAGGAAGCTCAGGAAAAAAGGAATAAGGATTACAGATATTATAGAGAGCACAATACTAGAAAAATTTCACGAAATTCCACTAATGAAGATCTATTTAATATATTATTGGCAACGTCAGATCCGTTCATCTCCAGTATTCGAAATCAATGGAAAGTGGAACATCGGGATTTAGATGAAGAAGTCAAAAAACTACTAAAGAACAGAAATAGCACAGAACAGAATATGGAATAGTTGCAATCAAATATGAACAATATGAACAATGAACAATAATTATAATTCATTAGATCTAAGACAGACATTGTATTAGTAAAAAATAATAATAAACAGAAACTCACATTGTTACAAAAGCTATTAAAATTTATTGCTGCTATTATTTTTAAAAGGTTTTTTTATCCACATATGTATGAAATGTTTTAATAAATAAATAAGAATAAATAAGTGTAAACAAATTTGAAAGCAAAAAATTGTTTATTTTTCAGCAATAATAGCAAAATTTCCAGTGGATTTTACTATTTTTTTTTTAATGTTAAAATTTTTTTTATAGTGTCAAGTTAATTTTTTTGAGTTAAATCTAAAAATTATAGTTTTAAATAATTAAAAGAAATAAAAAATCCATATTGCACGCTAAAGTTAAAAAAAATTTCACTAAAATATCTCCTTCGGTTCAAAAGTTACAGATTTTTGGCCAACGAAAAACGATTTTCAGCCACTGTGCGCCGGCGAACGACGAACAAATCAGTACCAGCTGACCATGTTTGATTTTAGTTTTTAAGTATTTTAGTATATAAAGTTACTTTTTTACTTTAATAATAGTTTTTTATTATTTTATCGCATTTAAAATAAATATACAAAGAAGATCAATATAAGAATAGTTTTTAATTGTGGTTTCGTTAATGTTTATGTTTTTGAAGTAAATTTTTGTTTATATGGTCACACTATTTCTCTCTCTTTGCACAAACAGCAAAGAACTTTTCCAATTAGTAAAGCTGTGAGTTATTCGACGCTATTGTGTTTCATACGACGAATTTACTCAGCGAATTTTTACTAAAAAAATCATCGTGTAGGGCGAAATTCGTCGTTCGTCCCAGTTGTGTTCCTAGCATAAGACTTTGAGTGTTTATAATTCTTATACGCTTTAAGGTTTTATTTGTATAATATTTTAAGCTTTTCTAAAGTCTTTGGAAAAGGTTCCCTGTAGAATTGGCCTAAGCAACCAGTGAAATGCGCATAGAAGCTAGCTTTCCCTCAACAATAAATTTCAGTGTATTTATCAAATATGAAAAATTGGGAATTAAGCACGTTATACAGAAATCTTATAATAATAAATTTTGTATTCTCAAAAAAAAAAAAATAACTTTGAAAATATCTTTAGTCCCTGCTGCTTCGGTTCCTTTAGAAAGATGCTTTTCAGCTGCCGGTGAAATATTAAATAGCAGGGGAAACTGCCTTAAACCAAATAAGGTGGACGGACATGCTTGTGTTTTTACAAACTATTTACTTTTTTCCTACTCAAGTACAAACATTCAGTCGATAGTTATATCGATTGAATCGAAAGTGAAATCTGAACTATCAATTTTGGGAAAATGCAATAAACATTAGCGCCCGATTTAATGGAGCAAATTAGTTGAAGTTTTTGATTCTGAAATGTTATGCCCTTCAACATTTAATAATTTAAACAAACTCAAATATAGTTACATAAAAGATTTAATCAAAGTTATTTACGGGAATACAAAATTTATCATTAATAAGATTTCTGTATGACGTGCTAAATTCCCAATTTCCCATATTTGATAAATACACTGAAATTTATTGTTGAGGGAAAGATAGCTTCTATGCGCATTTCACTGGTTGCTTAGAAAGAATTTTAAACACTCAAAGTCTTACTTGTAACAATATCAAAGCTTTAACAAAACACCAACAATAAACAGTGTGTTTATCTTTTCTTACATCCCCCTACAACTGGTTGGGTTCTTTACGACTCGAATTTTAGTTGTAAGTGGATAAAAAGAAAAAACAAATTGTTTCATTCTATTGTCTTTGAAAGCAAACAACAAAAAAACCAATTTGCCAATTCAGTTTTCTGCACGGGTACATGCAAAAATTATCAAACTTATTTACGGGAATACAAAATTTATCATAAATAATATTTAATTTTGGAACGAACGAGTTTTGCTACGAATTTTCAAAAGAAACTAGTTTTGCTACAATCCATATGGAATCGAACTAGTCTTGCAACACACTATAGCCCACCAGTAAAATTAATCATTACACCTTAGTATATTTCGAAAATTATAATAATTTACTAAAATAATGCAAACAGTGCTAAAAATGTAACAATAGCTCTGTAGGGGAGAGATAAACTACACCAATTCACATCTCAAAATACATTTTTTATACTGTTGGAATCAGAATTTTTCCTCTATCGATGTGTGAATTCCCATAAGTATTATCTTTAGTAGTTTTCGAGATAGAATAGTTGAAAACAACACCAAGTCCAACTTGTTTTGACGTTAAGGGCATCAAGTGTACTTAGTGTTATTTACCACTAAATTGGTAGAGGCAAGGAACATCAGGAGTCCTTTTTTTTGAAAATTGTGAAGTGAGGTCTTTTGGTTTTAATATAGATAAATTAAAACACTGCCCTTTTGGTTTTATTTTATTTGATTAGTCAAATATTTCGATTAACTTTGTTAGTCATTCTCAGGAAAATTCTGTTGTTACTTGTATAATTTGTAAAACAAATTTTAAAGACAAAAGTAAGATAAAAAAATTTTGTAAGCCTTTTTTGGGAATAGCATACCTTTTGTTGTTGGACTTGGTGCTGTTTGTCTAAATGGATTGAGCAGTACCAATACAATCATGGAAGATAAAGAGCACCAAGTCCAATTTAATAAGTAAAGGTATTTCCGTTCCATAATCAATATTTTAATTGTCCAAGAAAATATAAAATTATAAGCCTTTGTTTTCGCTCCAATAACAGTATTCTCAACTCATTTTCGGGTTAAACCCCATATTAATGGGAATTATATCTTAAACTTCCTTTTCCTTTTTTTTCTATTATCATTTACTTTGAAGGTTGGAATTTAAAATGTAGTTCACTAAGTGCTTCCACCACAGGAGCTACTGCTGATTTCTAGTACTATTTATGAACATCGCTACAAAAATATTTTTCAATATACGATTTATAAAAATCAAATATGTCAAAGCGAACTTGATTACAAATTTGCATTTTTAAATTCCCTTCTTCTACTCCATTTCATCAACGATATCTTGGCGCACTTCAAACAATAGCAAACCAGCAGTTTTGTTATAGAAAATGCTAAGCGATAGTTTTGTTACCCACTGCAATTTTAGGTTACATAAAACCATAGAAAAGGACAAGGTTCGATACAATCTATATATTTATTCTCATAACGTGCTTAAAGATCTGTCAAAATGAATTTGTTTCTCATTTTTTTAATTTTTGAAACGAACGAGTTTTGCAACTCACCTACTCATATATAAAGTAGACTGGACCCTATTTTCAGACTAGAAAATTTTTAAAGCAGACCCTCTTAAAATTTTTTTTATTTTTTCTTCATAACAAATCTTCAAGCTCAAGGTCACTTTTACATATAAAATATTTATTATTAATCAAAATTCAGACCTATAGTTTATAAGAATAACATAGGAAATACCATAGTATAATAAGTACCAGGTAGGTGCATTAGGGAGAGTTTTCATTATTTTCCCATGTAATGTCAAATTAATTTATTTAATTTTGACTCTTGCTTTAATTTTTTTCCTTATTTTCTTTTGTTTGACGTTATATGGGTTTTAAAATTGAGAACAAAATTTCTAATGACTAAGCCTTGTACTTAGTCTACCATGGGAATTACAATAAGTTTAAAAAATTGGAATAGAACAATTTTTGTTTCCTGTGTATAATTTTTTATTATTGTTTATAATTGACAATTTTGCTGTTTCATTAAACTTTTTTTCAAAAATTTGTTTAAAACTAAAAATCCCTGAAGATTCCTGATCAAGTTATCCATTGAGATATAGAAATATTGGATTAATAATAAATATTTTTTATATAAAAGTGACATTTAGCTTGAAGATTTATTGTGAAAAAGTAATATTAAAAAGGTCGAAGAAATTAAACTAAATAATTTTTTATTTTGAAAAATATTAAAAATTGTTAAATAAATTTTTGAATCCCAAGAAAAACTTTGATTGTTTAAAAAATTTTGGAGACGGAGTCGCGAGTTTTTTTGGGTACTTTGACTCCGACTCCTGTACAAAAAACCCAACTCTGACTCTTCAACTCCGACTCCACAGCCCTGCAATAAACATACAGTACAAAATAACAGTCTGAATTAGCTACCGGTCAAAAACTGATGACATCTTGTTTTAAGGAACCACTGATTTTCAGAAATTTTGGAGGCCCTTGAAAAAACTGATAACCAAAATCACCAAGCTGAGTATAGGGTGTTTCTACCCGTTGGTAAAACAATCGGATCTTTACTGTCCAGTCCGTTTGTTCTTCCAAAAGTTTTCAATTTGTCGCATAGTGTAATTGTTTATTTACTCTCACAACCTTTGGAAGTGTTAATGTGTGAATGAAAACAGAAAGTTTAAAAAATGTTTTTTAAGGAAATGTTTACATTTGAGAAGTTAGAAAGTTTGCAGACTACTTTGTCTGAAATTATTGAACACATCGAAGGAGGGATTCATTAGCCATGAGTTTTATTTGCCGATCAAACAGTAAAATAAGCTTACTTCTGCAATAATTTACACCACATTTAAATTTCCATGCCTAATTTAATTAGCTAATCAACAAACAAACAATGAAATATGTAACAAGGAAATATATGAACAATTAACATTAAGGCGGCTCACAACTGAAAATAAAATTTGTTACAGTTTCACAAGTATTTTAAAAAGTCGTAAGAATTCCTGCATTTGTTTATTTAAATATGAATACATATTTCTATTTCGGGCAAAAGATAAGTCTGATTATATTTATGTATTTTCAATGAATTTTTTACAGGAAGCTGTTCTAATGTAAAAAATATATATCCTTAGTTTGGTTCTTAATGTCGTGTCTGTAACGTGTAGCACAATGTATGGTTTAATATCTTGTATATATTGTAACGTACCCAGTAATTCTTGGATTTTTGTAATGACGATGTAATTGATTTTTTAAAATGTCATTCATTCATCCATTTCTAATTGTACACAGAAAGAAAAAAATCGTTCTACATTTAAGTTTTTTTTTCTATTAACTTTGAGTACGAGTCATACCAGTCGTACAAATATGCCTGTGTTTGAATAAGTTTGTTGTAGAAACAAAACTACTAGAAGAAGAAAAACATAAATTTTTCACGTTTCAAAAGTAGAATTAGAAGCACAAATTCCCATATATTATTTGTTAAATTAAATTCAGGAAAACCATATCAGGCATTCTGCTGGTGCCTTATAATTAATAATAATTCAGTAATAAAAGGGCGGGGTCCAACAAAAGTGAAACAAACATGTGAAACGGGTAAGTAAATAATTATTATTCTCTCTATCTCCGGTTGCCTGGGGTAAGTGTTTAGGTTAGAATCAATCCAATCTCACTTTCGAATAAATTCACTCAAAATATTATGTAGTTAAATTCAAACGAAAATTTAAACAACTTAAAATTTATTTAAAAAACGGATCATTTATATTTCATTTAAAACAAATGATTTTTACATTCTTTTTTAAATTTTTTATTTATTAAACAACATATTCCTTAAAATTGAATAGTTTTTACTTTTAAAAATATATTTGAAATGACAAAAATCAAACTACATAACAAAATAAATAAGGAAAAACATTATATTTTGGTAGTTTGTTTTTTGAATAACAAACATAAATGTTGAAACATAAAATTATTCGTAAAATAACTATATTTTTATTCAATTTTAACAGTACGGAAAACGAATTTAATAACCTACAATCAGTTACTGTAATAATTTTATAAGTGTTCAAGTACGAATTCGGGATTAAGCCAACTTAAAAAATGTTGAATCAAGCACTGTTCGATATTAATTTTTGATCTTATCCCGTTTTCGGATTATTTGAAGTTCTTAAAAAATTCTCATTGAACCAAGCATTCTGTACTTGATTTACGGAGATCCGTACTTATTACTATTGACACCACTTTGGCTTGATTTAAGTACGGATGGATAGAGTTTTCTTTTTAGCGTAGGAATAATCGAATTTAGTTCCTTATCAGTTTATCTACCGTTTTGTCCTGAAAGATTTTATAGTTACAAATCAGTTAATCCGATTTAAGCAATAAAGTAAGTATAGTCGGTCAAGCCCTACCAGTTGATGCCACACAGCACAGTATATAGAGTAAATGTTACGAGAGTGTAAAAAATCGGGGACACATGCGCAATTAAAAAAACCAAACTATGCTTTGAAATTAAGGTTGATATAAGAGTCAATATATATCAACATCTATATAATATTCGTTCGTCTTAAAGCGGTTTTAAAGGGGTTTATATGGGACCTGTTGTCAATTTTAAGCCTACCAGTACTTACAGAAGTTATGACATATAAAACTAGTATTTTCAGGAGTGGAATTTGTAGGAGTGGAATTTGTATGAGAGCAAAGTAATTTTTTTGGGAATACAAAATTTTTAATTTACAAGATTTGTTTGTCGTGCTTAATTCGCAATTTTCTTGACAAAAACACTGAAATTTATTGTTGATGGTATAAGCTATTCCTATGCGCATTTCACTGGTTGCTTAGGCCAGATCGTCAGAAAACTTCATCCAAAGATTTTAGAAAAACTAAAGATATTAAAAACAAGTAAAACTGTTAAGCGAATAAGAATTATAAGCAACAGTTTTACTTGTAACAATATCAAAGCTCAAACAAAAAAAAAGAATGAAAAATTATTAAAAAAAAAATAAATTTATTAATTTCATATTGTAAAATTAAAAATAATTTAATGAAAATTAAATTTGATGAACTTTAGCCTAATTAAAAATCGAAATTTGTATTAAAAACCATAAACAGTTCAACAAAATAACCACAATACTAAACAGTGTTTATCTTTTATCAGTTAAATTGCAATAACATATTTTTGGACCAAATTATATCGACAAAGTAAGAGAGTTTATGTGCACAAAATATCTATTCCGGAAAAAATTGTATTGGGGTCGTGTGAAATGTGAACTGATTCTCTCCAGTCCCAATGAGCTTCTTCCTTACGACTATTAAAACTGCGACTTGTACTTTGCGCACAAGCCGAGCGAACATCGTTAGAACCATTTAGAACGGAATTCTGAATAACATTTTTTGCCGTTGAACATTACCTGTACGAGATCGCTTTTCACCTGACTTTTTAACGTGTTTGTCTCGTTAAGAATTCTTCATGATTCGATGTGTTTTGTGCAAACCCATATAAAAGTCAGACGATGTAATATTGAAGAACCGAATAAAACTTATATTGTTTACTTGTAAAAACCATAATACTTTTGAGCAGATTTTGAATGTTTTCGCGTTCCTATACGAAGGTTAAGGTCGACCGATGACTTTTGAATGTGATATTCACACAAGCATCATGTTGTTGTTGCCGAACTGCCAGTGTAGTTTCTTTGACCCTTAAGTAAAGTTTTTGCTGGCATATAATAAAAAGTTTAAACTATCAGAAGCAGACTAACGATTTGACAAATAACTTCAAGTTACTAGTCCGTCGTATGTAGTGAAATGGTGGAAATTGCAAATTTCAGAACTGCTGGTATATTTGAATCTTAATGATTGTAAAGGTTTTTTTTTTGTCAAGAGCTACCCATATAATATTTTGTAGAAGAATCTCGTGAGATGTAAAAGCGCGTAAAATGTGGAAATGCAAATAAAATATTATTTGGCATTGTTAAAAGTAAATAAATGTCTGGCTGACTGACTGACTGGCAGACAGAATAGAAATAGATATATGAATGAATAAACGAACAAGTGACTGAGTGAATGATTGACGAACATTGCCAGTATGAAAGTAAGTGTTTGTATAACTAAATGTCTAAAAAAATAAACAGGTAGGAATAGACAAGTAAAAGGACAAAAACGTATGAAAGCAGGCATTCTTCACACCTACTGATAGCTACAATTCATATTTACAAATAGATACAAAATACAAATAAAAAATACAACAATTGTAGCTGTGGAGTGAAGACAATTGCCACAACGTCTTCAGCATTCAACAAAGGCCTATTTAAATATTTGTGTTCCATTTACAACCATCGGCAGATCTTTGCGTCAACTTAAACGTTTGTTGACTAAACCACTTCATCTTCATTCATTTTCGACTTCATTTGCCGAACAAATAAAAGAATCAACAAAAAAATCATCTTACCTACATTAGCACACCCCCAGATACACACCCAACCAAGAAATATGAATAGCAAACAAATGTTCACACAGACAGACGGAGGGACATATACACTCAAGTTTGCATAATTTAAGTTGACGCGTACCAACGATTCAAAGGACTAAACATATACCCACAATACATTTTAAGAACGAATATTTGTAAACTAAAATATAGTAGAAGTACTTACGGTGGTACTTATATACATACATACATATGTATGGATGTGGATAGTACGTACAAGCAACTGCAGCCATACATACACATATTTTTGTACTGCTATAGTTGGCTGTCTTCATGTTCTACTTATTTTTCTTTTTTTTTCCTTAACTGCTCTTAAGCATTCCGCAAAATGACAAGCATTGTATGTCCTCGAGGACGCGTGCCTATTTTGGTTCCTCGTTTAAATAGTTGTAAGTAACTGCATTTCCCTGTAGTGTGTTTCTGAACTTACGTACAGTTGTATGATTGCATTTATTTTAGGTGGATGTTGTTGCTATAGGGAAACCACTAGAGTAGAAACTTTGTCAAAACCAAATAAAAAAAAATTTTGTCTCGAACTCCAGTACGTCTGAAGTTACAACTAAAAAGTTAACACATTTCTGACTAACCCAATCATAGAGTTGGGTTTTTTGACAGCCGAGCTATAATTTTTCACTCCCTTTCTATTCTAATAGTTTTCTATGGTTTTGCTCTTTCCGTCCATAGTATTTTTGTGCAACATTAATGTATTTATATATCGTTACCTAAAATGCAAAAATAATCTGTACATTTAATTAAATTTTAAAATTTGCAGACATAAAACACAAAAGTTTATGAGCCTTCTGTATACGGTTTTTCATACAAAGTTACGATCCGGGGCCTAATTCTGGCAGTCGTGATCGAGTACTTTCTCGATTCGAAAGCAATTTTATTTCAGTCGATACTGAACGAATCGAAATTATTTTTTCAGTATTGTGAAACTCAAATTAATGATTTACAACACCGCAAAAATAACTACGATTCGTTCAGGATTGACTGAAATATTTAGATATTTAATTGCTAACGAATCGAGAAAGTACTTGCTCACGACTGTCAGAATCAGGCCCCCGGTCATGGTGCCACTCACCTACATAGCTTTCTTAGCAACTCCTTTTTTTCATATAAAATTCGGATCAATTTTTTTAGTTATGATTTCAAGTATGAATGTAAGCATAAAAGGTAAAAAAATGAGGTGTGAAAAAATTAGGGACGTAACGATACGCCTTTTTGCCGATACTCAAAAAGAAATATCGCTGATACCGATACCGACACGAATATTAAGTTTAAATTTAAGGTAAGATTAACAAAACTTGTGTATAGTAATTTTTTTATTACACAAAACAACAGCGTTAGAGATTATTAATATAAAAAATTAATATTGATAAGATTTTAAAACTACGAATTGAGTTTGAATTTATGGTAAAATTGAATTTTAAAAAGTAATGTACTCTCAACTTTTGCAGAATTAGACGATTTCGCAAACCCGTTTAAAGCAGATCTGCAGTAGAAAATAGTCCCTCAGATGCGACAGAACTCATTTGAAAACTTAAGTATTTCTGCTTTATGTGCTTAAATTTTGGGCTTAACATTTTATTGCGCCAGTAAGCGCGGTTATGCGTCTCTAGAAAAATTATGAGTATCTCTTGACTTCTTCTTAAACTGAACCACAGCGTAACATGGACAGAGGGTCATACTTCTTCAAATTTTCCCTAAAAATTTTCATAAACGATCCAAAGGTCATTTCTTGTAGACGTTTCAGAATTTTTACTAGATGTAGGGGTGGCCGTGCCATCAACGCTTTTAGAATGCAGAGCAGTGTTGCCAGAAGTAGGGGGAAATCCCTACATGTAGGTATTTTTGATACTTAAATAAAGCGTAGGGAAAGTCGGACCGATTTTTCATAATCCCCAAAATGTAGGGATTTTTCGTCATATTTTATTATGTATTTAGAAAATAAATGCTGAAAAACGTTTTTAATGATATTTTATTGTTAAAACGGTTGAACAAAATTTTTCCCCTAAAATAGCTTCAAAATATATTTCCAGAGTTGTATGTGGCTTATATGTATATTTTTTTTCTTAGCTATATTTGCGTAAAGTTCGGTAAAATGAGAGTAAACAAAAAGTCCTCTCACTAATAAACAAAAATGTCCAAAAGTACGGAAACAATAAAAACCCAATTTCTGGTCCAAAAGAATATGTTTAAATAAGAACATAAATGTTACATTAACGAGTATAAAACTTAAAATTAACTTACATATTTCAACATTTTCTATTGTTTATTTTATAAATATTTCTTTTCTTATATTAACTATTTTGGTTAACTTGCTTGCAGTTTTTTATTTATTTTTGACACAGCTGATTGTTTAACAATTTTTTATATTTGCCCAAAAAAAAGTTAGGCTACTTCGTGCAAGAAGAATATTGTTCTATTAAGAGCTCTCCCACCTATCCAAACATTGAGTACGGGAACAGTTTTCGGTGAGATTGGGATCCCGCGGGCTCCCAACGTTGAGTACGGGAATTTAATTAAAAGTACATACATATGTATTATTTTCTTTAGTTTTGTAGTTATTTTATGTCAAAGCTTTAATATACAAATTTGAATAAAATTTATTTTTTAAAACTAATGTTTTCTTTTCTATTTTAATGATAAAAATGCGTTGGGATTTTTGTAGGGAAAATTTTTTCAACGAGTAGGAGAAAATCGGTTTTTTTTAGCATGCGTAGGTATTTTTTCGAAAAATCCACCGGCAACACTGCTGCAGAGTCATGTTAAGCTCAAAAAGACTTTTTTTGGATCTATTGTCCTTGAAATTTTCGAGCTTTATGTCTCAAATCTTGCATTCATTGAAAGTGGCGACTAAGTAAGTCGGCATTTTTTGGAACTCAGAACTATTCTGCACCCAGTTTATTCATTTATCGTATTTTCTGATAATGTTCGATGACTTTTAACTAGCGGAATAGCGTCAGGTATTGTAGCAATGGCTTCGCTTATGGATTTTGTGGTGTGGTCGAAGTAACACAGAATTTGTAGTGAAGTTATTTTTATTCTCAAAAAATCATTAAAAATAAGCAGAGAAATCTTAAAACGTACAAATACATACAATTTATATAATTGAGAGAAAATGTTACTTGTATGGAGCAAAGCAAAACGGCTAAAGCTGCAGGTCCATACCAAGCGTTCAATGCGTTTCTACATCTGTATAAAAAGTAGTAGTAGGATAACTTTCTAATTTATCATGCGTCTTAAAAAAAAGGTAAAAAATAAGAAACTGCATCCCTAATTTATAAATCGTTACTTAAAATCCAAAAACCTTTTGAAACTTTATATATTTAAATCATTTAAATATTTTTTACAAAAAAAAAACACATACGAATAAAAAACAAAAAGCCAGCCAAATAATTTTACACAAACCAAACACACAAGCTGTTCGTGCTGCGGTCGTTGCTAAAATTTGTTATTGAAAATAGTTACGAACGGTATTAAGGGTTGTGTTCGTCTACACAAACTCTAAAAACAAAGATATCGTTTCAGGGTGTGTAAGCCGAACGCTAAATAATGTTCTGTTTATTTTCGAACACTAGTAATAACCAAAAACCACTTATCTGTCAGACTCATCCTAAAAATAACTTTTTGAAAGTTTTAATAATGGCCCTAAGTGTAAAATTGTCCAAATTTTTAACAAAGAAAATGGCTATCAAACACAACTTCTGCCAACAAGTGGGCTGAATTTAAGAAGTAAAAATTAAAAATAGATTTTCTTTAAAATTAACATTAACTTTTGTAAAAAAAATTTTACTTTTTATACAAAAACGCGAAACTTAAAAAGACATGTTTTTTACAGTCAATAGACACAGCACTTAAAGGCTTTTCGAATGATATTAAATCCATATCCAATCAGATAACTTCGTTAAAGCAGTTTGAAACTTTAGTTGCTGACAGGGCTGCCAGATGACTTTGTGAGAAATCGTCAATTTCCTGAGAAAAAATTAAAAAATCTTCTTTCACGTTTCGATAAATCGTCAAAAAAAAACGGACAACTTAAAATTTAGTTTTTTTAAACAGTTTTGTTTGATTTTTATAAAAAAAACATTCAAACAAAAACATAATTACTTCATACCCAGCTAGCATTTTCAATCGTGTAAGAGATACTGGCAGTCTCATACAGAGCGTCTTCGATCAATGATGACCGCATTTTTTAATCGTAGAAGATTTATCACATGGGAAAAACTGTAAACCGACTGAGATTCTTCCATAGCATATTATTCCATATTATCTTACAACTCGTGATAATGTGATTTATACAGAAGTTAGTGAAAGATTCATTCGATGATGGTTTGACGAAAGATAAACCAAGTGTAACATTGTTGTTTTTGTACTCTGAAAATAACCATTTAAAGATTTTCTTAAGACTTGCATATTATAGCCGTACCTAAACAAAAGCGGCACGCGTTTTTTTAACCCGATTTTTACAGCTCGTTTAATAGTGAAGTTTGCCTCTATTGTTAATTAATAATGGCAATTTAGCTATTTTTTGATCAATCTAGCGTTTTTATCTCTATTTTTATTTATAATTTGTGGGTTTTATTAAAAAAGAAAGCTATCACAATTGTTCGTGACACAACGTTGATGCTCTTGCTTGGGTTTGGCATTTCAGCGTAAAAGCTAAGCGAAAGAAAACGTTCCGCCTTCCGCTCTTGTTAAGGTACGGCTGTTTAACATTCCAAGATTTAAAAACGAACGTCTCAGAAAATTTTATGTTTTTATTCAGACTTTGGAGACTAAAAAAAATCGTCACTTTTAAAAAAAAAATCAGCAAGTCAGCACTTTGCTAATTCCGGAACCAAAATTCGTCAAAATTACGATTAATCGTCACATCTGGCAGCCCTGGTTGCTGAAATGGAAAAAGAACCTGCTTATGCTAAGGGTTTTCGGAAGGGCATAAAACCATTAATTTTCGAAAGCTTTTGGAGAGAAATTGAATCCGCTAGGACCTCCAGTTCGTGACGGTGACGGTTGGCACAAAGTAAGTAAGAATAAAAAAACAGCAATGATTAATTCAAATTTTGGTAACAAAATTGTTTAATACAATTCAAAGGTGTGGAAGGTCTTGAAATTCAAAGTGAAAAAGAAGCTGGTAAACAACAAAGCTGAAGCTAAAGCAACAGGAGGAGGAGTTTATAAGTAGGTTCCGTTGTCTCCATTGAAAGACGCTGTTGCTTATTTATTAGAATAAACAAGTGAACCCGGTCGGTGATGAATTAGGATTCAGAGAAGAAGTACAGTTTGCAGCGTACCCAATTGAAAAAGAAACTCCCAATACTACTTCGGAAAATTTAGTTATGACTTCATCCGAAACAAACCTCAATCATACAACAAGGGTACGGTCCACATCCAATTCCGAGACTGCTGAAAAGGAACGGGTGACATTATTAAGGATGCAAACCGAAGTGCTACAAGAGCGATGCAGTCACTCCAAGTCTATCAAGGGATATTTAAAAGATATCTCTATTTATCAGAAGAAGAGACTGCAAATAGAAGAGGAACGACTTAAAATATATAAAAGAAAAACAGAAAAAGAACAAAAGCTACTGGAACTTGATGCCTCTATAAAGAAGAAGAAACTAGAATTATTGGAAAGACAATTAAATCCAAATAATTAATTTACTTTTATTGAGATTTTTATTTATTTATATTTTTGTTTGAAAAACATACATATAATTTAATACATTTTACTTAACCTAAATTAAACCAAGGTATATTTACACAAGGTAAACTCGTTGGCCCATATGTTTGTCAGCTGTTTACCCCTAGTTGGAACCCAAACGTCAAATTTCGTGTATATGAGCCAAAATTTGTGCAAGTGTGCGTTAAATTGTTTTTGTTTTATATGAAGACAATTTTGACAACTCGGTTCTTTTTATAGAGCAGCATGTCTACACTCCCAAACGAGTCTACCTTGTGTAAATATACCTTGAATTAAACTGTTACAAAAAAGAGTTTTTTTGTAACAGTTCGATAGCTTCGGTAGAATCAGCCCTTTCATTTTCATAACTCATATCATTCGTTTCCCTTTCCTCTGAAGGAATTTGTGCATCACTATCGGGAAACGATGTATTATATTCAACACAAATATTGTGGAGAGCTGCGCAGGCAGCGTTACCGTTGGTGCCACTAAAGTGGCAATTTGCCACTTTTTCGACTGCTTGGATACTATTTGGCCACTTTTACAAAATGCACCCAAATGTGGTACTTTTTACGATTCTTGCCACTTTTTTGATACTTTTTACGCTAGGAAAATGTACTTTTTTTCTTTCTGTTTTATTATAACCCCCAGCTTCAATATATGTAAAACTGTTTTAATATATGTATATGGGCATTTCCCTAGAATGGTCTACCAGGATGAAAAAATGAAATATAGATAATCATCTCTTTTTATTATAAAAAAAGTTTATGTTTTTATAAAAGAATGGTTTCATAGCATATCTCAGCTATTTTACTTGAGGATATTGCGCTAAAAACTGGAAAATTTAATATATTCTTATATTTTCTACTTCTAAGGACATTTTTATATACTTACTTTAAATGCAAAAAATATGTTATGTTAACACTCTTTCTTCATAATCTTTCCATTACAATCAATTGTAAAAGGAGTATAAAGTTTTTATGTTAAGGAAATTTGAAGATATTTATGGTGATAATAATAAAAAAGCATATGGAAAAATCGTACGTTCGTGGCGCGTACGTTCGCGACCGGTACATTGGCCAATTAAACAAAAACCAAGACAGATATTTTATTTTGTAAATACTGGATGGAGGCCTACATTAATACACTTTTAAAATAAATTAATCTGTTTTGAATATTCCGTTTCATTACGCAGATTTCTACATTTCACTACTGTCAGCCAAATTTGACTTCTATTTTGCGTACGTTCGTGACCACATGTTTATAATTATCATTATGAAAACTTAAACTCGATGAAATCCATCCCTTGCACTAAACATAGAGTTACCCAAATGCTATCGAATAGCAAAAAAATGCTATGAAAAGTTTTGTTTTCTATATTTTTTTTACATTGAAAGCGAACGAACGTACGTTCGTGACCCCAGGAAATGCCCATATGTAAGCAAGTTTATATGAAATTTTTTTCTTGTCATGCGTGGTTAGCTGAAAATCGGTTTAATAAACTTTCTATTAACCTATTTTATTTATTATGAATAAGGGTATAAAGATATCCCACATATCCATGGTTTTCTTCCGCAACCTCGTAACTCAAAAACAACAACTTTTCAGAAGAGACAAAATACTTTTTTTTTACCAAATATTTGAAACTTTTTGCTATATATTCTTTTAAAATACAAGAATTAGGAAAAATTCCTATAAATATTTAAAAGAGTATATAGCAAAAAGTTTAAAGTATTTGGTAAAAAAAGTATTTTGTCTCTCCTTAGAAGTCATGAAGCAGAAACCAAACTGTTGTGTACCGAAAACTTGTCTAAAATTTGTGTAATTGACATTAAAAGTAAAATCTAAGTTTTTACCAAAAATTGATAATAATTGATTGATAATAAGAATTGATATAAAAAACATAAAGCTCAATATATTGAAGTATTTAGACCCAATATTTATAGTGTCTAATGAATATATAAACTATTTCGAATTAGTTTCAGAGTTTAAAGATATTATAACTTACCCAAATGCATTTATACACGAGTTTAAATTTCTAGAGATTAAAGTAAATGACACGAATTACGAACACATATTTAAAATTTCGAATGATGAAGATTTTTGCCGTTAAATAGGAACATTGAAAAATAGATTTGATGAATATACCTATATATATATACAAACTTGTACAAATTGATCTCTCATATTTTTACATTGTCACATAGTAGTGCTTCTGCTGGGCGTGTTTTTACTAAGTTAGCTTTAATCAAAAATGAAGTAACAAATAGGCTAAAGACATTTTACGAAAGTATGGAAGTCGTTTTAAGAACAATTAATTGTAAAATTTGTGTGAAACTGACCATTAATAAATATGTAGCACAGGACGACATTGAAAAAGTTTGTTTAACCATTCCAATTAATTCTTATGTTTTTGGAATGCTAAAGACGAACATGAACACAGTTTACTCCCATCACGTCACATTTATCAGATACACCAATTATTGTAATTTCTGAAGATGTTTTGTACCACAATTAATAACAAAATCCAGTTTTATAGTATTGTTCTACCTATATAAACCTGATTACAAAAATTTGAAGCAATAATAAACGAAATTGGATAAAAACTAAATATGCTATAGTAAAGAAATTAAAACACTAGCACTTAAATTTAGTAGCATGTATCCATGCCGTGCATTTATTTGTATTAAAGTGAGGAACTGATTATATATAAAGAATTTGAAAAAGTGATATTTTCGTTTTTTTTTGTTATAGGATTTCTTGTTTTCATCCAATTATAGCTTAGCTGCCAGGCCTACGGTGTAGATAAGAACATTTCTTTCGCATATTTATATTGAAAGCAATAATAAAAACTAAAACTTGTTTTTGTTTTCAAAACAAATATACGAAAGAAATTTTATTGTCGATATCGTAGGCCTGGGCCTACAACTTTTGTAATTAGGTTGACTGTAGAATAAAATTATAAAACTATAGATTTTGTTATTAATTTTGGTACAAAACATCATCCGAAATTACAATTATTGGTGTATCTGATAAATGTGACGTGATGGGAGAAAACTGTGTTCATATTCGTCTTTAGCATTCCAAAAACATAAGAATCAGGTGGAATGGGCAAATAAATTTCTAAAAAGTTTTTAAATGTCTACCTGTGCAATATAGTGTCTTAAATAAACCAAAGAAAATGTATTCAGAAGGAATAGTACAAGAAATATATTACTAAATGAATATATAAAACACATTGCATAAATATCTTCTATTTGCTGCAACAATGTCATAATTCAAAAAACATTTTTGGCAGAAAACAAGTTTAACGTTTTTGAATTACCAAAACATCAAAGTAAATATATTATAAAAATTACTTTTTGAGAAAAATATTTACAAAATATTTATTTTAGTTTTTATACCATTTAGAATTATAATAAATAAAAAAAAAACGTAAAAATACATAAAGTGGTGTTCTTATTTTGATTTTAAAAGATGTGCCCCTTTTTTTAAAAAAATCCACTTTTTGGTGCCACTTTTTTTGTAGATATCCCCTTTTTTTGGTACTTTTTGAAAATATCCGACGGTAACACTGTGCGCAGGCGTTGACGATTTGCGTAAGTTTTTGAGAATCATAGTGCACTCCTATCACCCTTTCAATAATATTTCTCGCCTTTGCATGCACCGAGTTGCAATGACTTTCTGCACTATGGTCATCCGCTGATCGGTAGGGCGTCATCAAAAATGGTTCCAGCGGGTGGAATCATGAGCAGAGCCTGAATGTCTGGCATCTATATATCTTATACGCATCTTATGGTCACAGATCTATTTATAAATATGTAATAAAAAAAATAAGTTAATAACTCAATTTTTACTAGTATTTTAATTAACAGCTTGTACTTACTAGCATTGCATTTATGCTGAAGAAACCTTTCCTATTGTAATATAAATGTTGAGAACTCTTGTTAGGCCCTACCATTTAAAAGTGCGTACCGTCTACACAGCCTATGATTCCAGGAAAACTAGTTCGCTCATAAAAAATCTCTTGCATTCTGTTATTTCATCATCCGACATTTAAAATTTCACCCAAGTTTTACAAATCGTGATACTCATCGCATTCAAAACTTCAGACAAAATTTTACTAACCGTAGGTTGAGCCACCGATAAGTTGAAGTCATTTCCAACATTTAGCTGATATGACCATTGTGCAAAGAATCTTAAAGCGGTTGCCAATTTTATTGTTAGTGTTATTGCTGACTTACGCATATTGCATTTAATTTTTGGACGGATTTCTTCCAACACATATTTGAAGGCAGTTTTGTTGAGCCTAAATGTATCCACAAACCTGAAAATATACAAAATTACGTATATTTATACATATATAAAAATGTTTCAATTGAAATAAATTTTCTTAAACAGAATCAGGAATTGAGAAGATGTCAACTTGCTGCCGCAACATCCTTCGATGTGTATTCATACTAATTATTTCTACATCTTCACTTGAACTTGAAAAATTAAATTCAGTGCTCAACATTTTTTTGTTTTGTTAAATAAAATTTTTAAATTAAAGAGAAAAAATTTCAAAAATTTGCGAAACTTTAACAATAATAAAGTAAAATTTGGCAGCACTGTAATAGTGTTGCCAAATTTTTTATTTGTTTTCGATAACTCCTCGTCTTCGTTTCGATATATTTCAAGAATGCCAACTAAAAAACGAAGCGACGATAAAAACGACAACGACATAGAAACAACAATAAGGACGACAACGCCAACGAGAATATGGCCGATTATTACACATTGAAAAAAGATATGAACGCAAGAAGTAATTTTGATAAAACTTCCTGAAAAATCGTACAAAATAATTGAAACTTTACCCGTTAGTAATTTAGATTGTGAAGATCTCTCTCAAAGGTGCCATTGTTTCTAGTTGTTGTTGCTTGTGTGCTTTTGAATATGAAGATCTTAAAAAAACTTAAATTTAGGTTTTTATTTTATTTATTTATTTATTTGTCGTTCCATACACAAGACTAAGAGTCTCAAATTGCATTATTAAACAAATTAGATGTGGAAAACAAATTAATAATTGACTTTTTGAACTTTAGTGCGTTACATAAAAGTTGACAACAATATGGAATTGAGTTCCAAAGATAAATGTTATGGATAAAGAATTGCCGCAATGATATAAGGCTATAGTGTCTAAATGGTATTAGCCTTTTTCCTCAACTTTTGATATTTGAGAATTTAAGTTTTACATATAGATGTTCAGGCTGTTTCATGTAGATGATTTTGTGTAGAAAAAATAAGACACAGTGGCGCCATTTGAGTTTTTTCGTTGCAAAAATCATACCTTTTGAACCGAATAAGATAATTGAACAGTTTGAACAGCATATGATAGATAACTGTTCAGCCTATGAAATGAGCGTTTGGAAAGGGTGCTACGCTCTGTAGGGGCCTAATTATGGGTTATCAAAGTTAAAATTAGTAGAAAAATCAATTTTACGGTAACTAAAAAAAATTATTTTTACATTTTTAGATTGTTTTTATTTTTTTTCTTTAGGGTTTTATGTTTTAAATTATTACCAAAAAAATTAAAAAAAAATTATTTTTTTTTTAAATTTATTTTTTAAATTTTCTGTAAAATATTCATCACAGTTCGTAAGAGAAGGTATATCTAAAAGACTAACCATTTCTAAACTATAATTATTTTCTAACTCTATTCTTGACTTCACATGCCGCAGGGAAGAAATAAGTGGATCGGAAGATGCTCCTAACATGTTGAAGAGCTCCTCATTTTGCCTTACCCTTGATGCTTTGAATGTGTTCTGCAATCTATATTTTTTATAAAATTTGTTAAGAGACTCCTGTGCTTCTTCAGAAAGCTCTCCAGTTGGCAAAGACTGGTACTCAATTATATCTTTGCCATGCGCCAATATTTTATGGACGGTCGGGGTCACCTTCTTCTGTGGATACATTTCTGCTAAAAGAGATGCAGTTTTCGACGCATATTCTCCATATTTTGTAGAATTGACATTTTCTTTGCAGTTTAAAACATCCAAGGTCGTTCCCAATCTTTTCACGATTTGATTGTCAATTCCAGTGATTCTAGTTACTGCCTCATCATTTTCAAAAAATCTCCTAGAAGTGTTTCCATCGTTTGAGTTACCGTATCCGTGCTTGGGACAGTCTACTTTTAGTCCAACTTGTTTAAAAAAGCATCCTTTATTTGCTTCTTTCTGATCTTTTCCTTATCCTTTATTGATGTATTTTCATCGAAGTTTTCCTCCTCTTGTGGTAGGGTATACGCCAGTTTTAGCAAGAATTCTATACACCTTATCCTTGCGTGCAATGGTGACATTCCATATTCGTAATTCTCCTCATTTGTAGAATCGTTTAAATTACCAAAGTTCTTCTGAATCTTTTTGCAAATCGGGCATGACATTGTTGAGGTTGTTCCTGTCAGTTCGTTTACGACTTTTCCGTCAACCATGGTCAGATGGAACTCGTAATTGCATTCAATATATTTTCCTTCTCCAATTTGCAGCTTTGTAGGCTTAATCTTGCTTATTTGTTCTTCAATGTCCTTCACCGTGGTCCTTATGAGTTCTGCCGATTCCCTTGCAAACTGAAACATTATTGGTCGGCAGTAATGCACTGATGACGGACGTGGATTTTTCCAGTGTAGGGAAACATCAGATTTAAGCCGCAAAGGAACAACAGATGCCATAAACATATTTCCGTCCGATATTGTACCGTCATCGGAAGATATCCTTTGCTTATAAACGCTTTGTCCGGATGATCCATCGCAGCCCCATTTGCTGATCAATGTCAACTTCTCAGGAAGAATTTTCACCTCATTTTCAGGAAGACTCTCCAACAACCGTTTTGTTGTATGGCCCATGAGATCCTGCAGATTGGCTTTCGCAGAGACTTCCGTAAACTCCGTATGCAGTGGTCGTGAATTTATTTTGGCTTGCGTAATATGCTTGTATCCGGGTAAAACGTCAGCGCCGTGTCGCGTTAAAGATGCCCGTAGTTTCTCATATTTCTCTTTGGAAAGTTCTAAGTCCATAAACAAAGCCAAGGCTTCTTCGGATCCATACTTTTTAATGTGTGCATGGGAATGCTTTCCTTAATCCTTTTTAGTCGCAGTGGGCTTGCATCAGCAACAGATTTGGTTATCTGCGACCTAACTCTTTCACTATCCTTTGTAAATTTAATAGACAGCGCGTCCGATAATTGCTTCGTGGTCAAGTCATTGGTGGCATCGGCAAGTTTCCTCTTCCTTGTGAAAATTTAACACTCCTCAATACCTTTTTTTGGCCTTCCTTTTGCTCCTCTGGTTGATGTGGTGGGTTTATCTACTGCCAATATATCCAGGATGGTGTCTTCATTAAGCCAGTCCTCGTATTTGGAGTTGAAGTTCTGAATGGTTCGATTTCAATAATTTTGCCTTAATATTTGCATATATCAGATAAAAATTATTTTTTATAATTTCGCTTCTCTCAATATTTCCGTATAAGCTATCAAGTTCTTCTAAAGCAGCTTCCGTGAAAAAATTTGGTGTGGTTGACTTTCTAAACAGTTCAAATAATTTAAAACTGTTCAACGCCATGTTTTCAGTACTTAAATTGTTTAATGGTTTCAGTAAATGTTGCGCCAACTTTCAGTCGTAGACTAATCCTGGCATTATGCTTTTTTTGCAATATATAGGCTTATGCTACCATGCCTAAAAATTTACCTGTTCCCTGCATACATATGGATTTAGGCTGAATAATGCATTTTGATATTATGCACGTGTCCAAATAAGATTTGTGCCTACCTGTAGGGACCATAAGTCAATATTGTTCTTGACCATTTGTACGCCAAAGTATTGTTTAAGTGAGGTACGTACCTGCTAATTTCAATGAGTAGTTTTTTTCAAACTATTACGGGCAGATAAAATTTTTGAATTATGTAAAGAAATAATCAATGAACAGGTTTGGCAAATATGGCAAATATAGAAAAATATAGATTTTTGTTATTTTCCGTCAAAGTTGAAAAATAGTGAAAAAACGGATAGTTTTTAAATAGTGATTTACCAGGAGAAACACAAAGCAAACAGTTAATTTTTTTTTATCATTATACATTTTATAAATACATCAATCAATACAGACAAAAAATAAGGCGATTGGTAATTTTTCGTGATATTACACCTGAAATCGCAACAATTTGACTAAAAATTGTGTGTTTTTTTGAAAACTGAAAGTCGGTCAACTTTGAACGGCTATATCTTCTAAACTAAAAATGTGATATTATTAAGAGTGGCAGATTTGAAATCGTTGAAAAGTTTCCTATAACATGGGTTTATTCAAGACTTCGTCGGCGCTCATGAAAATTTTGATTTTTGCAACCTCGTTTGCAACGGGCGCTACTGTGCGACGTTTTAATCCATAGAGATAACGAATAATATTATTACATTTTACATTTAGTTTATTTTCACTTATTGTGTTACAACTTGCAAAAAGTCAACTTAAGTACTTTTTCCTTTTTCCCAAAGAGCTAAAAAAGTTTATGCACCTTTTTAGAATTTTGATCGTTCAGTAGCAATGTCATTTAACAATTTTGGTCACCGGAGGCCAACAACGTATTTTTGTTTCTTAGTGCCTAAAAATAAATTTTGACTACTCGCGACTTTATTTTGTTCCCTAATTTTGCAGTTATAACGGTTTTTCGTGTCTTACATTTTCGTGAGACATGGATTTTCCCACCAGAAGAATTAATTTTGATAAATTTACATTTTAATTGCACTATTTTTGCACTGATCTCCATTAACAAATTGAGTTTTAAATTTTAAGTTAATTGTTTTTTTACTGATCTCCAAATAGAATTTCTATTTTAAGTTTATTGTTTTTCTACTGATCTCCATTTGAATTTACATACATATATATTTTTTTTGCTCATAAATGAATTGATTTTTAAAAGAATTAATAAAAAGACAAATTAAAATTTCCAACTTTTTTATTATCCAAAAAAAAAATACCATTGAAAATACACAGCGACCATGGGAAATACACCAAAATGTTCACCACAGGCCAGAGAATCCAAATTCCATATTAAAATGTGCGACGTGCCCTCAGGGTAACATCTGGGTGTCGCACGAAAATGTGTGACGTGGCAGCCAACGTGTTAAAACTTGCATCGAATGAGTTGTAAAATATAAAGTATGAGCCAAAAACCCACGACCGCATCTTATGTTTATCCATAAACCTGTGCTTATTGATGTCTAATTTAAACCTTTATGGACATATTCTGGTAATCGAAATCACGTGAAATTGAAATCGATGATGATATTCAATTGCATAGCTTTTACTGATTTCAAAAGAAGTATAAGTAGAGCAAAGTGGTCCTCAAAGTATGAGGCATATAAAAGGCAATATTTGTATAAACTTTGAACACGGTGTTTTCAACATTTGTTCGATTTTTATTTCTCGTTTTTTCTATTGCCAGAACATGCTCAATTAACTTTATTTTTTACTTTCACCTTAAATAAACTTTGGTGGAATAGTGAAAATTAACAAAATCGGTTACTAACTGACTAAGTAATAGACTTATAAAATTCTTATTCTTCCCAAAATAAGGGGTTTGACACAATAGCGCCTATATAATGAGAGATAAGTGGAACAAATTTAGATCAGATATTTCTTATTTGGAGAAGTTAGTAGTGGTTCGATTTTTATTAATACTATTGTGAAGAGTATATTAGATTCGATACAGCCGAATAAAGTGATATTTCTTTTTTTATTTAATCAATAATACAAAAACACTTCCTTACTGAATTCTTGTTAATAGGAAAGGCTTAAAAGAAATAGTTTTACATTACTCATAAAAAGAAAAAATAATTAATTAATATAGTTTGACTTTAAAAAAAAAATAAATAAATATATAAAATTTAAGGAAAATGCATATAAAAGTTTGATTGAGCTGAACGTTTAATTCTTGGTAGGATAATAATAAGAACAGGTGAAATTGTTTATGCATTGCAGTGTTATGCTGTTTCTTTAGTTATATATTTTTTTTCTTGAAAATATACATCTATATTTATTAATAAGTTCAACATGAACTGCTAGGTATCTACTACTTTTATTCTAGTGGACAGTTTATTGTTTTATAATGCTAATTTGAAAAAAAAATCTGTTCAGCGGATGCACGTGGTTAAGTAAAAACATACGAACACATAAAAGCTGGAAGGCTCATCTGCGTTCACTGATTGCCAATATAAAAAAGTTTAGTTCAAAAAGGGGCACAAAAATAAACAAAATTATACAAAAGGGGATTTTAAATAAAGGGGCATAAAAAGTGGCGAGGCAGTCAAAAAAGGGGCAAAAGGCGACTTTAGTCGCATAACGGTCACGCTGCTCACGAGAGCAATTAATATGAGTGCGACGTCGACATCATACGCGTACTCATAAATTACCTTAGTTTGATTTCTCATTTCAGGAAAATACTTATATGTTATACTCATGAATCAAAAAAACAAGATTGCACACTCAGCCGTACAAAAAAATTTCTACTGCGCATCTACGTCATCATAGACTAAAAATGAGTGTTTGTTGTTAAAAATGTAAGACACAAAAAATGCACATACACAAATTCTATTTCTTCGTCACACACAAAAATAACAAACCTGCGCAATGCGCAATCGTGTTTCTTTGATTCATGTATATGTAATACTCATGTTGATTCAAATCATTCACCGTTTTAACACAACAGATCAAACACACAACTTCATAATCATTGCTGCTAGATAAATTTGCCGAAAAATCGTCACTTTGCTATTTCGGAGATAAATCTGGCAGCCTAGAATTTTACTTCGCCTATACACATTATGTGCGTTCGTTTACTTTTCCAGTAAAATCCATTAGGTGAGCAATATGAAAATTTTACAAATTTATGTGTACGCGAACGCATTTCAGTAAAATCCAGTTCAAATTTTGGGGTAAACGAACGCAGCTATTGAGTTCAGTTAAATCTAAATGTTGCTAAAGGCCGTTATACACTATCCCACAAAGTCCTTAGTAATTTACGAAAATGCAACCCTGTCATGATAAGTTGTTATTGTTTTTTTAAAAAGTTCAAGGATTAATTAGATCAGGGAAGCAGTTTTGAAAAATACTAAAGACGTTGTGGGATAGTGTGTAACGGCCTTAACTATGAGTACAATGAATAACAATAAACTTCTGAGTGAATATGAGCTTGAATAGCATTGCAATAAGTATGAGTGCGTATAAGTACAAGAAATTAAGAGTCATGATTCAGCTTTACTCACTTTTTCACTAATCATTGCAGATCTCTGATAAGAAGCAAGACTTTGTTCAAAACAGACAAAGTAGATATTGATACTAACCCCAGTATTTACTCTTCGTAGTAAGCACTTATCGTAGTTTGCCGTATCTAGTCGTATTTATACGAAGTAGTTAGTCGTATTTACCCGAACACCGCGCTCCAATTCCGTAGGTGTCCGAGTAAATTGAACCAGTATTCAGTCGTATTAATCCGAACACCACGCTCTCGAATTCCGTTAGTGCCCGAGTAGTTAGTCGTCTTAACCCGAACACTTCGCTCTCGAATTTCGTAGGTGCCCGAGTAGATCGAACCGGTATTTTGCCGTATTTATCCGAACACCACGCTCTTGACTTCCGTTGGTGCCCGAGTAGTTAAACCAGTAGTTAGTCGTATTTACCCGAACACATCGGTCTCGAATTCCGTAGGTGCCCAAGTAAAGCGAACCCGTATTTATCTAAACACCCCGATCTCGAATTCCGTTGGTGCCCGAGTAGCTTGAATCAGTAGTAAGTCGTATTAACCCGAACTCTAAGCTCTCGAATTCAGCTAGTGCCCGAGTAAATTAATCCAGAAGTTTGCTACAGCTTACATACCCCATAATAACCGAAGCCGTTTACCAGTCTCTTTTCCAAATCATTTGCGCCTCACAGCTTGGCTCCAGCGCATCACAGCTCCGTAGCCGTTCCCGTCAGCAGCTGCACCGAATTATTGAGGACTGCAGTAGATCTAAGTATTTAGCGTAGATTATAAGATTTCGTTAATAAAAGCTTTGTTAACCGTAGACAAAAATCAAAAAAAAAATGTTTGTCTCAAATTGTTTTTTAATACAGATTTTTTGAAAGATAATAAGGTATCTCAAATAAATGTTAGCAAAAAAAATTTTTCTGATTGCTTTTGCCACCTCGAGAGGGCGTTAAAATCAGAGAATTACTTGCAAAAATGACTAAACAGAAAAATGGGTTTTAGTTGTTTCACAAAAATAATTCTGAAAAATTCATTTTTTTTAAAAAGTCGCTCGAAATTTAGTTTTCAAGAACTTTGATATATTTGCAGTTAAATTAAAATAAAGAATTTAGTAATTACAGTATTTTTCGGTTAATTGACCCTACGGTTTCACGCTTAATTGAACCACATGATAGGGCAAAAATACATATTGCATACGAAAACCATGTAAATTTCCTCGGATAATTGAACCCGGTTAATTGATTTTCCCGCTTAATTGGTTTAAAATTCATGTCATCAAAAATACATTTCCTCTTACTTTTACCCAGGTAATTGCATTATTATTGAAAAATAATCTGGCATTTTTGCACATACATATTTGACATCATTTGTAAAAAACACTGGGTGGCATCTCTACTATGTATGTAATTGAAAACATATGTTTATTGCTAAGGAAAAACCGTGAGAAAGCGTAAGTGTTTAATTTGTATTTGACAATAACATTAGAAATTAATTTTATCTTATTGTTAATTTTTGTAATTTCTAAATGCAAGCAGAAGTCTGAGCTGTGCAAAAAGTATGGGTGCTCTCTTACCACATTGAATAGAATTTTGCAAAATGAGTTCGAAATAAAATCAAAAGCCTCCAAGTGCGAATTGTCAAGCAAGCGTGAACGGCATGGAAACAATATTGCAGTTGAACGAGCGCTTCAAATTTGGTTCGAACAAATGCAATCATCTGGTGCAGTGATTTCAACAAACATGTTGATGGAAAAAGCGCAGCAGTTGGCTCAACAAATGAATTGTGATTTTACCCCATCAACAGCTTGGTTATGGCGCTGGCAACAGCGGCAAGGAATTAAGCTCAGAAAAATACATGGGGAGCAAAAATCTGCGGATTCAAATGCGGCAGAAGATTTTTTAAGTTCAGTTGCACCAAATATATTATAAGAATACGAGGAGGCCGACATTTTCAACGCGGATGATTTTTCAAAGCATTGCCTCCAAAAAGCCTTTGCAAACAGGGATACCGTAACACTGGATTCAAGTCATCTAAGGAGCGCGTAACATTACTTTTTATATGCAATGCCACGGGTGAATACAAAAAAGTTATTATAATCGGAAAGGCTAAAAACCCACGTTGCCTGAAAAATAAAGTATTGCCCTTAAAATACTATTCGAATCAAAAAGCATGGATGACAGCAGATCTATGGAGCGAAATTATACTTAATTTAGAAGAAGAAATGGCTTCACAGAAACGAAACATTGTTCTGTTTGTAGATAATGGGTCTTGCCACAAGAAGCCCCAAAATTTAAAGCACATAAATCTACAGTTTTTACCAGAAAATACTACAGCAATAACCCAGTCCCTAGATCAGGGTATAATTCATGCCTTCAAGTCATATTATAGACAGAATATTGTTAGAAAACAGATTGTAGCTATGGAGCTAGGGAAAACAGTTGAAGAGTTTTCAAAGTCAATTAATATTCTACATGCAATGCATATGACAAAGCGCAGTTTTTGGATGGTTAAACCAACGTCTATTAAAAATTGTTTTAAAAAGGTATTAAACTATCGGATTTTGTTATTGTACATTTTAGTAATGCTAGGTATAATTTTACAGGCGAGATTAGTGAAGACGTCCCCCGAAGAAGAAAATTACGAAACTGAAAGTTCCGATGAGTTTGAAATAGCGGACAATTTAAGAGAAGAATTTGAAGAATTCGTAACATGTGACGACAACGAAGAATTTTGGATGGGATGGGGGATGATAATCCAAAACCTCCATCAGTTCTAGAAGCTTTAAAATACATACAAGAACTTCAGACATTTTTTTGTACCGAAAACAAGTTTCTATGTGAGTTAGGTAATATGGAGTCTTATATTGTCTCAAATAAAGTAAAAAATACACAAACAAAAATTACAGACTTTTTCAAGTAATTCTTTTAAATAATGATCTAGGGACTGGGTTATTGCTGTAGTATTTTCTGGTAAAAACTGTAGATTTATGTGCTTTAAATTTTGGGGCTTCTTGTGGCAAGACCCATTATCTACAAACAGAACAATGTTTCGTTTCTGTGAAGCCATTTCTTCTTCTAAATTAAGTATAATTTCGCTCCATAGATCTGCTGTCATCCATGCTTTTTGATTCGAATAGTATTTTAAGGGCAATACTTTATTTTTCAGGCAACGTGGGTTTTTAGCCTTTCCGATTATAATAACTTTTTTGTATTCACCCGTGGCATTGCATATAAAAAGTAATGTTACGCGCTCCTTAGATGACTTGAATCCAGTGTTACGGTATCCCTGTTTGCAAAGGCTTTTTGGAGGCAATGCTTTGAAAAATCATCCGCGTTGAAAATGTCGGCCTCCTCGTATTCTTATAATATATTTGGTGCAACTGAACTTAAAAAATCTTCTGCCGCATTTGAATCCGCAGATTTTTGCTCCCCATGTATTTTTCTGAGCTTAATTCCTTGCCGCTGTTGCCAGCGCCATAACCAAGCTGTTGATGGGGTAAAATCACAATTCATTTGTTGAGCCAACTGCTGCGCTTTTTCCATCAACATGTTTGTTGAAATCACTGCACCAGATGATTGCATTTGTTCGAACCAAATTTGAAGCGCTCGTTCAACTGCAATATTGTTTCCATGCCGTTCACGCTTGCTTGACAATTCGCACTTGGAGGCTTTTGATTTTATTTCGAACTCATTTTGCAAAATTCTATTCAATGTGGTAAGAGAGCACCCATACTTTTTGCACAGCTCAGACTTCTGCTTGCATTTAGAAATTACAAAAATTAACAATAAGATAAAATTAATTTCTAATGTTATTGTCAAATACAAATTAAACACTTACGCTTTCTCACGGTTTTTCCTTAGCAATAAACATATGTTTTCAATTACATACATAGTAGAGATGCCACCCAGTGTTTTTTACAAATGATGTCAAATATGTATGTGCAAAAATGCCAGATTATTTTTCAATAATAATGCAATTAACTGGGTAAAAGTAAGAGGAAATGTATTTTTGATGACATGAATTTTAAACCAATTAAGCGGGAAAATCAATTAACCGGGTTCAATTATCCGAGGAAATTTACATGGTTTTCGTATGCAATATGTATTTTGCCGTAGGGTCAATTAACCGAAAAATACTGTAATTACTAAATTCTTTATTTTAATTTAACTGCAAATATATCAAAGTTCTTGAAAACTAAATTTCGAGCGACTTTTTAAAAAAAATGAATTTTTCAGAATTATTTTTGTGAAACAACTAAAACCCATTTTTCTGTTTAGTCATTTTTGCAAGTAATTCTCTGATTTTAACGCCCTCTCGAGGTGGCAAAAGCAATCAGAAAAATTTTTTTTGCTAACATTTATTTGAGATACCTTATTATCTTTCAAAAAATCAGTATTAAAAAACAATTTGAGATAAAAATTTTTTTTTTGATTTTTGTCTACGGTTATAAAATTAACAAAGCTTTTATTAACGAAATCTTATAATCTACGCTAAATACTTAGATCTACTGCAGTCCTCAATAATTCGGTGCAGCTGCTGACGGGAACGGCTACGGAGCTGTGATGCGCTGGAGCCAAGCTGTGAGGCGCAAATGAATTGGAAAAGAGACTGGTAAACGGCTTCGGTTATTATGGGGTATGTAAGCTGTAGCAAACTTCTGGATTAATTTACTCGGGCACTAGCTGAATTCGAGAGCTTAGAGTTCGGGTTAATACGACTTACTACTGATTCAAGCTACTCGGGCACCAACGGAATTCGAGATCGGGGTGTTTAGATAAATACGGGTTCGCTTTACTTGGGCACCTACGGAATTCGAGACCGATGTGTTCGGGTAAATACGACTAACTACTGGTTTAACTACTCGGGCACCAACGGAAGTCAAGAGCGTGGTGTTCGGATAAATACGGCAAAATACCGGTTCGATCTACTCGGGCACCTACGAAATTCGAGAGCGAAGTGTTCGGGTTAAGACGACTAACTACTCGGGCACTAACGGAATTCGAGAGCGTGGTGTTCGGATTAATACGACTGAATACTGGTTCAATTTACTCGGACACCTACGGAATTGGAGAGCGGTGTTCGGGTAAATACGACTAACTACTTCGTATAAATACGACTAGATACGGCAAACTACGATAAGTGCTTACTACGAAGAGTAAATACTGGGGTTAGTATCAATATCTACTTTGTCTGTTTTGAACAAAGTCTTGCTTCTTATCAGAGATCTGCAATGATTAGTGAAAAAGTGAGTAAAGCTGAATCATGACTCTTAATTTCTTGTACTTATACGCACTCATACTTATTGCAATGCTATTCAAGCTCATATTCACTCAGAAGTTTATTGTTATTCATTGTACTCATAGTTAAGGCCGTTACACACTATCCCACAACGTCTTTAGTATATTTCAAAACTGCTTCCCTGATCTAATTAATCCTTGAACTTTTTAAAAAAACAATAACAACTTATCATGACAGGGTTGCATTTTCGTAAATTACTAAGGACTTTGTGGGATAGTGTATAACGGCCTTTAGCAACATTTAGATTTAACTGAATTCAATAGCTGCGTTCGTTTACCCCAAAATTTGAACTGGATTTTACTGAAATGCGTTCGCGTACACATAAATTTGTGAAATTTTCATATTGCTCACCTAATGGATTTTACTGGAAAAGTAAACGAACGCACATAATGTGTATAGGCGAAGTAAAATTCTAGGCTGCCAGATTTATCTCCGAAATAGCAAAGTGACGATTTTTCGGCAAATTTATCTAGCAGCAATGATTATGAAGTTGTGTGTTTGATCTGTTGTGTTAAAACGGTGAATGATTTGAATCAACATGAGTATTACATATACATGAATCAAAGAAACACGATTGCGCATTGCGCAGGTTTGTTATTTTTGTGTGTGACGAAGAAATAGAATTTGTGTATGTGCATTTTTTGTGTCTTACATTTTTAACAACAAACACTCATTTTTAGTCTATGATGACGTAGATGCGCAGTAGAAATTTTTTTGTACGGCTGAGTGTGCAATCTTGTTTTTTTGATTCATGAGTATAACATATAAGTATTTTCCTGAAATGAGAAATCAAACTAAGGTAATTTATGAGTACGCGTATGATGTCGACGTCGCACTCATATTAATTGCTCTCGTGAGCAGCGTGACCGTTATGCGACTAAAGTCGCCTTTTGCCCCTTTTTTGACTGCCTCGCCACTTTTTATGCCCCTTTATTTAAAATCCCCTTTTGTATAATTTTGTTTATTTTTGTGCCCCTTTTTGAACTAAACTTTTTTATATTGGCAATCAGTGAACGCAGATGAGCCTTCCAGCTTTTATGTGTTCGTATGTTTTTACTTAACCACGTGCATCCGCTGAACAGATTTTTTTTTCAAATTAGCATTATAAAACAATAAACTGTCCACTAGAATAAAAGTAGTAGATACCTAGCAGTTCATGTTGAACTTATTAATAAATATAGCTGTATATTTTCAAGAAAAAAAATATATAACTAAAGAAACAGCATAACACTGCAATGCATAAACAATTTCACCTGTTCTTATTATTATCCTACCAAGAATTAAACGTTCAGCTCAATCAAACTTTTATATGCATTTTCCTTAAATTTTATATATTTATTTATTTTTTTTTTAAAGTCAAACTATATTAATTAATTATTTTTTCTTTTTATGAGTAATGTAAAACTATTTCTTTTAAGCCTTTCCTATTAACAAGAATTCAGTAAGGAAGTGTTTTTGTATTATTGATTAAATAAAAAAAGAAATATCACTTTATTCGGCTGTATCGAATCTAATATACTCTTCACAATAGTATTAATAAAAATCGAACCACTACTAACTTCTCCAAATAAGAAATATCTGATCTAAATTTGTTCCACTTATCTCTCATTATATAGGCGCTATTGTGTCAAACCCCTTATTTTGGGAAGAATAAGAATTTTATAAGTCTATTACTTAGTCAGTTAGTAACCGATTTTGTTAATTTTCACTATTCCACCAAAGTTTATTTAAGGTGAAAGTAAAAAATAAAGTTAATTGAGCATGTTCTGGCAATAGAAAAAACGAGAAATAAAAATCGAACAAATGTTGAAAACACCGTGTTCAAAGTTTATACAAATATTGCCTTTTATATGCCTCATACTTTGAGGACCACTTTGCTCTACTTATACTTCTTTTGAAATCAGTAAAAGCTATGCAATTGAATATCATCATCGATTTCAATTTCACGTGATTTCGATTACCAGAATATGTCCATAAAGGTTTAAATTAGACATCAATAAGCACAGGTTTATGGATAAACATAAGATGCGGTCGTGGGTTTTTGGCTCATACTTTATATTTTACAACTCATTCGATGCAAGTTTTAACACGTTGGCTGCCACGTCACACATTTTCGTGCGACACCCAGATGTTACCCTGAGGGCACGTCGCACATTTTAATATGGAATTTGGATTCTCTGGCCTGTGGTGAACATTTTGGTGTATTTCCCATGGTCGCTGTGTATTTTCAATGGTATTTTTTTTTTGGATAATAAAAAAGTTGGAAATTTTAATTTGTCTTTTTATTAATTCTTTTAAAAATCAATTCATTTATGAGCAAAAAAAATATATATGTATGTAAATTCAAATGGAGATCAGTAGAAAAACAATAAACTTAAAATAGAAATTCTATTTGGAGATCAGTAAAAAAACAATTAACTTAAAATTTAAAACTCAATTTGTTAATGGAGATCAGTGCAAAAATAGTGCAATTAAAATGTAAATTTATCAAAATTAATTCTTCTGGTGGGAAAATCCATGTCTCACGAAAATGTAAGACACGAAAAACCGTTATAACTGCAAAATTAGGGAACAAAATAAAGTCGCGAGTAGTCAAAACTTATTTTTAGGCACTAAGAAACAAAAATACGTTGTTGGCCTCCGGTGACCAAAATTGTTAAATGACATTGCTACTGAACGATCAAAATTCTAAAAAGGTGCATAAACTTTTTTAGCTCTTTGGGAAAAAGGAAAAAGTACTTAAGTTGACTTTTTGCAAGTTGTAACACAATAAGTGAAAATAAACTAAATGTAAAATGTAATAATATTATTCGTTATCTCTATGGATTAAAACGTCGCACAGTAGCGCCCGTTGCAAACGAGGTTGCAAAAATCAAAATTTTCATGAGCGCCGACGAAGTCTTGAATAAACCCATGTTATAGGAAACTTTTCAACGATTTCAAATCTGCCACTCTTAATAATATCACATTTTTAGTTTAGAAGATATAGCCGTTCAAAGTTGACCGACTTTCAGTTTTCAAAAAAACACACAATTTTTAGTCAAATTGTTGCGATTTCAGGTGTAATATCACGAAAAATTACCAATCGCCTTATTTTTTGTCTGTATTGATTGATGTATTTATAAAATGTATAATGATAAAAAAAAATTAACTGTTTGCTTTGTGTTTCTCCTGGTAAATCACTATTTAAAAACTATCCGTTTTTTCACTATTTTTCAACTTTGACGGAAAATAACAAAAATCTATATTTTTCTATATTTGCCATATTTGCCAAACCTGTTCATTGATTATTTCTTTACATAATTCAAAAATTTTATCTGCCCGTAATAGTTTGAAAAAAACTACTCATTGAAATTAGCAGGTACGTACCTCACTTAAACAATACTTTGGCGTACAAATGGTCAAGAACAATATTGACTTATGGTCCCTACAGGTAGGCACAAATCTTATTTGGACACGTGCATAATATCAAAATGCATTATTCAGCCTAAGTCCATATGTATGCAGGGAACAGGTAAATTTTTAGGCATGGTAGCATAAGCCTATATATTGCAAAAAAAGCATAATGCCAGGATTAGTCTACGACTGAAAGTTGGCGCAACATTTACTGAAACCATTAAACAATTTAAGTACTGAAAACATGGCGTTGAACAGTTTTAAATTATTTGAACTGTTTAGAAAGTCAACCACACCAAATTTTTTCACGGAAGCTGCTTTAGAAGAACTTGATAGCTTATACGGAAATATTGAGAGAAGCGAAATTATAAAAAATAATTTTTATCTGATATATGCAAATATTAAGGCAAAATTATTGAAATCGAACCATTCAGAACTTCAACTCCAAATACGAGGACTGGCTTAATGAAGACACCATCCTGGATATATTGGCAGTAGATAAACCCACCACATCAACCAGAGGAGCAAAAGGAAGGCCAAAAAAAGGTATTGAGGAGTGTTAAATTTTCACAAGGAAGAGGAAACTTGCCGATGCCACCAATGACTTGACCACGAAGCAATTATCGGACGCGCTGTCTATTAAATTTACAAAGGATAGTGAAAGAGTTAGGTCGCAGATAACCAAATCTGTTGCTGATGCAAGCCCACTGCGACTAAAAAGGATTAAGGAAAGCATTCCCATGCACACATTAAAAAGTATGGATCCGAAGAAGCCTTGGCTTTGTTTATGGACTTAGAACTTTCCAAAGAGAAATATGAGAAACTACGGGCATCTTTAACGCGACACGGCGCTGACGTTTTACCCGGATACAAGCATATTACGCAAGCCAAAATAAATTCACGACCACTGCATACGGAGTTTACGGAAGTCTCTGCGAAAGCCAATCTGCAGGATCTCATGGGCCATACAGCAAAACGGTTGTTGGAGAGTCTTCCTGAAAATGAGGTGAAAATTCTTCCTGAGAAGTTGACATTGATCAGCAAATGGGGCTGCGATGGATCATCCGGACAAAGCGTTTATAAGCAAAGGATATCTTCCGATGACGGTACAATATCGGACGGAAATATGTTTATGGCATCTGTTGTTCCTTTGCGGCTTAAATCTGATGTTTCCCTACACTGGAAAAATCCACGTCCGTCATCAGTGCATTACTGCCGACCAATAATGTTTCAGTTTGCAAGGGAATCGGCAGAACTCATAAGGACCACGGTGAAGGACATTGAAGAACAAATAAGCAAGATTAAGCCTACAAAGCTGCAAATTGGAGAAGGAAAATATATTGAATGCAATTACGAGTTCCATCTGACCATGGTTGACGGAAAAGTCGTAAACGAACTGACAGGAACAACCTCAACAATGTCATGCCCGATTTGCAAAAAGATTCAGAAGAACTTTGGTAATTTAAACGATTCTACAAATGAGGAGAATTACGAATATGGAATGTCACCATTGCACGCAAGGATAAGGTGTATGGAATTCTTGCTAAAACTGGCGTATACCCTACCACAAGAGGAGGAAAACTTCGATGAAAATACATCAATAAAGGATAAGGAAAAGATCAGAAAGAAGCAAATACAGGATGCTTTTTTAAACAAGTTGGACTAAAAGTAGACTGTCCCAAGCACGGATACGGTAACTCAAACGATGGAAACACTTCTAGGAGATTTTTTGAAAATGATGAGGCAGTAACTAGAATCACTGGAATTGACAATCAAATCGTGAAAAGATTGGGAACGACCTTGGATGTTTTAAACTGCAAAGAAAATGTCAATTCTACAAAATATGGAGAATATGCGTCGAAAACTGCATCTCTTTTAGCAGAAATGTATCCACAGAAGAAGTTGACCCCGACCGTCCATAAAATATTGGCGCATGGCAAAGATATAATTGAGTACCAGTCTTTGCCAACTGGAGAGCTTTCTGAAGAAGCACAGGAGTCTCTTAACAAATTTTATAAAAAATATAGATTGCAGAACACATTCAAAGCATCAAGGGTAAGGCAAAATGAGGAGCTCTTCAACATGTTAGGAGCATCTTCCGATCCACTTATTTCTTCCCTGCGGCATGTGAAGTCAAGAATAGAGTTAGAAAATAATTATAGTTTAGAAATGGTTAGTCTTTTAGATATACCTTCTCTTACGAACTGTGATGAATATTTTACAGAAAATTTAAAAAATAAATTTAAAAAAAAAATAATTTTTTTTTTAATTTTTTTGGTAATAATTTAAAACATAAAACCCTAAAGAAAAAAAATAAAAACAATCTAAAAATGTAAAAATAATTTTTTTTAGTTACCATAAAATTGATTTTTCTACTAATTTTAACTTTGATAACCCATAATTAGGCCCCTACAGAGCGTAGCACCCTTTCCAAACGCTCATTTCATAGGCTGAACAGTTATCTATCATATGCTGTTCAAACTGTTCAATTATCTTATTCGGTTCAAAAGGTATGATTTTTGCAACGAAAAAACTCAAATGGCGCCACTGTGTCTTATTTTTTCTACACAAAATCATCTACATGAAACAGCCTGAACATCTATATGTAAAACTTAAATTCTCAAATATCAAAAGTTGAGGAAAAAGGCTAATACCATTTAGACACTATAGCCTTATATCATTGCGGCAATTCTTTATCCATAACATTTATCTTTGGAACTCAATTCCATATTGTTGTCAACTTTTATGTAACGCACTAAAGTTCAAAAAGTCAATTATTAATTTGTTTTCCACATCTAATTTGTTTAATAATGCAATTTGAGACTCTTAGTCTTGTGTATGGAACGACAAATAAATAAATAAATAAAATAAAAACCTAAATTTAAGTTTTTTTAAGATCTTCATATTCAAAAGCACACAAGCAACAACAACTAGAAACAATGGCACCTTTGAGAGAGATCTTCACAATCTAAATTACTAACGGGTAAAGTTTCAATTATTTTGTACGATTTTTCAGGAAGTTTTATCAAAATTACTTCTTGCGTTCATATCTTTTTTCAATGTGTAATAATCGGCCATATTCTCGTTGGCGTTGTCGTCCTTATTGTTGTTTCTATGTCGTTGTCGTTTTTATCGTCGCTTCGTTTTTTAGTTGGCATTCTTGAAATATATCGAAACGAAGACGAGGAGTTATCGAAAACAAATAAAAAATTTGGCAACACTATTACAGACCTGCCATATTTTACTTTATTATTGTTAAAGTTTCGCAAATTTTTGAAATTTTTTCTCTTTAATTTAAAAATTTTATTTAACAAAACAAAAAAATGTCGAGCACTGAATTTAATTTTTCAAGTTCAAGTGAAGATGTAGAAATAATTAGTATGAATACACATCGAAGGATGTTGCGGCAGCAAGTTGACATCTTCTCAATTCCTGATTCTGTTTAAGAAAATTTATTTTAATTGAAACATTTTTATATATGTATAAATATACGTAATTATGTATATTTTCAGGTTTGTGGATACATTTAGGCTCAACAAAACTGCCTTCAAATATGTGTTGGAAGAAATCCGTCCAAAAATTAAATGCAATATGCGTAAGTCAGCAATAACACTTGTAGCATACAACCTCCAAGGGTTGCATAAAAAAAAGATGGAAGAGGTTCAGCATTCGTCAGCCCATGCACGTATTACTTCCGGCTGGGTCTCGTCGGCTAGTGGGATGGGTCTTGCAGGCTGTTCGAATTGAACAATTAACGTTGTTGTGCACAGAATCTTATTTTATTTGTACGTGCTACTTAAAAAGGGGTTTTCTCGAGAACCAATAGTGAAGTGAAAGAAACAATGGCGTAATTGTGAATGAATTTGACATATTTAGTAGGTGCTGATGTTAAACCTATTTCCCCTCCCAACCGTGATCATGTAATTAAAAGCGATAACATAGTACATGATCCCAATGATAATCACCCTATCCTAGCCTTCGCCTGAAATCAAAACAAAGTGGTTTACCAATTCATTTTAATTTTATTACATAAATAATTCAAATTCTTCTCATAACGTAAGTTACTTAGCAAATATAAATCTACTTATTCTCAAAACCAAATGCCGGAAATATTTTTTTTTCTTTACATATTTACTAGTTAAACGTTACTTATTAATATTCTATTAATACCCTACTTATGAAACGAACAAAAATATATATTTGGTTTCCCCTCTTTTCTTTCAAAATCACTTCCGAAATGTGTGCGCATAAGGAAAAAAAATTCAGCCAAACAATAGTTAAGGGTGCATCCCGTTCGGATACCAAGGACAAATGTATGTATACACAGGAAAAAATCAGCTTGATTATTAATTACGCTAATGCGTATTCAATCCGTTTTGACAAAACAAAAATTGTAGTTACCTTTACGCGGTTAATCGCTCATTCAAAATTAGCACACTGATGTTAAAACTTGCTCTACGGCCACATGGGTAAGCTTTTACTTGAAGCTATTTAGTTTTACAAAAAAAACCTTGTTAAAACATAAGTGCTTATAATTTGTTCCTGTGTATGCATACGTAAATAATATAATGTATTTAATTATATATATAATGTTATGGTACTAGATTTTACGTTATTTAATTTTCATTAACCTTTGTCTACTTAAATGAATGTATTTGTATACAAACTTTAACCACCACCCTCGTAGACTACCTTTAGGTTTTACACATGATCAGTAATCGATGGGGGTTTGGCAATTATTAAATTTTCAAAAAAAACAAGTGATAAAAAAAATTTAAATAAACTTACGGTCATCAGGATCCCACGATGAAAGATCTTTCATGATGTGATACGTTGGTGATGAATAAGTTGTTGTAGTAGTTGAGTCTAGACAGCTGAAATTCGTTTTTGGGTTTTTTTTTTTTACTGTGTGACGTATGTCATCTTTTAAAATAGACAAATTTAGCAATTAAAATAACACCCCACTATTTTAAATTTTACGTTGGCATCTTCACTTTTTGATTTGGGTTTTGTTACACACGATATTTAGGCTGTCTTTGTTTCCCTAACCCGCACACACTTTAGAATTCAAAAATATTTGTTTTTTTTTATAATACAAGCAAAAAAATTAAAATTTTGATAAAAATTTGGTTACGATAAACACAACTTAATGAGTTTAGATAAATTTTACATTTTTTTTCTTAGACACTTAGGTCATTAGGCAAATATTATTTAAATTTAAAGAAACTTTTAATTTTCACATCGACTTTTAAAAAAAACTTTGTATACGATCTGTGATAACTTGTGATATAAAGGAACTGCGATATTAGGTTAATTAGACTTTAAGTGATTCTAGTCCCGTACTTGTGCAGGTGTTTTTTTTTTCTTTTATACACAATTTTAAATAATTTTTAAGTAAATTTTAAGTAAATATTTTCATCCTTTTTGTAGAGAAAAAAATGTCACTTATTTCAAAATTCTGTAAATTTTTTTCCCATCCGGTTTTCATCAAACACACAAGGCAAGGCTAATATTTTCCGGCCGGGCAGATAATATGCCCACTGGATAAGCCAATGGAAGTACGTATTTCCTGGTGTTCCAACAGGATTTGATGCTTTCCCTAGATCCCGAGAATTACTCCGTTGCTGTCTAGCACCAATTAAACGGGAGATTGCCGAAAGATTCCCATACATGAAACTCCGAACCTGGTGCTAGATAACAACCCAAAGCTAACGAATAAGGTCTTCTGCAATGCGAAACATAAGAAAAACCATAAGAACCTGTGAAATTCATGTCACTTAATATAACTTACTCTACAATGAGGCTACCAAAAATTTTCCGCAATCGCTGGTCAAAGAAAAAGTCCCAGTTTACTGTATGTTTTGCACAGTTGGTGATCAACAAATTAGGATGCACAATTTAATTGGGAAGCAGGCGCTGCGATTCCTATTACTTCTATGTTTCACCACTACACGTTTTAATACTACGCCGACCGTCCGATGCTACAAAATGGTGTTCACAAAATAGCGTGCTGTTCTCGAAAATACCATTTTTATACGATAAATTGTCTGATGCAATAATGGAAGGATACAGCTAATTCAGCGTATTAATTCCTTTGCACTTGACTTTTGACTGGAATGCAAATAGACCGCCTTTTATAAAACAGAGCTGCTTCACAAAGCACCTGTTTCTGCCCATATGTCCAAAGACAGAGGTGGTACGTTTAGTAGACCACAGTTTGAGTTGCCAGACAATAATAATATGGTTTAACGCTAAAAAAACCCGCTACAAGCGCCCCTACATAACCCCCCTGCCGAAATCACATTTGGGGGGCAACAGCAGCACAAATATGATTCCGCTTGTAGCAATAAAAATGATCAATAACCTCCCAAGAAAACCATCGTCCTTTAAGTCAGGCCTATTGTCGTATATCCTTGGCGTGGTAGGTGCCAAGAAATTTCCCATTTAGGTGTTCAAGCTCATAATAACAGGATCCCTTTTTCCCCCTGACCCTTGCCTTTAAAAACGGGGGTGCCAATTTGGAATTATACCCCTTTTCGAAACAGCTTGGCTTGAAATTTCGTGCAAACACCTCCTGACCTATCCTATAGCTAACTTCCCGTGACCTTATGTTATACGCCCTTTCGTTGCGCTCCCGCCGTTTCAACATATTTTCAGTAGCTCTACCCCTGATAACATTGAAGGAGTCCTCCCTATTAAATCTAACCGACCTATCTTCCAACATCTCCAAATTACGAAGCAGTTCATATGTATTGCCGCTAGTTATCATGTGTTGTCCGAACGCCATGTAATAAGGTGAAGTACCTATGGAAGCATGCACTGATGAACGCAAGGAACAACTAATGCTGCTGAGGTATTCATCCCAATTGCTCTGGTCTGTTTTGATATTTGCCCTGATTGCCGCTAGCACAGAACGATTGACGCGCTCAGATGCATTTGCTTGGGGCGAGTAAATAGCTGTATATACATGGTGAACCCCATAATTTTGAAGAAGTTGATTGAATTGAGTGGACTTGAATTGAGCTCCATTGTCGGAAACAATGATTTCAGGCGTACCATAGGTGTGAAACAGTTCCTGTTCCATATACTTAACAATAATGTCAGTGGTAAATTTCCTAACAGGTTTCAAAAAGCAAAATTTAGAGAAATGATCCAGCACAATAAAGATCCCAACGTTACCAGACTTCGACCTGGGATAAGGCCCTAAAAAATCTATATACAGTTTTTGAAAAAACCGCCGTGTTTCCGAACTTTTACCCAATGGTGGACGCATTACAAAATTAGGGTGCTTGGTGCCCTTGCATATTTCGCAAGAGTTGATGTAATTTTTGACATCGTTGACTAAATTTGGCCAGAAGTAAAAACGTCTGATGCGTTCCAATGTTTTATTTATACCCCCGTGTGAAGACAGGGGGCTGTCGTGAGCCCTTTGAAGCACCTCCTCTACCATTTCTTTGGGGATCCAAAGTTTCCACACTAAATCATCTTGCAACTGTTCTCCGGTGCAGTGTTCTGTACGTCGGTATAAGTAATTGTCTACAATTTTCAAATCAGGTGTCTTGTCTATAGTTTTTCTAACGCGTTCAAGTAGTTCGTTGTATGAGGTGCTGTTGAAATGTTGAGATTTCAAGTCTACGAAAACACCACAATCCCCAAAAGCGGACAGGTTAAAAAATTTAAGTTCGGACAGATCGCCAACGTTAGTACGCGAAAGCGCATCAGGAACCACGTTCTGACTTCCTTTTCGATGTTCTATTCTGAACTGAAAGCCCTGCAGTTTCAGAGCCCATCGTGCCAACCGTGAATTCAGGTCTGTTTGGGTCATGAGCCACTTTAAAGAGGCATGATCCGTTATAACAGTAAACTCATGACCTTCCACATATGCCCGAAATTTCTTAATGCTTAGCATTGCTGCTAAACATTCCTGTTCGGTTACAGAGTATTTGCGTTGGGCTTGGTTTAGTTTCTTCGACATAAATGCGATCGGAAACTCTTCGCCCTCCGCAGTTTTCTGAACCAACACACTTCCTATTCCAGTGCTGCTTGCATCACAGTGTATATAGAAAGGCTGCGAAAAGTTTGGACTATGCAGCACTGGGGCGGTTGTCAATATGGACTTTAATTTATCAAAAGCCTCTTGGGCTTCGCTGGTCCACTTAAATTTTCTGTTGGCTTTCAACAAATCCGTTAATGGTGAAGTCAGAGAAGCGTAGTTCATGATGAACTTCCGGTACCAACCGGACATACCCAAAAATCGTCTGATTTGCCTAACAGATCCTGGGGTAGGGAATTCTATGATGGCCGAAATTTTATCCGGATCCGTGCGAATTACACCATTACCCACTACGTGGCCAAGATACCGGACTTCTCGTACGCAAAACTTAGATTTCTCAATATTAATAGTCAAACCTGACGAACTTATTTGTTGCGAGATGATCCCTAAAACCTCTAAATGTCTATCGAAGCTATCCGACACGATCAACAAGTCATCCAGATAAACGAATACTTCGGTCTTTAATTCCGCAGGCACGACCTTATCCATGAGCCTAGACATGGTCTGAGGCGCGTTGCATAGCCCAAAAGGCATGACCTTGAAGTGGTATAAAGGTCGTCCGGGTACAGTAAACGCCGTCTTACCTTTCGATGACTTGTCAAGTGGAATTTGCCAAAAGGCGTCTTTCAGGTCGAGGCTCGTGATGAACTCGGCCTTGGGTAATCTACTTAAAATCCCCTCTATATTCGGCAAAGGATATGCATCCTTAACAGTGACCGAGTTAACCTTGCGGGAGTCCAGGCACAACCTAACCTTCCCGGGCTTTCGAACTAAAACAACTGGAGACGACCACGCACTGTCCGACTCCTCAATCACGTCCATTTCCAACATTCTATCTAATTCGGCGTAGATTAATTTTTCTATGGCAGGGGACACTGGAAAATGCCTTTGTTTGATCGGAGTTGCTTCACCCACGTCAATCACGTGTGAAACGATGTTTGTTCGCCCGAGACCTTTCATTCTAAACGATGGAAAAGTATCTATTACCCTTTGTAACCGTTGTTTCTCAATATCCGACAATGAACGTTGTTCCGATGTATCGGGAAAAGGTGGTGAAATTTCGGGTAACCCTAGTTCGGATATGAGGCCTTGAGGTAATAGGTTAAAACATTGCCAAAAATCAATACCCAAATAAAGATCTTGAGCCAGAGTAGGCACTATATATAAGCAGATTGGTCTCGCAACACCCCTGAAAGTAATTTCCGTTTTAACATACCCAACAACTCCTTGCGATTTACCATCAGCTGTTTTTACGAGGGATTTGATTTTCTTATATTTTTCACCAGATTCTAAAAAACTTTTTGCAGCTATCGATCCTAAACAACTTATGGACGCCCCGGTATCTAGTAGTCCGCTAAACGGTTTACTAAACAGCATCACTTCAGCATAGGGCCGTATGTCGTGGGGTCTATCATAAATAGAACTTAAAAGATTTCGTCGATTATTTCTTACGATACGCCAATAGTTTCTCAAACGTTTAATAGAACGACTTTTCTTAGGTGACAGTATAGATTCAGTGAAAAGTTGAGACCTTCTAGCATTATACTCGGCTAAACGAATGTGGAATGGTTTGAAATAGGTGGGTGGATTATTTATGGTACCATTTTGGGGTATTGCAGGCGGGTTACTAATAATTTTAACGGACAAATCAGGTTTACCCTCGGTTGGGGTATACTCAGTCTTAGAGGACGAAAACGGTAAGATTTTTAATTGGTTTTTAGAAAACGTGTAATGTTCCCTAGATGTATCTGAATTTGGTTGAAATAACCGTTCATTAACAATAATAGTTCCCGGGTTGTTACAAGATTGTAAAACATTCGGTGAGTGTTCTGAATCGAGGGGTTGAGAATTATTCAGTCTTGGCTTGTACTGGAGGAGATCGGAGTCATTGGTTTGCGTGCACTGCTCAGTGCACTCGGCTGGAAGTTTTTTTGCTTACATTTAACACATTTGGGCTTAAATACATTCGGTTGCCCACAACCATAACAGAATACTCGTCTTTCTTCTAAACAGTCATGCCACCGGTGTCCAGTTCCCTCGCAGTTCCAGCACGTCAGAACGATAGCTGATATTTCCTCTTGATTAAGAGGATTTTCCTCCTCCTCTACAATCTCATTCACCTGTTTGCGCTGCACGAAAGACGTTGCATAAAGGTGTTTCCTACCAATATTTTGTAAGAAGAATTCCCTTCGTCGGCAAATATCTCGCAATTTCGACACCGACTCAATATTAATATTTAAAATTTCGTGCTGTATTTCAGGCAGCAAGTTACGCCGCAATATTTCTATTAGAACCTTATCATCTAGCGGGTCGGTCAATCGATCAGAAACCTCAACAATCGCATCATAAAAATCGTCGAAGTTCTCATTCAATTTCTGTTTTCTATCACGTATCATTTCACGTAAGTCTACGTCGGTCCGGGAATCATTAAATTGCCTACGTAAAGCACTACAAAGATCCGGCCAAACTATAACACGAGTCATTTTATGGTACCTCCAAAACCAGCAGCTGGCTTTGGATTCAAACAACATGGAGATATGATCACATAATAGACTAAAGTTACCATTCAAAGTTTGCCTAGTCAAAGCCTCTACTCGGTATATAAAGTTTTCCACCGACATGCCCTTCGAATCGCCAGAGAATTTAATCCGCCAATTGTGGATTGTGTATCCGACTTTCTCTGGTCTCAAATCATAAAAGTTCGATACTTCATTTCGGAACCCATTTAAAGGTCGATTTGCCTGGCCGTTGGGCAATTGACTAGAGGTGGAGTTATTCAAACCCAAAAGCTGTTCTAACGTTTGGTTTTCTAGAGGGGCTACATGATCAAGGGGTGGTGAATTTCCATTATTTTGAGAGTTAGACACTGAAGAAGCTCTTCCGATAAGATTTGAGGCGACGATAGAGGGATTTGATCGGTCAATAATGGATTGAATTCGAGTTTCCATCATAGAATTTAATTGTTGGCTAAGGACACCCAACATTTCCCCCTGTTGTTCTTTTATAGTTTTACTAATTAAACTCTCGATTCCCTGCATGCTATCCTGTGATATTTTATGCTCGCTATTCCCTATGACAGAATCCAAAGTTAAAACAGAACATTCCAGAGTCGGGTCAAAGTTAACTGAACGTTGGGCATTAGACCGAGTTATCAGTGGTGGTGGATATTGAGATGGTTTGGGCGTACCTGCTAAAACAGCGGCTAAGCTGATTTTACAGACAGGACACGTGGGGTTTGTTTTGGCATATTTTGTCAAACATGACTTATGGAATCTATGTCCGCAAGGTGGCGTGGTCCCGTATTTAGGCTCAGAAATAGCATTCTGACATATCCCGCAGCTTGGTAATGCTATTGCCCCCAAAGAAGTCTCCTCCCCGTCGTCCTGAGGCATTGTTGAGCAAAAATTAAAATAATGATAGACTTCTACTAGCAAAAACGCAACTAATTACAGGCTGAAACTTTTTGAAATCAACAGCAAGAATCTTAAGAGAAAAAACCAATTCAATAAAAAAAAATCCAATGCTTAAAAAAAACGAGTGCATTAGTTCAAACAAAAAAATAAATTCCTAAATTAAACAAAAACAAAAAAAAATTTATTTGTTTTTTTTTTCAAATGACTGAGAAAAAGAAACGAACCAAATCGACTATACAATAGCTTGCTTGATTTCATGGCAGAATTCTAGGATAAGGCAAAAAAAAACAAGCCAAAAACACAATTAACGCAATCGTATAGTAATTGAAATAGAAGTAAGAAAAAACAGAGGAAGGCAGATAGAGTTAATAGGATACCGTTGGAAATGGCGAAGTTAAGTCGGTAACAGTGAGAGCTTAGCTCAACTAGTCATTCCTAAACTTAACCCATACAATATCAGAAAACAAAGGTATTACCTAAATGCACATACAGTTAAACGGCCTGGGCCTAGCTAAACAAAATCCAAACACCAGTATTTCCAAGAAAAACTAATATGAATAAGCGGTCAAACCTTTTAACAATAGATAGAAGGCGAATAAATAGTCTCAAGTTGGTTAACAGTACGTCCAGAAACATTACTGTTACAGTTCCTACTAAAGAGTATTTTATCGAAGACAAAAGAAAAGAAGGGGGAAAAATAAGGAAAAATAGAAAATAGATGAAAAACAGAAGAATGAAATTAGTTCAGGAGCCACACATACTAAAAAAAAATATAAGTTGTTACATCGACCACCAAGTGTGTGGGCCCCACGTTGGGCGCCAAAAATAATTATCTGTAGCATACAACCTCCAAGGGTTGCATAAAAAAAAGATGGAAGAGGTTCAGCATTCGTCAGCCCATGCACGTATTACTTCCGGCTGGGTCTCGTCGGCTAGTGGGATGGGTCTTGCAGGCTGTTCGAATTGAACAATTAACGTTGTTGTGCACAGAATCTTATTTTATTTGTACGTGCTACTTAAAAAGGGGTTTTCTCGAGAACCAATAGTGAAGTGAAAGAAACAATGGCGTAATTGTGAATGAATTTGACATATTTAATAGGTGCTGATGTTAAACCTATTTCCCCTCCCAACCGTGATCATGTAATTAAAAGCGATAACATAGTACATGATCCCAATGATAATCACCCTATCCTAGCCTTCGCCTGAAATCAAAACAAAGTGGTTTACCAATTCATTTTAATTTTATTACATAAATAATTCAAATTCTTCTCATAACGTAAGTTACTTAGCAAATATAAATCTACTTAATCTCAAAACCAAATGCCGGAAATATTTTTTTTTCTTTACATATTTACTAGTTAAACGTTACTTATTAATATTCTATTAATACCCTACTTATGAAACGAACAAAAATATATATTTGGTTTCCCCTCTTTTCTTTCAAAATCACTTCCGAAATGTGTGCGCATAAGGAAAAAAAATTCAGCCAAACAATAGTTAAGGGTGCATCCCGTTCGGATACCAAGGACAAATGTATGTATACACAGGAAAAAATCAGCTTGATTATTAATTACGCTAATGCGTCCTTTAAGTCAGGCCTATTGTCGTATATCCTTGGCGTGGTAGGTGCCAAGAAATTTCCCATTTAGGTGTTCAAGCTCATAATAACAGGATCCCTTTTTCCCCCTGACCCTTGCCTTTAAAAACGGGGGTGCCAATTTGGAATTATACCCCTTTTCGAAACAGCTTGGCTTGAAATTTCGTGCAAACACCTCCTGACCTATCCTATAGCTAACTTCCCGTGACCTTATGTTATACGCCCTTTCGTTGCGCTCCCGCCGTTTCAACATATTTTCAGTAGCTCTACCCCTGATAACATTGAAGGAGTCCTCCCTATTAAATCTAACCGACCTATCTTCCAACATCTCCAAATTACGAAGCAGTTCATATGTATTGCCGCTAGTTATCATGTGTTGTCCGAACGCCATGTAATAAGGTGAAGTACCTATGGAAGCATGCACTGATGAACGCAAGGAACAACTAATGCTGCTGAGGTATTCATCCCAATTGCTCTGGTCTGTTTTGATATTTGCCCTGATTGCCGCTAGCACAGAACGATTGACGCGCTCAGATGCATTTGCTTGGGGCGAGTAAATAGCTGTATATACATGGTGAACCCCATAATTTTGAAGAAGTTGATTGAATTGAGTGGACTTGAATTGAGCTCCATTGTCGGAAACAATGATTTCAGGCGTACCATAGGTGTGAAACAGTTCCTGTTCCATATACTTAACAATAATGTCAGTGGTAAATTTCCTAACAGGTTTCAAAAAGCAAAATTTAGAGAAATGATCCAGCACAATAAAGATCCCAACGTTACCAGACTTCGACCTGGGATAAGGCCCTAAAAAATCTATATACAGTTTTTGAAAAAACCGCCGTGTTTCCGAACTTTTACCCAATGGTGGACGCATTACAAAATTAGGGTGCTTGGTGCCCTTGCATATTTCGCAAGAGTTGATGTAATTTTTGACATCGTTGACTAAATTTGGCCAGAAGTAAAAACGTCTGATGCGTTCCAATGTTTTATTTATACCCCCGTGTGAAGACAGGGGGCTGTCGTGAGCCCTTTGAAGCACCTCCTCTACCATTTCTTTGGGGATCCAAAGTTTCCACACTAAATCATCTTGCAACTGTTCTCCGGTGCAGTGTTCTGTACGTCGGTATAAGTAATTGTCTACAATTTTCAAATCAGGTGTCTTGTCTATAGTTTTTCTAACGCGTTCAAGTAGTTCGTTGTATGAGGTGCTGTTGAAATGTTGAGATTTCAAGTCTACGAAAACACCACAATCCCCAAAAGCGGACAGGTTAAAAAATTTAAGTTCGGACAGATCGCCAACGTTAGTACGCGAAAGCGCATCAGGAACCACGTTCTGACTTCCTTTTCGATGTTCTATTCTGAACTGAAAGCCCTGCAGTTTCAGAGCCCATCGTGCCAACCGTGAATTCAGGTCTGTTTGGGTCATGAGCCACTTTAAAGAGGCATGATCCGTTATAACAGTAAACTCATGACCTTCCACATATGCCCGAAATTTCTTAATGCTTAGCATTGCTGCTAAACATTCCTGTTCGGTTACAGAGTATTTGCGTTGGGCTTGGTTTAGTTTCTTCGACATAAATGCGATCGGAAACTCTTCGCCCTCCGCAGTTTTCTGAACCAACACACTTCCTATTCCAGTGCTGCTTGCATCACAGTGTATATAGAAAGGCTGCGAAAAGTTTGGACTATGCAGCACTGGGGCGGTTGTCAATATGGACTTTAATTTATCAAAAGCCTCTTGGGCTTCGCTGGTCCACTTAAATTTTCTGTTGGCTTTCAACAAATCCGTTAATGGTGAAGTCAGAGAAGCGTAGTTCATGATGAACTTCCGGTACCAACCGGACATACCCAAAAATCGTCTGATTTGCCTAACAGATCCTGGGGTAGGGAATTCTATGATGGCCGAAATTTTATCCGGATCCGTGCGAATTACACCATTACCCACTACGTGGCCAAGATACCGGACTTCTCGTACGCAAAACTTAGATTTCTCAATATTAATAGTCAAACCTGACGAACTTATTTGTTGCGAGATGATCCCTAAAACCTCTAAATGTCTATCGAAGCTATCCGACACGATCAACAAGTCATCCAGATAAACGAATACTTCGGTCTTTAATTCCGCAGGCACGACCTTATCCATGAGCCTAGACATGGTCTGAGGCGCGTTGCATAGCCCAAAAGGCATGACCTTGAAGTGGTATAAAGGTCGTCCGGGTACAGTAAACGCCGTCTTACCTTTCGATGACTTGTCAAGTGGAATTTGCCAAAAGGCGTCTTTCAGGTCGAGGCTCGTGATGAACTCGGCCTTGGGTAATCTACTTAAAATCCCCTCTATATTCGGCAAAGGATATGCATCCTTAACAGTGACCGAGTTAACCTTGCGGGAGTCCAGGCACAACCTAACCTTCCCGGGCTTTCGAACTAAAACAACTGGAGACGACCACGCACTGTCCGACTCCTCAATCACGTCCATTTCCAACATTCTATCTAATTCGGCGTAGATTAATTTTTCTATGGCAGGGGACACTGGAAAATGCCTTTGTTTGATCGGAGTTGCTTCACCCACGTCAATCACGTGTGAAACGATGTTTGTTCGCCCGAGACCTTTCATTCTAAACGATGGAAAAGTATCTATTACCCTTTGTAACCGTTGTTTCTCAATATCCGACAATGAACGTTGTTCCGATGTATCGGGAAAAGGTGGTGAAATTTCGGGTAACCCTAGTTCGGATATGAGGCCTTGAGGTAATAGGTTAAAACATTGCCAAAAATCAATACCCAAATAAAGATCTTGAGCCAGAGTAGGCACTATATATAAGCAGATTGGTCTCGCAACACCCCTGAAAGTAATTTCCGTTTTAACATACCCAACAACTCCTTGCGATTTACCATCAGCTGTTTTTACGAGGGATTTGATTTTCTTATATTTTTCACCAGATTCTAAAAAACTTTTTGCAGCTATCGATCCTAAACAACTTATGGACGCCCCGGTATCTAGTAGTCCGCTAAACGGTTTACTAAACAGCATCACTTCAGCATAGGGCCGTATGTCGTGGGGTCTATCATAAATAGAACTTAAAAGATTTCGTCGATTATTTCTTACGATACGCCAATAGTTTCTCAAACGTTTAATAGAACGACTTTTCTTAGGTGACAGTATAGATTCAGTGAAAAGTTGAGACCTTCTAGCATTATACTCGGCTAAACGAATGTGGAATGGTTTGAAATAGGTGGGTGGATTATTTATGGTACCATTTTGGGGTATTGCAGGCGGGTTACTAATAATTTTAACGGACAAATCAGGTTTACCCTCGGTTGGGGTATACTCAGTCTTAGAGGACGAAAACGGTAAGATTTTTAATTGGTTTTTAGAAAACGTGTAATGTTCCCTAGATGTATCTGAATTTGGTTGAAATAACCGTTCATTAACAATAATAGTTCCCGGGTTGTTACAAGATTGTAAAACATTCGGTGAGTGTTCTGAATCGAGGGGTTGAGAATTATTCAGTCTTGGCTTGTACTGGAGGAGATCGGAGTCATTGGTTTGCGTGCACTGCTCAGTGCACTCGGCTGGAAGTTTTTTTGCTTACATTTAACACATTTGGGCTTAAATACATTCGGTTGCCCACAACCATAACAGAATACTCGTCTTTCTTCTAAACAGTCATGCCACCGGTGTCCAGTTCCCTCGCAGTTCCAGCACGTCAGAACGATAGCTGATATTTCCTCTTGATTAAGAGGATTTTCCTCCTCCTCTACAATCTCATTCACCTGTTTGCGCTGCACGAAAGACGTTGCATAAAGGTGTTTCCTACCAATATTTTGTAAGAAGAATTCCCTTCGTCGGCAAATATCTCGCAATTTCGACACCGACTCAATATTAATATTTAAAATTTCGTGCTGTATTTCAGGCAGCAAGTTACGCCGCAATATTTCTATTAGAACCTTATCATCTAGCGGGTCGGTCAATCGATCAGAAACCTCAACAATCGCATCATAAAAATCGTCGAAGTTCTCATTCAATTTCTGTTTTCTATCACGTATCATTTCACGTAAGTCTACGTCGGTCCGGGAATCATTAAATTGCCTACGTAAAGCACTACAAAGATCCGGCCAAACTATAACACGAGTCATTTTATGGTACCTCCAAAACCAGCAGCTGGCTTTGGATTCAAACAACATGGAGATATGATCACATAATAGACTAAAGTTACCATTCAAAGTTTGCCTAGTCAAAGCCTCTACTCGGTATATAAAGTTTTCCACCGACATGCCCTTCGAATCGCCAGAGAATTTAATCCGCCAATTGTGGATTGTGTATCCGACTTTCTCTGGTCTCAAATCATAAAAGTTCGATACTTCATTTCGGAACCCATTTAAAGGTCGATTTGCCTGGCCGTTGGGCAATTGACTAGAGGTGGAGTTATTCAAACCCAAAAGCTGTTCTAACGTTTGGTTTTCTAGAGGGGCTACATGATCAAGGGGTGGTGAATTTCCATTATTTTGAGAGTTAGACACTGAAGAAGCTCTTCCGATAAGATTTGAGGCGACGATAGAGGGATTTGATCGGTCAATAATGGATTGAATTCGAGTTTCCATCATAGAATTTAATTGTTGGCTAAGGACACCCAACATTTCCCCCTGTTGTTCTTTTATAGTTTTACTAATTAAACTCTCGATTCCCTGCATGCTATCCTGTGATATTTTATGCTCGCTATTCCCTATGACAGAATCCAAAGTTAAAACAGAACATTCCAGAGTCGGGTCAAAGTTAACTGAACGCTGGGCATTAGACCGAGTTATCAGTGGTGGTGGATATTGAGATGGTTTGGGCGTACCTGCTAAAACAGCGGCTAAGCTGATTTTACAGACAGGACACGTGGGGTTTGTTTTGGCATATTTTGTCAAACATGACTTATGGAATCTATGTCCGCAAGGTGGCGTGGTCCCGTATTTAGGCTCAGAAATAGCATTCTGACATATCCCGCAGCTTGGTAATGCTATTGCCCCCAAAGAAGTCTCCTCCCCGTCGTCCTGAGGCATTGTTGAGCAAAAATTAAAATAATGATAGACTTCTACTAGCAAAAACGCAACTAATTACAGGCTGAAACTTTTTGAAATCAACAGCAAGAATCTTAAGAGAAAAAACCAATTCAATAAAAAAAAATCCAATGCTTAAAAAAAACGAGTGCATTAGTTCAAACAAAAAAATAAATTCCTAAATTAAACAAAAACAAAAAAAAATTTATTTGTTTTTTTTTTCAAATGACTGAGAAAAAGAAACGAACCAAATCGACTATACAATAGCTTGCTTGATTTCATGGCAGAATTCTAGGATAAGGCAAAAAAAAACAAGCCAAAAACACAATTAACGCAATCGTATAGTAATTGAAATAGAAGTAAGAAAAAACAGAGGAAGGCAGATAGAGTTAATAGGATACCGTTGGAAATGGCGAAGTTAAGTCGGTAACAGTGAGAGCTTAGCTCAACTAGTCATTCCTAAACTTAACCCATACAATATCAGAAAACAAAGGTATTACCTAAATGCACATACAGTTAAACGGCCTGGGCCTAGCTAAACAAAATCCAAACACCAGTATTTCCAAGAAAAACTAATATGAATAAGCGGTCAAACCTTTTAACAATAGATAGAAGGCGAATAAATAGTCTCAAGTTGGTTAACAGTACGTCCAGAAACATTACTGTTACAGTTCCTACTAAAGAGTATTTTATCGAAGACAAAAGAAAAGAAGGGGGAAAAATAAGGAAAAATAGAAAATAGATGAAAAACAGAAGAATGAAATTAGTTCAGGAGCCACACATACTAAAAAAAAATATAAGTTGTTACATCGACCACCAAGTGTGTGGGCCCCACGTTGGGCGCCAAAAATAATTATCTGTAGCATACAACCTCCAAGGGTTGCATAAAAAAAAGATGGAAGAGGTTCAGCATTCGTCAGCCCATGCACGTATTACTTCCGGCTGGGTCTCGTCGGCTAGTGGGATGGGTCTTGCAGGCTGTTCGAATTGAACAATTAACGTTGTTGTGCACAGAATCTTATTTTATTTGTACGTGCTACTTAAAAAGGGGTTTTCTCGAGAACCAATAGTGAAGTGAAAGAAACAATGGCGTAATTGTGAATGAATTTGACATATTTAATAGGTGCTGATGTTAAACCTATTTCCCCTCCCAACCGTGATCATGTAATTAAAAGCGATAACATAGTACATGATCCCAATGATAATCACCCTATCCTAGCCTTCGCCTGAAATCAAAACAAAGTGGTTTACCAATTCATTTTAATTTTATTACATAAATAATTCAAATTCTTCTCATAACGTAAGTTACTTAGCAAATATAAATCTACTTAATCTCAAAACCAAATGCCGGAAATATTTTTTTTTCTTTACATATTTACTAGTTAAACGTTACTTATTAATATTCTATTAATACCCTACTTATGAAACGAACAAAAATATATATTTGGTTTCCCCTCTTTTCTTTCAAAATCACTTCCGAAATGTGTGCGCATAAGGAAAAAAAATTCAGCCAAACAATAGTTAAGGGTGCATCCCGTTCGGATACCAAGGACAAATGTATGTATACACAGGAAAAAATCAGCTTGATTATTAATTACGCTAATGCGTATTCAATCCGTTTTGACAAAACAAAAATTGTAGTTACCTTTACGCGGTTAATCGCTCATTCAAAATTAGCACACTGATGTTAAAACTTGCTCTACGGCCACATGGGTAAGCTTTTACTTGAAGCTATTTAGTTTTACAAAAAAAACCTTGTTAAAACATAAGTGCTTATAATTTGTTCCTGTGTATGCATACGTAAATAATATAATGTATTTAATTATATATATAATGTTATGGTACTAGATTTTACGTTATTTAATTTTCATTAACCTTTGTCTACTTAAATGAATGTATTTGTATACAAACTTTAACCACCACCCTCGTAGACTACCTTTAGGTTTTACACATGATCAGTAATCGATGGGGGTTTGGCAATTATTAAATTTTCAAAAAAAACAAGTGATAAAAAAAAATTTAAATAAACTTACGGTCATCAGGATCCCACGATGAAAGATCTTTCATGATGTGATACGTTGGTGATGAATAAGTTGTTGTAGTAGTTGAGTCTAGACAGCTGAAATTCGTTTTTGGGTTTTTTTTTTTTTACTGTGTGACGTATGTCATCTTTTAAAATAGACAAATTTAGCAATTAAAATAACACCCCACTATTTTAAATTTTACGTTGGCATCTTCACTTTTTGATTTGGGTTTTGTTACACACGATATTTAGGCTGTCTTTGTTTCCCTAACCCGCACACACTTTAGAATTCAAAAATATTTGTTTTTTTTTATAATACAAGCAAAAAAATTAAAATTTTGATAAAAATTTGGTTACGATAAACACAACTTAATGAGTTTAGATAAATTTTACATTTTTTTTCTTAGACACTTAGGTCATTAGGCAAATATTATTTAAATTTAAAGAAACTTTTAATTTTCACATCGACTTTTAAAAAAAACTTTGTATACGATCTGTGATAACTTGTGATATAAAGGAACTGCGATATTAGGTTAATTAGACTTTAAGTGATTCTAGTCCCGTACTTGTGCAGGTGTTTTTTTTTTCTTTTATACACAATTTTAAATAATTTTTAAGTAAATTTTAAGTAAATATTTTCATCCTTTTTGTAGAGAAAAAAAATGTCACTTATTTCAAAATTCTGTAAATTTTTTTCCCATCCGGTTTTCATCAAACACACAAGGCAAGGCTAATATTTTCCGGCCGGGCAGATAATATGCCCACTGGATAAGCCAATGGAAGTACGTATTTCCTGGTGTTCCAACAGGATTTGATGCTTTCCCTAGATCCCGAGAATTACTCCGTTGCTGTCTAGCACCAATTAAACGGGAGATTGCCGAAAGATTCCCATACATGAAACTCCGAACCTGGTGCTAGATAACAACCCAAAGCTAACGAATAAGGTCTTCTGCAATGCGAAACATAAGAAAAACCATAAGAACCTGTGAAATTCATGTCACTTAATATAACTTACTCTACAATGAGGCTACCAAAAATTTTCCGCAATCGCTGGTCAAAGAAAAAGTCCCAGTTTACTGTATGTTTTGCACAGTTGGTGATCAACAAATTAGGATGCACAATTTAATTGGGAAGCAGGCGCTGCGATTCCTATTACTTCTATGTTTCACCACTACACGTTTTAATACTACGCCGACCGTCCGATGCTACAAAATGGTGTTCACAAAATAGCGTGCTGTTCTCGAAAATACCATTTTTATACGATAAATTGTCTGATGCAATAATGGAAGGATACAGCTAATTCAGCGTATTAATTCCTTTGCACTTGACTTTTGACTGGAATGCAAATAGACCGCCTTTTATAAAACAGAGCTGCTTCACAAAGCACCTGTTTCTGCCCATATGTCCAAAGACAGAGGTGGTACGTTTAGTAGACCACAGTTTGAGTTGCCAGACAATAATAATATGGTTTAACGCTAAAAAAACCCGCTACAAGCGCCCCTACACACTAACAATAAAATGGGCAACCGCTTTAAGATTCTTTGCACAATGGTCATATCAGCTAAATGTTGGAAATGACTTCAACTTATCGGTGGCTCAACCTACGGTTAGTAAAATTTTGTCTGAAGTTTTGGATGCGATGAGTATCACGATTTGTAAAACTTGGGTGAAATTTTAAATGTCGGATGATGAAATAACAGAATGCAAGAGATTTTTTATGAGCGAACTAGTTTTCCTGGAATCATAGGCTGTGTAGACGGTACGCACTTTTAAATGGTAGGGCCTAACAAGAGTTCTCAACATTTATATTACAATAGGAAAGGTTTCTTCAGCATAAATGCAATGCTAGTAAGTACAAGCTGTTAATTAAAATACTAGTAAAAATTGAGTTATTAACTTATTTTTTTTATTACATATTTATAAATAGATCTGTGACCATAAGATGCGTATAAGATATATAGATGCCAGACATTCAGGCTCTGCTCATGATTCCACCCGCTGGAACCATTTTTGATGACGCCCTACCGATCAGCGGATGACCATAGTGCAGAAAGTCATTGCAACTCGGTGCATGCAAAGGCGAGAAATATTATTGAAAGGGTGATAGGAGTGCACTATGATTCTCAAAAACTTACGCAAATCGTCAACGCCTGCGCACAGTGTTACCGTCGGATATTTTCAAAAAGTACCAAAAAAAGGGGATATCTACAAAAAAAGTGGCACCAAAAAGTGGATTTTTTTAAAAAAAGGGGCACATCTTTTAAAATCAAAATAAGAACACCACTTTATGTATTTTTACGTTTTTTTTTTATTTATTATAATTCTAAATGGTATAAAAACTAAAATAAATATTTTGTTTAAACTTTGATAGTATTACAAGTAGAACTGTTGCTATAAGTCTTATACGCTTAACAGTTTTATTTGGTTTAATATCTTTAGTTTTTCTAAAATCTTTATGGATGAAGTTTCCTGATGATCTGGCCTAAGCAACCAGTGAAATGCGCATAGGAATAGCTTATCCCATCAACAATAAATTTCAAGTGTTTTTATCAATAATAAAAACTGGGAATTAAGCACGAATAACAAAATCTTTTGAAATTAAAATTTTGTATTCCCAAAAATTGAAATTACTTTTTGATAATAAACAGGCAAGTGCACGGCCTAAAAAAACACTTAATTGTCAACATCTTTTGTAAAGTTGTTGTTGTTTTTATTTTGTTTTTCTTAACCTACTTACAACTACAATTAATGTTGAGAGAATTTCAACTAATTGTAGTGGGGAATGTAAGATGAGATGAACCCACTGTTTATTGTTGATGTGTTTTGTTTAAACTTTGATAGTATTACAAGTAGAACTGTTGCTATAAGTCTTATACGCTTAACAGTTTTATTTGGTTTAATATCTTTAGTTTTTCTAAAATCTTTATGGATGAAGTTTCCTGATGATCTGGCCTAAGCAACCAGTGAAATGCGCATAGGAATAGCTTATCCCATCAACAATAAATTTCAAGTGTTTTTATCAATAATAAAAACTGGGAATTAAGCACGAATAACAAAATCTTTTGAAATTAAAATTTTGTATTCCCAAAAATTGAAATTACTTTTTGTAAATATTTTTCTCAAAAAGTAATTTTTATAATATATTTACTTTGATGTTTTGGTAATTCAAAAACGTTAAACTTGTTTTCTGCCAAAAATGTTTTTTGAATTATGACATTGTTGCAGCAAATAGAAGATATTTATGCAATGTGTTTTATATATTCATTTAGTAATATATTTCTTGTACTATTCCTTCTGAATACATTTTCTTTGGTTTATTTAAGACACTATATTGCACAGGTAGACATTTAAAAACTTTTTAGAAATTTATTTGCCCATTCCACCTGATTCTTATGTTTTTGGAATGCTAAAGACGAATATGAACACAGTTTTCTCCCATCACGTCACATTTATCAGATACACCAATAATTGTAATTTCGGATGATGTTTTGTACCAAAATTAATAACAAAATCTATAGTTTTATAATTTTATTCTACAGTCAACCTAATTACAAAAGTTGTAGGCCCAGGCCTACGATATCGACAATAAAATTTCTTTCGTATATTTGTTTTGAAAACAAAAACAAGTTTTAGTTTTTATTATTGCTTTCAATATAAATATGCGAAAGAAATGTTCTTATCTACACCGTAGGCCTGGCAGCTAAGCTATAATTGGATGAAAACAAGAAATCCTATAACAAAAAAAAACGAAAATATCACTTTTTCAAATTCTTTATATATAATCAGTTCCTCACTTTAATACAAATAAATGCACGGCATGGATACATGCTACTAAATTTAAGTGCTAGTGTTTTAATTTCTTTACTATAGCATATTTAGTTTTTATCCAATTTCGTTTATTATTGCTTCAAATTTTTGTAATCAGGTTTATATAGGTAGAACAATACTATAAAACTGGATTTTGTTATTAATTGTGGTACAAAACATCTTCAGAAATTACAATAATTGGTGTATCTGATAAATGTGACGTGATGGGAGTAAACTGTGTTCATGTTCGTCTTTAGCATTCCAAAAACATAAGAATTAATTGGAATGGTTAAACAAACTTTTTCAATGTCGTCCTGTGCTACATATTTATTAATGGTCAGTTTCACACAAATTTTACAATTAATTGTTCTTAAAACGACTTCCATACTTTCGTAAAATGTCTTTAGCCTATTTGTTACTTCATTTTTGATTAAAGCTAACTTAGTAAAAACACGCCCAGCAGAAGCACTACTATGTGACAATGTAAAAATATGAGAGATCAATTTGTACAAGTTTGTATATATATATAGGTATATTCATCAAATCTATTTTTCAATGTTCCTATTTAACGGCAAAAATCTTCATCATTCGAAATTTTAAATATGTGTTCGTAATTCGTGTCATTTACTTTAATCTCTAGAAATTTAAACTCGTGTATAAATGCATTTGGGTAAGTTATAATATCTTTAAACTCTGAAACTAATTCGAAATAGTTTATATATTCATTAGACACTATAAATATTGGGTCTAAATACTTCAATATATTGAGCTTTATGTTTTTTATATCAATTCTTATTATCAATCAATTATTATCAATTTTTGGTAAAAACTTAGATTTTACTTTTAATGTCAATTACACAAATTTTAGACAAGTTTTCGGTACACAACAGTTTGGTTTCTGCTTCATGACTTCTAAGGAGAGACAAAATACTTTTTTTACCAAATACTTTAAACTTTTTGCTATATACTCTTTTAAATATTTATAGGAATTTTTCCTAATTCTTGTATTTTAAAAGAATATATAGCAAAAAGTTTCAAATATTTGGTAAAAAAAAAGTATTTTGTCTCTTCTGAAAAGTTGTTGTTTTTGAGTTACGAGGTTGCGGAAGAAAACCATGGATATGTGGGATATCTTTATACCCTTATTCATAATAAATAAAATAGGTTAATAGAAAGTTTATTAAACCGATTTTCAGCTAACCACGCATGACAAGAAAAAAATTTCATATAAACTTGCTTACATATGGGCATTTCCTGGGGTCACGAACGTACGTTCGTTCGCTTTCAATGTAAAAAAAATATAGAAAACAAAACTTTTCATAGCATTTTTTTGCTATTCGATAGCATTTGGGTAACTCTATGTTTAGTGCAAGGGATGGATTTCATCGAGTTTAAGTTTTCATAATGATAATTATAAACATGTGGTCACGAACGTACGCAAAATAGAAGTCAAATTTGGCTGACAGTAGTGAAATGTAGAAATCTGCGTAATGAAACGGAATATTCAAAACAGATTAATTTATTTTAAAAGTGTATTAATGTAGGCCTCCATCCAGTATTTACAAAATAAAATATCTGTCTTGGTTTTTGTTTAATTGGCCAATGTACCGGTCGCGAACGTACGCGCCACGAACGTACGATTTTTCCATATGCTTTTTTATTATTATCACCATAAATATCTTCAAATTTCCTTAACATAAAAACTTTATACTCCTTTTACAATTGATTGTAATGGAAAGATTATGAAGAAAGAGTGTTAACATAACATATTTTTTGCATTTAAAGTAAGTATATACAAATGTCCTTAGAAGTAGAAAATATAAGAATATATTAAATTTTCCAGTTTTTAGCGCAATATCCTCAAGTAAAATAGCTGAGATATGCTATGAAACCATTCTTTTATAAAAACATAAACTTTTTTTATAATAAAAAGAGATGATTATCTATATTTCATTTTTTCATCCTGGTAGACCATTCTAGGGAAATGCCCATATACATATATTAAAACAGTTTTACATATATTGAAGCTGGGGGTTATAATAAAACAGAAAGAAAAAAAGTACATTTTCCTAGCGTAAAAAGTATCAAAAAAGTGGCAAGAATCGTAAAAAGTACCACATTTGGGTGCATTTTGTAAAAGTGGCCAAATAGTATCCAAGCAGTCGAAAAAGTGGCAAATTGCCACTTTAGTGGCACCAACGGTAACGCTGCCTGCGCAGCTCTCCACAATATTTGTGTTGAATATAATACATCGTTTCCCGATAGTGATGCACAAATTCCTTCAGAGGAAAGGGAAACGAATGATATGAGTTATGAAAATGAAAGGGCTGATTCTACCGAAGCTATCGAACTGTTACAAAAAAACTCTTTTTTGTAACAGTTTAATTCAAGGTATATTTACACAAGGTAGACTCGTTTGGGAGTGTAGACATGCTGCTCTATAAAAAGAACCGAGTTGTCAAAATTGTCTTCATATAAAACAAAAACAATTTAACGCACACTTGCACAAATTTTGGCTCATATACACGAAATTTGACGTTTGGGTTCCAACTAGGGGTAAACAGCTGACAAACATATGGGCCAACGAGTTTACCTTGTGTAAATATACCTTGGTTTAATTTAGGTTAAGTAAAATGTATTAAATTATATGTATGTTTTTCAAACAAAAATATAAATAAATAAAAATCTCAATAAAAGTAAATTAATTATTTGGAATTAATTGTCTTTCCAATAATTCTAGTTTCTTCTTCTTTATAGAGGCATCAAGTTCCAGTAGCTTTTGTTCTTTTTCTGTTTTTCTTTTATATATTTTAAGTCGTTCCTCTTCTATTTGCAGTCTCTTCTTCTGATAAATAGAGATATCTTTTAAATATCCCTTGATAGACTTGGAGTGACTGCATCGCTCTTGTAGCACTTCGGTTTGCATCCTTAATAATGTCACCCGTTCCTTTTCAGCAGTCTCGGAATTGGATGTGGACCGTACCCTTGTTGTATGATTGAGGTTTGTTTCGGATGAAGTCATAACTAAATTTTCCGAAGTAGTATTGGGAGTTTCTTTTTCAATTGGGTACGCTGCAAACTGTACTTCTTCTCTGAATCCTAATTCATCACCGACCGGGTTCACTTGTTTATTCTAATAAATAAGCAACAGCGTCTTTCAATGGAGACAACGGAACCTACTTATAAACTCCTCCTCCTGTTGCTTTAGCTTCAGCTTTGTTGTTTACCAGCTTCTTTTTCACTTTGAATTTCAAGACCTTCCACACCTTTGAATTGTATTAAACAATTTTGTTACCAAAATTTGAATTAATCATTGCTGTTTTTTTATTCTTACTTACTTTGTGCCAACCGTCACCGTCACGAACTGGAGGTCCTAGCGGATTCAATTTCTCTCCAAAAGCTTTCGAAAATTAATGGTTTTATGCCCTTCCGAAAACCCTTAGCATAAGCAGGTTCTTTTTCCATTTCAGCAACCAGGGCTGCCAGATGTGACGATTAATCGTAATTTTGACGAATTTTTGTTCCGGAATTAGCAAAGTGCTGACTTGCTGATTTTTTTTTTAAAAGTGACGATTTTTTTTAGTCTCCAAAGTCTGAATAAAAACATAAAATTTTCTGAGACGTTCGTTTTTAAATCTTGGAATGTTAAACAGCCGTACCTTAACAAGAGCGGAAGGCGGATTGTTTTCTTTCGCTTAGCTTTTACGCTGAAATGCCAAACCCAAGCAAGAGCATCAACGTTGTGTCACGAACAATTGTGATAGCTTTCTTTTTTAATAAAACCCACAAATTATAAATAAAAATAGAGATAAAAACGCTAGATTGATCAAAAAATAGCTAAATTGCCATTATTAATAAACAATAGAGGCAAACTTCACTATTAAACGAGCTGTAAAAATCGGGTTAAAAAAACGCGTGCCGCTTTTGTTTAGGTACGGCTATAATATGCAAGTCTTAAGAAAATCTTTAAATGGTTATTTTCAGAGTACAAAAACAACAATGTTACACTTGGTTTATCTTTCGTCAAACCATCATCGAATGAATCTTTCACTAACTTCTGTATAAATCACATTATCACGAGTTGTAAGATAATATGGAATAATATGCTATGGAAGAATCTCAGTCGGTTTACAGTTTTTCCCATGTGATAAATCTTCTACGATTAAAAAATGCGGTCATCATTGATCGAAGACGCTCTGTATGAGACTGCCAGTATCTCTTACACGATTGAAAATGCTAGCTGGGTATGAAGTAATTATGTTTTTGTTTGAATGTTTTTTTTATAAAAATCAAACAAAACTGTTTAAAAAAACTAAATTTTAAGTTGTCCGTTTTTTTTTGACGATTTATCGAAACGTGAAAGAAGATTTTTTAATTTTTTCTCAGGAAATTGACGATTTCTCACAAAGTCATCTGGCAGCCCTGTCAGCAACTAAAGTTTCAAACTGCTTTAACGAAGTTATCTGATTGGATATGGATTTAATATCATTCGAAAAGCCTTTAAGTGCTGTGTCTATTGACTGTAAAAAACATGTCTTTTTAAGTTTCGCGTTTTTGTATAAAAAGTAAAATTTTTTTTACAAAAGTTAATGTTAATTTTAAAGAAAATCTATTTTTAATTTTTACTTCTTAAATTCAGCCCACTTGTTGGCAGAAGTTGTGTTTGATAGCCATTTTCTTTGTTAAAAATTTGGACAATTTTACACTTAGGGCCATTATTAAAACTTTCAAAAAGTTATTTTTAGGATGAGTCTGACAGATAAGTGGTTTTTGGTTATTACTAGTGTTCGAAAATAAACAGAACATTATTTAGTGTAAAGTAACTTTTTCACTTTATAATTCCCATGTGGTTTATTTTATTTTTGAATAAATAGTCAAAGTTTGTTCAAAACATACTAAGTAGATATCAAGAATGATAGAAATAACGATTACGACATCAGGCAGATATGAAAAATATTTACTGCGCATGTAGGAAGTATGACGTCACACAATCTTCGTTCTCATTGGCTAATAATTGTTAGCTTTCAAACTGTTATGTTTAAACATGACAGTGGCACAATTTATTATTTTTCTATTTAAATTATTTGAAAACTGAACATTTTTTATTAGAATTTACTTTTTTCTTCATATTTTTATTTTTAACTTACATAAATACATATTGTCTATATATCAGCTATGGTTAAATATATAGACATTTAATTAAAATCACGCAACACTTTAGTTTTTCGCAAAATGTCCCCCTTTGTTTTTTGCGGTTAATTTGTTGGCATTTGCCCACTGCACACTTTATGCTTGTGCTCTTTTCTGCTCTCTTCTATTTTTATTTCTTTTTCTTTATTACACTACTTTTAACACACGTTTGATCACTTTTAAAAATTTTATTTATTGTAATAATATTTTTAATATAAAATACTAAGCAAAATTCTTATTTATTATGACAATCAGAGCTGCCGTTTTTGGTTATTTCTAACCAAAATTGGTTATATTTGTTTTCAACGTGGAGATGTGAATATTTTTTTCATTTTGGTTACTTTTTTCTAAAACAATAATAATTACGAACGAATATGTTTTTCTTGGTACTGTGTACAACGATTTTTTCATTATTTGTTACCAATGAACGGAAGTTTTTTATAATCCCTTTCAAAACAGCAACCAAATAATTTTTTAAGGTTTTTGCTAAGAAAATATTGCCATTTGTTATTTATATATTAAGAACGCCATGATCTGAAATCCTAAACAAATGAAGTTTAAAACAATGGAGATTTTCAATTATTTTTTTTTAATGAGCGTAGTTTTTCTTGATTTTAAGAGAAGTAAAGATAATTAGTACTTAAAGTAGGAAGTGCATAAAATTATCCGGAATCGATTTTAGAAAATTACTGAAAAATTACACAAAAGTCGTTTTATTGTTTTTAAAAACTTAAAAATAAGTTTAAGGTTCTGAATTTTGGTTATTTCCAGAAGTATATTTATATACATATTTAAAAATATAAGTAGGAATTTTAAAGATTTTTTAAAATTACATTGATTTATCAATATAATTTTAAAATTTATGGAATTTTCTTTAAGAAATGGCTGTAAGTTTAAAGAAATTTGAAATTTAACTGTTTATAACTTATCGGTATGTATATTTATTTAATGTTTTTTAAGATAATTAATTGGTAAAAAAAAACTTTTTACTGTCACTCATATACTTTTTCCCCATTGAATGTACGTTACGAAAGGCGAGAGGCAGTAATTTTTTACAATGATTTACAAAATATTTGATATATTAGAACAATTTTGAAACATTTTTTTATAATAAGAATCTTAAATTTGAAAAAAAATTTACACAAAAGAGAAAAAAGTTTTTATAAAAAATAATCGCCATATCGGCAAACGTAAATTTCCATCGACAAAAGGATTAAGAAATCGCCACATTTGACAGTCCTACCAATAACAGCTAAAAAGCGGAAAACTATTATCAATTTTTGTTATTTATAACTGGCATATTAAAAAATATAATTTTTTTTTTTATATATTCCTCTAACTCCCACTGGAGCATAGGGCACCAAAATATAAAAAAAAAATTTTTACGTTATTTTTTTAATATGTAAAAGAATTACATTTCTTGTTTTGTTTTCTTGATTTATAATTATTGTTTTACTATAAAGTGCAAATAACCTTTGTGTTACAATGTATTACAATGATTTTCTCAAATAAAAAGCATTTTAAATTTGGTTATTTTTTTTACATTTGGTGACTTTTTCAAAAATTTTGGTTGTAAAAATTGTATTCGTTGTGGCAGCACTGATGACAATTGATATGGGTAATTCCATGTCAAATCGACCAAGAGTGGGACCCGACCCCTTTCGATTTGAATGAAATTTGGTGAGAAGGTTCCTTTTATCCTATAAGGAACATATATGAACGAAAAAAATTTTTAAAATTTTTTTTTCAAAAGTTACGTCATATTCAAAATGGCATAATTTCGCCGAATTAGCCGAATATGTTGAGTTTATTTTTTCTATATCTCAAAAACTACTGCACATACGAAGATGATTTGTATGTCATTTTAAAGAGAATACTTGGGGCTATAAGCAATATATTGAAGAAAAAATTTTTTTTGGAAAAAATGTAATATCTGCAAAATATTAAATTTTTAAAATGGACTAAGTCAAAAACCTAATTTTTTTTTTGCCTAATTTTTTTTTATATAATACCTCAAACTGTTCTTTAAAAATCCTAAAACTTTGAAGGAGGTGTTTTTTTTTTTTTTTTTAGATATGAATTTTTTTCTTTCGCAACCTTTAAAAAAATAACCTAAAAATAAAATTTTTAAATTTTAATTTTGAGCAATAAGTATTTATAAAATCTGATTTGTTTGAAAAAGTAATATTATTGGTAAGGTTGTTTTTGTTTATTTGTTGCATCTTTTGTTGGGGCTCAATGTGGGCATTTTTTTAAGAAAAGTACACCTTTTGTCACGTTACGTCTTTGAAAGTCGTTTTTTCTTCGTCTCTTTTCCTACCGATAATGCCGGGCTGGTTTCTACAGTTAATACAGTAAAAAAATCGCTGTGCTTAATGCACTTTCAGTCGACACTGATTTAATTGTCAACCATATGTAAGTCTGAAATCAATTATTGCAATTATTCGTGTTTGGAATAGCAAAAAGTGTGATTTTTTTTATTTAAAATAAATAATAGTCAAAACGGTAATCATGGAAAGTAATAAGTGTTCAATTGGCATAGTTGATAATGAGGTATGCTCTGAGGGAAAATTCATTAATTGTGTAGATCTTCCTGATAAAGAACGCATTACTCTTAATGCTAGAAGTGGTATTGTGGTCAGTTTTGTTTGCGATAAGCATGATAGACAATTTTGTGAAAAATACACCTTAAACCAAAAAATGTGTGCTGAACCGTATAACATTCATGTAACTCGAGTACAAAAATCATTGAAAGTCGTTACTTTTGAGATTTATACTCATGTTAAGGTAATTTTTCCTTTAATTGCACCCGGGAAAAAACTGTGTATTTCGTGTTGGAAAAAAATTAGTATTGAAGTGGAAAAATATCAACAAGTGATGCCCCCATCTGAACAAGATGATGTGACATCTGAAATTTGTAGTTCAACAAGTGAAACTGTTTGTTCAAAAACAATTAATCTTGATCGTGTCAATGCTGTTGCAAAAATACTCGGGTTGTCTCCTTTTAAAAAAAAATACTTAAATCGATCAAAAACTTATGTCCAGCAAAAATATTATGAAATTATATCTAAACTACAATCATGCTTTAAGCATGTTACGGATAGTTCTTTTGACTCAATTGACGATGACAATTTAATTGTTGATGACAACCCAGAATTAACTGGAAAAGAAATGATAGTACAGTTGAAGAACAAATTTGATAATACTAGCAAATTGAGTGAAAAATTACAAATCCTGTCAGTCTTACCATCAAGTTGGTCAACCCAAAAAATTGTTGATATTTTCGGAGCAACTTCGTACATGGCTAAAAAAATTAAAGAAAACGTAAAAAAAGATGGCATTTTATTCATTCCTGAAAAACATAAAGGTCATCCGTTGTTAAAAACCACGGAAGAAAAAATTCAAGAGTTCTTTAGAAAACAAGACGTCAGCAGAGAACTACCCGGTAAAAAAGAATATAAATCTGCTTATGAAAACGGTCTGCGAGTGCAAAAACAAAAACGGTTAATCTTGGGTAACCTAAGTGAAATTTTTCACATGTTTAAAGAAAAATATCCATTTGAAAAAGTTGGTTTTTCAAAATTTGCAAGTTTAAGACCACCCGAATGTGTTCTAGCTGGTGCATCTGGTACGCACGTAGTATGTGTTTGCCGGATTCATGAAAATTTTAAAATGCTATTTCAAGGTGCTAGACTTGAAAAACTAAAAATGAAGGATGGATCTCAACCATTTTCTTCATATAAAGATTGTATGAAAATGGTTATTTGTAAAACACCTACGGATGACTGTTATCTTGGTGTATGCAATGCTTGTCCCGGCTCGTCCAAATTAAAAAATATTCTCGAAAATCTTTTTACGGAAAATTGTTTAGATGACATTACATATAATCAGTGGATTCAAGTAGACCGCTGCTCTTTGGAGACAGTTATAAAATCAACTGAAGATTTCGTTGATTTTGTTGTAGAATATATTCCAAAATTACTTTGGCATGACTTTGTAGCTAAACAACAAGCCGAATATTTTAAAACTACGAAAAATAATCTTGAGATAGGGCAAGTTCTTGTTGTTGCTGATTTCTCTGAAAATTATTCGTTTTTACTTCAAAATAGTGTTCAAGGAGTGTATTGGAATAACAGACAAGCGACAATTCATCCATTCGCTTGCTATTATAGATCCATTGCTGAGAATGGAAGTGATATCGTACCTCTTAGCTTGGTAATAATATCAGATAACTTAACTCATAATACTACTGCAGTTTACAGCTTCCAAGAGACATTAACAACGTTCCTTAAACATAAGATTCCAAATATTTCAAAAATAATTTATTTTTCTGATGGTGCTGCATCCCAATATAAAAATCGTTACAATTTAGTAAATTTGATACACCACGAAGAGGATTTTCAAATTCGAGCAGAATGGCATTTTTTTGCAACTTCTCATGGAAAAGGGCCAAGTGATGGTTTGGGTGGAACAGTTAAGCGATTAGCTAGCCGAGCCAATCTACAATTGACACCTGATCAACAAATTCAGACACCCGAGCAACTGTGTCGATGGGCGAAAGACAATATTCAAGGAAGCAATTTTAATTTCGTCTCAGATCAACACATTCAACGTACTGAAAAAAAACTGGAAAATAGGTTTAAAAATGCTTCACCAGTTCAAGGAGTACGTTCCTGTCATGCCGCCATTCCTATTTCGAATAAATTTATTAAAATAAAAACTTTATCTTCATCTAGCGAAGGAGAGGATGGTAAATTGAACAATATCGACAAGATTCTGAGCGAACCACGCTTTAAAACCAGGTAAAAAATAACGTTTTAATTCTTAATATTGTATTTACATTGAATAAGGCTTCAACATTCATAGCATTTTCATTTATTTTAGGTTAAGAAAAAGCAGCCCGGCATTAACGGTAGGAAAAGAGACGAAGAAAAAACGACTTTTAAAGACGTAACGTGACAAAAGGTGTACTTTTCTTAAAAAAAATGCCCACATTGAGCCCCAACAAAAGATGCAACAAATAAACAAAAACAACCTTACCAATAATATTACTTTTTCAAACAAATCAGATTTTATAAATACTTATTGCTCAAAATTAAAATTTTAAAATTTTATTTTTAGGTTATTTTTTTAAAGGTTGCGAAAGAAAAAAATTCATATCGAAAAAAAAAAAAACACCTCCTTCAAAGTTTTAGGATTTTTAAAGAACAGTTTGAGGTATTATATAAAAAAAAAATTAGGCAAAAAAAAAATTAGGTTTTTGACTTAGTCCATTTTAAAAATTTAATATTTTGCAGATATTACATTTTTTCCAAAAAAAAATTTTTCTTCAATATATTGCTTATAGCCCCAAGTATTCTCTTTAAAATGACATACAAATCATCTTCGTATGTGCAGTAGTTTTTGAGATATAGAAAAAATAAACTCAACATATTCGGCTAATTCGGCGAAATTATGCCATTTTGAATATGACGTAACTTTTGAAAAAAAAATTTTAAAAATTTTTTTCGTTCATATATGTTCCTTATAGGATAAAAGCAACCTTCTCACCAAATTTCTTTCAAATCGAAAGGGGTCGGGTCCCACTCTTGGTCGATTTGACATGGAATTACCCATATAATGTTTTTTAATTGAACTCTCTGAGTAAATTAATTGCAGGGCTGCCAACTATCACGTAATACATAAATTTTTTGTAAGAAATTACGACTTTCACATTTAAAATAGACTTGGTAATCTTCACAAGGGAACTACTACGTCATCAAACGGTAAAACATGCGCAAGGCGTAATCTTTATTTCTATCATTCTTGGTAGATATTGATACTAACCCCAGTATTTACTCTTCGTAGTTAGCACTTATAGTAGTTTGCCTTATCTAGTCGTATTTTACGAAGTAGTCTTGGGCTTAAGGCTCAGTTAGCCGAGAGTAGCAGTAACAGTAACCTTACCATAAAAAAGTAAGACCAATCTATTTCTAACAGATTGAGACGTAACATCTTTCTTCATAATCTCTCCAGTACAATCAGTTGTAAATTGAGTATTAAATTTTTAGTTAAGGAAATTTTAAAATATTTATAAGAAAATGCATGGTAGTAATAATAATACATAAGTCAATTAAACAAAAACCAATAGCGATATTTTATTTTGTAAATACTGGATGGAGACCTAGATTAATACACTTTTAAAATAAAATAATCACTTTTGAATATTCCGTTCCATTACGCAGATTTTTACATTTCACTACTGTCAGCCAAAGTTGACTTCTATTTTGCGTACGCTCGCGACCACATGTTTATAACTATCATTATGAAAACTTAAACTAGATGAAATCCTCCTTTTTCAGTTAACATAGAGCTACCAAAATCCTATCGAATCGCAAAAAAAAAATCCTAGTAAAAGTGTTGTTTTCTATATTATTTGTACATCAAAAGCGCCTGAACGTACGTTCTTGACCACAGGAAATGCCTATATACAAGTTTAGGCGTTTATACCAAGGCGATTATATCAAAAAATTCATATAAATTTCCTGAAAATAAAAAAAAGAATTTCATACACATACTAGTAATCATCGATTTAGGTGGATCTTAAGTTGAAACATCCTTAATGTTTTCTTTCACCGTTTGTAAATTTTGCGTAAAGATTCAAAATATACGAAAAATGTCAGGATTATACATGGTACCTGAAGTCATCAAAAGATACGAAAAATGTATCTTTCGTATTCTTATGGCATCACTGCTGCAGCTGGTGAAGGTGAAGAGCCTCAAGTCGATAGAATAATGTAGGTAAGGGAAGTCGGCAAATTAGATCCGTAATTTCGGGATAAGGATTGGCTCTGAGGATTGAGATAGTCGGGCTTGATTGGGAAGCAATAACATGGTTTATGTACTCGTTCTGGGTAAATAATAATTCTTGCATCTTGTTCCCCGGATAGTAGTTGTGGAACTTTCTTGCTAAAATTTTTAGGGAATTATCGCAAGATAATCAACAATCAATTCAGAACTGGCACGGACTTGGGGAATCCGACTGTCTAATTAAAACAAAGCATTGTGATGGCCCTAACGGGTGTTGACACAATGTGATTTCTGTCCAGTGCTCTGAATGACAAAGTGAAAAAATTTAAGTAAGCGCGGGTAAACGGCGGGAGTTACTATGACTCTCTCTCTCTCTGCGAATGAACAGGATAGGGACAGAGCTGAGTTAGGTTTTCCATGTTTAATTTGAAGGCGTTCTTTTACCACGAAGTCAGGGTTAGGTGTTCATATTAGAAGAGCCCGATGAGTATGATAGGGTTAATGTTAGGGTAGACAAAAAGGCACGATGGAATGATGAGAAGATGTCCATTCTGGCATGTGCTGAGGCCGAGCTCACTCATAGAGGGGGTATTCGGTTCATGAACATGGCATTGAATGAAAGATTCCCACACCGCACGATAGAGTCGATAAAGAAAATGCGGCAGCGAGATGCTTATAAGGTTAAGGTTCAGGCCTATCTCGCACGTCTTATCGGCTCACGGATTGAACCAACCATTGAAGCGGTTGTGGGAGAGGATAATAACATCATTAGCCAGGGTGACATTGAATCTAGGGAAGTCGTTTCCGATCGTCTTAGTGATGATCGAATTGGAACCTTTCTGCTTGGTCTAGGCGACATTGATGCAATTGATGATTGCTACAGTGTGTCCTGTCTGAACTAAATTGTTAGAAGTATGATTAAGAACGACAAGGAACATGTCCCGCGTAGACTGTCTAGTTACCTAGATGAGATTTTTCTACAAAATCTCGGGACTAGACGGCAAGCTCCCAGTGAGACTTCTGTATTAGACAACCTTCGCAGGAGGCGCAGACATGAATATGCAAATATACAAAGGAACTTTCGCAAACACTGTGGTAGATGCATCAAGACGATCCTAGATGGCACCGAGAGTTTTTTTCAACCGCCTAGGCAGGTAATGGAATCATATTGGAGAAGAATCTTTGAGAGTGTGAATACATCGGAGCCCTAAATGGATTATCTCAATAGGTATTTTATGGGTAATGTGTGGTACCCTATTGATCGTGAAGACATTAGGTGTGCTATGCCCTCCCTTACCGCTGCACCCGGTCCCAGTGGGATCACATCGAGGCAAATCAGGTGTAAGCCGGTCGACGTGTTGTCGGGTCATAAATTTGATGATGTGGTGTGGTAAGGTACCGAGACGATTCCGGGGGGCGCGAACGGTCTTCCTTGCAAAAAAGGAAAAGCCCTCACTTGCGGAAGACTTCAGACAGATAACCGTAGCACTGATTCTGACCAGGATATTCTATTCGATCCTAGCGAGGAGAATTTCTAAGTGCCTAGATTTTAAACGCAGTCAGAGGGGTTTCATGCCGACGGACGGTTGTGCGGACAACACTTCTCTGATAGACTTGCTGCTAAGGGACTACCAGCAAAGATACGCGCCCTGTTTTATGGCCGTATTAGACATTAGTAAGGCATTTGACTCCGTCACACATAACGCGATCATAAATTCTTTAAGATCATATGGCCTTCCTGAGGATTTGGTAAATTATATTAAACATGTGTATGCCAATTCGACAACCAAGCTTGTTGGAGAGTCTTGGGAGTCCACCGATGAAGTCAGATGTGTTAGGCAGGGGGATCCGTTATCCCCTGTGCTCTTCAACCTTGTCATTGATAGGCTAATTCGGAGACTACCTGAGAAGATTGGTTGTAGGATTGGTAATTGCAATAAAAATGTTGCCGCTTTTGCGGATGATCTGATAATATGAGCTTCTACTCCAATGGGATTGCAGAAGCTGCTCGAGATTACATCTGATTTCTTCTGAGTTGTGGACTGAAAATTAATATCTCAAAGTCGCACTCTATATCATTAAAGGGACAACCGAAACAGAAGAAATCTATAGTTGTCCGGAGGATTTCAGAATTAAAGATCAAGTAATTAGAGCGCTGAAGAGAACGGAGGACGAAGGTGGACCTGAAGGACAAATTGGTGGAAAAACTAGATCTCCTTACACGGGCACCATTGAAACCGCAGCAGAGGCTGTTCGCACTACGGACGGTTGTGATTCCGCAGCTATATCATGTACTGACCCTAGGGAACGTCATGATTGGCTGTCTGCGTAATATTGAGAGGAAGGTTAGACGTTTTGTTAGGAAGTGGCTGAGCCTTCCAGACGATGTCCCGGTCGCCTTCTTTCACGCTTCTGTAGAGGACGGCGGTCTGGGAATAGTCTCACTTAGGTGGAAGGCACCCCTGTTGAGATTGGAGCGACTGCAGAAGCTACAGTTACCACTTGACGGTGGGGAAGTGACTGCTGACGCTTTCTTGGCAACAGAGGTCAGCAAGGTTGAGAGGAGACCGACGATAGGTTCGAGTAGGATTGAGTGTAAACTGGACTTGAAGAAATACTGGGCAGATCGTCTGCACCAATCATTCGACGGGAGGGGTTTGCTACATAGTAGTGGCCACTCCACATAGATGGATAGCTGAGCCATCTAGACTGCTGACTGGTAGGGACTTCGTTAATTGTGTGCGACTTAGGATAAATGCCCTTCCTAATCGCTCGTGGTGTTCAATGGGAAGAACATCGGACAGACGGTGTAGAGCAGGTTGTGATGCAGTGGAGACACTGAATCACATTGTTCAGGGTTGTATTAGGATTAGAAGCGATAGGTTAGCTAGACATGATGGAGATGTGAAATATATGGACAGGTCGTTGAGGAGGAAAGTGTTTAGTACCGTGGTAGAGTGCCGGCTGCAAACGGCAGATGGACTTAGGAAACCGGACCTGATAGTCGTTAAGGACCAGGATGTGTTTGTTTTGGACGCACAGGTAGTGACAGACGGCCGTAGTCTGGCGGCAATGCATAATGCGAAGGTAGGGAAGTATAGGACAAGGGGCGTTATTGAGGAGATTAGGGGGCGTTTTGGATAGTGGAGTAGGAAGTCAATTAGCGAGCTCATTAGGTGGAAGTTTTTGAATGTAAGAGAGTCGGCTCTACTGAGCACTAGAGTGATGATTGGCGGTATAGTCGCTCATCGGAGGTTCAGTGGAGAGAATATGAATAGAGTAGGCATGGTTTAGCCGGTTATTAACACCAACCTTGCAGGTATCTCATAGAGATATTTGCATTGAGACCTACTCAATGTTAGCACGTGCAGCCTGCGGATAACAGGTTTAAGTTTTTCGAATGCTTCGTTTCCTCCTTGGCCCGGGCTGGGGTAGTACGCGGCCCGTCGTAAGGGCAGGTCGCTTTTCCAGTCGCGGGAAAAGCGGGTGTGAGAGGTGGGAACGTTCGTAAAAAAAAAATAGGTAAGTTGTCGCAATTCAGGAGGAATTCTTCGGAGATGCCTTCAATTCGACAGCAATCGCCTATGTCCTACCTCCTCGTGGTACCTACCGGTAACATCTAGAATCATTCTAGATGGCTAAAGGACAGGGCTGTAAATTATCCTGATTTCTACACCGCTGTGTTTTGTAAGATATTTGCCATAAACTTTGAAACGAGAAGATATATGGTTCCCGAAAAAGGGTATTTTTTAAAATAAATATTATATTTTGGTCATAAACATGGTAGAATAAGTACAAGGTATAGTCATAAGATATTTTGTTCTCAATTTCAAAACGCATATAACGTCAAACAAAAGAAAATATGGAAAAATATTAAAACAAACTTTAAAAATCATAAAAAATTATTTGGTTTAATATGGGTAAATAATGAAAACTCTCCCTAATGAACATGCCTGGTACTTATTATACTATGGTCATAACTTTTTTTTTTTGTTGAATTTAAAAATTAAACTTTGTAATTGCATCATGTTGCCAGGAAAGAACGTCAGTATTATTAAAAAAGTCTTTAAATTTATCTCTAACCTCAGAGCCTTCATTACTGCCTTTGTGGCTTTCGCATACTTGGATATTTGTAAGATTCGCAGTTTCACAAAACGAGTTTTCTTCCGTACCCAGCAAATTATGAAGAGCACAACAAGCTAGAACAATACTTTCGACCTTTTCAACAGATACATTTATTTCGCGCTGAAGAACTTGAAATCTATTTGCCAATATTCCAAAAGCGTTTTCAACTACTCGGCGTGCTCGTGACAGCCGATAATTAAAAATTTTGTTTTATACAAAAGTTTTTTGGCCATGCGGTTTCAAAATTCTGGACGATAAACGAAACGCATCATCGGAGACAAAAACGTAAGGCACCTTTTAAATATGTATTTAGGAAAACTTTTAAACTATTTAATGAAAAATTAATCGAAAATACCTTTACAGTTGTGCCAGGTAGCTCTTCATCTTCTGGAAAATGTAGTAGGTTGTTTTTAATGCAGTTACCAATTTCTGAAAAATTGAAAGCTGCGGCGTCATTGGCTCTACCATTTGTTCCAACGTCTATCATTATGAATTTACAATTAGCGTCAACTACGGCCATTAATATCACACTGTTGTAACCTTTGTAATTATAAAACACTGAGGCATCTTTAGATCGCGCTCTAAACGCAATGTGCTTGCCATCTGGATATGTATGTGAACCCCATACGTTATTAATAATAATAAAAAAATTATTTCTTAGAAACTTACCAATAGCTCCAAGACACATAGGAAAGTTCCACTTTTGATAAAAAGCTTCGGCAATATTTTTCCATTCCATCGTTGTTCTGCTTCCCTAAAGTATACATATGTACATACATAGGTTTTTTTTGTTAAAAACTATGAATAAACATATATTGTGTACAATTTCAAACTTACATTTAAATATTTACTGGATTGTGCGCTGTAAATTGTTTTAATGGTTTCTGTGACAAGGAACGAAATGGCAGGCACAGAAACACGAAATCCGTATGATAGATCTGTGTAAGAATTTCCAGTAGCCAAAAGCTGGAGAGTAATCAACAGGCTGTAAATAAAATAAATTTTGTTTATGCAAAATAGATCTCTAAAACTAATAAACTTACCGTGTAGATGGTGAAATGCACTCCCTCATGTTTGTATTTTGTTTTTGGATTTGAGGGCCAACAACAGACAACAGCTCTTCAAAAGTTACCTTGGACAGTCTGCAGAAGTTCTGGAAGGCTTTAGGATCTTCCAATTTTAATTCTTTTATTGCAATATGGGTTAGATCTTTCCCACTATTCCGTCGAAGAAGCCATTCACGACTCCAAATTCTTTTCCTCAATCGCTTTGCTTTTTCTTTTTTTTTTTATTTTTCATTGACATTACTGCAATGGCCATAACACAAACACAACATCCTTTTGCTTTTTGTTCAACGTTCATTTTTTTATTTGTTTGATTAATTTAATGTTTTTTAATATTTAGTTTTTTAAAAGTACACTTCTTTTTATTTGGAATTTTATTATTATCTCAGCTGTTCAATATCTTTGATAAGATTTACTTATACCATCCGTGTAAACATAAAAAATAATTACAACAGACTTTTGTTCTCTTTTTTAAACACGGAGAGAATTTCATAATATTTTGATTCTACAAAGTCGTAATACATTGTATTACCGTGTAAACTGGCCTTAAATATCGCCACAAAAATACTTGGTACTTATATAAAAGTATCGAATATGTACTTGTATTTACTCGTATCGTTTCATCCATAATCTCGACTAATTCTAGACTTTCTTTTTGTTCAGTATTAATTCGTACCTCTGCATTCCTTTTTTCCTCGTGTTGTTTGTGCACGTCTAAATATTCCTTTCTGATTTTATCAAATATTGCTCTATAATTTTCACCCTCAGTTTTACCTACTACCTTACTTCAAAAAATTTATTCTCGGTTTCTAATTCTATTCTACGCAGTTTGTGTTTTTTACTATTAATAGTTTCTGTAGTACACGAATTGTTCAATGATTTTTTCCCGTTTGTTATGTACCTACTTAAACATGAATTTTTATTTTCCATCTATTAGTGATCTAACTTTTATCTTAATTCTTTTCTTCATGCAATCTGAATTATTTTAGATCAACAATCATTTGAGAAATATATTTATTTATTTAAATATTATTTTTTTTTATATTTGCATTTGTATACATATATATTTTGCTCGTCTCTTACTTTCTAAAAAAAAATGAGAATATATGCTTAATTGTCGTCATACGCTCCTGTACCATCACATAGCTTCTAATGCAAAATGTGATAATCAAGGAAAATATTAGCAACAATATTAATTTTCAAATCAAATCCTTTATACTATCTAGGAACTCCTTTGTTGCTTTTATAATTCTTGCTTTCGCTGTCTCTTCTGTTTTAGGTATTGATGTTATTACATGTTATTATTCATCCATAAAATCATAAAAACGGAATAAACATGTACTTCATATTACAAATTTTTACTACTTTTATTTTCCCTAAATATAATTTTATAATATTTTCCAACTCCTCTATCCGATTCCAACACTCATTCGCGTGCTGCCATGATGGTGGTGGGTCTGCGTTCACTTGTCCCCTTGTATTGGCTAATTCTCTTCTCAGCTTTACTAAATAGCCGCCTCTTCGTTTCGGTGGCTTTACTCTCGGGATCTTTGGTGACCGCTCAACCGGTGCTGGTTTATTTCTTCTCTTGTATTCCTCTATGGTCAACTTTTTTGGATCTGCTGTTATAGTCCTCTCATCGGACATTAAAAAGAAAGAGGAAAAATGACAAATTCTAAACTTGAATCATGGGCGAACTCGCCTCCGATTCGCCGGTGATATATTAGAAGCACTCTGTCTCTACTTAAGAGAAATGGTTTATTGTTCTTTCTGATGTGACTTGTTCCTTGACCGAACAGCCCTTTCAATCCCAGGCAAGGATTGAGTTCCTCTTCTAATGTTCTCTTCTTTGGTCCCTCATTTCTAGTGCTAGATTTTATCAGCACTTTGGAAATTTTGGCAGGATCGCCATTGAACAGATTTTTGGTTTCCAAAGAAAAATAGTGTTTATTTTCTTTTGCAAAAATGATTGCTTTTAATTTTCTTAAATCTTACTTTAAATGCTTACGGAACTATTTCTAGTTCTAGTGTCTTGTCAATCTTTTCTTAGACTTCCCTTTCATCTTTTTCAAACCACATTTGAACACTTAATTAAATATGAAAAAATTAATTCAAAATCTTTAATTTAATATAGAAAAATGAATTTAAGAATCTTTAATTTAATACATATGTAAAAATGAATTTAAAAACCTTTTAAATTTAATATGTAAAAATTAATTTGAGAACCTTTAAAATACAATATGTTAAAATGAATTAAAAATCGGGAAACTTATGAATTTAAAATATTGAATTTAAAAGGAAATCTTTTATAATGTAAATAAATTGAATTAAATATTTGAATGTAATTCGAATTGTTACGTTAAAACGTATAAGTTGCAATTTCTTAATGAAAATTGTGTTATAGTTTAAAGCAATTGTTTTAAAATCTGTCTTATGCTTATCTGTATGTATGAAATGTAAATGAATTGGTAACTTCATAGTACTTACGGAATAATTCCAAGCCTCTTCGGCTATCTGCGAACCGAAGACAGGTTAATATCTACAAACAAAATTATTGAACTTGGAAAATAAATAAATAAGTTTCTCTTTTATCTTTCCTTTTACAAAATCTCTACAATAATAATCACTCCTGTGAGTGATTATAATCACAATATCCTTGAAAAGATCTTCTCGCATCTTGTAGTGCCCTGCAGTTCTGTACCTAAAAATAGGATATTGTTTAAAATTCCGTGTGGCTACTAAACAAAGAATTACATGGTCCTTCGATAACAACAACCAAAAGGACGATAATCAACAAGTGAGAAACTTTGCAAAACTCAACAACTCAAAACAACAAGAAATGGGGTAAATTGAACTCGCAGTGAGTAAAGTGCAAATTTAAAAGAATAAAATGTTATAATGCATAGTTACATATTTACATATGTACATAAAAAAAGAAGATAAATAAAATATAAAAACCAAACATACAAACACCAAACGCGGTTATATTAAAATCGTTAAAAAACAAAAAATTTAAAATTTTGCGGAAAAATCGTGTAAACTTGAAAGAAAAAGGAGAAAAATATAGTGCGAAAATACGTTAGATGTATTTATGTACATGTTACTAATGTACATACACATACCCATATACTTACGTACATATTAAAAGTGCCGCTTGGGAAAATATTTAATATATAAATAAAGGAGGTAATTATGTAAATACAGGAATATGTACATATGTAAGTTTGCCGCTTAACGGAATCTTTTTTGATTTAAAGTTGAATATTTTTGGATTTCTGGGTTAGCCTAAATATTTAAAACTTTTACAGATTTTCCTCTCTTAGGGGATCAGAGAAGGAGAAATCTGTAATGCAACGAATCTTTTATTTACTCCGTAGAGTAAGTGGAAGTAGTTGCGGGGTAGGGGATTAAAGAGATATTATGTGCCTTTCAAGTGAGAACGCTTCTAAACTCTGATTTGAATTCACAAAAGGTATTTTACAATTTATAATTCAGCAACATTTATATTTTAGATTATATGTAAGGAAAATTTATATTCAAGTAAATTTTAGATTTAAATATAATTTGATTAAGTAAAAGAGTTGTGTACAAATTTATGTTCACAAATGGTTTAGCGCAAGAATTCTCGAGTACTTATATGACTGAGTGCAGGATGGTAAGTGATCAACAAAACGATCTTTCAAACTTATGTAACCTTTGGTGTTTATCCGAACAAAGGGTTGGATAAGCTTGAGAACTACTTACGCAGTACACGCAGGGTTGTTAGATGTGAAGATTTTTCGTCATTTTGACGATTTTTTTGATAAAATACAGTAAAATGACGATTGACGATTTTTTTTACTAAAACTGATAGTGTTATAACGATTTTCTGGCATCAATAAAACACTTACAAGAAATAGAATAATATAAATATATTGGGAACAGTTCAAAACGTAAAAATATATTTTCCCAATTACAAAAATTATAGTATAGTTGCGTGTTAGGAAGTAAAAAGTTAGTTCTTAATAAAAAGTCGTGTAGAAAAATGAGGGCAAAGAGAAGAAAATGCATTAGTTTGGAACTAAAACTGGACGTAATAAAACGTCTTAAGTCGGGTAAAAAGACTGTTGATATAGACAGAACCCTTGGTTTAGCACCTTCAACAGTAAAAACAAATTGTAATAGTGATAGCGCTAAAAATTAATCATTTTAAGATAGCTCGAGTTAATTGCAAATGAGATTTTATTTTTTATTTAATGTTTTTGTGAATGTGGATAAATGAAATAATTACATTTTTCTTATGTTTTTAAGAAAATTATATTTTTCAATACTAAATATAAGAAATAACACTCAATAAATTTCAACCTTTAATTAGATATTCTAGCGAACAATTCAATTTCAATCGAAATACGAAATATGTGATAGTTTTTAACAAAATACAATTGCCAAAAAAATAAGAAATATAAGTATCAGAAAACTTAAATTATGATAAAAAATTAGAAATATATCAAAAAAAAACAAGTGTATACAATGTAAATTGTAAATGGCGCCGCCTCAGGAAGGACGACCTTTATCTCGAGGGAGCCTTTAGTCCACACACAACACTTCCGCTATTGACTTGATGGCCACGATTAAGGCCCTCGTATTTGGAGCGGCTGCTGCTGGTTGTGTTACTTGTTGACGCTGCTGGCGTGGTGGCCGCTGACGACGTTGTGGTTGTTGGCGCTGGTGCTGGGGCCGAGTCCTTTGTTGCTGTTGTGGGCGAGTCCTGCGTTGTAGTTGTGGGTGAGTCCTGCGTGGTTGCTGCGGGCGAGTCCTGCGATGTGGTGTGCGAGTACGCGACTGCTGCCGCTGACTTCTGGCTGTTGCCCTGACCACAGCTAATTCTTCACGTCGCTCCTGGCGAGACTGCACATGCAGTAGCGTGTGGTGCAACTGGTCGCACTGTCGGCACACTTCGAGTGAGGTGCAGTAGTTTTGAGTGTGTTTTCTCGCCAGACAGTTGAAGCAATACCCCAGTTGAAGCAATACCCCAGATTGGTCATAGGTTAAATCGCCTGCAAAAGCGTAAGCCGTGATATCCTTCACACACCACGCAGTAAAGGACTTCTAGGTCTCTTGGTTGTTGACTCGGCCCTCTGATGGGGCTACGGTTTGGGCTCCGACTTTGGCTACGGCTTGGACGGACTACCCTGTTGGCCGTTGATCTTCGGTCTGACCTATGACTATAGAAAAATAGCAAATTTAGTTAATAATTGATAAATTCATAAGGGAAATGGATAAGTGTGAATTTGAGGTATAGCCGGAAATTTAGAGGTTGACTAGAGGGGTTAGCGATTAATGTACATGAGTTTAATAACATGGGATGGTTATAAACACATGGTAAGTATAAATCGGTATGAGTGTAAATAAACTGGTATGAGTGTAGAATTAGCGCTAATATACATATTAACAAGAGTATGAAAAATGATGTAAGTATAATAAAAACCTTTATAAGTGCAAAAAAATAGAGTTGGTAAAATGGGTAGTTCAGCATTCATTAACTTGCATCCTCTTTATTCAACAGAGAGAGGTAGCATAGTTTCACGATGGGCCGTGTAATGATCACTCAAAAACATTTTTGTTTACGTTTTTAATGTTTTGTATTATTAACGAACTTTTAATTTTGGTTTATTTTATTTTTTAATAAAAATGACTTTCATCGAGTTTTTTTTTCACCTTTTTTGCTTATAATTTTTAACTGCATGTTCGACGATTTCGAACGTAGACGTTCGCATAGAATTTTATATGGAAAATATTTTTAAAACTGAGTGTTTTTCATATAAATTTTCTATGCGAACGATAACGTTCGAAATCGTTGAACTGGCACTTAATTTTTTAAAAATATTTATGTATGTATATATATTAATATTTAAACTATTATTTTTTTATACTTGGTGCAGAGTTAGTAAACAGCTTACCTGTTGGGTTTGTGGACCTCCATTACGACGTCCACCTGCACATAGCCCAGCTACTCTACGGATGGGACTACCACCACCTCGTCGACCAGCTCCTCTCCCTCTGCGTCCTCCACGTTCTTTTCTAGGAGCATCATAATTAATTTCTGAAAAAAAAGTACAGAATTTCTCATTATTTAATTCAAAAATAATTTTAAAATTTTAATTTCACTCAAAAACATTTTTGTTTACGTTTTTAATGTTTTGTATTATTAACGAACTTTTAATTTTGGTTTATTTTATTTTTTAATAAAAATGACTTTCATCGAGTATTTTTTTTACCTTTTTTGCTTATAATTTTTAACTGCATGTTCAACGATTTCGAACGTAGACGTTCGCATAGAATTTTATATGGAAAATATTTTTAAAACTGAGTGTTTTTCATATAAATTTTCTATGCGAACGATAACGTTCGAAATCGTTGAACTGGCACTTAATTTTTTAAAAATATTTATGTATGTATATATATTAATATTTAAACTATTATTTTTTTATACTTGGTGCAGAGTTAGTAAACGGCTTACCTGCTGGGTTTGTGGACTTCCATTACGACGTCCACCTGCACATAGCCCAGCTACTCTACGGCTGGGTCTACCACCACCTCGTCGACCAGCTCCTCTCCCTCTGCGTCCTCCACGTTCTTTTCTAGGAGCATCGTAATGAATTTCTGAAAAAAAGTACAGAATTTCTCATTATTTAATTCAAAAATAATTTTAAAATTTGAATTTACTTTTGTACTGGCGCCCATTTTCACAATTAACATGATTTTCACTCAAAAACATTTTTGTTTACGTTTTTAATATTTTGTATTATTAACGAACTTTTAATTTTGGTTTATTTTATTTTTTAATAAAAATGACTTTCATCTAGTTTTTTTTTTACCTTTTTTGTTTATAATTTTTAAATTTTTTAAAAATTTTTATATATTTATATATATTTTTATTTAAACTATTATTTTTTATACTTGGTGCAGAGTTAGTTAACAGCTTACCTGCTGGGTTTGTGGACTTCCATTACGACGTCCACCTGCACATAGCCCAGCTACTCTACGGCTGGGTCTACCACCACCTCGTCGACCAGCTCCTCTCCCTCTGCGTCCTCCACGTTCTTTTCTAGGAGCATCATAATTAATTTCTGAAAAAAAGTACAGAATTTCTCATTATTTAATTCAAAAATAATTTTAAAAGTTTAACTTATTTTTGTACTGGCTTCCATTTTCACAATTAACATGATTTTCACTCAAAAAATATTTTTGTTTACCTTTTTAATATTTTGTATTATTAACGAAATTTTTAATTTTGGTTTATTTTATTTTTTAATATAAATGACTTTCATCGAGTTTTTTTTTACCTTTTTTGTTTATAATTTTTAAATTTTTTAAAAATATTTGTATATGTATGTATATATATTAATATTTAAACTATTATTTTTTTATACTTAGTGCAGAATTAGTAAACGGCTTACCTGCTGGGACTTCCATTACGACGTCCACCTGCGCATAGCCCAGCTACTCTACGGCTGGGTCTAGGAGCATCATAATTAATTTCTGAAAAAAAAGTACAGAATTTCTCATTATTTAATTCAAAACTAATTTTAAAATTTTAATTTACTTTTGTACTGGCTTCCATTTTCACAATTAACATGATTTTCACTCAAAAAACATTTTTGTTTACGTTTTTAATATTTTGTATTATTAACGAAATTTTTAATTTTGGTTTATTTTATTTTTTAATAAAAATGACTTTCATCGAGTTTTTTTTACCTTTTTTGTTTATAATTTTTAAATTTTTTAAAAATATTTGTATATGTATGTATATATATTAATATTTAAACCATTATTTTTTTATACTTGGTGCAGAGTTAGTAAACGGCTTACCTGCTGGGCTTGTGGACTTCCATTGAGACGTCCACCTGCACATAGCCCAACTACTCTACGGCTGGGTCTACCACCACCTCGTCGACCAGCTCCTCTCCCTCTGCGTCCTCCACGTTCTTTTCTAGGAGCATCATAATTAATTTCTGAAAAAAAAGTACAGAATTTCTCATTATTTAATTCAAAAATAATTTTAAAATTTTAACTTATTTTTGTACTGGCTTCCATTTTCACAATTAACATGATTTTCACTCAAAAAACATTTTTGTTTACGTTTTTAACATTTTGTATTATTAACGAAATTTTTAATTTTGGTTTATTTTATTTTTTAATAAAAATGACTTTTATCGAGTTTTTTTTTACCTTTTTAGCTTTTTTGTTTATAATTTTTAAATTTTTTAAAAATATTTGTATATGTATGTAAAGGGTGGTTAAATTTCAAGGGCCGATGTTGATTTTGAATAAAACACAAACTATTTAGGAAATTATTGTAATTTTATTTTATTATGATATATTGGTATTACTCAATTATGTATGGAACAAAATATCGGCCAAATGGGCGCCGCGACCACGGCGGCACACCTCCGATGGTCCAAATTTTCGATGACCCTGAGGCATAATGGAGGTTCTATGCCGTTAATGTGCCGAATTATCTCATCCTGTAGCTCTTGAATTGTTGCTGGCTTATCGACGTACACCTTTTCTTTCAAATAACCCCAAAGAAAAAAGTCCAACGGTGTCAAATCACATGATCTTGGCGGCCAATTGACATCGAAATTACGTGAGATAACACGGCCATTGAATTTGTTGCGCAAAACCACATATCGTGCACATCCATATCTTCCAATTCGGGCCATAAAAAGTTCGTTATCATCTCACGATAGCGAACACCATTCACAGTAACTGCCTGACCGGCCTCATTTTGGAAAAAAACGGCCCGATGATGCCGCCAGCCCATAAACCGCACCAAACAGTCACTCTTTGTGGGTGCATTGGTTTTTCGACAATCACTCTTGGATTATTATTCGCCCAAATGCGGAAATTCTGCTTATCGACAAATCCACTGAGGTGAAAATGTGCCTCATCACTGAAGATGATTTTCTTCGAAATTTATCATCCATTTTCATAATAAGTCTGGATAACTTTAACACGTTGTTGGATTGTGTATCTCTCCATGGTTCAAATTGAGTAAGTCTGAAATAGAGAAATGTCAAATAAAATTCGGAAAAAACTTGGCGTTTAGGTGTGGTTCACATTCAACATCGGCCCTTACAATTTAACCACCCTTTATATAAGTATATTAATATTTAAACTATTATTTTTTTATACTTGGTGCAGAGTTAGTAAACGGCTTACCTGCTGGGCTTGTGGACTTCCATTACGACGTCCACCTGCACATAGCCCAGCTACTCTACGGCTGGGTCTACCACCATCTCGTCGACCAGCTCCTCTCCTTCTGCGTCCACCACGTTCTTTTTTAGGAGCATCGTAATTAATTTCTGAAAAAAAAGTACAGAATTTCTCATTATTTAATTCAAAACTAATTTTAAAATTTTAATTTACTTTTGTACTGGCTTCCATTTTCACAATTAACATGATTTTCACTCAAAAAACATTTTTGTTTACGTTTTTAATATTTTGTATTATTAACGAAATTTTTAATTTTGGTTTATTTTATTTTTTAATAAAAATGACTTTCATCGAGTTTTTTTTACCTTTTTTGTTTATAATTTTTAAATTTTTTAAAAATATTTGTATATGTATGTATATATATTAATATTTAAACCATTATTTTTTTATACTTGGTGCAGAGTTAGTAAACGGCTTATCTGCTGGGCTTGTGGACTTCCATTGAGACGTCCACCTGCACATACTACTCTACGGCTGGGTCTACCACCACCTCGTCGACCAGCTCCTCTCCCTCTGCGTCCTCCACGTTCTTTTCTAGGAGCATCATAATTAATTTCTGAAAAAAAAGTACAGAATTTCTCATTATTTAATTCAAAAATAATTTTAAAATTTTAATTTACAATTGTACTGGCGCCCATTTTCACAATTAACATGATTTTCACTCAAAAAACATTTTTGTTTACGTTTTTAATATTTTGTATTATTAACGAAATTTTTAATTTTGGTTTATTTTATTTTTTAATAAAAATGACTTTCATCTAGTTTTTTTTTTACCTTTTTTGTTTATAATTTTTAAATTTTTTAAAAATATTTATATATTTATATATATTAATATTTAAACTATTATTTTTTTATACTTGGTGCAGAGTTAGTTAACAGCTTACCTGCTGGGTTTGTGGACTTCCATTACGACGCACACTGGTCCATATTTTGAGAAGGCGGCCAAAATTATTTTTTTTTTTGTTCTCCGATTTTAAAATTTTTTTATTCATGTGAAAGTAAATACTAGTGAACCTCGGGAGCCAAAAAATTAAAACCCTATTTCAACTATTTCATTGAGAACAGGGTGGTCCGAAATGGACTTTCTCAATATTTGGTTATAGTTTTGAATTTCTGAAGTTGAAATGCTCATAACTTTTTTTTTTTTAAGATTTTTTGACAGAATAAGTTTTGTGTATTAGTTTATTTTATTAGCTATACGTGGTTTAAAGCATTAAATTCTGCGACCTCTAGAACTATTTAATTTTTTTTTTTTTTTTTTAATGTCAAAATTTCCCGTAAATTTCCTACTTTATAGAGCATAAGTCCTGAGCGTCAAAATGCGTCAAAAAAAAACCTATACTCTCTTCTAGTCCAGAATCTAACCTACATTTCTATACCCCATTGTACGCACATCTGGATACGGCCTTGCGAACTACAGCAATTTCTGTGACCCAAGGTAAGATATTCGGTTCAAAAAATAAGTCCTGCAAGGAAAAATTACTGAAATTAAAGAAGGTGAATCTTAAAGAATTTTCGACAAATAAAGCAGTTCAGGCCACATAAATTATCTAGCACGTCAGGTTATCAATTAATTTGGAGAAGGTAAAGGTATTGCCATTGTTATGAACTTATTGTGGGTGAACGGATGCTGCAAAACGAATAGGCGACATAAATAGACTACCACGTTAGATTTCTGAGTAAGTTAAAAGGTTAAACATAAGTAAATAGCCGCAACATAAACTACATAGTTTAATTACCTGAAAATTGCAAATTAATTTAAAAAAATGGAAGAACAGGTAAATGGTCAAAAAACTAGCACGCAGTTATATTTTACGTGAAAATTACCTGCATGTTACCTGTTAATTTATTGCCGGTATGTTATCCTTTTAAAAAGTTTGAAAACAGGGGTTTTTTATGTTTCAAAGAAATGCTAATAAAATATTAAATTTGTATTTAAAAAAGGGTTTTTATGTTTTAAAGAAGTAGTAACAAAAGATCATTTAAAAAAACTTCTATCAAGAGTATAAAAGTGCATGCATTCATAATTTTACCTTCATTATTGTTTAAACAATGGCTAAGTTCAGTTATAAAGTTCTTGCAGATATATATTTTCAACAGAAAGATGAAAAAGATTTTGTGTTACACATAATGAATAATCCATTCTTTCATAAGATTCATAAGATAAAAATTAAAAATTTTTCATTAACATTAAGAAAACGGTACCTTAAATGTTCTAGAAACAAGAAAACGTTTTACATACGCAACGAAAAATGGCTAACAATTGATCTGATTTTTAAGAAGCTGTCAATAACCGCTAAGGAAACTGGAAAAGTGGGTCGGCCCGCAAAACAAATTGACAATTGCAGTGAAAGATCACGAAGACGCAAGCTAGCAAATATCAATAAAGAAATTTCTCATAGTATGATAAAGGATTCATTTCTGCATCAAATTCAACCAACGCAAAATAAGAAAACAAAAATTGCAATAATTGAAAAAATAGTGGAAGCGAGCCCTAAACGCACAACGAGGATTTTCAAAAGTATGCCTACCCCAACTGAAGAAATGAAATTTACTCCAGAAGAAGCATTTGCACTATTTTTGGATTTAAAACGGACAAAAAATCAGTATACAGAACAGCGAAAGCGAACCAATAAAATAAAATACACATACATCCCAAACCAAAAATAAAAGTTGAATTACCTTAAATGTTATCGATAGCCAAGAATGCTATTTGGGCATTTTTCAAAATATTCCTTTTCAGTTTTATCCTTATAACAACTCGTCTTTCCCAAAAAACGCCAACCTTTGGCCCCTGTGAATATTGGGACTCAAAAATTTATAGGGGCCAAATATTGGCATTTTCTGACAGGATCTAAGTTCGACAATAAAAAATAAGTATCAGTTGTAAAATACTAGAGAAATCAGTGTTGCCACCTCACGTGTAATTACACATATCATGTGTAATTTCTTTTTTCATGTGTAACCCATGTGTAATTGACTCCATGTGTAATTCATGTGTAATTTAAAATTTTAACGTTTTGTTGCACTGATTTTTGTTATTATTTTTTCACAAGAAGTAAAAAGGTTTATCATTCTTAGCAAAACTTAAAAATGTTATTAAAAGAATGAAAGCGTTAAAAGAGCTGAACTAAAAATGGTTGGATCATTAACTACTAACCATTTGGCACTTAGATAGCTTTTGCCACAATTTTTTATAACGAAAACATCCTGGGTACATTATTCTTTTTTTATTATTTGAAAGAGAGTCGATCATCGACTGCCAAAGAAATGGTTGATCTTCTCAAAAGCACAACTATAGAAAAAGGGATTCTATTTGAAAATCTAGTTGGATTTGCATCAGATACAGCTAATGTTGTATTTGGACAGTATAATTCAGAAGTTAAGTTGCTAAAAGACGAAAAGCCAGTTATTCTTTTGATAAAATGCTCGTGCCACCTAATACATTTTGTAGCGTCGAAGGCCTGTCTGAACCTTCCAACCACAGAATACCACAGAACTGTAAAAAGTGACGTGTGAAAAATGCCCAAATCAGTTGCGAGGGCAGCCTTCGAAGAAAAAGACAGAAAGCTTTTTTTGGACGTGAAGTGGCAATGTGTAAAAACAGGCAGCAACAATCAACACAAATGGCATGATCAAAACAAAAATAACAAAACACAGACCACGTTAAAAAAATGCATTAGTTCAACAAACGTTGTGTTTTGTGCAAAAAAAATGTATTTATTAATATTTTTTGTTTTATAATGTTATTTATTTACTTAAATATTATTTACTTGTGTTGTGGTAAACTTAAAAGTTAGTTTTTACAAAAGCTTTGCAAATAAATCTCAATTAAATAAATTTGTGTTCATTGTATTGCGACTAGGGTTTTTTCCCTTATTTTTCCATTATTTTATTTCCCGTTTTCCCGGGATTTTTCTTGCGGGATCCCGGGAAATAAAAAATTCCTCATAATTTCAGAAAATAGCTATTTATACTTTGAAATTTAGTTTTCTATTCTCTAAAAATCTGTGAGTTGTAGATTAGATCAATTGCAAGAAGTGAGTACATGTATTTAAATCAATGTCTCCTGATGCAATAAATCTACTAAAATCAGAATGGGCAGTGCAACAGCTGATAATTATTACATTTAGTGAAGTGAAGAGTTAATATAGTACATTAATTCAAAATAAGATTCAGGCAGTAAAGTTTCATTGTCCATGAACAAGTCTTAAAAATAGGAGATACCTAAACATATCGCTCCTTTATTGCAACAAAGTCATATCTACAAAAACAAACGATATTGGCAAAATGCGATTAAAGTTTTCAAAATGTACCGATTTAAAGATATATTTTGCTATAACTTCGGTTCAGTTTGAGATATAATACGAGAAGGTATGAAGGAAAACTTTGCTAAAGTTACTTAAAATTTTGAGATATGACTATGATGCAATGAAGGAGCGATATGTTTATTAGGTGATAAACACAAATTTTCAATTTCAATTTCTGTTGGTTTATATACCCGTGAAGTGCGGGAAACCCGAAATAAAATAATATTTTGGAAACTCGAGTAAGATACTACAACATACAACTTAAAAAACACATTGTCCTAAAGATTACAAATGGACCTATTGAAATGAAAAGGTTTGGAAGAAGCAGTCCGGTTGATGCTATTTTTGCATCAAACTTGACATACATTTGACTGATATAGACGTTGTTTATAAAAAAGAAAAAATTGCTTCTGATTGTGAATCCGAAGCTACAACGGTGCACTTTTAACTATTTGTCCAACTACGGTAAAAAATGAACGAAATTTTTCGGAAACATGATAATTAGTAAATAAAATCAGGAATTTACTTTTTGACGACTTACAAAGCGCTTTGAGTGTGTCAGAAAGTTATTTCCTAAGCCATTAAAAAATGTTATATATTTCTTTAATTAACTTTTTGATTTCATATCTTGAGTACCTTAATTTTTATCTTGTTTTTATTATTGTTTTATGAATTATCCAGAGCATAATAATTTATTTTGTTTTTATTATTGTTTTATGAATTATCCAGAGCATAATAATACTGAATAAAAGCATAATAACAGGGAATAAAGGCGTGAGGTGATAATAATTCAAGTTCCTATTTCAATCTTCAATTAATTTTGAACCATTTCTTTTACTTTCTTTGTAAACAAGTTCCCTTACGTTTTTTTATAAAAGTTTTTTTCATGAATTAATAACAAAATTTACTTTGTATTATTTATATGGAGCGGGATCCCGGGAAATTTAAAAAAATTTCCCGCTTTCCCGGGAATCGAAAAAGTCCGGGAAAAAAACTCTAATTGCGACATAAACGATGATGCAAAGAGAAATGCAAAAAGGGCAGCTTTCTTAAAAAGAGACAAAAAAAAAAACGCAAAATCTTCCGTCTCGTGACAGTTCTGTGGTATTCTGTGCTTCCAACATATTTGAAAGTTTTACTTTGTAATATTAAATCTTGTTTTATTAGAAGTAATGCTTCGCAGATAAAACTTAAGGAGTTTCAAGAATATTTTCGCGACAACATGCACTCTTAAATTTTGAAAAATTTTAGCTTCATAGTAATTTGAAGGCAGAATATTATTGGAAAAAGGTTTTTGAAATAAAAATTCCTTTGGAGACATATTATTTCCTACTTTGCAAATAGTAATTTTTGTTTTAATCTTTTAAATAGTAAAATGAAAATATTATTTTTTTGCATTAAATATAGCAACGATACGATTGTTGTAAACAAAAATGCAAATAAAGAGACATTTGAAAAATATTTTTGTGCTGGATAAGTAAACAATATAAAAATGTCCGGCATATCCAATGTTGCAGCAATAGAGGAACTTAATTAAGATTCCGTTGAAAAATTGAGTCGACGACACTTGAAGGATGCATCAGATCATTTATGATACCCAAATAAAATGGAAGTTATATATTGTCACCTAAAATGCAAAAGGGCTTAGCAACAAAAAAAAAATTCGAAATAAGAGTTTTTGATTGAGTTTTGTTCGTTTATTAAAAAAAATTTAGATCAAAAATGGCGACTTTATTAAAGAAATTCAAGCGCCAACTATACCTTGTTGTTATTGATTTTGTAAAGTTGTTTGCTTCTCCTGTAACAAAATAAAAAGTGTCGTTACGCCCTTTTGCATTTTAGGTGACGATATTTTTTTTTTTTGTTTGCAAACAAAAACTCTATACTTTAGTATTATCGCTTTTAGAGTCAAAAATTTTTAGTGGTTTGTACAAAATAAAAAGGTGGCAATAATAAGTTTTTTAGGTATATATGTTGCTTAAAATATCAATTCCACTTAGAAAATTGAAATTGGTTTACGTTTTATGAAGAAGCCAAATACGATTTTAGTTCCACTTTTGATCGAAATTTGTTTCTGAGACATGCGTAACAAGAAAGCATGTGTAATTCGTATTTTCATGTGTAATTTTGGCATGATCCATGTGTAATTTAGCCTTTCGTTGGTGGCAGCACTGAGAGAAATAATGATAAATTATAAAAAAATCATATTTGAAATATTCAACTTTTACACCGAAACTCAACAAAAAAATGAAAATGCATTTTGAACTCCCCATAACTTTTGGTCCCATCAGTCGAATTTTACGTTTTATAGCGCAAATTAAAGCCTAACATCGCACCTATCGAGCAAAAAAAATCGCATAAAAAAATACCGATCCAGTCAAAAGTTATGGAATTTTAACCGCCTTCTCGTAAAATTTCCCACTGTGCGACGTCCACCTGCACATAGCCCAGCTACTCTACGGCTGGGTCTACCACCACCTCGTCGACCAGCTCCTCTCGCTCTGCGTCCTCCACGTTCTTTTTTAGGAGCATCATAATTAATTTCTGAAAAAAAAGTACAGAATTTCTCATTATTTAATTCAAAAATAATTTTAAAATTTTAATTTACTTTTGTACTGGCGCCCATTTTCAGAATTAACATGATTTTCACTCAAAAACATTTTTGTTTACGTTTTTAATATTTTGTATTATTAACGAACTTTTAACTTTGGTTTATTTTATTTTTTAATAAAAATGACTTTCATCGAGTTTTTTTTTTACCTTTTTTGCTTTTTTGTTTATAATTTTGAAATTTTTTAAAAATATTTATATATGTATATATGTATATTAATATTTAAACTATTATTTTTTTATACTTGGTGCAGAGTTAGTAAACGGCTTACCTGCTGGGCTTGTGGACTTCCATTACGACGTCCACCTGCACATAGCCCAGCTACTCTACGGCTGAGTTTACCACCAGCTCGTCGACCAGCTCATCTCCTTCTACGTCCCTACGTTCTTTTTTAGGAGCATCGTAATGAATTTCTGAAAAAAGGTACAGAATTTCTCATTATTTAATTCAAAAATAATTTTAAAATTTTGACTTACTTTTGTAGTGACGTCCATTTTCACAATTAACATGAAAAAATTCACCAAATTCAAAGGTACCATATCTCGCAGTTTTATTTGTTGCCAGATTATTGAAATGTTATCTAAAACCATTATTTGAATTTGTGGCCTTTTGTGCGATTTTTGTCGCTGTGATTCTTATAATACACCACAGAAATGGCTTGGCAAACATGTCAAAATTTTTTCAATAATAAAAATATTAAATTACTTTTCTTTGCGGATATATATCACCAAATATAAAAACATAAAATTACTTTGCTATCACAGGTAGTTTTACAGAGTTTTAAGTAGTTTTAACAAAATGTTTCGAAAATTATCTAAGTTAATATTTGTAATACCTAAGAAACTTAGATACTGCCCATTTTATAATTTTATACCTTTTTTTTTCGTTAACTTCACCTATGGATTTTTTTTTAATTATTCTAAAACAATTAAATAGTTTCAATAATTTCAATCAGGCTTAAGTTCATTAAATTTAATTTTCATTAAATTATTTTTATGAAGAAAGGAATTTTACAACATGAAAATTAATTAAAATTGTTATTGATAATCTTTCATTCTTGACCTGATTGAAATTATTGAAAGTTTGGATTAAAAACCATAAATAGTTCAACAAAATAACCACAATACTAATTACAATTTAATAGAATTATCAATTGCTTTAATATATAAAGCATATATATTTATATATTATATATATTTTGATATATATATTTTTAGAAATACATAAATCGTTTAAAAATGGCTGGTGCATAGCAAGTTATATACTCAAAGTGTGGCAATATTTCATATCTAAAAGGAACGACGAAATTGAAATAACGGTAGATTGTTTTATTAAACTGAAGAAACAATCGGTGTGAACAAAACATAGCAAAAATTGATAAAATAAAATTAAATAATTTTATATTTAAAAAAAAAATTAAAAGTGACCAGGGGGTCGATTCTGGTTCTGTGAAACTGTGAGATGAAAAGTTTTTTCATATTTTCATAGTGTTTCTGAATCTCGTTTAGTGAAAAAATGTTAAGTCAGTTCCAATGTTTTCATATGAAAATAACAAGTGGAATGAAACAAACTGTTTTCACAATTTCACGGTAATATGATTCTTGTTCTTTGTAAAAGTGCAAAGAAGTGTCAAAAACTTTTCATTTGTGACATATTTTTACACTTTCATTTTAACGGTGGTAAAATGGAGAAAGTATTAAGAGGCAAGCGCGCAAATGGAAATCAAAAAGAATTTTTAATTAATTATTTAGAGGAAAATTGCCAAGGATAAGTAACACTCAATTCACATAAGGCTTTTACGACGTCGTTTTATCTTGATTTCCTTTTAAAGCAACTTCCAAAATCTCTTTGCGTTCATACGTTGATTTTTGGTTGCATGTCTTTTTTTTATTTACAGTATGGCCTTGATTATCCGTCATTCGAATTACCGGCAGCTTCAATTGACTGGAAAATAAAAAATTTTTTGCATTGATTTAAATTACCTCTATTATCCGGCATTACCTCTGTTATCCGAAATTATAAACAAATTATCTTTTTTTCGTTTCCTTTTGAACAATCAAAACAAATTTAAATAAACGAAGAAAGAGAATTTCCCAACGTACTGAAAGTATGTTCTGCCAAAATTACTTTTTTCCTCATGTTTACGTAATAATACATTATATATTTACATAAAATAAGAAACACACCAAAAAAATAAATAATCAAGAATGCTGCCGGTCCCGTCTATTATCGATAATCGAGATCTCACTGTATTTTCAACCACACACTGCAAAGAATAAAACGTAAAAAGAAAAAGTTAAAAGAGAAATATAAAAAACGACATGAACAACACAAAACGAGTCGTTTTGTTTACCCCTCTTTCTTCTCTACACCGCTCGCCAACAAACCAAAAGAGACGTCGACAAATCGACGTCGTAAAAGCCCTCATGTGAATTGAGTGTAAGTCTAATATATTACGGTCCGATCTTAGAAGAGCTAATGGAAAAAATCTAAAAATTGTCGAAAAACTTAAAGATCGTTTGGGAACTGAAAAATAAATAAATTAAAAAACGGAAAAATTATTAAGTGGACTTTTAAAGAAAAAATATGTCAAAAAAAGTTTTTAAGTTTTAATTTTTTACAAACCAATAAGTTTTTTAAACCCGAATTTCGGTAAAATTTTGTTGACACATATGGAAACTAAATTAACGCAAAGACGTGCTTCAGACTTTTTTTTAATGATACGATATTTATACTGAGCGGATATTATTATGTTTCTATCTTTAAATGAAGTACACAAGATTACGAAGTTCGTGCAAAATCAGTAATGACCACTTTTTGACTTCGTATTTTAATACGTATTTAAATATTTTTTTTATATAAATTTATGTTGCATATAATAACAGTTTTACTTTTAAAGTGCGTCTGAATTAAACTTATTTATTAATTAAGGTAAAAGTGTGGTGGCACTACAAAACATTAAAAAAAGTTAAACAGCTGTTTAGCCAAAATAAATATACAGTACTTTTCGCTTATAGTCACAGCCTTTAGTTGCAGACAAAACGTGGACTATATCGCTAATGTACTATAAGGCTAATTCGGATATAACCGAATTCGAATATAATCAAGTTATGTGAATATAGAAAATAAAAAAATTCATATAAATTACACCGACATCAGGCTCATAAGTTTGCAACAGAGTTGCATAATGTATAAAAAATAGTTAAAATAATAACAAGAATTTCGTAACTGATACCAAAGACAAAAACTAATTTTTTAGAGAGTTGCTGACCAAAATGAAACAATTTAATTATTTCTATCTTTGAATGGATTGTGGGTTCGAAAACTAAAAAGAACTTAGTAAATATTGCTAATGTGACTATAAAGCTGCGATCGGCAACCTATACTATTACATTTTGCGATTGTATGCGTTGTATGAATTTTACATATGTTGTTGTTAATGTTGTTAAATTCTCTGCAATGTGTGTGCACACGTACGTTATAAAAGAATATAAAAGAGAAAACGCGGCGCCCTGATTTTGCCGATCGCAGCTATAAAGCCATTTATTTGCTTTACGTTTCCCATTGATGACTGTTGATAGATGACGTATATGGCAAATGTGCTAATATCGCTAAATGGACTTAAACGTTAATACTTTATATTAAAGTAGCTTATAGCGGCAGGGTACTCAGCACCTGAAGTGCATCATGCGGGCTGGGTGTAAATTCGTCAAGGACGGAACTGGTACTCTTTACGAGGAAGTACAGGATCGAAGATTTAGGCTTCCGAGGTTAAATGGAACTGAGCTTCAGATTTCTCACAGTGCCAACTATCTGGGCGTGGCTCTGGATAGCAAGCTGTCATGTGGACTTAATGTCCGGATGAGAGTGGAAAGGGCAATAGTTGCCATATATGCGTGCAGAGGTGCAATCGGCAGGAAATGGGGCATGGGCCCGAGGTGTGTCAATTGGATCTTTGAGGCTGGAGTAAAGCCTTCTCTGTATTACGGGGTTGTTGTATGGTGGACTGCACTGGATAAGAGCAGACACCGCGCGATGCTTGAGAAGGTACATAGACTGGTCGCGTTGATGATCACGGGATCAATGCGATCTACTCCCACGAGGGCGCACGGCTGGTCGGCCCGTGACTATGGACACGCCGGGATAATCAAATGTTCGATTGCCCCTGATGGTGTGGACTATTGCACCCCGGGCCCCTTTCTTTGGCGCGGGGTTCGTGACACAACTGACCTTAGAGGCTTATACTGATGGTTCGAGGAAAGGTTAAAAGGTTGGCGGGGGTTTCTTCATAGAGGAACTGAATGTAAAAGTTTCCTTTCGCCTGCCGGATGGATGTAGTGTCCTGCAGGCGGAGATCTCGGCTATAAGGCGGGCGGCAAATTGGCTGGGGTATCATCGCATATCGGGGGATATACGTATATTTACCGACAGCAAAGCTGCCCTTGCTTCCCTAGCGGGTATCTACATGACATCTTGGTTAACTGTAGAATGTCAGATGTCTTTGAATGAGACTGCGAAGCATTCAAGGGTAACGCTAATATGGATACCGGGGCAATGATTAGTGCCCCGGCCAGCCAAACAAGGTCGTCGCATGGATGACGTATTCATTGGTCAATTCGTTGGCCTTCCAATGGCTCACTGTAAGTCACTTATCAAACGCGAGTCTTATAGAGTTGCACAGACGAGGTGGACCTTGAGTCCACCTGCTTGATATCTTGGACACTATGGCCTGGATATGATGAAAGGAGAAATATTTCTCTATTTAGATTCAACAGGGGTCAGATTAGGACAGTGATATCGGTTGTGACTGGGCACTGGCCGGTTGGGACTCATGCTGGAAGAATGTGTCTGGAATTCAACGACTACTGTAGAAGTTGTCAAAACGAGGAGGAAGAGGAGACTGTGCTTCACTTTCTTTGCCAATGCCGTGGGTTCCGGGGTATCAGGGAAAATACCTGGGGGAACCGGTGTTTGCCTGCTTGGAGGATCTTTCTGGGATAGAACTTAAATCGCTTCTTCTCTTCATTAGGAAGACGAATTGGTTAGACTTTGCAGTGACACCATCCGAGTAACTGCTTTATAGGATGGGCATTGGCGCTGGGTATCACAAATGGACCAGAACAGTACCCAAGTGAGCTGGCTCTCGATGGCTGCCCATGGAACCTCACCTAACCTTATAGCGGCAAAATAAACAGATAAAATGGACTGCATCGCTAATGTGACTATAAGCGGTAGTGACTATAAACGAGAAGTACTGTACTTGTAAAGTGTATTTCTTTACAAGGTGGCCTCAAATAAACAGCTGATTTTAGCTTTGTCTGTTGGTCTTGTATTGTTGTTATATACAGGTAAGATTGTCAAGAAAATACATTATGAAAACTTAAATAGACTTTTAATAAGTAACATAAACATGAAAACTATTAATATGCGAAGACAAAAATTGGCCCCAAGAATTAGCTACGCCCTTCACCGAGAAATTGAATATTTTTTGGTATAGATTGCAATAGATTGCTGTAAAATAATTCGTGATTTTTAAAATTAACTTAGTCTTATCCTCATACAATTTACTCCATACCTGTATTTACAGTTTTATTAAACTTATTTCTGTTTCACGGCAATACCGTTTTCGTTACGATTTTATAGGCTTCTAAATATAATTCGGAAGTGAGCTTAAATACAATGAACATTTTTAACGTAATTACGAAATCCAATGAAGCGATTTTAACAAAAATACTTCATTATAACTATGAAATTCCGTTTAGACAATGAAAATTTTAATCTTACCAATGAAATTTTTTTTATGAAACGATTCATTAAATATATGAAGCATTTTTCTTTCAGTGTACGCTGAAGAATACACTTAAAAGTATTCTGTATACAGTTGATCCTGGATTATTCGTGATTCGAATAACCAGCAACATCAATGATCCATGAAATATTAAAATATTTGTGCATCGATTAACCGTGATTTACTTTATTATCCGGTACTATAAGCATATATTTTTTTAAATAAGGGTTTTATATACGAATCTTTCCATAATACGGGAAAATAACCACATATAATCGAAGCATTGAACATTAAAGTGAATGATGCGCCATAAACTTAAAAAATGCTAACAAAAATGATCTCTCTACTAAATATTGCAAAACAATGATGCAAAAGGCAAAATGCATATGTAAGAATTACTTAAAAGCTCTAAAAGGGATACAAATATTACCGGAGTCAAGTATTCGTTGCATATGGTCTTGCAAAAGTGCAAATGCAAAATACACAGAATTACAATTGTCACATCATTGCTTTTGCAAAACACTTAAACTGTAGGTCTTTTTTTGCTACGTGTATTGCGTTTGCATCCCTGTTACGCATCTGACATTCGTAAACAATATGTTAGAATCGTAAAAAATCTACTTAAGTTTTGATAATATTTTGTGTTTCGCTGCTTCGTGACATTTTAAAACAATTTCAAAAACGAATTTTGTAAATTTTGCGTCTAGCATTACATAGTTGATTAAAATACCTCCCACTGTCAATGAGAAAATTATTGCAATATCAAACAGTTGCAACATAAAACGCAACAAACAAGAAAAAACAATTGCAAATTTACGGTTTCCCTGTTCATAACCAATTAGTAATAACAAAAATTAAATGCCATAATATTCTATTATTAAGTGCTTGTATAACTACATGATGACTTTTATAAAATACAAGCTGTTGTGTCCCGGTTGTGCTCGGGATGTTGTCAATAAAAATAAAAAATTAAATACTGGAGAATTTTGTTAATAACTTGACCCCAGCGCTATCTACCGGGTCAACATTTTATCAGGAAACTTATTTTTGTTTAATAAATATATTTGGGAATTTCAGCGCATACACGGCACAAACTTTTATATATATATATAGATAAATTTTAAAAAATTGTGAGACTGTCTTGTTTCTTTATGTATTTTATTGACATTTCATAACAAATTGTATACACGCTATTCTTAATTTGAATTTATTTAAGTTTTTGACGTTACGTAATACTCAGTATTATTGCGTAAAAGGGCCTTAAGTAATGATTCTTGCGGCCAATTTCACCAAGTTCAGTTATTACTAACTATTACTTTAACTTCAGGTTAACAATTTGTTTTAGACAATTAATTAATTAATTAATTATAACTGAACTTAATGAAATTATCCGTAAAACACTTTTTCTACCTCTATAACTAAAACAAAATAATAAAAAGTAATCTTGGCCGAAATTTTATTACCTTCCACCAAGAATTATAATAATATCCGAAGAAGTATTAATAAAGAAATTTTACAGCGTTTAAAAAATGCAGTCAAAGTAGAAAAACTAGCATTTCTTCGACTTCTTCATTTGTCATTGGCAAAAAAAAACTGTTGCGTTTACTTCTGATTCATGAATTGTAAACAGTCGCTGTCAAACCAACCGAAAAGTTGAACCTAAGTTTTCGGTTTTTGTTCGAAAGTTTTTGATTTCGACTGTAGTTTTTTAAAGCAATCTTTTTACCGTCTGACCTCACAGTTGATTAGTATTGAGGGCGTATTAAGATGCATTTTTAAACTACACTTTATATGCGCCGATCAAAGTTTTTTATTTTATTTCTTTTAATATCTGCATAAATTGAAAATAATTATTTGTTTTGGTTTTCCAGTTAAAGTTATCTTCAAAGGCGGCTTTATATGGGACCTTTGGAAAAGTCTGGGCAGATTATCTCAAAACTCAGTAGCTTACAAAACTAAATTGGACTAAATGTTACCGCAGCATCAGAGCTTTAGACGTATTTAAGTATTTCCCGAGAATTTGTTTTATTTCTAGGCTTTTAAAACTAAACAGGACCAAATTTCATCACATTTCTTGCTACGATTTTAGGAGGATATAAAATTTTAGTACTATAATAAAATTTAACGTTTAAGATTTATTAAAGAAGTTTTCGGAAGGCAACTTTTTATGGTTGCCAAATTATGGACCCTACATTTAAAAAGCTTCACACAAAATAACATTCACTGTACACACTTGAAATGTTTTAAAAGATGTAAAAATCAGTGTTATATGACTGAAAAAGGAATAAAATATTTTCATTTTATTCAAATATTTACTCTCTATTGTCTGATGACTACAATGAGGCCAATAATTTCAAAATTTCACCTTCCCCTAATAAAAATGTTCTCTGAAATACCGATTTTTTCAAATATAGTGACTTTCAGAAAAATTTGAACAAAAATCCAAAAAGTGAACTTTTAAAAATTAATAACACTCAATTCACATGAGGGCTTTTACGACGTCGTTTTATCTTGATTCCCTTTTAAAGCAGCTTCCAAAATCTCTTTGCGTTCATACGATGATTTTTAGTTGCATGTCTTTTTTTATTTACAGTATGGCCTTGATTATCCGTCATTCGAATTGCCGGCAGCTTCAATTGACTGGAAAATAAAAAATTTTTTGCATTGATTTAAATTACCTCTATTATCCGGCATTACCTCTGTTATCCGAAATTATAAACAAATTATCTTTTTTTCGTTTCCTTTTGAACAATCAAAACAAATTTAAATAAACGAAGAAAGAGAATTTCCCAACGTACTGAAAGTATGTTCTGCCAAAATTACTTTTTTCCTCATGTTTACGTAATAATACATTATATATTTACATAAAATAAGAAACACACCAAAAAAATAAATAATCAAGAATGCTGCCGGTCCCGTCTATTATCGATAATCGAGATCTCACTGTATTTTCAACCACACACTTCAAAGTAAGAAAAAGAATAAAACGTAAAAAGAAAAAGTTAAAAGAGAAATATAAAAAACGACATGAACAACACAAAACGAGTCGTTTTGTTTACCCCTCTTTCTTCTCTACACCGCTCGCCAACAAACCAAAAGAGACGTCGACAAATCGACGTCGTAAAAGCCCTCATGTGAATTGAGTGTAATAATTTAAAAAAATTAATAAAAATAATCTTCTAAAAATATGCATATTTACAGATTTGTGACTGCGGATGTGGCTAGGCATAGAGGCGAAAAGTGGAAGAATCTAGCGGCGAGCCTTAACGCTCTTGGTGGTACCCAAAATGATGGTCAAAAATGGAAGAAGTATTGGAGTGATTTAAAGTAAGTATACTTTTTCACATTTGGGTTAAATAATATAATTTTTAAATAAATTCTAGGCTTAACACTCGTGCCAAATACTGCGAAATAAAAAAAAATGAGCAAAGAAGCGGAATTAACGGTTTAAGTCGCCTAAAAGTACTTTCGTCTCTAGAGGAACGCATAATAAAAATAACAACTGTGGAAGCTGTAGATGGAGATGTGACCCCGGAAGTTGGCTTTGAATTTTTTTTTTTTGAGAATAATGATGGTGCAAGTTGTGTAGAAGCAGAAATAATTGTCGCTGATGAATATATAGAAGGAGGCGCTGCAACTACTTCTACGCTTGCAGCTAACTCAACGCAAGCAAGCAACTCAAATGATGCAAATGTTTTAACCCTTCTGCACTCCTTGGGTCAATTTGACCCAATTTTGGTTTTCAAACGCAAAATTTTTCCCTTTAAATTGCAGATATCAACGTGAAACTTTTATTTATCCATAATAGGGACGAAAGCTATGCTTTTAAAAGAAAATAATAAAATTTAAATTTTTCCTCCCCCCTCCACGTTTAAAAACACGATTTACACACATTCAATATCCTTTGGGTCAATATGACCCAACAAGCGATATTGCAAGTTTAATTCCACTTTACCGTTTTTTCCCTTTTGAATATAATTAAATGGAGTTCATCTTCATTCAGAATCATCGATCAATAATTTGTTCAGTCAAATAATCAATAAAATCGCTTTTATTGAATATTTTTCATTCAAAATGTTATTATTCTCAAACAGTGGGTGGGATTTTGAGAATCCCGCATAGGTATCTCTTGAAATTTGTTTTATGATAATATGGTAACGCATTGAAAGTTGAAGATAGGTATGATTTAATTTTTGGGGACGTAACGTGACAAAAAGAGTACTTTTCTTTGAATGTGCCCAAAATGGAGCTCCCAAAAAAATGCAACAAATAAGCAAAAGCAACCTTATCAATGTCTTTTGTTCAAATAAATACTTATTGCTCAAATGATTATATTAAAATTTTATTTTAAGATTATTTTTGGAAATAAAAAAAAAAATCATGTCTTAAAAAAAGCACATCCTTCAAAGTTTTAGGAATTTTAAAAAACAGTTTGAAGTATTATATAAAAAAAATTCAGCAAAAAAATAGGGCTTTAAATTAGTCCATTTTTAAAATTTGATATTTTGCATAGACATTTTTTTCAATATATTTTTTGTAGCCTCAAGTATTCTCTTTAAACTGACAAAAATCATCTTCGTATGAAATGTAGTTTTCGAGATATTAAAAGAATAAACTCAACACATTCGGCTTATTCGGCGAAGTTATGACAATTTTAATATGACATAACTTTTGAAAAAAATTAAAAAATTGTTTTTCGTTGATATATGTTCTTTATGGGATTAAATAAACCCTCTCGCCAAATTGCATTCAAATCGAAAGGGGTCGAGTCCCACTCTTGGTCGACTTGAGATGGAATTACCCAAATTAAGTTTTTTTGTACAACCCAATTTTGGTTGTTAATTTTTATGCCGTCGTTAATTTTATTAATGTTAGGTTGTTTAGAAAGTGTCCTCTTTTTTCGAACAAATGTCCTACATTTTTTATGCTGGCGTCCTCTTTTTCTCAAAATAGAAATGGCAAGCCTATTCATAACCCCATACAAATTATTGCTGAACCAGAAGTAGACTCAACTTTAAAAAAAAAACCTAGCTAAATTTTTGTTCGAAAAATGAAACGACAAACAAGAAACAACTAGTAAGCTACTTTCACAATGTCAAAATATTTTCTTGACAAACTATGTATGATATATGTATATAAATTGTAAAATATTAGAAAATTGTATAAAAAAAATTAAACTACCAGTGATTTTTTTTTACAAAATTTCTTGATGCATAAATAGCCATGATAAATTGAATTTATTCCAAAAAATATTTCGAATTTCATAAACTATGTGGGCCATAATACAGTGTGCAACTGATTTTTCAATATAAAAAGTTTTATTTTAGTGTATAATAATGAGAAAAAAGCTGTTAAAGTTAAATTGCAATAAAAAATGTAAGATTATATCTGGAATATTACTTTTTAATTTAAAGCTATCCTTAGATATTTTTTTAACTTACAAAATTAAAATATACCATATTTTACATGTACAAATACCCAAAAATTACCTTTGAAGTAAGGGAAGTAGCACTTATACCACTTGTGCTCTAACTTTTTTAAAATTTCTAAATAAATGAACTTGTATCTAAAAAGAATTTAAGTAATACTTAATAAGAACACCACATACTCTTAATTTTTAAAATAACATTTTATTTGGAAAAGCTTATATGGTTGTTTGTTACATTTTTTAGTAATAATCAGATTCCAAGACATCATCAGGCCCATCTTCATCCTCACCTTCGCTTTCGATTCTTTCCGGAATTTCGTCCATTCTATAGTGAGGAAGTGGTTTGAACAGTTCATGGTAAATTGTTGGTATATAGAAAATAAGATACTGGAGGTTCTTGTATTTCTCGAACTTTATTGGTTTGACGCTGATTTATGTGGGAAGTTATGGGAGTAACTAAACGTCTCAGCCAACATTTCGAGCTTTCATGTTTACCTTGGCGAAGTTTTCTCGCTCGCTCAAAATATCACTTTTTTATGAACGGCTTCAAGGGTCATCCTTCTCAAAGTGTAACTAATGCAATTTTTGGATGCCCGAAAATAAAGTAAATTGAATTGTTTGTGCAATAAGGCAAAACAGATTTTTGGAGAACAAGTGCTACAATAAGTCGTAATTTTCAGCTTTGAACTTCTCACGCACTCGGTCCATGTAAAAAATAATTTTAATATTTATTTAAGTTCTTACATACCCCTTGTGCTCCAAGCGAATCAGGAATTTTAATGACAAGTGCTAGAATTGTTCGCCATCTCTCGCTACCGGATAAGAATCCCACATTCACCTCTTATACTCTAAACTTCACCTACTTGTTTCATATACATATAAGCTCAATTTTAGAAAAAAGGTACTTAAACCCCTTGTGCTTTAAGCCCCTCAAATATATTTTGTATTGGATGCTTATAAGTTGAACACTTATTTGTGCAAGAGTAAAAAATAAAAATTTTTCGAAATAATTTTACTCATTTTTACTTAAAAACATAGATGGGCACTTTGCAGTACCAGTATATTTTTACTGATTACTGAAAAAAAAAATCAGTACTCAGTAAATTTTACTGATTACTGGAAAAAAAATCAGTATTCAGTAAATTTTACTGATTACTGAAAAAAAATTTCAGTATTCAGTAAATTGTACTGATTACTGAAAAAAAAATTCAGTAATCAGTAAAGTTTACTGAATACTGAAAAAAATTACAGTAATCAGTACATTTTACTGAATACTGAAAAAAATCAGTAATCATTAAATTTTACTTATTACTGATAAGAATGCAGTATCGGGAGGTTTTTACTACCTATACATACAAAAAAAAAAAAAAAATAAGAATTATAAAACTCTACGAATTTTCATACTCAATAAACGGTTATAAAACGAAATTCCAATATGCATATAAAACAAAGGAACAGATGAACGGACCTTATGTACATTCCTTTGTAATTAAAAAAATTATGGACTATACAATATTTATTAGTTAATATAAATATGTGAATCAACCTGTGCTGTTATATTAACAGTGTTTATTACATGACTAATTGTCAAACAAGGTATATTTACACAAGGTAGACTCATTTGGGAGTGTAGACATTTTGCTCTATAAAAGGAACCATGTTGTCAAAATTGTCTTCATATAAAACAAAAACAATTTAACGCACACATGTACAAATTTTGGCTCATATACACGCAATTTGACGTTGTGGTTCCAACTATGGGTAAACAGCTGACAAACATATGGGCCAACGAGTTTACCTTGTGTAAATATACCTTGTTGTCAAAGTTGTACACCTACACCTAGTTCTTCAAATTTTTTAAGTGAAACTTCAACTGACACCCATGATTTATTAAAAGACGAAGAACTAATGGGAGTCAATAAAATTCTTTTTAGCGAGGAATTTTTTAAAGTTGTTTAGAAGGTAAATAACATACATATAACTTAACTCAACCATGTAAATAATTTTTCTGTTATACATAAGCGTCAAGCGCCCCATCCATTTAAATATTATTGTATATGTTATTCGCCATATTATTTCTATATGGCCCTATATTTTTCAATAAGTGGCACAATGGTTTCAATTAAAATATGGCGCAACTCTTATTAAAAAAAAACATAACCTTTAAAGCAAAACAACATAGTACGTTGATGCAAACACATTTCACAGTATGGTGCACTTCTTTTCTGATTTCGATTTATTATTGTGTCTCCTTCGACTATCACAAATCCATTGGCTTTAAAATTGAACAGTTATACTGCAAGTGTACGAGCCGCTTAAGGTACGTTTTTTAGTATTTTCTAAAAAAAATATTTGAAATAGTTCATATATTTATGAATAAGTTAATAAATTAAAAATTTTATTTGTGTTTTATTCAGACTTTTACATATTTTACATACTTAGAACTTAATTCTGAAAAAAGTTTAAAACATAAGTGCTTAAAAATCAAAATTTTAATTCAGTGTTTAAAGATAAAGCAAATTTACTTTAAGAGATCATAAGAAATATTATAACTACAACAGCAACTACCAGTTGATTTAAATAGATTTTTAGTTTTTATCAAACTTGAAACAGTTTCTACGTGTAAACGATATCTTCCTTTGTTTTTTACATCATTTTGCATTTGAAAATGTGCGTTCAATTGATGCTCAGAAATGAAGTATCGATAAAATACCAAAAGCAATATGCGAAATGTCAGCGAACATTAGTTTCGTTCTTGATTTTGGCTATATTTTTCCAAGAAATTTAAATATATTAAGTTCTAATATGCTTTATTTCTAAAAGATCCGCTAGAACACGGAATTAAGAATTGATATTATAATGTATGCATAGTTTTCTTTATCGTTGGTAAATAACATTAATAACAACAGACAAAAGTATTATGCTAATGGTTTTTTCGGAAACAATTTTTTCTGAAGTGAACTGATTATCACTCTTAAGGTTTTATGTTCAAAACAAAATTTAATTCTTAGTGTTTCGAAAACTGTCGAATAATACGATTTCGCCGTTTCTTTTACTTTATAAACCATTTCCTTAGGATAGCATGTTTCTATAAATATGGTTTTCATTTCAATTTTCCACTAACATATTATCCTATGCATTAATTTTTATAAATTTTCTTGCCAGTTATAAGAACAAATATTCCATTCTGGAAAGCAAAATATGAATCCTGGCTTCCACGCTTTGCATTTCAATATTAACGTCGTTAATAATTTTTTAAAAACAACATAAATTTTGCAACAAACACATGATATATAACCTAAGCCTGCTATCGAAATGATCACATCACAGTTAAAAAGCTCAAAGTATAATAAAGTACTGAAAACAACGCGGGGGTACTGCGGTATTTTCAATATGAAAAAGTACTGAAAAAAGTACCAAAGTACTGAATTTTTCAACATTGCTCGGGACTCTCATCCCTGAGGCCATATGTTCGAATCCCCGTTCAGTCGGTCGAAATAAAAATTTTAGTAATCAAGTTTTTACTGGATAGCAAAATAGAAATCGAAATTTATTTTTTAAATTTAAAATAATTTAATAAAAATAAAAAAAAATTTTTTTTTCGACTGACCGAGCGGGGATTCGAACATGTGGCCTCAGGAGGGATCGTCATTAAGTTGTAAATGGTGAATGGCATGTATGATAATTAATTGATTAATTAATTCTGAATTTTGTAAAGCTGGACAAAACTCCTCATCAAAGAAAAATGAATGGCTTGATTGCTGTTTGCCAAGTTTGTAACAAAAAGTTAAAAGGATCTTTACGTGTGAGCTCCAATTTTATTAAGCACCTCAAAAAGGAACACCCACAAAAGTTTAGTGCCTTGAAGGCAAAAAAGGACGAGAACAGGCGCATGAGAGGTGGCAAGAGTTTACTTAGCGAAGATATTTTGAACTTTATTTGCTGCACTGCATCCCCATTGTCCATAATAGATGACCAAAGTTTTAAAAACTTATTTCCTGGCAAAAATATTCCGAGCAGACGTTCCATAACCAGATTGCTTTTAGAGACTCAAACTAAATTGTATATAAAAAAAATTACATTTGATATAGAAAAAATTGAATACGTGTGCGTAACTGCTGATTTGTGGTCGGGTGGAAAAAAATCATTTTTTTGTTACACATGCCATTGTTTTCTTTCGCTGGGATTGTGAATCGTTCCAGAAGACAAAAACTCAGTGATACAAATTTTGAAATGCTTGTATTAAGAAAAGCCAATAAAATATAAAATCTTTATTCAACAAATTTTCAAATTTACAAATATTTCTTTTGCTAAACCCGCAAAGCTTTGAGCTTGTCAAAAAAAAAATACGTAATCGTGACTCAATTTTCAGTAATCAGTAAAATTTACTGACTTTACTGATTACTGAAATTTTTTTTAGTATTCAGTAAACTTTACTGATTACTGAATTTTTTTTTCAGTAACCAGTAAAATTTACTGAATACTGAAATTTTTTTCCAGTAATCAGTAAAATTTACTGCTTACTGATTTTTTCTTCCAGTAATCAGTAAACTTTACTGAATACTGATTTTTTTTTCAGTAATCAGTAAAAATTTACTGGTAATGAAAATTATATTTCATTACCAGTAAGCATTTACTGATTACTGAAACGCTTGCTGCAGTAAAAAAGTAATGCAGTATGCCCATGTATGTTTAAAAATTTGTTCATGAAGTGAAAACATTGAGAGTAATTTAAAAATATAAAGAAAAAGCTGAATATAATAAATACAAGGTATACCATTATAATGTAATGTCAAATTAATTTATTTAATTTTTGACGTTTGCTTTAATGGTTTTCCTTATTTTCTTTTGTTTGACGTTATATGAGTTTTAAAATTGTGAAAAATATATATGATCATTTTGCCGATCTTTTTAACATTGTTCTTAACAACCAAAAACTATCATTCATTTTGGAACAGAAGTTATGGACTTAGATGTTAAAAGCCTTAAGCCTTACGCCAATAGTTTGGTTTTTATTAGAATATTTGCTAAATACAACGAAGGTCTTTCGAAGTGTTACCAAATGGCGAATAATTTTTAAAATCGAAGAATAATTTAAGGAAATTAAGTCAAATGTATGTTAAAATTACAAAATATATTAATATAAAATTTTGTTTCATTTAAGTTGCATCCGTTGTTCAAAAACATTGTTCAAACAAATAATTTGTCTGATTATTTTGAAGAGTTCCATCAATTAGAAAGCACTCAGGTTTGTTAAATATTTTCCCTTTACTTAAAAAAAAACTCAAACATTTGCTTGTAGAAAATTGGTATGTCCCTGCAAGACTTAATACCGAAGATTTTAAGTCACAAGTTAAGAATATATGTATTAACGGAAGAAGAAATATATTGCAACCGAAGCTCTTCTTTTACTGCAAAAAAAAAAAAACAAAAATCTGTGTCAAACAACACTTGAAAGTTATACAGATGATGAAAAAATTGCAATAGAATCTCTTTTTTGCTACAAAAAGACAAAAAAGTGTGTAAAACAACACTTAATAATTGTACTGAAGATGAACAAATAGCAAAAGAAGCTCTAACTTCCTTGTTTAAAAAAGGAATAAAAAATTTTAAGGTTTTGCCAAATGAATATTCAACTTGTTCTGATGAAGAAATAGTGAGTAACAAGGTTTAGAGTTTCATAACTATAAAATTAATTCACGCTACATTTTTTGATCTCGAAAACTAGTTCCTTATGTAGTGAATAAAATAATAATAAAATTGATAAATCCCCAGAATCCTTGTCTTATTCTATTGCATCTAATGAAACTAATCAAACGAAGAAAAGAAATAAAGATATTCTTGGTCCCTTTGAAACCACCGAACGTAGCTTAGATCTATCTTAATTTTACAGTAATAGAAAGAGAATTGACCAAAAAGAAAAAATTAATAAAAACGTTATCCGTGAACCCGATCGGGTTTGTCAATTTACTTAAAAAAAAACTTAAAATTTTTGATTGCGATTTGAAAATAAATCCCGATTTAGTTTTCAATGCAAAAGATGTAATAGATAGTAATAGATGTAATTCGTCAAGAATACTTAAAAATCTCTGTCCCATCTCTTTCTATAACACAAAAAAATTAGTTTCAGGACTGTTAGCTTATGCGTATTGCACCTTTCCAGATTGTTGACAATACCGATTTCAAATATATTTAAACGGACATGTTTCAGTTTACAGAACCGGTGAAATTTTTCATGGTCAAGGGCAAAAACGTGTTGCACAAAATCGTGGTGTAACGCGTGCTCTGGTGAAAAAATCCCTAAAAAATAAAAGTGCATACATATATAGAAAGGAAAAATTCTTGAAGCCGCTGATGAAGTAGCTCAAAGTGGAAATTTGCAAAATATTCAAAAATTATCAACAGTACGTAAAGTCAAGTCTGAAGGAAATTTTGATGGTTTTTATGATCCTAACCCATTTATTGACGTTGTCCTAATAAAACAAGGATATTATCATGGATACGTACAGTACCTAGCGTCACCATTAGCAATACATTGTTGGGAAAATAAAACATTCGAAACTTTTAGTCAAAATTCCCAAATTTGAAAAGACGCAAATTATACAATACATGTGGATGCAATTGGGCAAAGCGTGAAACAAATCGAATGCGCAGAAAAACGGATTTTAATATATAAGGTAGTAATACGGATTAAAAAGTCGAAAATAATAATTCCTATAGTGACCGCCACACAATTATAGATATTTGCTATATTTTTGAGAGACTATGGTAATTTTTTGAAAGAGTTTGCACAGATGTGAGTTATGCACTATTTGGAGGAATATTAAAGTGTTGAAATACACAAAATATTTCCGAATATCTTAATGATTGCTATTATTACTTAGAAAATACAAAATTAGCAAAAAAAAAAGCCTAAAGTGATCGTTCAGTGGTGCAAAGCTCATTATGTTCATATTATATGTAAGGACTTAAATAATAGAATTGGTAAAAATTATAAATCGCGTCACTTATTACAGAATATTTTAACTTTGGCTTTCGATTTGAAAATAGTAAATGATTGCAAATTTTGGTTTAAAAAGATTTTTATCGTTCTTCTTTTAAGTCCTTATTAAAATCATGAATTTAGAGAAAGTTACAAGAAAAAAAAACGTTATAGATATTAATGAAAACGACTTCGAAAATTTAAATGTATTTAATGATGAGGACCAGAATAAGTTGGAAACAATTGCTTTTAGAAGTCCGTTTAAAAAATTTTTTTAAAATATATATGATAACGTGTATGACAATTTGAAGAACTGTAAAATGTGACATCAATGACTACCATAATTAGGATATATGCAGATTTATTGTTAAAAAATTTTTTCATTTCTACCTATGTGGACAAATATAATGGGAATACCGGTAGATCCATCCGGTGATCATATAAGCAATGCTGAAGTAGAATTTAATTTCCTTCTGCAAAAACAAAATCTTCTTAATTATAAATCAGTTCGACCAGGAGATTTTATAAAAATTGACAGAAAAGACAATATGAGCTCTTTAAAAGAACTTCGATACAAGTATGACACGCAAGAGAGAGAGATGGTCAAAAATATAAAAAATCGGATAAGAACAATACTAAAAATACAGATTTATTGCAAATAGATAAAGAGCACGACTATGAATTAATAGAAGCTGTGGAACCAGAAGAAAAAAATGAAAAATGAAAATAAACGAAAAGCAATAAAGCCAAAATTCCTTACATATGCAAAGAAACATAAAAAGCTTAAACATGCTTTATAAAGCTTGATGTTGATAATAGAGGAAGTATTGATATTGCATCGCGAATTGTAAAAGAACACATATCAAACAGACGATAACAATAAAGAGCTATTAAATAAGAACATTAAAGATATTTAATTATATCTTCTTAGATACGATAATTTGTTTCAAACAATGTATCCAAAATTAAGACAATTTGACATTGGCTTTTACAATCTATTGGATATTGAAAATTGGAAATCTCTAAAAAAAGGAAGCCAGTTAACAAATTTCGTCGTCGATTGCACAGTTCTCTTCATTGTAAAAGAGATTTTTGCTAATATATTAAGTTTACCCTGCCAAATTAACACAATTTGTCTCGAAAAAGTTAACAAAATTATGTCATATAAGCCAAAGTTTAATGTTCGCATTTTAAATTGATGACACGCGAATTCATATTTATTGATTCTTTGTATGATAGTAGCGGAAAAGATCATTATAATGACTTTGTTACTTTTATAATAATTCATGGAAATTTTTCGAAATATCGGAAAGAAGCAAACAAAGTGATGGTCTTAGCTGCGGTGTTTTTATTACATTATTTTAGTGGTAAATCATTAATAAATTTACCAAATCCAAACCACTATAGAGATACAATAAAATCGATTTTGATTCGAAATGCAGATCATAGTTCTCTATTTTGTTGCCATTGCGGAAATGTTAAAAGGGAAAAAATTAAATGCAGCCTTCTGAACATACAGCTTGCAAGGAAAGCAAAAAAATGTTTACAATAATAATTTTATTGTTTGCAAAATATGTAGCAATAATATTTTAAATTAAAATACAGTAGTTTAGACTTAACTGCCTTTTGTTTACGTGCACTTTTGACTTAACTGCACAAAATTGATCATTTTTGGAATTATTCTTTATAATTCCATACAAATTCCTTTTTTAAGTGCACTTTCTATACCTGCACAATTAAGATAAATGCACCAAATTTTTGGCATTTAAAAATTATTTTCATACAAAAAATTTAAGTTAGCTGCACTTTGACTTAACTGCCCAAATTACATATTTTCTGGAATTATTCTTCAAAATCCTTGTTAACGTGCATTTTGTATAACTGCATATTTTTCATATTTTTGGGCAGCTTAAAATATTTTCATACAAAACATCAAAGTTAGCTGCACACATGAAAAAAATATGGTGGCCACTTTTTCACATAAATATCCAATTTAAGCTGTTTATAAAAATATAAATCGCGATTATTTTTTTTTTTTCATAAATTTTAATTTTCTTTGTGAATTCTTATTGTTTTTGTTAATGTTCCTTTTATATTAAATATACATACATACATGTATAAAATGATCTGTTTTTTTAAATAAAATTTTAATTAAATATAACTTTATGTACGTTGTTTTCGGTTAATTAAGCCCCGCTCAATTGAGTTTCCCGTTTTATTGCACTAAAAATCATGGAACGAAATCATTCAGTATAACTGTCAATGTAAAGATACCCGTTTAGTTGAGTTCAGTTGAATTGCGTCACCCGCCTAATTTTTTCGCAAAATAAGACCGAATTGCCAAAAACAAATGTTTCGGTTAATTGTTTCCGTGAACTTACTGTGGTTTTGCTCCACAAACGTAAAAAAATTATTTTGCGGCAGAAAGATTGTACGATGAACGTACCTGATTTATATTTTCTTTTAAAAAACCTAAACGATGTTTTAACTTATAAATAAAGAAACGAGTTTTATTTTCTATATACACATAGGTGATTCGCTTTATTGCAGATCTTGCTCAATTAAGCGATTTTCGGCGATTCATTGAGTTCCCGTTTAATTGCTTTAAAAGTCGTGCATTTTTAGAAAATCAAATAAGCGGGAATAACTGTATTAATAAAAAGATTTTTTATTCCACTTTTAAATCAAAAACTTTACTTTAGCTGCAATTTTGTGAAGGTAAGCACAATTGTGTACCTGCATATTAAGGCAGGTAAATGCATTTAGGATAGCTGCATTTTTGCTAAGTCAAAATTACTGTAATATAATAAATTTTAAATGTGTTATTAATAATAACACATCGAATTTTAAGTCCTTGAAAAAATAAAAATGTTATTATTGCATTAGCAACCATAAAGATTATAGCTATTAAAAATAGCTTAGTAAGAGTTTTTATTTTAAATTTTTTTTATAATGCATGATGCAAATGAGTGCAAAAAAAAAAGAATCACACTTCTTAAAAAAGCACTCACAAAACGATGGCAAATTGGATAAAAAAAACCAGGCATACAAAATTATTATTTTAAAAATGGTTAATAAAAAAAGTGTGTTAAAAATGCCAACAATGCCATCAATAGTAGGTAGTTATTTTATTTATGTTTATTTATTTTTCTAAATATTGCACTTGTTCAATAATAGTATTAACTCAAAATGTTCATGTTTTTACTTTTTGGAAAAAATATTCATATCTGAACGCTGTAAAAATATCGGTCTATTATATCCACTTTTTGGTAATGAAACGGTTGGCTTAATAATCCTAATAATTTTGGGTTAATGCAGTATTTTTAAACAAGTGCGATAAGTTTATTTTATATTTATTATTTATTGGAAGAAATTCTGTTCTTAGTCTCGATTGCAAACTACTACTTTACAACTCTATTTTAATGCCAATATGGTGCTACGGTATTTAACTATGGGGCACTGCCTCGGTCTCAAATATCGAAGAAATTCAAAGGCGCCAAAATAAACTTCTTCGAATAATCACAGCTGCCCCTTGGTTTGTCAAAAACTCAAATATCCACTAAGATCTCAGTGTGGCACTGGTAAGGACTATTATTACGAAGTATGCGGTAAAATATTCAAAAAGGCTAGAGTTGCACCCAAATCCACTAGCTCGAAATATTTTAAATGATAGCGGCCACACTCGCTTACCCCACGTCTCTCTGCGCTTTCGATTTGAACATGACATGACCATAACGCCGGCAGAGCAACGGTATTAATTTGTTCACGTTCTTGTATGTGGCGAATACGTGTTGATGTTCATGTTCTGATTGGCCACAATTTTTGTTGTTGTGGCGTTTGCTTGTATACAGAAAATACATTGAATGGAGAAGATCATGGCGCACATGGATGCTAAGACGAATGTTTGGGCAACGATGGCAGCACATGGACGAAACATGAACATGAACAGTCTACACGAGCAGAATTCATGTGCGACATGCTGTTCTTACCAAGTTGATGGATAGTGGAGACGGGTAGTTAAGTAGAAAAGACACTGTAGCACTTACCCACTAAGATGAGCGATAAACTCCTATATATGTGAACAGAACCCGCGATGAAGAAAATTTTTGTCTGGCACTAGCAGGACATAAAATAAGGAATTATGATAAGATTTGATTAATTATTGTTAGTTCATATTTAATATGAAGATTCAATAAATAAATAATAAAAAAAAAATATTGCAAATCTGGACGATGACTTTGTTGAGAGCTGTTGATGTGTCCTTTTTGCAATTCGTGGAAAAAATATATAGTAAGAAAAGGAAAAATAGCGATAATTGCAAATAATTTTTCAGATTTCTGTAACATAAAATGTGATAGGTTTAAAAAAAAACAGTATATTTGTTTTGTAGTCGTATGTTCGGAAACGCATTTCTGATGTTTTGTTTTTAGCCTCGTCGTGTGTGGTATAAAATGAAACATGAATAGTGACAAGTGCTTGAACTTGAAATAAAAATTATTTCAACCAAACTGATTTTATCTTTCATTTATAAATGATTTCTGATTCGCAATACATATTTTGTGATTGCAATCGTTTTATAATTATTCTTCTTAGAAATTATATAATGCTATCACTGCCTGCCACTGATTCAATGTTTGTGTTTTAATTAATTTTATGTTTGAGTTTTAATTAATTTTAGAAACCTGAGAAAGTTACAGTCAAACGTTCCTCTATTGAAAATTTAACGAGCGATGAAAGATGTGCTTTGGATGCGTTAATGAGTTTGCATAAGGATGAACTTGTAAGCTACTTCCAAGATTTCTTAAAAAGCTACTAACCATTTTCGTTTTTTTAGATATCAAAAGAAAAGCCTGTGGACAAACTAGTATAATTTTTGGAAAATGAAAACGTAAATTAATTAGAAAATCACGGAATGATGGATTGTTTAAAAACTTTTTTAAATTCATTTAAAAGCGATTTGAAAGAAACTTTGGAACACTTTGTAGGAAAAGTACAAGATTTAAATCAAAGTATGTCTAAATTTTCAAACCCCAAGAATACAAAATGTTTTTTGAAAAATATCTTGGTAGACAAAGATAAAAATTTAAAAAGTGAAATACTAAATAACGATAAAACTTATAACTGTAATAGTTAAAATAATGATTTTGAAGTATTTAGTGATAAAGAAAACAGTTGTACAAATGTATCAAAAAAAAAAAAAAAAAATGTTAATTTAGGTCCATTCGAAACTACTGGTAGTAGTTTGGAGGTATCAAAATTTAAAAGTTACCGAAAGGTTGCTAACCCGAAGGAAAAGTGATTCGTTCAAAAGGAAATGCCTTAAAACCTTCAAGAGTATTTAAATGCAGCACTTTAGACAGCAACTTTGAAGTAGACCCGAAATTGATATTTAAATTAGACGGTGATCCCCAATTTAAATTTAAATTTGCGGTGTAGCGCGAAAAACTGTTAAAAAATCGCTATAGGGAAAAATTCATACCTGCACAGAAACAACCAAATATTGAAAGCGACAGATGAAATTTCTGAATGTGGAAACATGCAAACCATTCAGAGTTCAGATGCTCTGCGCAAGTGTAAGTCAGAAGCCAATTTTGATAGATATTATCATTCTTATTCATTTTATGAAGTTTATCTAATAAAGCAATGTTGTTATAGTAATTATATTCAGTTTTTAGCCGCCCCATTAACAATATATTGCTGGGAAAAAATTATATTATAAACTTTTGAGAGTAACCCAGAAATATTGAAGGACTCAAATTTTACTCTTCATATGGATGCTACTGGACAAAGTGTTTGTCATTGAGAGTGCGCTGAAAAGATAAGTTTAATATTTGCGGCCCTTTGTTCCTACTAGGAACCATAGGACATAATATATATATATATATATAATATACAAAATGGTAATAAGAGTAAAAAAACATAAAAAAATGTTTCCTATTGCAACAGCAATTCTATCTCGTCACACTTTGAGAGATATAAACCTTATAATGGAACATTAAAGGCATATTGTATTGAACATAAATGCAAGCAAGTGCCTTTTTTTCAAACGAATTTGCCCTCTTTGAAGCAATTTTGAAATGCTGTAACGATCAAGATTTTTCCGAGGACCTTAAGGATTGCTTTAAACACTCAGAAAATCCTTATGCCAATCCAAGGACAAAAGTAATCATACAATGGTCCAAAGCCAAGGATTTGAATAATAAAGTGAGAAAACACAATATGCAACGCTACTTTTTTAAAAACGTTTTAACAGTAGCTTTAGATCTTAAAACTGTAAATGAAAGTAAATTTTGGTTTAAACATTTATTTGTTGTCCTTTTATGTATCAAAAAAGATTATTGTTTAACGAAAGTTTTAAAATCCTAAAAAGTAAGATTTTAGAAAGCTATAAAGACGAATCTTAATATTACAACATTCTTGAAAATTAAGAAATTAGTAACTTAGAATACATTGCATCTAGAAGTCCATTTAAAAAGCTGCATCTTAACATATATCAAGATATAAATAACGTAAAGAATTCAGAAGCAAAAGGTGAAGACAACGAATATAAAAATGATGATATATGTAATTACATAATAAACAAGTTTTGTTCATTTTTGCCAATGGACAAATGTTATGGGAATATTAATAGATCCCTCTGGCAATCATCTAAGTAATGCTCCTGTATTATTTAGTATTTTTTTTACAAAAGCATATTATATTAAACAATTCATCTGTACGATCAGGAGATTTTATAAGAGCAGACAGAAAAGACAATATGAGTACATTAAAAGAAATCCGATATCATTACAACATGTTTAAGGGAACATAAACAGCTGATGTTAAGTTTAAAGCACTAGACTTTAAAAATAAGAAAAGAAATAAAATATCCTTTTGGCAAAAGAACATTTTTATTGTTTAACAAATGAGTATTCCGAACCAGTGGGAAAACAAAAGCAAAAAAAAAAAAAGAACGGCAACAGCTTTATTAAAATCGAAAAAAAATTGATAATGATTTAAAATCTCAAGAGAATGAAGAAAAGAAACCTTTTAATCCAAAACAATTGGCAAATGCGAAAACTTGCAAATGATTTAACATGAATCGCAAGGAAGTACAAGATACAAAAAAAAAAAAAAAAAACACGAAAAGAAAGTCAATACGAAATAAAGTATTTCAGTTTCAAATATGATCAATTATTTAAAAAAAACATATCCAACTTCAAAACAATTAGATATTTGTTGCTCTAATATTTTAGACTTGGATGATTGGAACAGTTTAAAGCAAGGATACCAACTACCAAACTTTGTTTTATGCTAAGTTCACAGGTATGTTCAGTGGATTGATTCTATGTGATTTATGAAGTGATTTAGTTGTAATCATGTCAGTTTGAAGTGATTAACAAATCAATTTAATGTATGGGTAATCATCTCGATTTTGAAGTGATTAGAGCTTAATCACGTTCGAACTGCTTAAACGCGTTTAAGAAGCCAAATGTGAACATACTATTAGATTGCGCACTTTTTGCTTTTCTAAAAGAAAATTATAAAAATGTTTTAAGTCTTCCATGCCAACTTAAGGCCGAGATTCATTATCCTACACAATCGAACGATTCATTCACAAGAAAATCTGATGGGATGCTATCCGACATAAAAAAATGTCTTTAAAATCTGCTGTCAATGCCACAATATCCCACAAAATGATGCCAACTCAAATGACTCAGCTACTTTTCAAGAAAATGCAACTCTGATCGCATAGAAACTATCATTTTATGAAAATTTTCATAAACATAATTTTCATAAACATTTGCAAGTCGGACAGACATGTTAAAAAAATCTGTCACTCAATTTCAAGCCACACTATCCTACTTTATGAGCACACACGATTTTTTGACAAATCGTACGACCGAATTGGATAGTGTATCGCCGGCTTAAAACATATTTGTTACGAAAAGGTTAACAAATTAATATTATGTAAACCAGAGGCCAATTTCTGGCAGTCGTGATCGAGTACTTTCTCGATTCGAAAGCCATTTAATATCTAATTATTTAAGTCAATACTTAACGAATCGGAATTATAATTCATAATAGTACGTAAGAAAGATTTTTTTAATTATCAAATCATAAAAATACTACTTTTAGTTTCGTGAAAAACTTTCTGCTGAATAAAAATCCATTTATGTAGGTCTACAATTGTATTAAAGGTGATTTAAAAACATCTGAATGATCGACAGTCATTGCACCTTTGATCAAATCAGCTGCCACATTAAAATGTTTGGCACAAGTTGGATACCAACATCAGATTGGCCAAGGTCGTCTTGTTTGACTTTCACACTCGTTTGTAATTTCGTGTTTATGTTGGGATAACCCGTTTGCATTTCAGAAACATATTTTTAACTGGTTCATTTGTTGTAGGAGCATGTTCTGGTTTCGCATCATTTCCTGAAACATGTTCTGCATAGTGGCCATGAAGTTATTCATAGTTTGAATTAGATTTTCGATTGAGCTAGGCATATTTCCAGAAGGCATTTGTAGACCTTCTCTAGGAATATAAGCGAATGGAGGTTGCTTTGCGTTGGAAGTACTCGGGGGATTTTTCGCATTAGGGTTTCCTTTTAAGAATTGGGCATATGTGTGGTTTTGTTTGTTTGCTTGTTTGTGTAGTACTAGCAATAGAGCCAGCGGTTTGGCTGGGCGCATATGACGGACTATATTGGGAGTGAGCATATTTTTGAACTAAAGCAGGTTTTTTTAAATGCAAGAAGACTTTACAACCCCTATAGTTTGCCTTGTGATTTTCGCCACAGTTGCTGCATTTCTTTACCTTCGGGTCCGCTTTAGAACGATTACATTCGGCACACATACGTGAGGCAATTTACAGTATGATTTTGTATGCCCATATTCCTGACAGTTTGTGCATTGGGAGGGACTCTTTCGTTTTAATGGCTCCTCAACAGTTATTCTGCCGTTGAGTAGGTAACGCAAGTTGTGTATGGGATGAACTGAATTTTTGGTATTTAAAACCGATGAATCAAATGATATCTCAATGCGGTGCATTGGTTGAGGAACTTTATTCCTGTTCAAAATGTTATGAACAGATTTTACCTCATACCCCTCTAGCTCTACGGCAGATTTTATTTCCTCTGTAGGAACAGAACTATCTATGCCTTTAATGACAATAATCAAACCCTTAGCACTTTTTAATTGATATGTATAGTAACTTTTATTTTCTGCGTCCAAGTGCCTTGATATAATACGGAAGTTCATTCTGTACTAGCTTGAATTTTGGTCTCTTGAATTTGCCCGTGTAGTATAGAAACGACGTAGAAATTAATCTTACCTACAAGTTGAGTCAACATGTTGACTATGCTATTTGATGTTTGCTCCCGCAGATAGATAGGTGGCGGTTTAACATCTTTAGTGGCTGTTCCATTGGCTGATTCTGCTTCTTCATCGTCATATGGAGAGTACGGAGAATCTGTTTCCACTTGTTGGCAAAGAGACTACGTTATAGCCTTTGTATTGTTGGTTGGATCTAGGACTAGCCTTTCTCTTGGTTATTGTTATATATCTGTCCATGCCTGTTTGCACTTTAGTACTTTTTGGCACAGCTCCTGTATTTATTAATGCTAATCGTGATGTACCAGGTTTTTCGTTAATATCCCTCTGGTCAGACGACTTCACACTTTGAACCACATTTTCGGTCGGATCAACACACTTGCTCAGGTTGGGAACACTTGCACTTAAATTGCTGTATGGAAAACCAGTTGCGCTGGCAATTTTTGCACTTAAATTATTTTTATTAAATTACGCTCGGAGAGCTTACCACAATATACGCATTACTGCTATTTGTGCTGGGCCTACTCTCCTTGTTGGGAGTATTTGTGCGGCTCATTCACAAATCTCTTCAGGCACCTTAGTTATTGTTCTTTTTTTTTACCTATTACAAATATTTTTTCACCTCGAATTTTTTTTTAACACTGATACACGTCCGTACTCGTCAAGAGCTGGTTTTGTAATGATTTTTTACTTTTCAACAAATTTTCTACGTATTTTGGCAAATATGTTATTTGTTGAAAATCATATGCAAGCTTTTCAGCATAGAACAAATTTGGTAGCATAAAAAATATACAAAAATTGAAAAGATGTACATAAATTTTCGTTTTTTGTTCGACAGTTTTAAACCCAGCTTGAAATAGACCGATAAGTGAAAGCATACTACCTAAAACTGCAGTAAGGTACATAAATATAATATTTTTTTATTGCCTTAAGCCCTTATGACACTACATTTTTTATTCATTAATTGATACAGAATTGATAGAAAGAAACAGTAAATGTTAGAAAGAGCTAACTATACATAATGTAAATAAAGATTTTTGTTTTTTTTTTCTCTTGTTATGGTTTTGTTTCAGGGATGGCGTTGAGAATTTTTAAAATTGTACCAACAACCTTTAAAACTTTTACTTTTTTACCCTAATTGTACTAAAAGATTTTTTTTAGTTGAAATTAATTTTATTTATGTTCATAAAAAACACCAAAAAAAGGTACGTTGTTTTCGGTTAATTGAGCCCCGCTTAATTGAGTTTCTCGTTTTATTGCACTAAAAACCATGGAACGAAATCATTCAGTATAACAGTCTATGTAAAAATACCCGTTTAGTTGAGTTCCGTTTAATTGCGCCACCCGATTAATTATTTCGCAAAATAAGACCACATTGCGAAAAACAAGAGCAAATGTTTCGGTTAATTGTTTCCCTCTACTTAATGTGTTTTTGCTCCACAAAAATCAAGAAAGTCTTGTTTCATGTTTCAGTTTTATAAATAAATGTTATATAAAATAAATAAAGAAATGAGTTACATTTTCTATCTACACATGGGTGTTTCGCTTTATTGCACATCTTGCTCAATTAAGCGATTTTCGTTTTAATTGCGTCGGCGACTCAATTAACCGAGTACTGCTTAATTGAGTTCCCGTTTAATTGCGTCAACAGTCGTGCATTTTTAGAAACTCAATTAAGCGGAAATAACTGTATTATAAATCTTAGTTTAAAAAGTATCAACAAAAAAGTACAATTGAAACAACTTAGCCATCCCTGTTTTGTTTATTTTATTAAATGTTGCCAACTTTTTGTTTATGAGAAACCTAAAAACAGAAAGCGGTAAATCGCTGAATTTGCCCATAAACCGCTGATTCAGCAACACTTTTAATATTTCAAGCTGGAAATGTCAATTTTAAGTTAAACAATTTTACATTTTTTTTGACATAACTTCATTTTTTATCGATAACTTTAGTAAAATTTTTGACGGCTTGCCATTTATCTTAATACAGCTTAACTCTTTGCACTTGGTAAATTTTTGTATTACATTATATTTGTACTGCTCACCAAAACTTGAACAATGCATTAAAAATGTAGTGTCATAAGGGCTTTACTGGAGCGAATTAAAATGGTGCGTTTTTTAGTTTAACCCTAGAAGGCTAACCCACGTAAATTTTACGTGTAATTTTTTTTAATATTGTTGCTACGCAAGCATCCAGTGATCTAACGGTGCGAAATTCAACAAGTGCTTTTTTCAATAGTTTTTGAGCAAACGCAAAGAGATGAACAATGAATTTATAGTCGTGAAAGTGCTTTTAGAGCGAAAACTTGTGTACGTCAACTCTCGCTCTAAAAGAACTTTAATGACTAAAAATGCTTTGTTTTTGCGTTTGCTCAAAAACTATTGAAAAAAGCATTTGTTGGATTTGGTACCGTTAGGTCACTGGATGCTTGTCTAGCAAAAATAAAAAACAACTACATGTAAAATGTACGTGGGTTAGCCTCCTAGCAAAAAAAAAATAAAAAAATACAGTGCTTTAGATAAAATTTCATGGTACGTAAAATTTACGTGGTGTTAGTTTTAACGTATAATAAAATAACGTTAGCCTTCTAGGGTTAAAGTCCTGTTACAGCGTTACCGTTGGTGCCACTAAAGTGGCAATTTTCCACTTTTTCGACTGCTTGGATACTATTTGGCTACTTTTACAAAATGCACCCAAATGCGGTACATTTTACGATTCTTGCCACTTTTTTGATAATTTTTACGCTAGGAAAATATACATTTTTTCTTTCTGTTTTATTATAACCCCCAGCTTTTATATATGTAAAACTGTTTTAATGTTTTAAGATATCTCACATATCGATGGTTTTCTTCCGCAACCTCGTAACTCAAAAACAACTACTTTTCAGAAGAGACACAATACTTTTTTTTACCTAATATGTATTTGAAACTTTTTGCTATATATATATTCTTTTATAAATCAAGAATTAGCAAAAATTCCCATAAATATTTAAAAGAATATAAAGCAAAAAGTTTAAAGTTTTGGTAAAAAAAAAAGTATTTTTGTCTCTCCTCAGAAGTCATGAAGCAGAAACCGAACTGTTGTGTACCGAAAACTTGTCTAAAATATGTGTAATTGACATTAAAAGTAAAATCTAAGTTTTTACCAAAAATTGTGTAATGAATTGATATAAAAAACGAAAAGCTTAATATATTAAAGTATTTAGACCCAATATTTATAGTGTCTAATGAAGATATAAACTATTTCGAATTAGTTTCGGAGTATAAAGATAATTTAACTGACCCAGATGCATTTATACAGGAATTTAAATTTCTATAGAGTAAAGTAAATGACACGAATTATGAACACATATTTAAAATTTCGCATGCTGAAGATTTTTGGCGTAAAATAGGAACATTGAAAAATAGATTTGATGAATATAAGTACCCATACATATATTGAAACTTGTACAAATTGATCTCTCATATTTTTACATTGTCACATAGTAGTGCTTCTGTTGAGCGTGATTTGACTAAATTTTTACTAAAGCAACAAATATGCTAAAGACATTTTACGAAATTATGGAAGTCGCTTAAAGAACAATTAATTGTAAAATTTTTATAAAACTGACCATTAATAAATATGTAGAACAGGCCGACATTGAAAAAGTTTGTTTAACCATTTCAACTGATTCTTATGTTTTTGGAATGCTAAAGACGAAAATGAACACAGTTTTCTCCCATCACGTTCTCCCATTTATCAGATACACCAATTATTATAATTTCGGAAGATGTTTTGTACCACAATTAATTACAAAATCCAGTTGTATAGTTTTGTTCTATAAACCTGTAGCCCGTTTCTGTATATCTCACATCGTAAAACTCTTCACATGAAACGTGTGAATTGCAACAAAAATAGTGTGAAATGAAACAAAAAATGGTTTTTCTCACACAAGTGTTTCTGTATCTTTTTTTTGCGAGAATTATCTGTCATTTAAATAATTTTCCAGCAATTATTGGAAGGATGCGAGAAAAAGTGTTTCTATAACAATATTTTGCGAAAAGTTTCTTTCAAGAACTGTCAAAATAAGTCACATTTGAAATTGGTGGCGAGAAAAACAAAATGTAGATATTTTGAATTTAAAATATGTTTATATACATACTATTTTTTTAAATAAATAAAAAAATAGAAGGAATATAAATGATAAATGCATAATTCATGTGATGAAAATAAACAAAAAACAATTGTTATATTTTGTTAGTTTAGTTTAATTTTTGTTAGCCTTTTCTTGTTTTGGTTTTAATCAGTGCTGCCAGATAAATTTGTGTCAAAATCGTCAATTTAAAATCAATTTTAAACAAATTTGTTTCGACTTTTATTAAAAAATAATCAAACAAAAACATAGATAAAGTTCATGGGTATTTAATAATTATTATTTAATAATTGAGATATAAATCTTTAATTTACCTATTCCTATAATCTTTTTCTTTTTTACCTGAAATAGACTTAGTAGAATACCTTGTAGTTAAAATTAAAAAAATCGGTTCATAAATAAACGGGTTAAAGACCCAGTAAAATCTTCGCCTACAAAATAATATGTTAAGTAATCAGAAACACAAAAAAGCACTACATACAATTCTACTAAAAAACTAATGAATTTTACAAGGGTTGTGCCAAAAAGAACAAATTCAAAAGTAAGTCATTTTTTTATCTTAATACATCAAGAACAAAGTAGTTATCGAAGTTCTTATGGAAGAAAGCTACTTAATAACGAGTGAAAGAAGCTATCCATTTTGAAAAAGTTTTTACTGGGAGACAAACAAATTTCTTTCTTGCCGGAATAATGGTTTTGGCACAAAAGTGTACATATAAGATAAGAATATCAAATATCAATCATATTTTGTATATGTATATAAGAAGTATTAAATGTTCAAAATAAGCCAAGTCGGTCCATTACTTTCCCTCGAAATTTTGCTTTTGCCGATACATTTTTTAGGGAAGAAACAAACAATTTCGAGGACAATTTTCACAATAGGGATAAATATAAAAATTTAAGCAGCCTTTCTAAAGATATCTTTTTTTCTAATAAACAAACATATAAAAATATTTACAATTATCTTATTTTGAAGACTAAGGGGCTTATAGTGTAAAACGCAACGCATTAAAAGCAAAAATAAAATCAAAAATATTTTATAAATTTGTTGTTGCTTTCTACAGACATTCATATTATTTTTTTTTCCAATTTTCAACGCCACAAAATAGAAGTGTTTGAAATTTAAAAATTCAAGATGAATTTCTATAGAAAGTAACAACAAAATTATAAAATATTTTTGTTTTTGCTTTCGTCACTTTTTTAGAAAAAATCATCAAAACGTCACTTTGTTAATATCGGAAAAAAAATCGTCAAGTCTGGCAGCCCTGTTTTTATTATATTTATTTCTTTTGTTGACGTTTCGCTTTTATTTGACACTTAATTACTGGAATTATTCCAGTATAAACAGAATTTGTTGTGTCTGTTTTCGCATTCAAATACAGAAACACTTTGTGGACGAGAAGATAACAAAGTACTCAATTTGAAGAGAGTAATATAATTTTTTCACTCTTCAAAGAGAGAGGAAGTGTTACCCAATTGTACAGAGAAATGAGTGTTATTTTAAGTGTTGCCAGACCGCAAATGATTGTTTTTAGGAAAAAATTGTTTTTTAGAATTGTGGTAGCACTTTTTAGTACAAAATCATTGAATAAATATGGCAATATGTTATTAAAAAATTATAAAAAAAAGAAGAAGACAACACTACAAAAACATTGGTAATTTTATTTATTAATTTTTATTATTTATTATTTATTTTCAGCGGAGGCCTTAAAAACAGGAATAGAAGATAATCTATGGGAAATAAAGGTATGTATTTTGATTTTTTTTTTTATAAAATTATAAAAAAAGAAAAAAATTCTAATTTTATTTATTAAAATTTTTGATTTCAGTGGAGGCCCTTAAATTATAGGAATTGGAGCTGAATCTTATAAATCTTGGACAAATAAAATTAAGGTACATATGTATTTTGAATTACTTATTGTTTGTAATAATTAGAGAAAGATTTAGATGGCAAAGCTGTTGTTTGTTATACCATAGAGGAGAAAATATTTGTGCCAGGCCGAAGGCCGGCTATGCAGAGAAGCTTTAAGGCCCAACCAGAATGTGAATAACGTGACTTAAGCAACTGAGCAAATACGTGTAAATCATATGTGTAAAACCATATTGAACTTAAGGAAACTTTATGTTACGTTTTATAAAACTGTCATTTGCTTAAGCTAGGTGCGAAACTAATCGCTCATTCTGTACGGAATCAATGTTTTTTTTATTTTCTTTTTGTTATTTTAAATGCATTTAAGAGGCTTTTTGTTTTCTTTTTGACAGTAGCTTAAGTTTGTTTATGCACATTCTGGTTGGGCCTTTAGTTAGCTAAGCCAGTGTTTGTATATAGGATAAAATCTTTCCGACTTTCCGGAAAGCTTTATTTAGCGAAGCCGGTGTTTTTATACCATAGAGGAAAAACTTTATTTGGCCGAAGGTCGTCTAGAAGCTTTAAGGCCTAACCATAATATACATAGCCTTGCATACCCTACTGTCAAAAATTAGCAAAAAGTCTCTCAAATGTATTTAAAAAACATTTGATTCCGTACGGAATGTGCGATTATATTCGCACCTTGCTTAAGCAAATGACAGTTTCATTAAACTTACCAAAAAGTTTCCTTAAGTTCGATATGGTTTGCCTCATACAATTAACATGTATTTGCATATTTGTTTAAGCCAACTTATTGGAGCTAGAAACATAAAACTTAACATACAATGTTCTGAATGGCAGAGAATCTGTAAGAGGTATTTTTTGGTACTTTTTTTCTTAAACTGGTACTTCTTTTTCTTTAACTGGTACTTTTTGAATTTTCGTTAATATTGGAGCTAGAAACATAAAACTTAACATACAATGCTCTGAGTGACAGAGAATCTGTAAAAGGGATTTTTTTTGGAACTTATTTTTGAATTTCCATTAATATATTATTAATTTTGTGTTAATTGCATAGTAATTCTTTTAATTTTTTTCTGGGTACTTATACTGTATTTGCAATTATTGAAAATACAATAATTTTTATAAAAGGCGTTATATACTTTAATAAGGGCTTTTGATATTACTAAATAAATACACTTTTTTTACATTTTTAGCAAATTATTTTCTGGAGTTGGTTTTTTAAGAAGGAAGACGACGACGTAAGTGGTTATCAAAATTCGTTTTTTTTTTATTTTTAGAATTTAAATATCTTTAGAGAACAATTATTAAACAGTATCTTATTCGTTTTAAGGTTTGGACGAATTCGTACGAAGGACAATTTTTAAGGTATGTTCCAGTTAATTTTAAAAAAACAATTTAACTTTTAAAATAAAAACCATTAATAAATAGTTCAACAAAATAACCACAATACTGATTATACAAAATAAAAAAATAAAAAAACTTAATAATTTTTTGTTTTCTTACTTTATTATTTAGGCAAAGCAATGAAAAAGCGTAGGTATAATTATAGTATAAGTGATTTAAAGTCCATACTGATAAAATGTCCTTTTTTAGAGGAATTGCAGATAAGTTCTTCTATAACAAATTTTGAATTATTTGAAATTATTATTAATTCTTTAAATACTTTGAGTAAAAAAAGTAAATACAATAAAATTCAAAATAATATAGAAAATAGAAGAAACATCTGTAGTATGGCAAAACACTTGCTAAAAAGTGGCAAGGTTCAAAAATCTGAATTAGGCATGTCTAATAATGCCGTGAATGTAAATTATAAAGAAAAAAATGAAATTTTATTTAATGGCGAAACAGTTTTGGAAAATGAAACTTTGCAAAATAAAAATTGTAATGAAGAGAATATATCTTCGTTGGAGCAAAAATTTTCGGAAAATGAAATCAATATAGATGATGTAGCAACAAAAAACTTGAAAGATCAAATCGAAATGATTTCAATGAATTGCTATAAAAACTTTTGTAAAGATTTTTGTGAAAAATTAAAATTTGTCGACGAATTTAAATCTGACTTTAAAATGATTAAAGATGAATTGAGTAAAATGAATGACAAATTAGGAAATAGTAATGACTGTGCAATTATTGAAAAAAATAAAATAGAAAACTGCAAGAAGCTAAATTGCTTTAATATGCTTGATTCTGCAAATAAAATGAAAGTGCAAAGTAATAATCGCGATCATACTTTAAGCCCATTTGAAATTACAAATGATTCATTAAAGGTTTCAAACTTTCTAAAATACAGAAAGGAAGCGAACCCCGATGAAAAATGTAACAGAATAGTATTGCGTGGGGAAACGAATAATTTAAAACCTAAAAGAAACTTTAAAAAAAATATTTTCGATTGTTCATTTTCTATTAATTTAGATATTTTAAAAGATTTTAATGATGATAAAATTACTAAAAAGAAACTTCTTGAAGATTTAGTAAGAGAAGAAAACTTAATGTATAATAATGTTTGTATTTTATGTTTTTATTGTGGTACACGTGTTAAAGATAATACGTTTTTATATGCATATTGCAGATTTAACGATTGTACCACATTTCGTTTTGAAATATCTCCTAATGGAGCTGTTGTTGTTTATAGAACAAAAGATTTAAAACATGCAGATAATGAAGTGCATGTAGGTCAGATGCGTGGAGTAAAACGAAATGTTATGAAAAGTAAACTGAAGAATAAAAATGCCTACTTTTTTAGAAAGCAGCAAATATTAAATGCTGCTGATGATATTGCTGAAAAGGGCAATTTTTAAGCTATTCATAAGTTGGAAGCATTAATAAAAGTAAAATCTGAAGGAAATTTAAATTTTTATTATCATCCAGATCCATTTTTTTCTCTTGTTTTGATGAAAAGAGGTCCATATAAGAGTTATATACATATGGTTGCTACACCTTTTGTAGTGTATACATGGGAAAAATTTACATTTGAGACCATTTCAAATAATAAAAAAATTCTCGAAGATTGTAAGTTTACATTACATTTAGATGCTTCAGGTGAAAGTGTTAGGCATTTAGAATGTGCCGAAAAAAGAATTTTAACTTATAAATTAGTTCTGCGAAATTGCAGATTAAAAAAAATCATCCCTATTGCGGAGGCAATTTTATCCCGGCACACACGTGATGCAATTACCGGTTTTTTGTATGCCTTAAAACTATTTCTAAAAGAAAACAAAGTAAAATATCAGTTTAAGTGGTCTTTTTGTAAAAGAGTTTGCACTGATGTTAGTGCCGCATTATATAGAGCGGTATTAAAAAGTTTTAATAATCAAACTTTGCTAGAATACCTAAATGCTTGCGCCTCATTCTTAAATAACCTAAAAGTTAATCCAAATTCCAAACCTAAATTTGTTATATTGCAGTGGTGTAAATGCCACTATATTCATATAATGTGTAAAGACTTAAACGCTAAATTGGGTAAAAATCATATCTTAAGGCCCTTGTTAAAGAATTCATTAATAGCTGCTTTTAGTTTAACGACTATTGAAGAATGTCAACAATGGTTTAAACATATTTTTATAGTTTTACTCACACCATACAAGTCTCCTAATTTTGAGAGGAGTTTTAAAATATTGCATGATTGTTTAACAGAATTTGTTGATAAAAACATAGGCAAGGAATACCACCTTCCTGATGATGACCATATAGATCCATTAGAATCTATTTCATCAAATAGCCCTTTTCGAAAAATGTTCTTTTCCATTTACTGTGAAATTGAAAATGATGTAAAAGTTATTAATAAAGGAAATATTTTGAATGAATATCGAAATGATGACATGTGCATCTTTATATTAAACAAATATTGTTCTTTTATTGTTATGTGGACGAACATTATGGGTATTCACGTTGATACTACAGGAGAGCATATAAGTAATGCTCCCGTTGAATTTTCCTACTTTTTACAAAAGCATATAATATTGCAAGAAAAATCTGTTAGAGCAGATGTCTTTGTAAAAATAATGAGAATTGACTACCTTAGTTCATTAAAGGAATTGCGATACAACTATAATATGTTTGAATCAGTTTCCAAAGAAATCGAAGCTATACTAACTTCAAACGTTAATCATTTGAATGAAGAAGTAAATAATAAAAGGTTGAAAAAAGAACATTCATATACTACTTCAACACCTATCGACAAAAAAGATTTAAGTGTTGAATTTATAAAAAAACGTTCTTATACTAATTTAACACCCATCGATAAAAAAGATTTGAGTGTTGAAAATATAAAAAAACATCATTCCTATACTAGTTTTGCACCCACCGATAAAAAGGATTTGAGTGTTGAAATTATAAACAAAGAACACTGTTATTCAATATCACCTTTACATATTGAGCCAGTTGAAGAATGGAACAAAAAAAATGTTAAAAAACAAAAATTAATAAAGCCAAAAATAAAACTAGTAATTGTTATTGTATGCCTTGTCAAGTTGATAAAATAAACGTTGACAAGATTAATATATTAATACAAAATAAACCAAATTTGTTATTTGTTCCAATTTTAAAATCTAGTCACTTTACACTTTGTGTACTTAAATTTTTTTACACATGAATTTATGCATGTTAATTCATTTTTATCTCAAAATGTAGGTAAAGAAATATATAATACCTTCAAAACTGAGTTCGGAACTAGTAAACATTTGTGGAAGTATCAAGAAATTACAGAAAGGAAAACACAACAAGATGGCTCAAATTGTGGAATTTTCGTTTTAATGTATGCATTAAAAATACTTAAAAATCTGTCATTAAAAAATTTGTGTGAGCCAGAAGAGTTTAGAAAGAAAATGAAGATATTGTTACTAAAATATCAGGGCGATAGAACAAGATTTTGTTGCCATTGTGGTTGCCTTAAGAGTGATAAAGAATATGTTTATGTATGTAAAGATTGTGGTTATTACGTATGTAGAAATTGTACGCATAAACATTGTAGAAAAAACTCTAACGTTTGTAAAATAATTGAACAAAATAAATTATCATTGTAAAAATGTTATTACTTAACGTTGGATAAGATTTAAAGTCAATTCTGTGATATATACCAAAGTAAATTTAAGTTAATGTAAGAATATAATGGCATGTAGGCCTATTGGGGAAGCCAGCCATGAAAAATAATTGGCAACGCACATAGCATAGTACCTCTTGGGTTGTGCGGAAATCTATGCAAAAATAATGATAAATTTAAATAATTATGTTAGCTAGGAATTTGTGAAGCGAATATTATGTAAAAACAACTATAGCATAAAGCATTGTAAAAAAGAGTTTTTCCGAACCCTGTCCATAATTTTCGGCTGTTAGTTTTTCTTGTAATAAAGCGACAAATTTACATAAAGTTTTAAGCTTCGTACAGTCGATGGTCAGGGGTCTAATCACCGCATTAGATATCGAGTGAACTATCGTAATGAATAATATTACGATACGTGTCGTGTAAGCAAATCATCGCATACGATATATATCGAATCGTAATTTTTAACAAAATGTAATAGATTTTCATCATATGTTAAATGTCAACAATTACAATTCGTAACAAGTAAAAGAAAATTTGACAAATTTGATGTGTATATTTTTTAATAAAACAAAAAAATATGAATCCATCGTTATTATTTTACTTATCCTCATCAGACTCGGAGGAAGAATTTAGTGTTATACGTGTCAGAAAAGAAGTTAGAGATAAAAGTAATCCCTTTTCTTTATCTCCAAACGCGTAAGATGAAAAAATTTAACATTTGAAGTTTTTGTGCGAATGTTTCAATTTTCAGATTTAAAACTAGATTTAGACTGACAAAAGAGGCGTTCCACTATGTTCTATGTCAGCTCGACTTTATTGGAAACATGTCTACAGCAGTGCCGCCGAAGCTGCAGCTAGCAGCCACACTTTCACTTTTAGCGAGTGGAAGTTTTCAACACAATGTCGGAAATGACTATTTGGTGGGCTTAGCCCAAAGCACAGTATCCAAAATTGTTAGTCACGTCATAAACGAAATGGAAGCAAAACTATGCCCTAAGTTTATACGTTTCTTGCCTCAGCAATCCTCAACTTGTAAAGATAATTTTTTTTTAAAAATTCAAGATTCCCGGAGGTTTGTTAAAATGGCTTTATAAAATATTCATCATTTACTTTTTTTGTTTAAAGTTATTGGATGCGTAGACGGTACGCACATAGGACTGCAGAGGCCAGGTACAAATGAGCATATGTTCTTTAATAGAAAAGGATATCACAGTCTCAATGCTATGGTGGTATTTACCTTAATTCGTATCACTAGAAAAAGCTATTAAATAATAATTAAATATTATTTCATTTAGATTTGTGATCATGAGTATAAGATTATAGCTATAAATACCAAATATGGCGGTGCAGCACATGACTCATTTGTGTGGAAGCATTCAAGCGAAAAAAGTTTGTTAGAAGAACTTTACAATAGCAAAAATTTAGGAAATGCTTGGCTTCTAGGTATGGTTAACAAGAAAAATTCTTTTTTTATTTACAAATGTTAAATTAATCAAAAGGAGATTCCGGGTACCCAATTGAGCCATGGCTGTTAACGCCTTATAGGAATCCAGCGGATGGCACGATGGAGACGTACTTTAATGACATTCATTCCAAAGCCCGATGTATAGTAGAACGGTCTATTGGCATACTCAAGGCAAGATGGAAAATCCTAAGCAACGAGAAGAGAAGTAGATACAGCCCAGAAAAAATGGCAAATTTTGTTAATGTTTGTGTTGGCTTACACAACTTGTGTATTCATTTTAATGTTCCAAGTTACACACATAGTTGTTTGGCTGAAACAGTTCCAGGTATACCTGATATTGGGACCGAGACACATGTGACAAAAATGGGGCAAAAGATTAGAGACCACATTAAGGCCCCTATTACGGTTTACAACCAGTTGTCTTTATTACAACTCAACTGAGTTGAGTTGTAAACCATAATAGGGGCCTAAAATAACCTTATGGAGAAATAAATAAAACAAATGTTGGTTTCTTTTTAATAAAATTTATTAAACAATTTTTGTTTTTTGTACTTTTAATATCACAAATTAAAGTAAAAATTATTATAAAATGGAATTCAAGTCTTTTAAAAATACTTTAAAAAAAAGCTTCGCTTTTTAATTAAAAAAAATAGAAGTTGCAACTAAATTGCACAACAAAAATTTAAAAAAAAACAAAAAAATAAACTCATTTAATATTTGCCTACGCATTTGTATCAAAATTGTTGATTAAGCAATTCCAACTCTTTTGTCTTTATTTCTAAATCAATCTTTTTTAATTCCATGTTTGCAACGTGTTCCACTTCTTTCAGCCTAATCGATTTTTCTTTAAGTTCATTTGATCTCTCTACTAATTTCAGCAAGCGGTCGAGTTTATCATTTAGCATGTCTTGAGATTCTTCAAATTTTTCTATATTAGATTTTAGGAGATTTAGTTTAGTTTCACTTCTAGCATTTTTTGTACTTATTTTTGATGTAACCTTCTCAACACTTTCACAATCAACTGTATCACTTAAAAATGTCAACTTATCAACGTTTTCATTGTCACTGTTTTCATTTGATAACAACTCCACAACTTCTTTTTGTATATTTAATTGGTTGGAAGAACCAAACGTTTTGATTGAAGAAAGTCCCTCAACTGCTGCACTTATACCTGCTGCCTGAACAATTTGCTCCTCAGCCGGCGTCAAAGGCATTTCCTCAAAAGGCCCTCCTCCAGTTTTCTTTTTTGAAGCAATATTAAAAGATAATTTTTTTTTCGCTTGGTGCTTCTGGTCAGTAAAAGCCTAATAAATACATATATGCACGTAAAAAATAATTAAAGAAAAAGGTTATAAAACAACTTATATATGAACTAACCTTTCGCCATGACTTAATATCTTTTATTGGTGGACCCGCCATATTTAACTTGGTCGACAACCGATCCCATAATTTATTTATTGCACTTTGGCAAAATGTTTCTGGCCAACTGGGGATGCGCCGCCATGAACTCTGCCATTATTTCCTTTTGTTTCCCGTTTATTTTATTTACATTTGTCCTTTGAAATTAAAATTAAACTTTACTTTTCACAGTTTATATTTAATAAATACATTTACTTACATTTTTAAGGATAAAAAATTTCTTGGCGGTAAAATTAAATGTATTTGTTTATATTACGATACCTACTGACCTGTCGAATGACAGTCTGAGAGATGTGTTGTGTTTGATTACACGATATCGAATGCTATCATCTCAAATTACGATACTTTTCATTAGATATCGAGTGTCATGATACCAAAATGAAAAATTTCGATCAATTTTGCTCGATATCGTATGCGGTGATTAGACCCCAGATCTTAAAATGTTGTCATTCAAATTGCCTAAAAATGTCTTGGAACTGTGTGAGCATTGTAAGCTCATTTGGCAGATATGTATGCTCCGTCGGTTAACTAGACTTTTTCCGAAACCTGTTCATAATTTGCAACTCTGCTTAATTTTTTTTCTTGTGGCCAGGGCTGCCATACTTGACGATTTCTTTCTTTCGAAAGTGCCGATTTTTTTCTTAAAAAGTGTCGATTTTATTTAAGCTAAGATCCCACTATCGGCGCAATGTACCAATTTTTTTCTTATTTCATGTGCCAATAGTGTGAACGGTCAACATTTCATAATATGCGACAATCTGTGCCGAAATTGTGCTGACTGTTGGGGAACCACCTGCTGCTGGGGAACAAACTGCTGGTGAGGATAGTAGTACTGCGGACAGTAGTACGGCTGCTGTGGATGCGGCTGGTTATATATTTGCTCACTATTTGCCTTCTTCATTTTAACATTCATTATGAGTTTTTGGTGGCAATTGGGGCACTTCAAAAACTGGAAATAAAAAAAAAGGAATTATAAACACTCAGTCTTACTTGTAACTAGGTATACTGTGTAATACATATTTATATTTTGGCCTGGAAGGCTTTGTATTACTTGATTGAATAAATAAATATCAAAGCTTAAGCAAAACACCAATGCACATTTACATACAACGGTGTTCTGGAAATCGAAAACGCAAGAATTTTAAAAATCGTTTTTAAATAAATTTCTGTAATAAAAGACTTCTAAGACAAATATTTCCCTATTAAACAAACTTTTATAACAAGAAATATAAAAAATAGAAAAGTTTAAAAACAACTTCCAAATTCTTGCGTTTTCGATTACCAGAACACCCCTGATACGTGCAGTCTTCACAAAATAAAATACTTACCATATTTGTTATAATTTTGGCGTTAAGAAATTATTTTTTTGTTGTAAATTTTATTTTTAAACAGACACGGAGCACAGACAACAATGATTTTTTTGTTGTAAATTTTATTTTTTTTTAAAACAGACACGGACCACGCACAACCTTTACACAAGGCGATTCCAGTTTGATTAAATATTTCCGCCATTACAAACCGAAGCCAATTCTTTTTAATGCTGCCAGATTGTGTAATTATTATTTTAGTACAAAACAAATTTGGCATTACTGCTAACATGAATAATATTCCAGGGTTAGCAAAATCAACACATACAAGCTTGAGGAAATTTAGAAAAAGATTTATTCTTACGAATTCTTAAATTTTGTATAATAAATAGTATATATTTTCAATCAAATAATCACGTATATATTCAAATGAAAGGACTTCCTATGTTGATGATTTATTTTGTATAATTCCGGAATCAGGAATAGAAAAAATGTTAGATATTTTTAACTCATTTTATTGTTTTTATAATAAACTCAAAAAAATAAAGGAACAAGTCTAGTTTACCAACGCAGCTCTAAATAAAAAAAAAGTACATAGGGTGATAGAAAATTGAAAAATAAGAAGAAAAAATCAAATGGCAAAATTCTCGGAAACGCATAGTTTCCGAGTTATGGGCCTCTGAAGTTTTCATATGAATTTGTGATTTCCCACTACATTTCTGAATGTATATGGCCAATATTGATATCATTTAAAAGCTTTTGAACAGAATTTTGCCATTTGATTTTTTCTTCTTATTTTTCAATTTTCTATCACCCTATGTACTTCTTTTTATTTGGAGCTGCGTTGGTAAACTAGACTTAAGCCAAAATAACTAATTTAGTTTGTTACAATAAATATTATATTTTTTCTAAGATATGCATCGACTTTAATTTAAATTCAATTTAGCACGCTAAAAATAGCGCGTGTATATGTTCTAACTATAACAATAATATCAATATAAGAAATTGTTAAAACGACTTGGATAATACATATATAAAAATAAATCTGCTTTCCATCCCTGAAACTAAGTGCATGTAAATTTATATGGCAACATCATATAACCGAATTTGAGAGAACTAACATGCACTCACTCATGTTTTCGGCTTTCAACAAACTTATTGGAAAACCTGGTCAAATTAAAAAAGTTAGTGAAGTTCAATAGAAATTTAATTTTTCAAACTTTGTTCTAAAAAAAACTTAAGTTTGAAATATGTTGTATACCAAAATGAAGCTTAAGTACTTAGCTATACGCCACATATAGTCAAAGTTCAGAGGATGTCCTTATTTTGGCCCCTTAGCCAAAAGAAAAAAATGAGTGAAGTTCAATAGAAATTTAATTTTTCAAACTTTGTTCTAAAAAAAACTTAAGTTTGAAATATGTTGTATACCAAAATGAAGCTTAAGTACTTAGCTATACGCCACATATAGTCAAAGTTCGGAGGATGTCCTTATTTTGGCCCCTTAGCCAAAAGAAAAAAATGAGTGAAGTTCAATAGAAATTTTATTTTTCAAACTTTGTTCTAAAAAAAACTTAAGTTTGAAATATGTTGTATACCAAAATGAAGCTTAAGTACTTAGCTATACGCCACATATAGTCAAAGTTCGGAGGATGTCCTTATTTTGGCCCCTTAGACAAAAGAAAAAAATGAGTGAAGTTCAATAGAAATTTAATTTTTCAAACTTTGTTCTAAAAAAAACTTAAGTTTGAAATATGTTGTATACCAAAATGAAGCTTAAGTACTTAGCTATACGCCACATATAGTCAAAGTTCGGAGGATGTCCTAATTTTGGCCCCTTAGCCAAAAGAAAAAAATGAGTGAAGTTCAATAGAAATTTAATTTTTCAAACTTTGTTCTAAAAAAAACTTAAGTTTGAAATATGTTGTATACCAAAATGAAGCTTAAGTACTTAGCTATACGCCACATATAGTCAAAGTTCGGAGGATGTCCTTATTTTGGCCCCTTAGCCAAAAGAAAAAAATGAGTGAAGTTCAATAGAAATTTAATTTTTCAAACTTTGTTCTAAAAAAAACTTAAGTTTGAAATATGTTGTATACCAAAATGAAGCTTAGGTACTTAGCTATACGCCACATATAGTCAAAGTTCGGAGGATGTCCTTATTTTGGCCCCTTAGCCAAAAGAAAAAAATGAGTGAAGTTCAATAGAAATTTAATTTTTCAAACTTTGTTCTAAAAAAAACTTAAGTTTGAAATATGTTGTATACCAAAATGAAGCTTAAGTACTTAGCTATACGCCACATATAGTCAAAGTTCGGAGGATGTCCTTATTTTGACCCCTTAGCCAAAAGAAAAAAATGCGTGAAGTTCAATAGAAATTTAATTTTTCAAACTTTGTTCTAAAAAAAACTTAAGTTTGAAATATGTTGTATACCAAAATGAAGCTTAAGTACTTAGCTATACGCCACATATAGTCAAAGTTCGGAGGATGTCCTTATTTTGGCCCCTTAGCCAAAAGAAAAAAATGAGTGAAGTTCAATAGAAATTTAATTTTTCAAACTTTGTTCTAAAAAAAACTTAAGTTTGAAATATGTTGTATACCAAAATGAAGCTTAAGTACTTAGCTATACGCCACATATAGTCAAAGTTCGGAGGATGTCCTTATTTTGGCCCCTTAGCCAAAAGAAAAAAATGAGTGAAGTTCAATAGAAATTTAATTTTTCAAACTTTGTTCTAAAAAAAACTTAAGTTTGAAATATGTTGTATACCAAAATGAAGCTTAAGTACTTAGCTATACGCCACATATAGTCAAAGTTCGGAGGATGTCCTTATTTTGGCCCCTTAGCCAAAAGAAAAAAATGAGTGAAGTTCAATAGAAATTTAATTTTTCAAACTTTGTTCTAAAAAAAACTTAAGTTTGAAATATGTTGTATACCAAAATGAAGCTTAAGTACTTAGCTATACGCCACATATAGTCAAAGTTCGGAGGATGTCCTTATTTTGGCCCCTTAGCCAAAAGAAAAAAATGAGTGAAGTTCAATAGAAATTTAATTTTTCAAACTTTGTTCTAAAAAAAACTTAAGTTTGAAATATGTTGTATACCAAAATGAAGCTTAAGTACTTAGCTATACGCCACATATAGTCAAAGTTCGGAGGATGTCCTTATTTTGGCCCCTTAGCCAAAAGAAAAAAATGAGTGAAGTTCAATAGAAATTTAATTTTTCAAACTTTGTTCTAAAAAAAACTTAAGTTTGAAATATGTTGTATACCAAAATGAAGCTTAAGTACTTAGCTATACGCCACATATAGTCAAAGTTCGGAGGATGTCCTTATTTTGGCCCCTTAGCCAAAAGAAAAAAATGAGTGAAGTTCAATAGAAATTTAATTATTCAAACTTTGTTCTAAAAAAAACTTAAGTTTGAAATATGTTGTATACCAAAATGAAGCTTAAGTACTTAGCTATACGCCACATATAGTCAAAGTTCGGAGGATGTCCTTATTTTGGCCCCTTAGCCAAAAGAAAAAAATGAGTGAAGTTCAATAGAAATTTAATTTTTCAAACTTTGTTCTAAAAAAAACTTAAGTTTGAAATATGTTGTATACCAAAATGAAGCTTAAGTACTTAGCTATACGCCACATATAGTCAAAGTTCGGAGGATGTCCTTATTTTGGCCCCTTAGCCAAAAGAAAAAAATGAGTGAAGTTCAATAGAAATTTAATTTTTCAAACTTTGTTCTAAAAAAAACTTAAGTTTGAAATATGTTGTATACCAAAATGAAGCTTAAGTACTTAGCTATACGCCACATATAGTCAAAGTTCGGAGGATGTCCTTATTTTGGCCCCTTAGCCAAAAGAAAAAAATGAGTGAAGTTCAATAGAAATTTAATTTTTCAAACTTTGTTCTAAAAAAAACTTAAGTTTGAAATATGTTGTATACCAAAATGAAGCTTAAGTACTTAGCTATACGCCACATATAGTCAAAGTTCGGAGGATGTCCTTATTTTGGCCCCTTAGCCAAAAGAAAAAAATGAGTGAAGTTCAATGGAAATTTAATTTTTCAAACTTTGTTCTAAAAAAAACTTAAGTTTGAAATATGTTGTATACCAAAATGAAGCTTAAGTACTTAGCTATACGCCACATATAGTCAAAGTTCGGAGGATGTCCTTATTTTGGCCCCTTAGCCAAAAGAAAAAAATGAGTGAAGTTCAATAGAAATTTAATTTTTCAAACTTTGTTCTAAAAAAAACTTAAGTTTGAAATATGTTGTATACCAAAATGAAGCTTAAGTACTTAGCTATACGCCACATATAGTCAAAGTTCGGAGGATGTCCTTATTTTGGCCCCTTAGCCAAAAGAAAAAAATGAGTGAAGTTCAATAGAAATTTAATTTTTCAAACTTTGTTCTAAAAAAAACTTAAGTTTGAAATATGTTGTATACCAAAATGAAGCTTAAGTACTTAGCTATACGCCACATATAGTCAAAGTTCGGAGGATGTCCTTATTTTGGCCCCTTAGCCAAAAGAAAAAAATGAGTGAAGTTCAATAGAAATTTAATTTTTCAAACTTTGTTCTAAAAAAAACTTAAGTTTGAAATATGTTGTATACCAAAATGAAGCTTAAGTACTTAGCTATACGCCACATATAGTCAAAGTTCGGAGGATGTCCTTATTTTGGCCCCTTAGCCAAAAGAAAAAAATGAGTGAAGTTCAATAGAAATTTAATTTTTCAAACTTTGTTCTAAAAAAAACTTAAGTTTGAAATATGTTGTATACCAAAATGAAGCTTAAGTACTTAGCTATACGCCACATATAGTCAAAGTTCGGAGGATGTCCTTATTTTGGCCCCTTAGCCAAAAGAAAAAAATGAGTGAAGTTCAATAGAAATTTAATTTTTCAAACTTTGTTCTAAAAAAAACTTAAGTTTGAAATATGTTGTATACCAAAATGAAGCTTAAGTACTTAGCTATACGCCACATATAGTCAAAGTTCGGAGGATGTCCTTATTTTGGCCCCTTAGCCAAAAGAAAAAAATGAGTGAAGTTCAATAGAAATTTAATTTTTCAAACTTTGTTCTAAAAAAAACTTAAGTTTGAAATATGTTGTATACCAAAATGAAGCTTAAGTACTTAGCTATACGCCACATATAGTCAAAGTTCGGAGGATGTCCTTATTTTGGCCCCTTAGCCAAAAGAAAAAAATGAGTGAAGTTCAATAGAAATTTAATTTTTCAAACTTTGTTCTAAAAAAAACTTAAGTTTGAAATATGTTGTATACCAAAATGAAGCTTAAGTACTTAGCTATACGCCACATATAGTCAAAGTTCGGAGGATGTCCTTATTTTGGCCCCTTAGCCAAAAGAAAAAAATGAGTGAAGTTCAATAGAAATTTAATTTTTCAAACTTTGTTCTAAAAAAAACTTAAGTTTGAAATATGTTGTATACCAAAATGAAGCTTAAGTACTTAGCTATACGCCACATATAGTCAAAGTTCGGAGGATGTCCTTATTTTGGCCCCTTAGCCAAAAGAAAAAAATGAGTGAAGTTCAATAGAAATTTAATTTTTCAAACTTTGTTCTAAAAAAAACTTAAGTTTGAAATATGTTGTATACCAAAATGAAGCTTAAGTACTTAGCTATACGCCACATATAGTCAAAGTTCGGAGGATGTGCTTATTTTGGCCCCTTAGCCAAAAGAAAAAAATGAGTGAAGTTCAATAGAAATTTAATTTTTCAAACTTTGTTCTAAAAAAAACTTAAGTTTGAAATATGTTGTATACCAAAATGAAGCTTAAGTACTTAGCTATACGCCACATATAGTCAAAGTTCGGAGGATGTCCTTATTTTGGCCCCTTAGCCAAAAGAAAAAAATGAGTGAAGTTTAATAGAAATTTAATTTTTCAAACTTTGTTCTAAAAAAAACTTAAGTTTGAAATATGTTGTATACCAAAATGAAGCTTAAGTACTTAGCTATACGCCACATATAGTCAAAGTTCGGAGGATGTCCTTATTTTGGCCCCTTAGCCAAAAGAAAAAAATGAGTGAAGTTCAATAGAAATTTAATTTTTCAAACTTTGTTCTAAAAAAAACTTAAGTTTGAAATATGTTGTATACCAAAATGAAGCTTAAGTACTTAGCTATACGCCACATATAGTCAAAGTTCGGAGGATGTCCTTATTTTGGCCCTTTAGCCAAAAGAAAACAATGAGTGATTTCTTGTTTTCATCCGATTATAGCTTAGCTGCCAGGCCCAAGGTGTCGAAAAGAACATTTCTTTCGCATATTTATGTTGAAAACAATAATAAAAACTAAAATTTGGTTTTGTTTTCAAAACAAATATACGAAAGAAATTTTATGGTCGACATCGTGGGCCTGAGCCTACAACTTTTGTAATTAGGTTGACTGTAGAATAAAATTACAAAACTATGGATTTTGATATTAATTGTGGTACAAAACATCATCCGAAATTACAATAATTGGTGTATCTGATAAATGTGACGTGATGGGAGAAAACTGTGCTCACATTCGGCCATAGCATTCTAAAAAACATAAGAATCTGGTGGAATGGGCAAATAAATTTCTTAAAAGTTTTTAAATGTCTACCTGTGCAATATAGTGTCTTTAATAATTCTAAGAAAATGTATTCAGAAGGAATAGTACAAGAAATATATTACTAAATGTATATATAAAACACATTTCATAAATATCTTCTATTTGCTGCAACAATGTCTTAATCCAAAAAACATGTTTGGTAGAAAACAAGTTTAACGTTTTTGAATAACCAAAACATTAAAGATTTGACTTTAGTAAATTTTTCAAGCTTAAGGTAGTAGCGGGCCAGAAAATGCAATACATTCTGCTGGTGTCTAATAATTGTAAATTTTTCTGTACATACATATACTTCATTGCTATCCAAAGTATAGCTAAGGTAAAATGTAACAAGAAAATACAATATATTAGTCTGGTAGTGTATAAAAGTCATTCCTAAAAATGTAAGGAATAGAACTATTACAAAAAAGCTCTATAAAATACATAACTGAAATTTAGCTCATAGAATAAATTCGAAAAATAGAAAAATGTTGCATATAATATTAAGTAACCTACGAAAGGAGATAATTCTCAGTTTCTATTAATTAAAATATTTATTTCGATTTCCGTTGGAAATCTTCTTCAGGAAATTTTTTAAATAATTTACAAAACATTAAAGAAAATATTTTATAAAAATTACTTCTCGAGAGAAATATTTACAAAATGTTTATTTTAGTTTTTATACCATTTAAAATTATAATAAATAGAAAAAAAAGCGTAAAAAATACATAATGTGGTGTACTTATTTTAATTTTAAAAGATGTGCCCCTTTTTTTGAAAAAATCCACTTTTTGGTGCCACTTTTTTTGTAGATATCCCCTTTTTTTGGTACTTTTTGAAAATATTCGACGGTAACACCGGTCCTGTAGTTCAGTAAATCTTTATCCGACATTATAGATTGTGCTGAAAGAGAAAAGACATATTTATGCAAAAGTTAGAATCTTGTACAATTCATTTGAACAGTTTTGGAGAAACCCGATTTTCGCGTTTATCCCGAAAACGATTCACGAAAAATCAATTCATCCGTACTCAAATCCGAAGCGGTATTAAAAGTATGGTGAGTACGGATTTTCTTGAATCAAATACAAAAAGATTGATTAACCCTAGAGTACGAACCATATTTTACGTACGTTGTAACTAATGATCGTCGATTCGACGATGTATTGTTTAACTGCCTATAACTTTGGCTTAAAAGCAAATATACTTTTTCAATTAATGTTTTTAATCATCATGGCACCTTATAAGTTTATATAAAAAAAAATTTTTGTTTTAATTCATATAGATAAACGAAATATTTAATTTTAGAACTTTTTTATTTTATGTTGCACATATTTTTGGGATCATTAAGAATTACCTATAAAATATTGTTAGGAAAACTGAAAAACTAAAAAAGAGTGAAAACTTAAAAAATACATTTTTAGCTTTAAAACAAATAAAATTTTTTTTTTTTAAATAACAATTTGAGCCAGAGTCACAAAGTTCAACTTTGTGTTCTCCGCATATGGGTTTTTCGCATATATCACATTTTGATTTTGACATTCGTCATTTTTTCTTATGGGCATGATCTACACATACTTCATTTGTGTTCTTTTTTTATTTTCTCCTTAGCTGGTCATTGTTGCCTCTATTGTTTAAAGTAACACATTTGCAACATTTGCTCACAAAGTTGAAAAATAAAAGTCACGTTAATACTTACCATCGACGATTCGACGAGTACAAAACCAATAAAAGCAATGTTCCAGCAACGCAGTTTAAAAAACACAATTACACACAGCAAAAGGAAATCATCTACTAACAGCATACAAAATTTGAGAGTGTTAGGCACACCCATTTAAAAGTAAATTAATTAAAAGGAAGCGATGCTCGTCGAAACGTCGATCATTAGTACTCTAGGGTTAAAGTACGGATTTCAATCCCGATTTCGTACTCGAAATAATCCGAAAATGATATTGATTTAAGTAAAACTAAGATTGAATCAATCTCAAAATGCGCTTGATTAAAGACTTATAAAGTTAATATTATCACAAATCAGAAAGAAAAAGTTATTTTGATTGATTTACTTACCCGTGTTACACCTTTCAGAATGATAAAACACCAACATCATGTCGGATATGGTTTTTACTTAAGAAATCTAATGTACATATTTAACCAAAAATATAAACTAAATGAGACGCGAGAGTTCAAATTTACTTTTTAGCCCTTCGTGGTTCACATGAGTCTGGCCAGACCTTTTTTCAATGTGTATAGAAAATCAAAACATGCGTAAGCCGGAGGGTGAAACACAGCGAAAAGTTAAATCTTTTTATAATTATAAGTGTTGATCGACCTTTTTTGTTTACTCTAAATAGTTTATATAGTTTCCTATATGCAGGCTTTCAAGGTCATTAATTTAATGTAAATAAAAGATTATTTATTTCATTCTCAATAAAATCCGACGTTTCGTTGGTATTCTTTCCAACTTCTTCAGGGATTGAGTTTTTATTAAAATCTGGCAACATTGTAAAAATACAAAGTAAAAAGTAGTCAATAATAACAATAATTATAATCTTATGGCCTTATTCATAAAAAATATTTCAGGTTAATAACAGGTTTATTAAACGAATTTCGTATGGAAATCTGATTAATAAACCTCTTATAAATCAGTAATATTTTTTATGAATATGGGGGTTAATTTTTGACAAATTAACTTACAATAATCTTTTTCGTCAGTTTACATCATTTATAAATTATATCACAGTATTTTGTAAAGGTGGACAGCACTACACAAAACTTAAAATATTAAAATAGATGTAAATATAAAAATTATCACAGAAAATTTTTCCTTTTTTGATCACTTTTTTTACTTGATTTAAGAATTTTATACTTATTTCAAGAAATTCCGGTATTGATTTTCGAAAGTAATATCATTTAAGATTGTTTTGAGTACGTTTTAGTGTTATTCGTACTTGAATTTTTGAGTACTACTCGAACTTAAAGTAATCATAGAAAACTTGATTTATCCCGAATGTTTTTCTTTCTGTGTACTGTTATAGACCAAGCGCAACCACTGTTGGTGATATGAGGCAGAGCATGAATGATACGCTTGGCCGATATCTTGACATAACCTAGGAATGGGTGGGATTAGGGTAAATTTTAATGCCCGAAAGACCCAATGTTGCATGATGACTCATTAACGAGCGAAGGATCAAGGTGCCTCATTTGTATAAATGCTTAATATAATAACACCGAGTTACAAAAACGAGCTTTTTTTGTGTCCTATGAACCAAATATACTTTTTCGGAAAGGGGACAAAAAATAAAAATACACGTGTATCGGCGATTTTCATGTACACGTCAGAATTTTTTTTTGTCCGTCTGTGTAAAAGACTTTGGATCGATTTTTAACCCTTTTTCCGTGATCCAATCGAGCTGAATTTTTGCAGGCAGACTCGTGGAAATGTCTGTATTACATAAAATTTTTAAAAAAATAGATTTTTATTAATTCTCAGATTTTCCTGTTTTTTTTTTTTTTTTTTTTGAAAAAATGGTTATCGGTTTTTTTTGTAACGGTTTCAGTACGTTAAAAAAATCGAATTTTTTTTATTAATTTTGTTATATTAAATTTAAAAATTGTTACATTAAAAATTTCAATGCTTTTAAAGAAACTTAGGCCTTTTATTTTTGCGTTTGTAAGCATTTGTGTCAGTATCGCGACAAATAGACCAACAGTATTCGCCAAGCATATGCGTAATGTCTTGTCCTTTAAAGTGCTTTTCAATAGCCGCGATGTCCTGATGGAACCTTTCGCCATGCTCATCGCTGCAAGTTCCTAAATCAACAGGGAAACAATTTAAATGATTGTGAAGGAAATGGATCTTTAGCGACATTAATATGCCCATTTCGCCATGTGCCGAAATCATTTCTGCTACAATATTTGTATAATTGTCAGCTCGTTTGTTGCCAGGAAACTGCTCAATAACGGCAACTGTGCCTTTCCATGCACGTTGTGCGATAGCATTTAATTTGGATGAAAATTCATAACTTGCAACTATTTTTTTTTTATCCGCCGACCATTGAAAACACCTTAATTCATACACATTAGAGTTGTGTCGGTCATGAACGGATTAGTTGAATTGAACGGATCAGTCAGATGAACGATGAACGGCCCACAGTGGGGCCTTTTGACTTTTTTCGTTGCAAAAATCATAACTTTTGAGCTGATAAAGATATTTAAAAATTTTAAAAAGCATTTGAAAGGAAACTTCTTCATAGGTTAGGCGCGGCACTGTGCACAGTGTCTGCTTTCGAATGTTTTTATTACAAACGTCATAACTTTTGAGGTAAGAAAGATATTTTAATAAAAATGAGTATCATTATTGGAGGCACTGTGCACAGTGGTTTTTTTGTTGAAAACATCATAATTTTTGAAGTTACCAAGAAATTTGTAATGGGGAAAAACACTGGATTTTTAAATCTTTTCGGATCAAAATAAGTGCTCCCTTATTGTGATAGGCATTGGACACGATGACACGTTTGACCTTTCTTGTCGCAAAAATCATATATTTTGAAGTAATGATATTTTTAAAATTTCTCAAACATTTAAAACACAACTTTTTGTGCTTTAAATGACATTCTCATAGGGAAGTCTAAAAAAAATGCTACTCTAATATAACATGTTATATTAATATAAGTCTTTTTATTTATATTACAGATAAAAACTATTGAAATATTTTTAATACTAATTTTAATTTATATTATTTTATAGTATGATATATTATAATATGATATTGAGTTATTTTTATTCATTTTTTTAATAGTTAGTTTTCTTCAAAATAGTCATTAACATTTTGAGCGATTTGTAATAGACTTAACATATCGGAGCTGTATTTATATTCTTCCAAATCCTTTCGAGATCTTACATGTCTCCGCGATGAAATCAGTGGGTCTGAAGAGGCCGCCAACATATTAAAAAGATCCTCATTCTGTCTAATCCGTGAAATTTTGCAAGTATTCGCATATCTAAAGTGCTTGTAATCTTTGTTTATGCATTCCTGGGCTTCTTCTGATAACTCTCCAATTGGTAAGCATTGATATTCAATTAAATTTTGGCCATGAGCCAAAATCTTATGGATCGTAGGAGTAAGTTTCTTCTCAGGGTACTTTTGAGCCAAAAGCTGGGCAGTTTTTGATGCATAATCCTGAAACTTTGGGCCATTTACCATTTCTCTAGAGTTTATAACATTTAGAATAACTGCCAACCTTTTTATAATATGGTTGTCGACACCAGTAATTTGGGCTGTTACCTCATCATTTTCAAAAAACGATCTGGACATGTTACCATCGTTAGTATTTCCATATCCCTGCTTTGGGCAGTCTATTTTTAGTTCAAGGTTCTTAAGAAATTCATTTTGTATAATATTTTTTCGAGCAGTTAGTTTTTCTTTTGGTGTTGCATTCTCATGAAAACTTTCTCCTTCTCTCGGAATTGTATACGCTAATTTTAAAATAAACTCCATGCACCTAATTCTGGCATGTAACGGAGAAATTCCATATCCATAGTTTTGCTCATCACTTGAATCATTAAAATTTTGAAAGTCCTTCTGTGACGTTTTGCAAATTGCACACTTCAAAGTTGAAGAAGTATTATTACATTATTACATTTAAGACTTTGCCATCAATCATTGTAAGACAAAATTCATAATAAATGAAAACCTTTTTTCCATTCTTCATTTCAATAACAGAAGGCTCGGAAATTTGCTTTTTTATATCGTTTACTGTAGACTTGATTATTTCTGAAGACTCCTTTGCATATTTAAAAAATATCGGACGGCAAAAATGGACTGACGATGGGCGAGGATTTTTTCCAATGCTCAGAGATTTCACTTCTAAGTCGTAAAGGAACTATAGAAGACATAAACATATTTGCATCTGTAATAGTTATGTCAGTTGTCGATATTGTTTGTTTGTAAGCACTTTGACCAGATGATCAATCACATCCCCACTTGCTTATCAATGTAAGCCTATCTGGAAGTAATGCTCTTTCTTTTTCGGGAAAACTTTGAACAAAGCGTTTAGATGTATGATCCATTAAGTTTTGCAGTTCAACTTCTACTGATACTTCAGTAACTTTTACATTAGATGGTACTGCTTCTTTTTTGGCAGAGGTAACCTTTTTATATCCAGGAAGAACATTCACATTATGATTCTTTAAAGAGCTTCGTAAAATATTATGTTTCTCCTTTGACAATCCCAAGTCCATAAATAACGCTAAGGCTTCTTCTATGCTATACTTTGTGGGTAATGCATTCGGAGGAGTTGGAATACTTTTTTTAATCCTTCGCAGTCGATCTGGGCTAGCAAGCTCCACAGCTTTTGTAATATCAGACCTTGATTTATCTTTATCTTTTACGTACTTAAGACATAATGCTTCTGACAGATTCGATGTAGATATATCTTTTGTAGCATTTTGAAGTTTACGTTTTTTTGTGTACTCCGAACACTCGTTTATAGTTTTAGCAGGTCTTCCTTTTCTGCTGTCCAAAGATGTATGCGGTTCTTCGATGTTTTCAAAAGTTGTTACTCCATTTAGCCAGTCTGAGTACTTTTCCATAAAGGTTTCTATCGTACTGTTTGAGGCAAGCCATTTTCTACGAATATCCAAGAAAACGAAGTGAATTTTGTTTTGAACATCCTTTTCCTGGTATCCTGGTAAACCGTGCAATTTTTCCACAATAGCCAAATTAAATACATTTTCATTATGTGATTTTCTAAATAACTCGAACAATTCCGAATTTTGAAATGACATTATGAGTTCTGGTATTGATCACTACTTTTGCAAAGTAAAACTTTAACTGATTGCATTACACAATTGCAGATTAATTTATACCCAAAAATAAAAAGGTTCAAGCTACCTGATTTGCGAAACATAAATCTAGGCCACAATTAACTGGATTATATACAACTGCAGTTTTTATTTTACTTAGTATAAAAACCAAGTTTTAAAACTACCTTCCTATTTTCATAATGTGTTCTTAAATTTAAACAAATAAACAAATTCTAATAATTATGCCTACCTGATTGACACAAGAAAATATTGTTTATAAATAAGGCTACATACATATTTATAAGTAGGCACATATGCAAACATTAACAGAAATACGTCAGTCAGTTCCACTTATATTTACATTTTTGTGCTGTAAGATAACATAAAATATAAAAAATATTAAAATTTTGGTAGCTTTTTTCCTTATTTGGCAATTTTTTTTTTTTAATTTTGGTTGCAAAAATATCTTGGCTGTGACAACGCTGGCTATAAGATTTTAACATCTTTCTTCAAATTTCAAGAAAACCTGTAATTTTTTGTGGCCCAATTTAGCGAAATTATTTAAGGTACTGTGTAGTAAAAATGCTAAAAAAATATGGGCGTGACCATTTTTGCCCATTTTTAGATATTCTCTATTTTATTTGTAAAAAGTACCTAAATATACGGTGTCTGAAAAACGGCAACTGCCAAAAAAGTAGGGTATCTGGTAGACATTTTCTTACTTATTTTAATAAACAATAGATATACCTTTAAAACAATACCAAAAAAGAAGTGATCACATGGCAATATTTCTGACACTTCAATTTTAAAATGTCTTTTTTTTCTCAAAATCACCTTTTTTTGGACTTTCTAAAAAACTGTCGACTTTAAGCAGCTCCACCAGCTTTAATTCTTATCCAATTAAGAAAAAAGTTTTTGAATTCTGATCAGTAAAATGGTCTTTATACGATGTGTTCATTCATTTTACAAAATTTTGTCATAAAATTTTGTATTTTTGCCACGTGTTTTGGGAAAAGGCGCCACAGTGCGGCCGTTCAATTTCGTTCAATCATTCACTTGGGTATTTTTTTGTCAGTCGGTCACTTGTTTACCAAACAACTGGTTGAAAAGAAACAACAATACTATTGTTTTATTTACTCATTGCACATTTTCATAATACGATCAGGGTTGTCAAGTTTCTTTGCGACCTACATAATTTTCAATTTGGTGACATGGCGGCTTATAAAATATATGGCGATTTTGTTGGCTATTTGATAATGCTATGTTCACACTTGGGTTTTTAAACGTTTTAAGCAAAATGTTATTACATTTGAGATGAATAAGATGGCAGATGATTAAGAAAAAACCCAACAAACAAATTTATATTTCTTTAAAGTATTAAAAATGGATTAAAATACTTTTATAAAGTTATCAGAAGATTATTTTAAACATATTAATAATGAAATTGTGAAAATTTATGAATTATTGAAGGAAAAAAATAAAACATTAAGCAGAAATCGTGGCCGGTTGTACACGTTCATGTTGGCCAATTCTACATTTTACTCAGTTTGAGGTAGACAAATTTACCGTTTGTTATTTGGAAAGACTATTTAAATGATGGTATTGCATCTAATTTAAAACAGTTTTTGAAAAATATATTTATAGCTATAAGGATACGTCCGGCAATGTCGGTGTTGAAAGAGTTCTTTTTAATAATTAACTCCACTAAAACTTGTCTTGAAAATAGAGTGCCATACAAACTTCTTGACACGTTATTAAGAGTTATATATTATATGAATGTAAAAAGCACTTTTGTACCTTCACACGATATCACAGAATACCACAGAACTGAAAAAAGTGACGTGTGAAAAAGGCCCAAATCAGTTGCGAGGGCAGCTTTCGAAGAAAAAGACAGAAAGCTTTTTTTGGTGGTGAAGTGGCAATGCGTAAAAACAGGCAGCAACAATCAACACAAATGGCATGATCAAAACAAAAATAACAAAACACAGACCACTTTAAAAAAATGCATTAGTTCAACAAACGTTGTGTTTTGTGCAAAAAAAAAGTATTTATTAATATTTTTTTGTTTTATAATGTTATTTATTTACTTAAATATTATTTACTTGTGTTGTGGTAAACTTAAAAGTTAATTTTTACAAAAGCTTTGCAAATAAATCTCAACTAAATAAATTTGTGTTCGTTGTATTGCGGCATAAAAGATGATGCAAAGAGAAATGAAAAAGGGCAGCTTTCTTAAAAAGAGACAAAAAAAACGCAAAATCTTCCGTCTCGTGACAGTTCTGTGGTATTCTGTGACGATATGTTGAATAAACTGAATCGTATACATTGTTAAAAAAAAAAACAGTAAGAATTCCTTTGCCGGTGAAGTGTATAGCGTTTTAGATATAAATCCAATATTTCTTTAATACTAACCACAAAAAAACGTTTTGCTGCTTTAATTAGACTAGTGTCCCTTTTTTACCAATCATTTTACTTTAATTAAACAAAACATATATATCATGGCGATGTTTTCCCATTTTTGGCAAATTTTAGCAATTTTAGGATTTATAGAAAATATTTTTGAAATATATTTTATATTGTTAAAAACGCCAAAAAGGCTTTGGCGATTTTGGATAATCAATTTGACAAAAAGGTCAAAATAAATCTGACAACCCTGGCTGCTATTCACAATCAGCGTTGCCACGACCAAAAATATTTTGTAACCAAAATGTAAAAACAAAGTAACCAAAAGCGAAAAAAAGTAACCAAAATTATTTTGTATGAAAAGTACTATTTTATTCGCACTTCAGTTTTAAAATATGTCTAGCGAAGAAATTATGTTTGTTTGTATCTTGTAGACTCATAAACCGCTGGGCCGATTTTATACAGCTTTGACCGATGGTCTGGAAGGAACAATAGGCTATATAATTTTTCGAAATTTTTATTGGAAGTGGCACCTCCTTTACAAAGTTAACACTTATTTTTGTCAATTTTAAAAGCTCTATGAGCTAGAGATTTTAAAATTTTTATATAAAGAACTCGTACAAGTAAAACTTTTAAGATCTTGCTGTGTGTTATAGTATCAAAGTGCAAAATTGAGCTAAATTATGCGGTAGATCTTTTATAATATAATAATAGTAAACGTGATGGGTTCGGAAGGGCCTTTGACCTTATCGTTTATCTAGATCTACACTTCAAAGTATATATCATATGTGGTTAAGTTGATACTCTGTTAAAGTTTAAGCTTCTTTCACAATAGACAGCAGCATTTTCTCTGGTGTTGATAATAATACATAGAAGAAAAAACGAAATTGTTGCTCTGATTGTGAATAGGTGTAAGCTTCTAAAAAAAGTAATTTTTAAGTAGATGAAAAAAGTATTAGTTTTAAGTGCACAAATACCACACGCAATTTTTAAGGGTTAAAAAAATTCGGGCCGTGTAGTTTTTGTTCCAAAACAAAAAATTGTTTTTTTTTGTGTTGAAAAAAAGTTACCAAAATCGAAAAAAAATACACAAGTACACATTGGAAAAAAAAGTAACCAATTTTGGTTAAATGTAACCAAAACGGCAACGCTGTTCACAATTTTAAAACAATTTACATGTGCGTTGCAAGTTGTTCTTAATATAAAACTCGCCAAATTGAAATTTTTTTTATTTATTTTATACGTATTCCCAACAAACACGAAGTCAAAGCTTTGATATGAAATGACTTCATCATTTGCCATCAAACACAATTCTCAAAAGTTTTTCAATTGTTTGATTTTTACATTTAAATTAAAATTGATAATTATTTGAAAATAAACATTTTCCATTAAATGTTTTAACAATTTGATGTCAAATAATTATCAAATGTTATAATCAAATTAAAAGTAAATTTGGCAACAATAAAGCGAAAAATAAATGTAAACATTAAAAATGGCGATTTAAGTTTAATTTTTACTTTGTGGTAAAATGTTATAATTTGTGTTAAATGTGTTTTACAATAAAAAATAAATTCAATATAAACAGAACGGTTTATTTCTTGAAAAAATAAAAAATATTTGTGAGTAATTATGTACAATGATTAGGAATACAAATAAAAAAAAAAAAAATAAAAGGGAAAGTGAGGAAATTATAAGTTTGTTGTACGATCGCGGTGCTACGGCACAAAGTATACAGAGATGAAAAATGTGACGTGTGAAAAAGGCCCAAGTCAGTTGCGAGGGCAGCTTTCGAAGAAAGAGACAGAAAGCTTTTTTGGTAGTGAAGTGGCAAGGTGTAAAAACAGGCCGCAACATTCAACACAAATAGCGTGATCAAAACAAAAATAACAAAACACAAATCATGTAAACAAATGCATTAGTTCAACAAAAATGTAAAAAAATGTATTTATAATATTGTTTTGTTTTATAATGTTATTTACTTACTTAAATATTATTTACTCGTGTTGTGGTGAACTAAAAAGTTAATTTTTACAAAAGCTTTGCAAATAAATATCTAAATAAATTTGTGTTCATTGTATTGCGGCATAAAAGATGATGCAAAGAGAAATAAAAAAGGGCAGCTTTCTTAAAAAGAGACAAAAAAAACTCAAAATCTTCCGTCTCGTGACATCTCTGTATACTTTGTGGCAAGGCGAATTCATAAAGGTGACATTTTCGAATCATCTGTTTAATGTTTATTTCCTTGTGTGTATACTGAATGTCAAGCGTTATTTACATTTTATGAAAAATTTGTTAAAATTTATAATTCAATAAAAATATAAATTCTTGAAAAAAAGTTATTTAAATGTAATAAAACAAAAAAGTGAACATAAAATATAAACACAAGGATTTTTATAGGCGTAAGGAATAAGTGGAGCGGCAATAAATTTGCAATACAGGAAAAAGATTTACCTGCTTAAGCAATTGTGTATTTTTTATAAGCAAATAATTTTGACATTCACTCTAACTTTTTACAAAAACAAAATACATAGTATTTTTACAAAAAAAGGGATAGCTAGCATAACTCTATCTCATGATGCGGTCACCTGTATGAATTCGCCTTGCTTTGTGGCTACGGAGACCCACGACAATCTTAAAAATGAAGAGGAACCTAGTATTTCGCTGGTAAACGCAGCGGTGGTGGCGAGTGTGTAGCTGATAGTTTAGCACAAAACTTGTGTAACTGGACGATAAAACATAACATTACACATAATGCTACTGACGACTTACTAAAAATACTTAGAAAAGTTGTACCTGGACTACCTTTAAGGGCCATTATTACAACTTACAAATAGTTATTTTTAGGATGCTATCTGACAGATAAATAGTTTTTGGTTATTACAAGTTAACATAAACCTAAAAAGTGACTGATAAGCTAACATCAGGTTTGTCCTCATGGTAACTTTACAAGTGAACTTTAAGAACTTGAAGATGCCATATTTTCTGCTGAAGATATGGTAACTTCAATGACAGTTTTATGTAGCCGTAGTCGTTGCCACTACGTATTTTAAACAACCAAAAGTAGTCGGTATATACTGCAATGTTGCCACAGTATATAAATTACATTTTTTATTTTATCGGACAGTTGTAATAATGGAAAAAACTTATTGGTTACTTTATCGTTCAAGATAGCTATTGTTCACGTTAACTATCAGCAACTTTATCATTAGATTGTAATAATGGCCCTAAGCGCTAGAACATTAAAGAAAACTCCAAGATAGGGGCAGAAAATCGCGATGGGCTCAGGCGAATACGTTCACTACGGAATAAAAGACGCTTTGACAGACTTCTTGTGCCGTAATGAAGTAGATGTAAATTGTTTGGCCCTAAATATTAATATTGATGTGCTTCCATTAGCTAAAAGCTCAATCCTACAGATATGGCCAATTTTAATAAACGTTAATGAAACAAATGACGTAAGGGTTGATGGGGCTTATTGAGGAAACAGTAAATCTACAGATGTCAATGAATTTCTAAAGGAATTTGTAAATGAATTAGTCGCTTTAATTAATTTTAATTTGAGATGCATCTGCAAGGGCATACGTTTTAGGAATTAAAGGCCATTCAGGTTATTTTTGCTGCCTTAAATGCACACAAAAAGGTGAATCGAAATATCACAAAATAATTTTTTTAAACGAAAAAAATCCACTTCGTTCCGACTTGGAGTTTCGCTCCCGAGCGGATAAAATGCATCACACAATTCTAGACGAAAAAGTTATTGAACAAATTCCAATTATATGCACATAGTTTGCCTTGGTGTTACTAAAACATTGCTATTCAGTTGGTTAAGAAAGCGAAAAAAAGTCTTACTCTCTAAATTCAGAAAAAATGCGTTTGATGCATGATATAATACTTCTCTTCGCAAGCAAGTGCCAAAAGAATTCGCTAGACGTCCACGTTCATTCAAAGAGCTGGAACGATTTAAAGCTACTGAGTTTCAACATTTTTGCTTTACACAGGAATTTTTGTATTGCGGCAAACTCTAGATCCAGTTAGATTTAAACATTTTCTGCTTCTAAGCTTAATTATTAGAATACTTTTAAGCGACAAACACTGCATTGAGTTAAACAGCTGTGCAAATCATATGATTTCTAAATTCGTGGAAAATGTTCCAGAGTATTATAAAGAATCCATGCTTACTTTTAACTTTCATTGTCTTACGCATTTGTCAAATGATGTTTTACATTTTGGTAGTCTGGAGACCTTCAGTGCATTTAAGTTTGAAAATTATTTGTGGAAACTTAAGAGAAAAATAAAAAAGAAAAACAATATTGCAGCACAAGTTTACAATCGTTTAGTTGAAGAAAGTCAAGTACAATACGAATGCATGACACCAACAATAGGAGTACATAAAGGATACTTTAAAAATGGCACATTTTCTTTTATAAAAACCAAAAACGTTTACTTTTCAATCAAAGAGCCTGACAATTTTAATGGTATTAAAAATACGATTTTTAAATTAATCGCAATTAACGAAGATAACATATTAATTGGTAAAGAAGTTTTAAACTTAGACGACTTCTTTAATACACCAATAAGATCCAGCTACCTTAATATACAAACGTGTAGTTCTCTTCATTTTTCCAAAAAAACATTTCGCCATTCGCTAAATGAAATTTCCTATAAAGTAATAAAATTTGAAAACGCTGATGGTAGTTTAATTTGGTTTATTCCTTTTATATTTACATTCACAATAGTAAACAATTCGGTTTGTTGACTTAGTTTTTAAAGCGCCCTTTAATAATGGACTTCAACGAAATATACGAACATGTTGTTGATAGTTCTCCGATAACAAAAAGCTGTAAGTATATAACATATTGTAAAATTGTTAAATTTTTTTAAATAAATTTATTTACATAGTATGTATGTTTTTAAACTAAAAACAAAACATTTTTTGATTCTTTAAGATTTGACAACTTTTGAAAAGAAAATTACTCAACAAATCAATAAAAAACAGGACAAAATATTAAAAGGTACCCAGCTAGCATTTTCAATCGTCTAGGAGTCTATTGGGAATCTCACAAAGAGTGTTTTTGATCGTCGACGAGCTAGTTTTATAATTGTAGACGATTCCTAGCACGGGAGAAACTGTTACACGTGCTGATTCGTATGAGAGATTCTTCTATAACGCAGCGAAAGACGCTTATATTAATCGTAAAGGGAATCGTTTGTGATGTATTTGGAGATTATCTAACGAGTCTTTTAAGAAGCGTGCCAAGAGTCGTATGAGACTCATGTAGGGATTATTTTACAACTCGTGAAATGCTCAGCCGTATAACTGAGCTACCTAAAAAGGGGCATCACGCGTCTTTTTCATGTTAAAACTTCTAATTTTCTCACAATTTACATGAAACAAACCTTTAAGGTTGCGAAAGCAAACACTTTCCTGTCGGGAAATCCTTTTTTACGGATCCTTAGGTCGGTTTGTTTTATTGAAGTTGTATTGACAATAGAATTTTCATATTTCAAAAACGCTCTTATTTAGTAATTGTTATATGACTCTTACAGAGAGTCGCAAAAGGTTCATTCCAAAATTAAAAGACGAGCGTGTCAAAAAATTTATAAAAAAGTAATAAATAAAAAAAAATTTGAATTTTTTGTTTTTGTTAATCGTCAGATACTCATCAGAAGATTCTTTTAGGAGTTGTATATTAAACATAATCGTCTAACAAACAGCCTATGCTAGCTGGGTACTATCAAACATACATACATATGTAAATACTTTGTAACTCATTACTATTTTTATTCTATTTTTGTTTTAAAGAAATCAACGAGAACCATAAATCGTATTTTGGAGGAAACGAAGCTTAAAACTCAACATCGTGTTATATCTATGAGCAATGTTCTCCCGAAAGCACCTTTTAAAAACTTTAATGAATTCAAATCATTCGAAAAGGACATACAAGACCACCAAAACAAGTTGGATAAAATGGTAAGGATATAAATTTAATGGTTATATATTTCGTTAATAAAGACATTAATTTATATTAATATAATTTTCAGGTAAAATAACTATCCTTAATTATATCACATTCTCCAGAAACATTTTTGAAATTGGCTTGGCGTAAAATTTTTACCGATGAAGTCCCTCAAAACCTGTGCTGGGGCCTAATTCTGGCATTCGTGATCGAGTACTTTCTCGATTCGAAAGCAATTTTATTTCAGTTAATACTGAACGAATCGAAATTATTTTTTCAGTATTATGAAACTCAAATGAAAGCTTTACAATACCGAAAAAATAATTCCAATTCGTTCAGTATTGACTGAAATAATTAGATATTAAATTGCTTTCGAATCGAGAAAGTACTCGATCACGAATGCCAGAATCTGGACCCAGGAAAGGTACAACGACAAAATTGACAGCTAGAGCTTTAAGCGTTACAGCAGCTATCAAAAGCATTAAAATTAAGTTCATTCAAAGAAAAAATATCAATTGTTTGCTCCTTTAGGTTCATTTTCATATAAATTTCCATCTGCAGCAGATATCTTATTTCAAAAGCTATTAATTAGTTTTTTCCAACACGCTAAAACGCGCCATCAAAAGAAAGTCGAATACATAAAAAAAGATACAAGAGAATTATTAAAAACACTGCAATTAGTTAAGATTTTATTTTTAATACTTATATGCACCTACAAGTTCATTGAGTCGTATATATCGTATTTATATATAAAAGTTTGATTTAGTGAATGATGAAATAAAATTTAAAGAATTTACAAAGAAAAAAATTTCCATTTATGTTCCACATTGTATTAAAATCCATATTTGAGAATTAAGTTTGAAGGCAATTTAAAAATAAAGGCATTTTTCAATTTAAAAATAATTTCCCCTTTTTGTTGAGAACGCTATGATTTTCAAATTATTATCAAACGGTTATCAATTGAGAAAACGTTTGATATCAAATCATTTTCAATCTGACATAAAACCTCCGTGTTTGTTGGGTTTATTTTATTTATTTTTGAAATAAGACCTGTAAATGAATAACTCAATTCAATATTCGACAGCTTTATTTATTAAAGCTTAGTCAAGTTTTAGAGCACGAAATTAGTATGGAAGACCCACTTATAATGTATACATTACTTAAGCATTCATTTATGAATAAGACTGTTGAAATATAAAAAAAATTAGTTTATAAGAAACTACTTATGAATTTTAAAAGCTTTTATTTAACTTGCAATGTATGTTTCTGGGTGAAATCTTGCAACAAAATTTTAAAGCAGATACCTAGAACAGATCTAAACCCAACATGGTAAAACCCAAGATGGCGGACTTATTATTTGTAATGCATTCCTATTATATGAGTATCAAATGGGAGGGCTTGCTGAGAATAAGTCGAAAAATTAAGTTACTAAATCTCTAAATCCAATATGACGGACTAATGCTAGGAACACAACTGGGACGAACGACGAATTTCGCCCTACACGACGAATTTTTTAGTAAAAATTCGCTGAGTAAATTCGTCGTATGAAACACAATAACGACGAATAACTCACAGCTTTACTAATTGAAAAATTTCTTTGCTGTTTGTGCAAAGAGAGAGAAATAATGTGACCATATACAAAAAAAAATTACTTAAAAACACAAACATTTACAAAAACACAATAAAAAACTATTCTTTTAAATGCGATAAAATATATATGTTTTCCTCTAACTCCCATTGGAGCATAGGGCGCCAAAAATGCGATAAAATAATAAAAAACAATTATGCAAGTAAAAAAGTAACTTTATTTACTAAAATACTTAAAAACTAAAATCAAACATGGTCACCCGGTACTGGTTTGTCCGTTGTTCGCCGGTATATGAAATAGAAATAAATCTATTGCAAAGTCGCCGCGTATGACGAATTTCGGCCGACGCCATGATTGTGTGTATTTTCATATACACAAATATGTTTTATTTTTGGCGACGAATATTCGCGGCCAAAAACTCGTCGTTCGTCCCAGTTGTGTTGCTAGCATAAGTTTTTAATGCTTGCCTTTAATATGGGTCTCAACTGAAAGGACTTACTGAGAATACGAATGGGAGTTTTGGAATAAATTAAAAGTAAACAAATTTAAAAAAAAACAATATTTTATTTAAATGCTCTAAAAAGAAAAAAAAATATAATTTTACTTAAGAACTTTTACTATCAACTTATAACGTCGTTACACAATTAATATGATTTAAAGCGTGTCGCGAGTTTTACTTGTGTTGAAAAACAAGTAAATTTCAAATTTCAATTTCGGCTAATTTCACCAAGTTCAGTTATGACTAACTTTTACTTTAACATCCAGTTAACAATATGTTTTTGACAGTTATAGTTAATTATAACTGAACTTGCTGAAATTGACAGTTGATGTGATTGGTTTTAACCATTAAAATTTTCAAACGAAGTAAATACGAGTACTGAAATCTCTCGACAAGCTTTCATATTTAAAAGAAATTGTGTATTGACAAGCCCCATGCTTTTATATTACATATGTTAATTGATGAATGACGTTATAAGTTCTAAAAACAGGCAGTAAAAGTTTTTAAGTAATTTTTTTTAAAAAGGTTTTTTACTTCTAATTTTTATAAAATAAAAACAAAAAATAAAATTCATGTTATCATATCTTTTGAAAAAATAACACATATAAATAATAATAACATATGTTATTTGTTCATTGTTTTTTAATATTCTTTTAATAGCTTAAAGTTTGTGCAATCGCTGTTATTTTTATTTCTTGTTTGTTTTTAAAAGTCTTTCGTTCTTAAAATACCACATACATATTAAGTTATTTTCTTACATTATTTATGTTTAAAATTTTGAAAAATTGCGCTCAACATATGCTGTAGATAGGTAACGACATATATGGAAAAACTTTGGACTTATCACAACGTCTTACTTTGAATAAACCCTCGCAAAAAATGTTGTTCTTTCTCTTTAAATAAAGTAACCTAAGCAAATAGAAAATGAGAACACCAAAAAAGTATTAAAATCGCCACGTTTAAGGCCATGTCAGATAAAACTTCATCGCTTTGCGTTACACTTCTAACTTTGAAAGAAAAGCGTAACAAAAAAGGTGTATGTCACAATAAAAACTTTGACAACACTCACACATTGTGTGTTAAAAGGAAAATAAATAAAAAAATTATACTAGCAGATTGTCAAAGCGCGCAAAAAGATGAGAGTTGCCTAACTTTTCGCTTCGCTTTGCGTTAAAAGTTCTTTATGTGACATGTTTCGTACAAGTATGAATATTTCATCTTAGATGTCAAAGCGAATCTCTAAAGCAACGCGAAGCAAAAGTTTTATCTGACATGGCCTTTAGCGAGAAATCACTACATATGGCAGCCTAGATTGTAACTTGACTTTGTCAAAACAATGTGGCAAATTGCCACTGGCAATGTGTTAAAAGAAACAAGTATAGTATACTGGTATAACATAAACACTATAATAGGATTGTTTCTTTTCAATCAGTTATTTGGTAAAAGAAAAAACAACTGCGAATTTTATTTGCATTTATTGTTTTCTATTCTTGGGTACACTCAAAAAGTTTTACAGTAACTGAGTGTAATTTACTAAAATCATTTTCCGTAAAGTTAAAAATTAATGAAAATTTTGTTATTTTATAATTAAACTAATTCTTTAACTGTTTCTATATGTTGTTCCAAAAACAAATATGTTAAGTTATTTTTAATGCATAAAATAAAACTAAAATGTACTACAGTACTTTTCGCTTATAGTCCATTCCGCTTAAAGGCCAAAAACGGATATAAGCCAAAACTGTCATATTCACATGCAGATTCTTTCGAATTTCATACAAATTATTTGTTCTAAGGTACATTTCGCTTCTAGTCCATTTTCGTTTAAAAGCCACATTTTCTTAGCATGCGTATATAATTTTTCATGCAAAAATGTTCGCTTATAGTCCACTCTGTTTTTATATATTTTTAATCAACTGGCAACATGTTTTAATTTACCTTTCTGGCAATTACAGCACACGCTCGGAAATTCGAACCACTTTGTTTTTAGGGCGATTCGAGTTTCCGAATTATTTGAATTTCTGGACGGTTTTTTTTTACAAAAATTTAGATAAATTTGACCATAAAGATATACAAAACTATACTTTTTTTTATTTTTAGTTTATTTAACATAAAAACTATAAAAAACTTAACGAAATATAATAAATAACAATTCAGTTCATTTGACTTTATTTAGTATGTGTAATACAAACACCAAAAAAACTGAGTTTTAAACTCTAACAACATCAAGTTGATTCTGAGAGTTCGAATTTCTGAGCGTCTACTGTATTATAAATGCCAAATTTCGCAATTTATATTTCATGACATGGTGTCTTCGTCTGACAATTTTTTGTTAAATAAACGTCCAACTTCATAAAAAAACGCTAATAAAAATAAAAGAGTTTTTTTTTTATAGACTTTGACGTTTGGTATAACAAAAAACTGTCAGGTGGAGACCCCATGTAAAGATCCTATGAAATTGATATTTATGTTGTTTTTATTGAAATCTTTTAAAGCATTTGAATTAATTAATTAAAAAGATTTTTGTTTTAACTATTTATTTAAAATAAATCAATATTTGGTTATGTTTTAAATAAACTTTTCTTTGGTTTAAAAAGAGTGGATTTATTGAAGAAAATAATATTTATATAGTCCAAAATGTGGATTATACTAGGTTTCACTTATTATCCATAAAATGGCTTATAAAAAAAAATCGGTTATAGTCCAAATTCGCTTATAGTCCACAAAAGTTGTGCAACTATAGTAGTGGACTATAAGCGAAAAGTACTGTATAATAAAAAACAAAAATGTTTCGCTGATTTGGTAGGTAATAATGACAGGTAAAAATACTGTTTTAGCTGTCTTAGCCTGTAATTTAAATTGAGTTAAAATTAACTGAAAAACCCTTTGAATGTATTTTTTGTAGTTCGTATATTTTAAATTTAAAATAATAGAAAAATTTATTAATTTTTAGAGAATTTCTCTGTTTTAAAATTACATTAAAAAATTCCTTTATTTTAAATGAAACGTTTTCTAATTAAATTTTCAGTTATTCAAACTAATTATTCTTTTGAATTTACCTACATAATATTTTGAGTGTAACATCACAAAAGTATGCTATACTTGTTTCTTAACAACTTGCCGTATTCAATCAATTGTGAATGAATGATTGAAAACCACAAAAGATCAACTGACACAAAAGATCAACTGACCCAAAAAACCATGGGACCTGAAATGAACGAGTGAACGAACTGCGCCGCTCAATTTCGGAAAAATTTTGCGCAAACTTGAAATCGACTCGCCCTCACGATCCACTTTTTTACCAATATTTGATACGAGACCGAGCTTAATGTGTAGTGGTGGCAAAATGATTTGAGATGGCTGCACCAATGGTAGATTCTCTATACTTTCTACGCCTACTTTGTAGCATGTTCGCGGCTTCCACTTAAATTCAGTGTAATGCTGATCTCTTTTGCGACCTTCCCATGTACACAAAAAGCACTGGTGGGTTGGAAATCCACGCTTAACACCCATGAGTAATCCGACCACTTTCAGATCGCAGCATATTTTCCAATTATGCTCTTGGTACTTTATCAGCTGTAATATTAATTGAATGCCTTCGTATGTTTCTTTGAGGTTTGTGGCATATGCGATCGGGAAAGATGGCTGTTTGTTACCGATATGAAGCAGCACGACTTTAAGGCTGTTGACCGATGAATCGATGAAAAGTCGCCACTCCTCTGAAATATGAGGGTAACCAATTTTTGCAAACATCGAATCAATATCATAACAATAAGCCAGGTTTTTCCCGATCTTCGTGCAATTTAAAAAATTCGTCATATGGAATAGTGCTAGCTCGATCACGAGGGGCTCTTATTTTAAAATCAGCACTAACTATATTCCACTGCTTAAAGCGTGATGCAAAGAGTTCAGACAGACATTTTCACGAGTCTGCCTGCAAAAATTCAGCTCGATTCAATTACGGAAAAAGGGTTAAAAATCGATCCAAAGTCTTTCAAACGTGTACATGAAAATCGCCCATACACGTGTATTTTTTTTTCTCCCCTTTCTGAAAAAGTATATTTGGTTCATAGGACAGAACGTGTGTAACGCGGTGTAATTGAGGAATCAGAATCTCTTGATGTTCTGGGCATGAATATACAATGTGATGTTCAATAGACAACACATATATGAAGGTGATCTCCTTACTATTTATACCACCCACATCCAACCGCGAATGAAATACAATTCTCATGAGTGGCCTTTAAAGTCAATTTTGGAGGTTCACGACCGCGTTTAGAAGAGGGTGAAGGTTCTCATTGGTGACAGTAGGGTATCCAACACTATTGACTCCCTTGAACACTGTCGTAAGGTGGGTTGTATTTGCCTATTTTATCGTTACTACAATGGGATGTGTTCTGATAATACTAGGAATCTGGTGCCCGAAACTCGTACGTTTGTTCGTAATACACGTTTTTCCTCAAGAGCCCATTCTTTTGTGGTCGATTGGCCACTGCATCGTACAATGCTTTACAGGGAAAATTAGTTTTTTGGACGGACTGTTCGTATGGGAATAACCTTCCTGCTGAATTATTCTGAAGATATAACTAGAAAAACGGCACAAAGATTCAATCCTTCCTACCTTATTAAAGAGTATTCATTAAAATGTTGCATCTGGTATACCCCTAATGTTCAGTGTAGTTATATTCGGTGCATTAAATTACAAATACTGGTTCATAGAATACAGATGAGTGTGTGTGTAAGCGAGGGAGCAAACATAAATATACATACCATAAAAGAATAGATATGTGCATATTTCAATTTCAATGCTTATCATAAAAATAAATTGTTTTCAAATTGGTGCAATAAGCAATCTCATTGGAAGCAAAATCTAAAATTCCATTTTGATATTAAATTTTACACTTTAAGTACATAAAGTGTTCATATTACTCGTACAAAATCATACATTTTGTATGTTCATTTGGCTAGAATGCAAAATGTACGATTACTATTAGATACTCATACATACTTACCTACAAACATACATATAATTGAGCATAATAGACATTTATATAGTGCTAGGAAAATTGTTCACCTCTTATTTAGCTATATGGGGGATTTCATGTCAAATGAGCCAACTTTTGAGGTCGATGTCTTCCGATTTGGATGAAATTTGCATCAATGTTAGACCTATTGGATAGAAGTTTAGACACAAGCCAGCTTTTTAGTTAAATTTTATTAATTAAATTGAATTTAGCAAGACTCTACACATTTCTTCCACAAAATCATCCACATCTGAAATGATAATTTACTATGTGCATCTTTCAGTCATGCTTTTTAGTCAAAAAGCAGTGGTCATTCTTCAAGGATTTGAAGATACATTTAAAGTCTGCTGAATTCGTTATTTCGTTTCATTTCGCAGAGAACTATAAATGTGTTCTTCCGGATGCCATACAGTCATTCCACTTCAATAACGACCAAACAACTGTATTCACAGTAGTTATTTACTACAAGAAAGATGAAAAACTCGTACATAAAAGTTCGGTAATCAAATTCGACGATTTAAAACATGATACCGTTGCAGTTTATGAATACCAGAAGAAAAAACTAAAATACTTCGTTTCGGATTTTAAAAACAAAAGTAGCTTCGCAAATCTTATAGCTCATGAAAAAGATTTTGGAATGCCAGCTGAGTGGCATTTTCATCCTACTGCTCGTGGTAAATGAGCATGTGATTGTGTTGGAGCAAACCTCAAAAGAAAGCGAAGTATAGCCCCCAGTGCACTTATCATGATCGCATCTTAGATGCGTCTGCTTTATTTCATTGGGCAAAGAATTATTGTAAAGGAACTGAAATAGTTTTTAGTAGCAAAGAGGATCATGAGGAAACATTGAAAACACTGAAGAGCAGATTCTTTGCTGCGGTAACAATCTATGGTACCGCTCGATACCATGCTTTTATACCGCTTGCCAATGGAAGGCTCAAGTTGAAAAAGTTTTCTGCTTCTACTCAATGTGATTTCTTTCCAAAGCCAAAAAATAAAGCAGCAGGGAAATCAACAGCTGAACCTAGAAACTCCAAGAGGGGATTGGCAAAAGCAGAGAATAAAGGCAATAAATAGGGATGATAAAAGACTTTGTATTTGAAAATTTGCAAAACTTAAACACTTCATCAGCTACAATAAATTAACAGCCTGTTTGTCGAAATCGACGAACAGGCTGTAAGTGTAAAAATAGTTATAAAAAAGGGTTATCCATTTTGCGGTTTCAAAATTAAACGTATTATAAAGTTGGAACGTTGACATTATGTGTGAAACACTATATCATTTAAATGACCACCACGCGAAGTGTTGCAAGCACAGAAAAAATTATTGCTGAATTATTTGCAAACAAACGCTTGTCTGAAAATTTTTTTAATTTCTACAATTTTTTTTACTGATTCAATTAATATTTTTGTTTGATTTTTATTTTAACCAACAGAAATGTTGACAACTATTCAAACATATAATATACGCGTTATTGGTTGCAAGTTTTCATAATTTTGTATGAAATATTTAACGCTCTTTACAGTTGTCGTTTTTTTGTATTTTTTTATTTGATCGTAAGCAACACTTCTTTATGTGAAATATAAGAACAACAACAAAAAACACATACATTCTATTTTTGGACGCTTTAAAAAAGTACAACAATAAGAAAGATGGTGAAAGATGATTCAAAAACAATAGTATAAAAACAGAAACAACAACAACATTAGAAAAAACAAAAAAAATTTTTGGTTGGTTTCAAAGTTGGTAAAAAAGAATGAAAAACAAAATCCCGTATTCAATTTGTTAAAAATGTTCAGTTAAATACCTACATCAAATACAGAAATAAATTGATGACGAAAAATATGTCGAGTCGGTCTGCTGCCAAGGAAAGGATACAGCAACAGTGAGTGAAGAAGAAAAACATTGTGTGTTAAACACGACTTGGTTCAAAAATTATTCCAACAAAAAAGTGTGTCTCGCGCCGCTCTGCTCTGCCATCATCTACTTCTAGAGTGCTTGCTTGTGTGCGCGTCATTGCTTGCGCAAAAACTTTTTTGTTTGATTCAGCAAAATTATTTGTTTGAAATTTATGTGCTTTTCAGTAAATTATTTGTTTAATTCAGTTAAATTATTTGTTTGAAAAAATCAGTGTTTTTTTTCAATAAACGAAATGCAAATAAATTGTTTGAATATGCAAATTTGTTTGGAGGACCGATTTCAGACAAAAAATGTTTTAATTCTACAAATTTTTTGTTTGAATTGGAAAAAAAATTTTTTCTGTGAGCATACTACAAAAATGGTGATTCTGGCACAGCCACATATCGTGCTTTAAGAGGAGATAATGGTTTACATAATCGGCCAACCACGCAAGCAATTGGCAAAATTGTGAAGAAATTTGAAGAGACTGGAGCGGTTACAGATATTGTTAGGCCAGTGCATCATCGTTTCGCTCGTTCCGCTGAAAATATCGCTGCTGTAAGTGAAAGTGTTGCCGAAGACCCGAATGTATCGATTCCTCGTCGTTTTCTGGAGTTAGGTCGTATGATTACCGATTTTTTTTGCCTGCTATTGAAGAATACGACTTGGAGAATAAATGGTTTCAACAAGACAGTGCCACATAACTCTAGCGAATATGGCTTTATTGCAAGAGACATTTCCTGGCCGTGTAATTTCTTTTCGTGGCGACATCAACTGGCCACCAAGATCATGCGATTTGACACCATTAGACTTTTTTTGTGGGGCAACGCGAAAGACCGTGTTTATGCAGATAAACCTTTAACTCTTGAGCACTCAAGAACCAACATTCGTCAAGTTATGGCTGAGATACCGCCCAATATGTGTCAAAAAGTGGTCTAAAATTACCTCAAAAAAATCAATGCTTGCAACACTTCGCGTGGTGGTCATTTAAATGATATATAGTGTTTTCTTTTCTACAAAAAATGTCACATTTTATTTAAAAAAATGCAATTTGGTGTTCGTTTCTTAAAAATGCTTTGCTCTGTAAGAGGGCAGCGTGTTTTATTCTAAAAAAATTCACCCTTAAATGGCATAAGGCATTGCACTTTACGCCCCGTATAAATCTAGAGTGTTAATAATGCCCTGTAAAAAGATGGCTTCTGTTTATATATAGGGTTACCAGACGAAGGTGGGAAAAAATCGCCTCTAATCAGGACAGTAAAATTTTTAAGTTTTAATAGTAATTTTGTCTATTATTTTATAGTAAAAACAAAAGAACTCATAACATTATTAATGGTAGGTTGTCAGTGACATAAAATTTAAATGGATTCGGTGTTAAAAAATTGTTTTTGAAAAAAAACGTCAAATCAAGAAATCGTAAAAACTTGGTGTTAATAAATTCGCAATCTGGCAAAGGTATTTTCTTGTTTACATATTTTATGAAAAACAAACTAAAGAAATTGGAATTTGGTCATTCATTTTGTTCATTTATTTATTTTTTTAATATTAATATATTAACAAATTTGGGTTTATGTGTATTTTTTTTATATTTTGAAGAACATCCTTTTTGATTTATGTACATATTTTTTTATATATTGAAGAACAAACTTTTTGTCAGCTGTTAAAAACAGGGCGATCCAATTTTGTGTTTTGTTCTCGTCAAATAAAAAATTGCATTATTACATGTAAGGCAAGACATTTTATAAATGCACCTTTTAAAATGTGGTATTTTTTTTGTAGAAAAGAAAACACCAATAGTGTTTCACAAATAATTTTAACGTTCAAACTTTATAATAAAAAACAAATGTCATGAAAAAAAAAAATATTTTATATGTGTTTTATTTACGTTTACTTTTGAAACCGCAAAATGGATAACCCGTTATAAAAGGATCTAATGTGATTAAGATTAAATTTTATTAAATTATTTATCTTTTTATGCAACAGTTTTACAGCATCGAAGGTATGAAATTCTAGTTGGGTATGTTACATGCCGTCGGAAAGGTTAATTTGTCTAGTTTCTCAGCCGTAGTTTTATTTTCAAGGTTTTATAAACACTTCAAAACAAATATGAAAAAGTCAAAATAGTGCATATGCTAAAAATTGAAAAACCCTCGTCTTCAGTTAGAAATTATTTTTTTATACACCCAATAAGCGACCAAAACTACCTTAAAGGAAGAGAAATAAGCTTTCTTTTGAGAAAAAAAATACCCGCTTAAAAAAATAAAAAAACTTTAAGAACTAAAAAAAAAAATTGATATTTAAGCAACTTGGGACAAATTATGGTAACACCAATAGGTAATAAGTTACATGGATGAGAAAGAACACCTTCTGTTTGCCCAAAATGTCAAACTTTGACCCACTCTAACTCAGAAACTTTTTGACAGAACTTGTTGAACATTTTGTGTCTAAACTACTATTCAATGGGACAAACCCTGTTGCAAATTTCATGCAAATCGGAAGACATCGATTTCAAAACTTGGGTCACTTGGCATGAAATCCCCCATATACTTTTTTTTTAATTTTGACTTTTTTAATGTTTAAAATAAAACACATTTACTAACTAAAATTTAAATTGATTTATTTCACGTCCTTTTGATTTCTATAAAAAGGTAAATCTATAATGTGCATTTAAACAATAATCTTTTTTATTGCTGCAAATATAATTATAAAAATAAAACACAATTTAATAGACCAGAAAATGTTGCAAAAATTTAAAATTATAGTTTTTCAAAAACATTAGGTGGACCAAAGTAATAACTGAACAATTTTAGATATCATTTTATTTTTGTCGCCTTGTCTTAAAAAGAAAAGAATTCCATCTAGACAATACATTTTTGCGTCTATGTTATGTGTCTACAAGTGAAGGTATTTTTAATTTAAATTATATATTTTAATGGTTTGGCTATAATGTTTTAATTAAACTTGATAAATTAATAAATATAAAAATTATAAATAAAAAATTTTCAACCATAATTTTCATATTTTAAAAAAATCTTCCAAACTACGGCATGCCGCGGCACATGCTCGTCTGAGAAACGCGTCCAAGAAATTCGTTACAAGCGGGTCTTTGGTAACTACCCAGGCAGAAATTGTGACTCTTAACAAAAATTAAGTATCAATCCGGAGCGGTATTAATAGTACGGTGAGTACGGATATTCTTGAATCAAGTACAAAAAGATTGATTCAAGTACGGATTATTCAATCTCAAAATTCTCACTTTATCCATATTAGATCCCCAATTCGTACTTGAAGTAATCCGAAAACGAGATTGATTTAAGTAAAAGTAGGATCAAAGTAATCTCAAAATGCGATTGATTCAAGCATTATAAAGTTGATTTAATCCGAACTCGTACTTTAAATAATCTGAAAATGAGATTGATTTAAGTAAAACTCAGATTGAATCAATCTCAAAATGCGCTTGATTCAAGTATGATAAAGTTAATTTTATCCCGAACTCGTGCTTGAAAAAAAACCAAAAAAAAAAAACAAGAATGAAAAAGTGACTATGATTGATTTACTTACCCGTATTACACCTTACAGAATGATAAAACACCAACATAATGCCGATATGGTTTTTACTTTAAAATCTTATGTACATATTTAACTAAAAATATAAACTAAATGAGAAGCAAAATTTCAAATTTACTTTTTAACCCTTCATGGAACACAAGAGTCTGGCCAGACCTTTGTTTAATGTGTGAGTTAACGAACTCTATTTTATTAAATAATTAATCATATTTTTTCAATGCACAAAAGCTTAATCAGCGTCTATAGTTAATAAGGTCAGTTTAAACAAATAACAATTTCCCAATAAATTGATAAATTGTAAAAGTGCAATAATGTAATTATTTCTTAATAACAATATCATACCACATCTAGAATTAAGCCAATTAATTTAGTATAAATTAATAATGATTGTAATTCATTTTTTTAGTCTTTGATTCCAATAAAGTGCGGACGTACCGTCCAAAAAAATAAAATAATTTTTTTTTAGAATTTCCAACTCTGGAATTCTTAAGTTGTATAAATAATCAAAACATGCGTAAGCTAGTGGGTTAAACATGAAAATAATACATACATACATATGTATATGTTTTCCTTCTTGTTCTGTTGTTTTTGTTGTTACCACAAACAAAAAGCAAATCGTTTTGTTCGAACTTGTGTTGTGTTTTTGCAATTGTACAACAAATTTTGAAAAACACACACGTACGCACGCATAAAAGAATGCAATGCTGAGAGATGAGACTAATAACCCTGAAGGAAACCTGGGGACAAGTGTCTCCAAGTCACCAGTTTTGTCGACTATTTTAGTGACTTCTTGGCGACATTTCAACAAAGTGTCTACAGTTTTTTTATTTGCTTTGATGAGAATGAAGTTCTTATTTGCCGCCAAAGCACTATTATTCGTCAACGGCATAATTGTTTTTATTAATACAGCATTTTTTCATTTGTGCTACAATAAATATGCAGTACATTAATCGTTATAAATTTAAATAGTAGATAAGAAACTCCATTTGTTATATTTTGTGTTTCATTAACGACGTCTTTTTTAGAAAAGTATCAAAAGTGTAGACTAAAATTACTTAAATGCACTAGTGAGTCTCTGGTGACAATGTCTACATATGCTCCCAAAAGAACCACCTACTCAGTAGTCATATAACCATTAATATTGATGAATTATAGGTAAAGGTTAAACATAACAATTATCATTTAATATGTATGCATATATATTTTATTCTGGTTGTCGTAACCAATCAAAGCAAAAAATATTTTTTTGGTTATAAATAACCATTTTAACAAATAATAAATAATACCTATAATAATATAATATTAATTTGAATAAAATAAATTGGAATAATAGTGAATTAAACTTCCAAAAGAAGAAATGAAATTTGAAAGACATTATCGTAAATTATTTGAAACTGATATACATATAGTGAATTTAAAGAAAAATTAAATAAATTTAACAAATAATGTACAATGAATAGCTGGGCGATTCTATTCTGACGGGTGCAACATTAAGACGCTTTAAACGTCTTTTACTAATAGAATGAAACATATTTGCAATTTAGTTATTTCTAGAAGGGGTAACATTTTTTTTTATACTATTGTTATCTATATACAAGAATTTATATGACACGATCAAATAGCAACGAGAGAGCTTTAAAGTGCATAACGGGTGCAACCAAATTGGCCCACTTTCATAAGATCATACTACAAAAACACAAAACTCTGTTAATTTTTAAACTTTTATTGTATTATTCTTTTTTATTGTGAAAGATGAGATATCAGACGATGATTATCAAATCAAACATCTTAGAGAAATATAATCCAATAATAAGAAATTTGCTCTTTAAGCCATGACGGGTGCAACATGCAATGAATTTTCTGTTCGCGCCAAATCTATGAATCTTAATGATTCGAAGTGCACAACAAATTTATATTTAAGCTAACGTCTAAAAAAATTATATTATTTTGAAATATTGATATTTTACTTAAAATTGGCATCAAAAAAGTGTCAAATAGTGTGATTTGAAAATTTATGTTAAAAGTTGTCTAGAATAGAATCGCCCAGCTATGATGTTATGGTCACCCTAATGGTGGTAAGGCAGTGGATGGTTGGCAATATTATAGGCAAAAGGGAAAATTGTTTTTGTTTATATAAATAGAGACAGGTGTTGTATGTAAATGTAGCAAAAGAAAAGGAAAAACATAGGTAGGGAAATAAGAAATTATTATTTATGTTTTTTTAAGTAAGGGGCAAATTGCTGAAAAGTTTTCGAAAATGGTGAACAATAGCGTCCCCGAGGTTTCGTGGGGACAAAAATGGAAAATGTCGGTCCTTTTTATTTTTCTGGAGTGGAAGTGTGACGAGTGGCCACCGGCTGTCGGTGTTAAGAAATAAAAAAACATTTGTTTTGCAATAAATAAAGTTTTATTTAAACATACACGTATAAACACACGGTATAAAAAGGATTTTGAGTGAAAGTAGTAAAAAGAACTTGAAAAAAAAATGAACATTGCACTTAAAAATTAAAATTTAAAAATTAAAAATTAAAGTTTAAAAATTAAAAATAAAATTAAAAATTAAATAGAGCATAAAGAAAAAGACAGTGTAATGCAAATGGAAATTTAAAATAAAAAAAATAAACTTGTTAAAACTTAAGCTTTTGCATAACAAAGTTATAAAAGGAAAAGTATTTAATAAAGAACTTAAAAGTAAAAGACAGTGCATTGCATGTTAAAATTAAAATAAGCAAAGAAAATATATAAACTTATTAAAAACCAGCCGAGTGAGCCACCGAATCGTCCGTGTCACACCAGCGTGGGGATCAGTCAGCCGTAAGCACCACCGGAACCTTGGGGGATCACAGGTATCTGCCTTGACATCGGACAATGATATACATAAAAACATATGCACAGAAAATAATACCTCAAGAAAAATTTTAACAACACAGTTTGTTAAAAAAATTACTTTTTTAAAGGTTATTTGGAACCAAAATAATATAAAATGGTTTTAACAAAAAAAATAAATTTTTTATTTTACGATAATGCTTAAAAATAACCAAATGAAAATAAAAGGAATTTTGCCGTATCCTTAAAAAACAATAACCATTATTTGGTCCCTGATTTTATCGTGAGCGACAAATTTAATACAAAATTTATATGAATTAAAAAAAAGCTCTCTCCTGTAAAATTGAATTTGGTGATTACGTTATTTTCGCGGTTAAGGATCGAATAATAAAAAAGTTTCACACGGAATGACAAACTAAGTATACCCAGCTAGTTGCGGCAGAGGGTATAGAAAACAAAAACCCAAGAAAAAACCAGACATTTCACAAACACACACTGTGTGTTCATGCTGTGGCAGTACAAATTGTCGAGCAACAACAACAACACAAGCGAGAATCATTGTGATCAGGCCTGCCATATTTAACGATTTATCGGCATTTGGACGATTTTTGCCTCTAAATTATCAAAGTGCCTATTTTTTGAGAAACACTTACAATACAGTAATTTTTGGTTTATTTTATATAAATTATTAATTTTGGGTAACTTAGGGAAAAAATGGTTATACATATATATTCCATATTTGCAGTATTTTTATGGTATGTCTAAAGCTAGTTTTATTAAAGAATTATTTGCTTTTGCTAAACGTCTGGCTAAATTAAATACCATTTAAGAGTTTCTTAATTACACTATACAATTCTCTTTTCACAAATAAAGTTTAGTAAACCAATAGAACTTGTCAAAAATGAAGCTAAAGGTTGGTTAATTTATTGGTCACGCTTTTTTTGGATTTTTTCGTCAAATATTTGTTAGGTCTGAACATACCTTAACACAACAAACACATTTTGAAAAATATACAACTTCATATAAGGGACTTAAAGCACAAGGGGAATCGATCTAAAGAAATTCAAACGTCCGGCTGGCTGGCTATGTAAACCAGGGTTTAAAATGCTATCGCCATATTAGCAAAAGCAGCCAAATTTTGTCATTTTCTTAATTAAAAAAAATCAAAATTGAAAAGTTCTACTGCTAAAATAGCCCACACTTTTCAAAAGCAGCTGCAACTTGCTTTTTTAACAATGGCAAAATTTTTTTATTTAAACAAGCTCAAATAGCAACGGCAATCACTTTTATGTTGTATGAAAAAGAATGAAACAAACAGCTTCTGTCTGTTAGCCGCCAAATCAAAAACCAATGTATGCTAATAGACGCAAAATCGGAGATAATAGCAGCACAAAAGGTTGCTTAAAGTCACACTATTGCTGAGAAATAATTTACTACGACAAGTGATATTTTTGATGCCAGACAAACACAACAAGATTTTTTTTTTTTTTTCTATACAATGTAGGAATCAAATAAACGTCACAATTTGTGTGTTTTACCTTTTCCAAGCGGAAACAGTATTTGTATGGAAAGTAAAACAAATTTTTGTACAAGCTGTCAAGTTGTACACTCATCAGTATTTTATCGTTGTAATCTGTAATCGTCGCCTGCTTTTTTTTTGAACCGGCTTTTTGTTATTACCAGTCAGAGAAGATTTTTTTTCTTTGAGCTTTAAATTTTTTTGTTTTGTCTTTTTTAACTTGCTCTTCTTTTAGGAAAAAGGAAAAAAGCAAAAGGCGAAATAATCATATTTAAATTTTGCTATAAATAAATATAAATAAATAAATAATTTTTTCCAAAAGATATTTGTAACCAAAAAGTTACTTAGGTTATCAATAACCAAAAAAATAAATTTTACTTTAATTGATTACCACAACCAAAATAAAATATATATAACGATAATGGTTAAAGGTTCGCAATTGAAAATTGAGTTCATCCGAACTTACTACTACTTTTATACTTAAAACCTACTTTTATTTTTTCGTTGAAAAATAATTTATAACTGTGGAGTTAAGATCGTTTATTCTAGATCACCATAGGTAATCGTTGCTGCAAGCGAAGTAGGTTGTGTTTTTTTTAGCTCCGCTGGTGTTTTTTAATATTTCTTATTGTTTATTGTAAAAATAATAAATAAATAATACAAAACAAACAAACAAAGTGATTAAAAAATAAACAGAAACAGAAAACCGCCACAAAACTCTTTAAACTAAATAAAAAACAGAATTTTAAATAAAATCTAAATACCTATAAACAAAAACAACAGAATTTCGTTTCATAAAAAACACAGAACTCTTAACTCAATGTACAAAAGAAAACTTAGAAGTCAAAGCAAAAGTATCAACAAAAATAAAAAAAACATCGAACAACAAAAAAATAATCAGAAGTCAGTTTCGGTAATTATGGATAATTCTTTCTCTCCCGCGCATAAAAGATTAAGAGAGGTAGTTGAAACTACTCATATGACAAATACACCAAGTGTGAATCTTTGTAAAGACCAAGAGTCTCTTTATTTAAACAAAACAAACTCGCCCTTTAAGCTTTTACTAGTAATGGATAAACGATTTGAAAAGTTAAGTGAACAATTGCAAACAACTATACAAACAATGTTTCGAGAATGCGAGAATCATCTCTTAAGTCAAATTGATAAAAGACTAAACATTACAATGAGTGAATTAAACAAATTATCTGAAAGAGTTTTAACTCTTGAAACAACAGTACAAGAAATAAAAAATACAGCCTCGGACAAATTAATAGCACATACTGATGAAAATGCCGAATTAAAAACGGAAATAGAATGTTTGAAAAAATTTGTGCAAAAGCAGGAAAATTCAATAGTGGCACATGACCTACGTATAAACGGTATTCCGCGTAGCAACAATGAAAATCTTTTCGAAATGTATCAGTTAATTTGTGAGACGATTAAAATTAATCCTCCTGAAGTTAAAGAAATTTTTCGTGTACAAATAAACAAAAACAACAACTACATAAGTAATAAAAAGAATAGTACGCCAGATGCTGCAGTAATTATTAAATTTAATAGTCCATATGATAGAAACTATGTTCTTAAATCCGTGAAAAATTATATTCGGGAAAATAAAGACTGCCTTCGTCTGAATTTAATTGGATTTAATAGCTCAACGCCATTTTACATTAATGAAAATCTTACACCTTATAATCATAGAATCTTTGTTAGAGCACATCGGTTAAAAAAAGATAAGGCAATATCTGCAGCGTTTATTCACCGTGGAATCGTTTATGTGAAAACCTTTGAAAATGATGAACCAAAACGGATTGACGAACTAAATACATTAAACCAGTTTTTTCGACCGCATACTTCTGAGGAAACTTATTTTATCACATAAAACATTAGATTTGCTGTGTAACATTGTATTATTTGTAATTTCCTTATTTTTAAAATTCATATATAAAACCAATATAAATGTATTTGCTTTCATTAGCTTTTATTATAATAACAAAAAATGTTTAGTGCGTCTTTATTACTTCCTATACGCTTGCATTGTTGAGAAATCTATCTTATATAATGATATTAAATTCCAGTAATATGAGGGCTGGCTCTAGAGATAATTTAACTAACATGATAAAAATTCTTTCAAAGAATGCGTCTGGATTAAAAATCTGTCATATAAATGCTCAGAGCTTAAATAATAAACTTGACGAATTTCGAATTGTGTTTGAAAACAGCAACATCGATATAATTTGCATCTCAGAAACATGGTTTTTCTCAAATGTCGATAGCAGTATGTACCATTTAAATGGTTATCGTCTTTTTCGATCAGACAGACCAACAAACGGTGGTGGTGTTGCGGCATACGTGAAATCAAATATTCCATGCAAAGAGAAAAGTAAAAATGCTGCTGGGGCGAACATTGAATATATTTTAATAGAAATTTCCAACAACAGTGAAAAAATATTAATTGGAACTATATATAGACCCCATAAAAGTATTAATATGGAGTCTTTCTTAGAAAATCTGAGCATATGTACTCTTGCATACAGCCATGTAATCTTAACAGGTGACTTTAACTCAAATATTTTGGAAGAAAACATCCTTGTAGAAGACATGAGCTCTATTGGATTAACTTTAGTTAATAATAAAATACCAACTCATTTTACGACCACTTCAAGTACCCTTCTTGATCTTTGTTTTGTTAACAATACTTCTCGTCTGCTATTATTCGACCAGTTATCTGCATCTATGTTCTCGCGGCATGATCTATTAATTATAGCTTACGATTTTAAAATTCACTATAACTCAGAACCGCAAATACTAGAATATAGAGACTACAAGAATATAGACAGCCAGTGTCTTAGTACTGAATTGTTTTCAACCAACTGGAACTATGTTTTTTGCACATCTGCTGTTGATGACCAATTAAATTTTTTAGATTGCAAGCTTAAATACTTTTTTGACAAATACGTGCCTTTGAAATCAAAAATTATACGTAATAATAACCCTTGGTTTACACCTGCAATAAAATCTTTAATTGAAGACAGAAATCAGGCATACGGAAGGTGGAAACGTTTTAGAACAACAGAACTTTATGCCATCTTTAAACATGCAAGGGCATTGGTTAATAAGAAAATCAGAATGGCTAAATTTATGTTTTATCAAGACAGGTTCAAAACGTCTGTTGACTCACGGAAAAAATGGAGGGAAATTCGTAAATTGTGTTTAATAAATCCTAACAGTTCTAATGCGCCTGACATTGATGTAAACCAGTTGAACCAGGAGTTTACGGGTATATCGACCCCCAATATAAATATTAATTTTTACAACAACGTCTACTTTAATCAACGTCAGATACCTAAATTCAATTTTGCACACTTTACGCAGGAAGATGTACTTGACTCATTTCTTCGCATAAAATCTAATGCCGTTGGTTGGGATGGTATTCATCCGAAGTTTATTAAGCTCACACTTCCTTATACACTAGTTTATTTCACCCATTTTTATACCCTCCACTACAATTAGTTGTGAAGAGGGTATACTAAGTTTGTCATTCCGTGTGAAACTTTTTTATTATTCATCTCAGACCCCATAAAGTATATATATTCTGGCTGCTTGAGTAATTCTAAGTCGATTTAGACATGTCCGTCTGTCTGTCCGTCTGTCCGTCTGTCCGACTGTCCGTCTGTCCGTCTGTCCGTCTGTTGAAAACACGCTCACTTTCGAAAAACTCAAAAGAAATAAACAAACTAGGTGTCAAATTGCTTGTAGTTATCCTAAGCAGTTTGGGATTGAATTTCAGCAAAATCGATTCAGTAGGACCAGAGGTATGAATCAAAATGTGGAACCACCACCTTCAAAAACTTGATAATTTTGTTACAAAAACTAACATAAATGATGCAAAAATGCACGGAATGACATAAGATTTTGCACAAGTCCGTTTTATTCGACTAGAAATTACACTGTAAAATTTTGCGAAGGTCGGTCCATAATTTACCCTAAGCCCCATATAAACACTACTCCCGGAAAACAGTTTAGTACGCCTAAAACCGTAAAAAATAATGCAATCATAACAAATTTTGACTCGTCACAATTTTATAGGACTATAAATGATACTGTGAAATTTCGTGAAGATCGGTACATAATTTACCCTAGGCCCCATATATGCCCTACTCCCGGAAAACAGTTTAGTCTCCTAAAACCATAATTAATAACAAATCGTCACAGTTTAAGATAATAATAATAAAAAGACATCATACAGATATTACTCCTTAAACATTCGAACTGTCGGTGGAGGGTATCAAAGATTCGGCACAGCCGAATATAGCACTCTAACTTGTTTTAACACGATTTTAACTACGTCAACGTTCCCAACTGTTTGGAAACATGCCAAAATTGTACCAATACAGAAACCAGATAAAAGTTATCGACCTATTGCAATTTTGCCTTATCTGTCAAAGGTATTTGAAAAATTAATACACTCACAAATAAGCAATTACTTACATACTAACTCATTACTAAATGCAAGACAATCTGGATTTAGGCCAAAACATAGCTGTCTTACCACACTAATTGACGTGTCTGAAGAAATAAGGTGCCATATTGATAAACGCCAAATGATGTCATTTCTTGTTTTGCTTGACCATTCGAAAGCATTTGATACTGTGCACCATTCCATTCTTTGCCTTAAGCTTAAAGAAATGTGTAATTTCTCGCCAACAGCATTAAAACTCTTATCGTCATACCTAAGTAATAGAAGTCAAAGCGTATACTACAAAAAAACTGCCTCCAAAAGTTGTATGATGCCAAGAGGAGTACCCCAGGGATCGATACTTGGGCCACTGTTATACTCTATATACGCTAATGATCTACCTTTGCAAATAAAACATTGTCAAACACAAATGTACGCTGATGATGTACAACTGTATATAAGTTGTAATGTATCAGACGCGTCTAATTGTGTACAACTAATAAACCAAGATTTACATCAAATTTATCTATGGGCATCTGCAAATGGCTTGAGTTTAAACCCACGGAAATCTGTTGTTTTAGTGATTAAATCGTCAAGACACCTTACAACGTATCTTCCGCCAATACAGATTAATAACACAATTATAAACTATGTAGACACTGCAAAAAATCTTGGTGTAACTTTTAATAATGAACTTAATTGGTCAGACCATATTAAAATAAACTGTGGAAAAACTTTTTCTATGTTAAGAAACCTATGGATGTCGCAACATTTTACACCGACACACATCCGAATGCTACTTGCCAAAACGTATTTACTGCCAACTCTAATGTATGGTTGCGAGCTATTTGCTAGTTGTAATTCTGAATGTAGACGAAGGCTGAACGTAACATATAACAATATCGCTAGATATATTTTTGGTGTTAGAAGATACGAAAGCATTTCACGATTTGCATATAAAATTTATAATGTCACCTTTGATAATTTATTAAAGTGCCGAACACTTATCTTCTTGCATAAAATAATATACAACCGACAACCACCATATCTCTATGAAAAAATTACATTCTCCAGGTCGAATAGAGGTAACAGAATAAATAGCATTAAGTATACAAAAGCGATATCTGAACAACACTTTTTCATTAATTCAATTCGTCTTTGGAGCCAATTACCCCCTCAAATACAAAATATTAGCAATGCAAGCCATTTCAAATCTGCCATATTTAGGCACTTTACGTAATTATTTTACCTTCTTAATAGGCACTTTTGCCTTAATTTTTGTCTGTTTTTTTTTTTTTTTTTTTAATGTTAATTATAAATAAATTAAAATTGCTAGTTATTATTTTGCTTTTTAATTTTTAATTTTTTAATTTTTAAATAATTATTATTATTGTTTAAATTTATGATAATGTTTACATATCTATAAATATGCCAAATAACTAAGCAATACTTTAATATAAGACTAGTTCTTGTTGTATTGTAATAACATATATAATAAATAAATAAATAAATAAAATAAATAAATAGGTTCTTAAAGAGACGAACCTATTGGTATAAGACAGTATATGTCTCCGCTGACTCTAATATGAAGAGTTTTCAAGCTAAAATTATATGGATCACTCTTATTAACGGTACCTGCCATTTACCCTTAAGTAAAATCTATTCATATAAAGGGTGTCTGGTGGCAAAATTATATTTTTAATGCGATTATTTCAAAAAGTAATAAACGGTGCGGAGGGAGGTTGGCGCCGTTGGAATTATCGATTGGGAGGATTTGTTAGTCACAGTAGTCGAGTGAGCATCGCGCGTTCGCTTAGGAGACATTTTTTAAGGGCAATGATTCTTACGTAATTGCTCGTCGACAATTTTGTTCAAAGTTCATTTTCACTTAAATAGCCACGTCAACAAACAAATCTACCATTACTGGTCTCCAAGAACCTCCAACCCTCGATTGAAACATCAAATACCTTTACATGAGAAAATTGGGTCATTTTTTAAATTCTCTAAAAACAAGGCTCCGTTTTGAACAGTGTGTTCAAGTCGACAAATGACATGTGGATGACATATTCTTTAAAAAATAAAATCCATTTCCATTGCATTTCCATTTAACCGTTCAATGCTTTTAATAAAACTTTGTGTCAATTATTACATTTTTAATTTAAGTTTGAAATTATAAATCTGATATCAGATACCCCGGAATTTTTTTAATTAAATAAAATGTATAAAACATTTATTTTTATTTATTTTTTTAAAGCATTATGTAATGGTTAATTGTTTTGCTTTGTTGTTTTTGTCATTAAAAAAATGTTTTATTGTGTTTTAAACAGTAATTTTAATTTGCCGTTTTTTCATAATTTGATTTCCGATTTGTTTTTGAAAATATGCCGATTTTTTACTAAAACCATCTGGCACCCCTGGTTGAGATCTTATACAAGTTTTTATAAACTCTCTTATTTTCATCAACTCGCCAACAATATTTTAGCATACAACCAGTGTGACCATATTAGCTTTTTTCGAGCTAAATTTAGCTTTATTTTTTTGGATTTAGCTTGATATATTTCATTTAGCTTTAAGCTTTTTTTTAAGCTTTTTTAAAAAATGAATTTGGCTTTTTCTAGCCTTTTTTTCTATTTGTATTCCAATGATTTTATGATATGTACATAATAAAAAAAGAAAGTTCAATAAAATAAAGATATATTGGTAACCTTATAAACTAGTCTCAAACAGCTAAAATCTGGCATCACAGAAACAATAAGTCAGCAAGTAATTCTTTAAAGTTAAACAAGGTGGTAGTAGGAGATTTGCAGTTATTTTTTCACTATTGTTTTTGACAGCTTGATGATCTACACACATATATGAAAACAATGCGATGTTTCAATATCTGCTATAATCTGTTTTGAAATGTACTTTTGTACACATTTTGTTTTCTTCTTTTATTGTGAACTACATGTAACTGTTTTTTCGTATTTGGCTTCTTAAATTCATACTTTATACCTACCTATTAAATTAAAAAATTAATAAAAAGGAAAATGGAAAGGTCAGTAGTATTAATATAAAACTATAAGTAAGGTGTATTATTTTTAATTACTTATACATATAGATTCTTAAAAAGAAATGAGTCGAATGATAAGCAAATTGTGCATAGCTGTAGTAGTGATACAGAAGATGAATTTTCACCTAGTACTAGCAAAAGGTAGTTTTAATATTGAAAAGAAAAGTATAAGGAATTAAGTATCGTTTTATATTCTAGAAAATACACGCAAAAATTGAGAAAAAGCTGGTTTAATGATTCGAGACTTTCGAAGTGGATTGTTGAAGTAAATGACAAACAGGTAAAATGTAAATACTGCCATTGTACATTGAAATCAAAATTAAGTAACCTGTTAACGCATGGGAAGACAAGTAAGCATGTAGCTGCTGCATCACCTTTCAAGACCAAAAATCAAAAAACATTAGAGTTTCAAACTTCAAGTAGCTGTACGAAGAAAAAAGAAGCTGAGTTGTCTGATGCATTGTTCGTGGCGGTGCATACTTCTATTAGGTCTGTAGATCACATGGTAAAGATGCACAAAAATATTTTCAATGACAGCAAACCGGCGGTGGCAATGTCTTTGGGGCGAACAAAATGTACCGCTATCATTACTTCTATTTTGGCACCACATTTCAAGCAATTGTTGACAGACGACATTAAGGGAAGTCATTATAGTCTTATAATAGACGAGTCAACCGATATTACTGTGGAAAAACATTTAGGTGTAGTAATTCGGTACTACAGTAAGTCATTAAAGCATATCGTAAATACAATTTTACATTTGTATGCTCTAGAAGAAGCAACAGCTCTCGGAATTTCTTCAACTATCTTAAAAATTTTAAATGCTTTTAATCTAGATATAAAATATATGGTAGGCTTAGGAACAGACAACGCAAAAGTTATGACCGGGGTGAACCGTGGTGTTATCGCAAATTTAAAAGAAAAAAACGATAAAATTGTATTAGTTCCTTGCGTTTGTCATTCGATACAATTATCTGTTTCACATGCGTCCAAAAGTTTGCCGTCCGAAATTGAATATTTAGAGGCAGAAACATATAATTGGTTTTTAAAATCAAGTTTAAGACAAAAGAACTATAAAAACATATATGCAGCAATTAATTGTGATATGCAGCCACTTAAGTTAGTAAGAGCTTGTGACACTAGATGGCTGTCAATAGAAACAGCTGTAAATCGAATTGAAAACCAATGGTTAGAACTAAAAACCCATTTTGAAATTGCAGCTGTTTCTGAGTCGTGTCATCAAGCTAAAATTTTGAAAAAATTGTATAATGAAAAGAATTCACTTTATTTAAAGTTTTTGAAACCGTTACTATCAGATGTTCAAAAAGTAAACAAAATGTTTGAAAGCAACGACGCAGATCCCACATTATTGCTTTCAGAAGTTTATTTATTATTGAAAGATCTTGCAAATCAAATTATTTTGAAAACTGAACATTTTGATCCGTTAAAATCTGATTTGGAAGATTTTTTAACTCCAATACCTTATTTTAATTATAGTTTTGAACAATATCTGATTTCGAAAAGACAAATAATAGATTCTGAAACAGAAAAAGATATAAGATGTACTTGCCAAAATCTTATTAAACAATTAATATATCAATTACGCCAACGTTTGCCAAACAATATTTCATCACTGCAACAAACAAACTTCTTTTCTTTAGAAAATAGTCTCAAGAAAATAAAATGTACTTTGTATGAGAATTTTAAAGAAGAAATGACAATTTTAAAACTAGATGAAATTTCTGATTTAGAATTACAGTGGCAAAAATTAAATTGTTACGAGTGGCCTAATCAAAATTCAACAATAGAATTTTGGATCAATGTTTTTGAGTATAAGAATGCATTAAATGAAAACCCCTTTAGGGAATTATCTATTTTTGTGATGAAATTTTTAGTTTTGCCTTTCAGTAACGCTGAAGTTGAGCGCGTATTCAGCGGAATGAATCTCATAAAAACGAAAATTAGAAACAGATTTACTTTAAATACAGTAAATTCACTTCTCTATATAAGATGTGGCTTAAAAAGAATAAATAAATGTTGTCATAATTTTAAAATAACAAATGATCTCATAAAAAATTTTGATAAATCTATTTATACAAATAATAGTGATTTTTTGTCGAACTCTTTAGAGGAAGACGAATATTCATTTGAGGAAATATTTAACATGTAGTCAAATATTTATCAAGTTTATTCGTTTGCTTGTTAAAAAGTATTTTTTGGAATTAAAAATTTTTAAATCTAGTAAATATACTCATAATTTGTGCAAACGAAGAATCCAAATCTTATAGGATTCCAAATTTGTTCTATACTATACTTTATATTAACCGATGCCTTTGAATTTATTCCTTTTTGTATATTAGCTTTAAGAGCTTTTTTATATATGTTCACCATTGTACAAAGATACATACATACGTTCATGTGATATCACTTTTTATATGTTAATTTTATATTTTTTGTTTTTACTTTATTTTTATATATATCAACCAAAGTAGTTTTGAATTGCTATCAATTTTATTTTAGTCTTAAGACTTTTCTTAACTTTATTTTCTTTGTGGTTAACTTATGCTGGCATAAGAATTACAAAAAATTATTTTATAATCATTATTATTATACGAGCATACATACATGAATATGTGTTTGAATTTAATGCTCATCAATATATTTTTGTTCCATAACTATACATAGTTTGATTTGGTTACTGATTAAAAACATATTTTACTTAAATTTTGACTAAAAAAAAGGTTTTTACATAGTATGTGTTATTTATAATACGAATAATGAATTAATATTATTAAAAAGCAATATAAAAATTTAGCTTTATTTTTTGGCTTTTATTTATTTATTTTTAGCCTTTTTTAGCTCTATTTTTAACCTGATTTAGCTCTATATTTTTTTAAAATCTGGTCACACTGCATACAACAGATAACCACAGATATTGTAGAAATACTTATGGTGACAACAGATATTTGTAAGCAAAAAAAAATGTTATGACACACTCAATCCAAAACCATAAGCATCTGTTTTTGTTTTTAAGATATGGTGAGTGGGCAAAAGCAAAACCATACAATATCAGTTACACTAATTCTCTCATTTATATCAGTAGTAACAGATAAATATCTGGTGTATCTGTTTTAACAATACTTACTGATACACTCGTGCAGGTCTTTAATACATACATATGTTTAACGACAAAAGTTTAAATTATAAAAATTAGTGATAAAAAGTATAATTTAAAGTATGCCTGGCAAACGGACAGATTCCAAAACGATTAAATTAGTTTATTATCACTATTACAAGGGCAAATCCCCGAAAGAATTGTCTGAAATATTTCAATTGCAATTGAGAACTGTGTATGTATAACATTATAAATCGTGCCGAAAATGAAGAAAGGTTAGAATTGAAGAATTCAAGTGGACGAAAAAAGACGCTTACTCGACGGGCTGAAAGAAAAATAATAAGAGACATCGAGAAAAACCCCCAAATAAGTACAAGAAAGTTAGCTGCTGACCTTAAAAATGAATGTGGTGTAACAGTGTCGCATGAAACAGTTAGAAAATTTCTAAACAAAAACAAATATTCATCGCGTGTAGCTAGAAAAAAACCTGTACTTTCAGCCAAAAATATAGAGAAACGACTAAATTTTGCCAATAACCACATTTCTCTTCCACTTAAGTATTGGAATAACGTTATTTTTTGTGACGAAACAAAAATAATGCTGTATTGCCACGATGGACCAAACAGAGTTTGGAGGAAACCTCTGAGTGCTCTCGAAAGTAAAAATATAATACCTACCGTCGAATTTGGTAAACTCTCCGTTATAGTTTGGGGTTGCATTTCAAGCCAAGGAGTTGGAGAAATAAGAATTTTCCAAGAAGTAATGACGAAAGAAATGTACTTAAGCATATTGAAAGAGGAACTGACAAAAAGTGCCCAGAATTTTGGATTTTTTGACTCAGAACATGGAGAAAAACTAAAATACAAACTCTACCAGGACAACGATCCGAAGCACACATCATATATATGTCGGTCCTGGCTACTTTATAATTGCAATAAAGTACTGGATACACCTGCCCAAAGTCCGGATCTGAATCCCATCGAGAATGTGTGGAGTTTTATGAAGAAAATGGTAGCAAAAAGAAGCCCTAAGAACAAAAATGAGTTGATAAAATTTATTAAAGAGGAATGGGTAAGAATCCCTCTAGTTTATGACATTCCAAAGCTGATATTATCAATGCCAAGCAGATTGCAAGCAGTAATTAATGCCAATGGTAAACATACAAAATATTAGGAGAAAACGTCGCCGAAATATGGTATGAAACATCAAACACTTTGTTTAAATTAGTTTTGAAAAGAATTGTTTGACACTTTCAAGAAATGGATTATTTTTTTTTCTTATTTTGTTCCAAACAATAATATAATTTTTCTATTTTTCTTTAATATATTACCTTTAAATTTAATAAAGAACTAAAATTAAAAAAAAAAATCTGCAAAAATTAAAAAGTTGTTTCTGATATTTGACTGCTAACTAAAATATTTTGATTTTGTTTTTACCTTGAAAAGAATTGTTTGACTAACTGTATATTTAGCCTGATAAAAATATAAAAAATTTCAAATAATTCAAATTCGGTTATATTCTTTATAGAAGCATAAATATGAATAAGGCTTATGCTATGTTCATACGACGATATATACCACTCGTTTCGCTCTCTAAAACTAGTTTGCCAAACATGCTGTTGAAACGATTCATTCTTGTTAAATTTTGACAATTTTTTTTTGTGTTGTTAGTGTGATTTTTTTTTTAATAGATAAAAAAGTAAATAAAATTTGAAAATATATTATTTAATACTTTTATTAATATTATGTTATAATTATCACTTTATTTTATCAAACATCAATATTTATTTTGTTTTTTTCTTTGTTTTGATTTTTTTGAGAGCTAGTTCAGATAAACTAACGATAAATGTTATCAAAATTGGAAATGATAGTACATTTTTCCTGTTTTGCAGCCAGTCTCAAAATTTTGTACAGTAGAATCTCACAAATTCGAACCGTCCAGAAATTAGAACCGGCCATTTCTAATGTATTGCACGCTCTAAAATGTGGTTATAATTTCTGGAAGTGTTTTTTGTTTTTATTTCTACTAGGAAATTTTTCTTATGATTTTGAACTTAATAGGCGAAAAACCATATCAAACGCTCTAAAATTAGAACAAGTGGAAATGTTTTTTTTTTTGCATTTTTACTACAAATTATTTTTCCGCTCATTTAAGTAAAAATAAAACGGGAATCACCGAGTTATTGGTGGTGTGTACAACTCGGTCATATGCGTACGAAATTTGATATGCTTGTACAAATTTGGGTCAGTTGATAACTGAAGGTCAAAGTGAAGTGTTAATACGTGTGAAAGATAAAAAAAAAGACAAACAAACGTAAAAAATACATTATCTTTAGATACTAAGGTTAAAATAATAAAAAGACTTAATGAAGGCGTGAGTGGAAATCGTTTAGTTTAAAGAAATAAAAAAATAAAGACCAAATACAAAGTACCTAATAATTAAAAAATCTTTTCTATGAATTTAATTGGTTCAATTAATTAAATGTTATTTAATAAAAACTATTTTGAGTTTAAATAAAGCTTACACAACTATTCATTATCTATCACTATTTCATTAAAATTTTATCATTTTCTGTAAAGAAATGTCCAGAAATTCGAACTGCCCGGTGCACAAAGTGGTTCTAATTTGTGAGATTCTACTGTATGGGGAAACAAGTCGTTTCAATCATGTTTGGGGCGCGAAACAGGAATAAGAGAGCGAAACACGAATATTGCTGTCAGTGTGAACATGATATTATAGTCGCATTAGCGATATAGTTCATGACTTGTCTGCAACTATAGGATGTGACTTTAAGCGATAAAAAATTACAAATGTACAGTTCGGTAGATAGTAGTGCTGGGAAACTATCGATACTATCGATAGTCTTAAACTATCGAAAATATCGATAGGAAAAATATCAATATCGATAGGAAAAATATCGATATTATTATTATTTAAAATACAGCTATGAAGACATGTTACAGCAGCTATACACACACAGTTTTTTGCCGCAAGTTTTTACTTGCTATTACCCTTCAAACATTTTTGAAATTCTTTGGCGATGATTACGCGATCCTTCTCAGGGAATACGAATCGCTAACCATCGCCTACGGCGATGAATATGCGAGCGCGCACAAGTAGCGGCAATCAATTTTTGAAATTTTTTGGCGATGATTACGCGATCCTTCTCAGGGAATATGAATCGCTAACCATCGCCTACGGCGATGAATATGCGAGCGCACACAAGTAGCGGCAATCATCAGTGTTTTTTTATAACTTTCGATAGAATTTTTTTTGTCTTGTTGTTTTGTTAAGGTAACGGGAAAATAAATATTTGGCTTCAATCGCGATACGCGATGTTCACGCGAATCGCGATATGATGTTGTAAAAAAATCAAATAAAAATGCAATTGCAATTGCGAGCATAGTATAAAACAATAAACGACCATTACAGGAAAAATCCGCTAGATTGGTTACCTTTTGGGTTGAGAATCAAATCCAATTTAGTACATTATCTAAAGTTGCAATAAAATATCCTGTAGTCCCTGTTGCTTTGGTTCCTTCAGAAAGAAGCTTATCAGCATCACAATTTTTAAAAACTATCATCTAAAATAACGTGCGTGCGTACATAAGTCTCATACGTTCATTAAAGTGATAAAAACAACGAACTGTAGCCTGATAAAAAACTAGTTAAACTAGTTAAATAAAAAACTAGTAAAACTAGTATGAACCTATGAAAAAATGTTTTATAATCTATAAATTTCAAATAAAACTAAATTATCCGTTTAACAATTTTGTTCATATAGAATTTGATAGAACTGGGGTCACTTTATAAGTGCATTCCGGGTCAATTTATAAGAACATTCTGATAACAAATATTATAATTAGGAAAGTTGCTTGTTGTTTGTGCAAAGAGAGAGAAGTGATGTGACCAAATAATACTTTATAAACAAAAGATTACCGAAAACACAACTAAGAATAATTTTTTTTATATATTAATTTTAAATGCTTTAAAATAAAACAATAACACTGTGCTAATCTACGGCTGACACTTAAAATACAAATCACAAAAATGAACAACATGTCTCAAGTATATATTTCGCATTTAAGTCCAACAATTAAACAATAGATACAAAACTTAACAAACAAAAAATTTAAAAAAAATTTTTTTTTATTATTGAATCTTTCTTGTTGAAAATTACAATATTTAAATACATAGCCTAATCCTAATTCCTATTTTTAACGATTGCCAATGTAACCGCTAATTAACTGCATTCCTTAAATAACATTTTATTTTAGCTAATACGGCCTAAAGTTCTTTATGTAATTAAAAATGCATTTAATCCATATTTTCCCAACGTTTCGTGAATGTTATGTTCACTTTATCAAGGGATTCGTCTATTTAAATTAAGGTAAATATGTTTAACAATATTATTACAACAAACATTTTTCAACAATTAATTCTGACTCACAATAAGAGAAATTAATTTTTTATTACATTGAACAATAATTTGTTGTAGACAAACATGAAAAACATTAAACATAAAAATTTAATTAAACACAATTTTTGATATTGCAACACAGTAACTGGCATTAATGTTGTCTGTGTCTTCTTTTAAGTTCGTTGTCTGTTTTATTTTCTGTTGTATCCTTAACGTCTCTATTGTGAATCTTTTCTTTTCTATTTTTTCTCTATCCAATATTCGTACTTTGTCAAAATCTGCCGTATGATTTGTATTTTTTATGTGTTGGGCTAATGCAGTACTTTCTTTCAATTTGTTTATGTCCATTTTATGTCCATTTTATGTTCTGTTATCCTTGTTTCCAACGTTCTCTTTGTGGTGCCAATATAAATCAAACCGCAGCCAGAGAAGCAATCTGATCAATTTTTATCGGCGTTTCGGCTTGACGCCGAAAATTTTCCGGCTCGCAATATTTTTCGGCTGCGCCGAAATATGCTTTTAATTATATATGTATGTACATATGTAAGCTAATAATAATTTTTACTTAAGAATAGATACCCTGCAGGAAATGTCACTAGTGAATCTGTACTGATTCACTATTGACACAGTCACCAGTTCTAGTGACTTATTATACCCCAGACAATGTTATTTACTATAGACATTTAACATGTGCGTGTCATTGGAAATCTACTACTGACGTTGGTACTACTGACTAGGTACTGACTAGGTAGTTCCTTTGGGAACATATGTAGACATTGGAACCAGAGAATCACTAGTACATTTTAGTACATGTAGTCTACACTTTTGGTACGAATACAATTTTTTTTTTATTATTTCTTTAACTTTTATAGGAATTGTACTTCTCAATTGTTATTGATAAATTTGTTTTCGTATTAAAGCCAAATATAGTGGCAAATGTAGTGTAGTGTAGACACTTCGTTGACAATGTCACCAAAATAGTCGACAAAACTGGTGACTTGGAGACACTTGCACCCAGGTTTCCTTCAGGGTACACACAATATTTATTTATTTAACAAATATGGGTTTATTCAAGTATTAGGTACAAAGTAGTTTTCTAATATTATTTGAAATTTTAAAGCTTTGAAAATATTTTTCAAAAAATAAGGCTGACTTCATAAACGCAGTATTGCATTGCAACACTAAATGGAATAGCTTCATAAACTCCATAACTTTTCTGTAGACAATGCCTGAAGTTCATTATAACATAGTAACTGTATTCACTGCACAACGGTTGCGAAATTTGTGCATTGTTTTTATTTGTTATGCCTTTTTAACGAAATTGTTTTTTGTGATTCCTTGCAATACTGCGTTTATGAAATCAGCCTAAATTCTTTTTCAGTTAAAAAAAAAAATCAGTTGCTTAAATTGAATTGTTAAGGGCAGAAAGTGACCTACTTCAAAACATAAATTTTGATATATTCAATTGTTTAGTTTAGTTAATAATAATTAATGCAAGTTTTATGTTCTTTGTTCGTATAGAAGAGAACTGACTTTAACTTGATGTTGTCTAAGATGGCACTTTTTACACTGATTTCTTAGCAATACTCAAAAAGGTACATAAAGTAAAGGTCAGTAGTTTCCTTTCTGCATTAGTGATTCAATTGTTTTAAATTTTTTAATTATCTTAAAAAAGTAATCTAACTTAAGGAATCGATTTAGCAGTTTTAAAATATCAATTTTTTTAATGCTTTGTGTACTTTTCTTTTTAATTCAATCCAATAAAGTTTAAATTGTAATATTTTCAAATTAAGTTGAAGTTTAAAGGAAATTCATTCACGAAATTAATTTTTTTGATATAACTGTCTTTTTTTTTTAGCTGAATTAAGCTTTTTAGCGTATTAATTCTAAATAGAATAGAATTTATAAAAAAACATTATATTCAAATCTGTTTAATAGTAAGATATACATACATATGTGTACATTTTTTACATATGCTTGTGCATAAGTAATATTTAATAATGCCCTATTCACAAACTTGTGCAAATGGTCTAACATACTAGCAAAATAATGGTAAAGAATATTTTTACTCTACACCAACAAAATATACAGAAATGTAGTTTATACTCTTTTGTTAATATGCAACACTCAAGACTAACTGCCTGTTTATCTATTTTCGAACGAAGATTTCGTTCACTTAACTTACATTTAAAACAAAAGCAAATTATAACAGCCAGTTCACCGTTCGCATAGAGAATTACATTTAAAAAATAACAAATTTTAGAATTTTGTTTTTATTTTAAATATAATTTTCTTTGCGAACATTGACGTTCGAAATTGTTAAACATGCAGGATAATTTTGTTTTTGTTTTACATGCAAGTTAAGCGAACTTAAGGCCCAACTATAATATACTTAAGTTGGCTTGAGCAGTTGTGCGAATACATGTGATTCATATCTGTCGAACCATATTGAACTTATTCCTACGTTTTCCATGCAAGTAATTCCTTGCAAGAAGTGTATACGTATTATTAACGAAAAATCGTGGAAACATCCGATTGGCTGAAAGTACAAAAATTGTGTGAATGTAAGTGAAAAAGTGTGAGTGTATTGAGTTTTTCGAACTTGCACTTGCATGTGGGGGGTAAGAAAACTTTTTGGTTAATTTTATGAAACTGGCCTTTGCTTAAGCAAAGTGCGAAACAGATCGCAATTTCCGTACGGAGTAAAATATTTTTTGATTTTATTTATGTTTTTTTATATGTTTTTGAAAGGCTTTTTGTTATTTTTGACAGTAGCTTAGGCCAGCTTATGAATATTATAGTTGGGCCTTTAGTCTTCGTTCGAAATCGACGAATAGGCCATAATACTTTATATATTTACTCGAAATGTGTATCATTAATTGCAAATTTACAGCTGACACACAGTAACACTATTTATCAATCAGCTGAGAATTTCTCGTTTTGCAACAAGAATTGTAAACTAAACCAAAGAAGTCATTCACGATAGATAGAAAATATTTAAAACTGCATAAAGTTGCAATCTCAAATGCGCAGGATTGTAAAAAGGGCTTATAAGATTTAACCATCACTTTTAGAATTTTACAAGATTTTTAAATAAATTCAAACCGTTTATAATTAATTTGTGATTAAAACAAAATATTTTTAAAGATTATTTATTATTAAAATTTGCATTTTAAATTAATGCATACATACGTACATTTTTCTTTATTAACGTCGGTGTTCCGTAAATACAAAACTTTAAGTTCAACGAATTAAAATGTTTGAAGATGACTTACTGCGTACTTAACATTGGTTTTACCAAATGACAGTTGTCATGAACAAATAATTGTTTTTTTAACTGTTAGGGGGTTTAAGCGACAGCGTTTGACAGTTATACATGCTCCAGCAACGGAAAACGCTTCTTCTGAAGAAGCAGAGGTGGCTGGAATTCCAAAACAGAATTCAGCTAATTTTGCCACTCTGGGAAATAGCTAGAAAAACAATTTTTAAGACGAACACATACATACATAAATATATTTAACTCAACTTCCTTAAATCATTTATATTTACTTACCTCTTGGTTACTTTCCCACCATTCTAAACATTCCGTTTCCTCATGGAGAGTATCGAAATAAGCTTTTATTTCTTTATGAAGTTTATAATTTATAGTTTCTTTAAAACTTGTAGAGGGAAGAAATTCCAACATGTTTTTTGGTGTTGCGGATAGTTTCTGGAAATAAAACCGATTTATGTATAATAAATAATTACAGCCCAAAAATATATATTTTTTATCGGTTTTTTTGAGCACCCAGTTTGTTCAGCCGTGGTAATATACGTTTCTTCAGAGTTAAATAGTCTGAGTATTTCATTTTCTATTAATTCCACTTTTGTCACAGTACTTATTAAACCAAAAAGTAGTTTTTACATAAAAGTACTTCTTACATAAAAGCACTTCTGGCATACATAAAAAAATACTATTAAAGCAAAAAGTACCTTTTTAACGAAAAAATAGGTAGATAGATACGTACTATTTTACAAAAAAGTAATTTTATTGTCAATAAGTACTTTCTAAGAAAAAAGTATTTTTTTTGTTAAAAAGCACTTTTTAGTTCAAAAAACTACCTTTTCTGTAATATGTATGTATTTGGAAAGTAAGTACGTTTCTGTTGAATGTATTATTTTAAATAATTATGATTTTTATGTACTTGGTTAATAAAGTACTTCTTTTTTGAAAGGTACGTGGTGTTTGCTAAAATAAAGAACATTTTTGTTAGAGGGGTACTTTTTGTTAAGAAGGCTATTTTTGTTAAACCAACCTCCGGTTCAAATTTTTAACATTGGGCATAACGTCAGTAACGTTACAAAATTATATATATAGGCGTTTCCATTGTGACGTGATGTGATATTAGTATGACAAAATGTAAAAAAATTAAATGAAGAAGTAAAATTAGTAAAAAAGTTTTTTCTTTATGCAAAGTAATAAAGTAGCACTATATTCAGAAAAAATTTACAATAATCGATCCTAAAGCGGCCCATACACTTGCAAAATTATTGTATATGATATTCGCCATATTATTTCCATTTTGTCCTATATTATGCAATAAGTCGCACAATGGTTTCATTTATTCAATAAAAAGGTGAACATAACCTATAGCAATAACATAAACAGCATTGTACAATGTAGCCAACACACTTCACTTTCTTTTCGTTGTGCAATTAAAATCAAAAGTCTTTTGATTGTTGCCAATATATTGTGCCACCTTTGAATATCACATACACATTGGCGATATAATTGTACTATGCGTAAAATTGAACAATTTTATTGCAAGTGTATGAGCCGCTTAAGGATCTTCAAATATAGATATTATAGGCTAAAATATGCGCTGGCGTGACGTTACAAAAACAGAACTGGATTTTGACTTGCATTACAAAATTGCTTAAACTGCGAATTGAGCAAGGCTTTTTGTATAAAACCTTTTTTAGTAGGGTTGGACTTATAACGATTTATTTTACAAGTTATCAAATTTCAAAATATTTGCTCGTTTAAAGGTTCATACATATGTGTATTTTCAGCGAAAAGTCTGCTTTATCCCTTTTGTATCTAAATGTAGAGCTAGTTGCATTTTACACCAAAATATATATAACTAAATTTTACATATGTATGTATATAAATTTCTTTGAGAAACGATTAAAATTACTTCTGCCGTTACGTTACAAAAATTTTTACTTTTCGTTGGAACTGCCCATATTTAGATAGAAGATAATTTAAAAAAATGTGTTCCTCTTATTTTCATTTAATAAAACTTACCCTTTTAAAACGGTTAGCTCCGCCTCAAAACACAATTTGCAAAAGCGATGCTTTTTCAGTGTGGGTATTTCGCGAAGAAAGAGTTGTCCCAAATACTCCCAAACAATTGAGCCAGACCCTTTTCTTTCACTAAGGACTATTTTCGCAATGCCCTTCACTTTTTTATTTTTTTGGAGAGCTGCCTCAAACTTTCCTATGTCTTCTTGGTGGGATTGAATCAGTAAGCCTTCATCAATATAGGAAGAGTCGGAATCTTCTCCGCTTTCGTTATTATTGACATTATTGTTTTTGTCCGGGTGTTCAATCACTTTAAAATAATTTTTTAAATTATGAATTTTTTTTCACTGCACTTATATATAACAAATATAACAAATTTTAATTTTCACCTTTTAACTTTTAACACTTTTATTAAAATGGCGCAAACAACCGCTAACTTTCTTAAAAAACATATTTGGGTATTGAGTACAAAATACTAACATTAAATAGTCAGGGTGTGTGTGAAACGGTAGCAAAGTACTCATGGAAGTAAAATTTTGACACTATTGGGGTGAATAAAATTTCACTAGCCCTGTCAAAAATGTTACAATTTCACACAGCACAAATATGAAAATTTTCTACCACAAACAAATTTCATTTCACCATAGAACTTTGCTACCGTTTCACACACACCTTCAGTACCCAAAATTAAAAATATTTGGTACATCCAGTATTGCCCAATTATATTACAAAAAGAGAATAACAATTAACACTAAATAATGTAACCTAGGTCTCAGTAACGAATATTTTTATAAGGGCATACAAAATTCGGCTGAGCCAACCAAATCAGCTGAAAAATACGCCGCCGATGAGCCGTTAGTTTCGGCGGCGGCGCGGCTTATAAAAAATCATCGGCTAACCAGCTAGCCGCCAGCCGCGCCGGTACGGCTTGCTTCTCTGACCACAGCTTTGATCTTTTTTCCCTTACATGGTATTTCGTAAGCAACATTGCTTTGTTGTTCTTTGTTTATTGGTGTTTTTATGTTTGTAAATATTGTGCTTAAAGTTTTGTTAGGTTTGTAAGCAAACCATATGTTTTTCTTCTCTATTGTGTCTTTGATATTCTGTTTATCAGTAAGTCCAGGTATGTAGTTTACACTACAAAATTTTTTGTTCTCCTTGTCGGCATTAGGGTGGCCAGATGTTTTGTTATTCATTTTTCTCACTGTATTTGTTTTTAAAGTTTTAATACGATTTTTTGGAAAGCTATTGTTTGTTAGAATGTTGTTTATCTTTTAAATGTTTTTTGAGTGTCTGTCACTAATTGAGTACTCTGTCAATAAAATTTCTGGCAGTATTATTTATTTGATTCCGTGGTTGTGTTGAATGAAAATTCATGATTCTTCCCGATGATGTTTCTTTTGCATACTTAGTAAGCAATTCCTTTTTGTATCCTGGCTTGTATCTCAATTGTGAACTCATGGTATTTGTTAAAAGTCTTTAGGATTTCATCTTTATCGTCAAAATTTACTATTGCCAAAACATCATCTACATATTTTGCTATTTATTTTATGCGGATATATTTATCTTGCAATTCCTTAATAGCTTCGTCAAGTAGAGTGTCTAGGACTATATCAGCGATAGTTGGTGAAACTCAAATATTTGATTACAAATTTTTTTTATCGTATATGAAGTAATTATTATCAGTAAGACACAATTTTAGTATATTTAAAAACTTAGATCTGGGAATTTTTGTGAAATCTTTTAAAACTTCCCATTTTGCCATTATGTTCTTAAATTTTATATTGTAGTTGCTCGAAATTAAGTTTTTTAAAATTTGTCCTAAGTATTTGGAAAGTTGGTAGCATGGAACCTGCATTGAGGAAACAATTGGTCTCAGAGGGATTCCGGTTGTATGGATTTTCAGTAATTCGTAGATTCTTGGGGCTGTTGCCCTGTTTAAAAAAAGCCTGCTAGGCGAAAAGTGTCGGTTCTTTTTAGCCTCTGGTGAACTTCGAACTGTAGCAGATCCCGAGCGATGTGGGTAGGGATGTACCATTAGTTTATCTACTTATGTATCTGGCTGAATACTTTTTAATTTCCTTCTGAATGGTAGGGATGTTGGGATCTCTGTGGATAATGTCATTACGTATATACCATGGGGCGCGGACGATTTTTTGTAATATTCTAGATACTCCCCCCCTCAAGAAAATATCTGCTGGTGTTCCTCAAGGCAGCATATAAGGGCTGCTACTGTATATAACATACACAGCTGATATGCCAACAATCCCGAGCTCACAAACTTCTACGATTGCATTTATTAATTAGTAATAATTAGAAACCAAAAGTTGCATCGCAGCATCTACAGTCCCACATCAACGAACTAGAAGCCTGGATAGAAAAATGGAAAATTAAGGTAAGCTCGGCTAAATTTGCTCACTTAACTTTCACGCTTTGAAGACAAACGTGCCCAGCTGTACAAACAAATAATATCACATAACTTCAACATATGGCATCCAATTATGGGGTACTGCATGCGCATCAGAGATCAGTAATGAGTATTGAAATAGTGAGTAGAGCTGAATCATGACTCATTATTTCTTGTACTTCTTGTACGCACTCATACTTATTGCAATGTTATTGAAAAACATGTTCACTCAGAAGTTTAATGTTACCTACCGTACTCATACTTAGCAACATTTATGTGGTGGTTGATTTAGATTCCACTAAACTCAATGTGCATAGGCGAAGCAAAATGCGAGGCTGTCAGATATGTCCCCGAAATAGCAAAGTGACGATTTGGCATTTACAGTTAACTAAAGTTATGTGCATGAAGTGGACGATTTTTCGGCAAATTTATCTGGCAGCGCTGATAGTGAAGTTGTGTGTTTGATCTGTTGTGTTAAACGGTAAATGAATGAGCTGAACCAATATGAGTATTTTCCTGAAATTAGAAATCAAACTGAGGTCATTTATGAGTATGATGTCGATGTCGCACTCATTTTTGTTGCTCTCGTAAGTATGAGTGAATCAGAGTAGTTGAGTTTAAATGATGTCTACTCACTTATACTTGCAATTTAATGCGTCAGTATGAGTAGCGAAAAAACGATTCATTGCTGATCTCTGAAGCGCATCAAACATCCAGAAGTAATAAGCAAAAATGAAAGATTCATTAAAACTTTAACTTAACTTTATTAAAATCGATTGTAGTTGAATGGTGTTTACCGCGGTCAACGTGGGCTGAAATATATGCTTCATACAAAAGGCGTTTTAACAGATGGCTAAACCTCTGTTCATAACAAAAATCAGCAATTACCTACATTTTTGTTTGCATTGACCCGTATAAAAAAACCAGGACAAATTAAGAGTGGACAAGGACACCAGGAATCGGGACAAATCCTGTTAAACCAGGACGTATACAGCCCTATGCTTGTCGCAAAGTTCAGCAAGCTGGGCACCCTGCTGCTAAAGTTCCTTGGAGTACGCTTTGTTCAATGGCGCTAGCCTTTTTTAAGGTTAGCGCTTGTATTTGCGATTAAAAATTTCAACACTTCAACTTTGGATACATCTTCATTGTTATACTATGTTCACACTTGGGATTATAAACGCGTTTAAGCAAAATGTTGATTAAGTTAATCAAAACCGTTCACATTACATTTAAGATGACACATGATTAAGAAAAAAAAAACACAACAAACTAATTTATATTTCTTTAAAGTATTAAAAATGGATAAAAACACTTTAATAAAATTATCAGAATATTTTTTTAAACATATTAATGATAAAATTATGAAAAGTTGTGTATTCTTTAAAGAAAATAATAAAAACATTAAGCAGAAATCGTGGCCGGTTGTACACGTTCATGTTGGCCGATTCTACATTATACTCAGTTTGAGTTATGTTCGAGGATTCTATGTGATGAGTGAAGTGAAGTTCTAATAATGTCAATTTGAAGTGATTAACAAATCACTTCAATGTATGAGTAATTATCTCAATTTTGATGTAATTAGATCTAAAACACGTTTGAGTTGCTTAAGCGCGTTTAAGAACCCAAGTGTGAACATAGTATAACACAACCTCTCCTTCGCCTCAACGAATATTTCTAACTCCTTAGGTAACTCTCCTGCCTTGTTTATGTTGTAATATGTTGTAATTTTTGCGAGAACAATCTAGACTGTCCTGTGCCATTATTTTGTTGATAGTTACACCACAAGCTCAGAAATGTTCTAGAACAGTTTTGTTGTGATTGTATACTTGTTGGTGAGAAGGTGATCATATACCTTTGAACTACTGCATACCTACATTGTACCTTGGTACCAACACAGTAGTTATTTATAAGTACTTTTTGTTATTACGCTGAATACACATATGTCATCATTGTTGTCATATTATTATAGTTTTGTTACTCGTATATATATTATTTTATGTTCGATAAATAAACTTAATCTATAACTTTGATTTAAAATAATAAACCAAATGTTTATTATTTACATGGTGCCGAAACCCGTAGTAATTTGTTATTAAAATCAAAATCTGAATAAGATCAAATCAAATAAAAAAGCAAACTAATTTTGCATAAATAATTTTTTTCCCTTGTTTCTGCAAAAATGGCTGACAATTGCAATTTTTTAAGACCTCCGAAGCCTTTGGTTATTGAACACGATAAAGATATGGCCAAAGAGTGGAAATTATGGAAGCAGCAATATCATTATTTTGAAGTAGCAGCTGGGTTTACTGGAAAGCCTGAAAACGTACAAGTTGCAACTTTCATGTCAGCTATTGGGTATTCTGCAATACAAATTTACAATTCGTTTCCAGAAACATCAAACGAAAAACTTGAACTGGTGAAGGAAAAATTTGAAAGATATTTTACACCAAAATTAAACATTACGTTTGAAAGGTATAAATTTCATAAAATCGTTCAAAATGAGGGTGAAACTATCGATGAGTACATAACACGGTTAAGACTCCAAGCACAGAACTGTGAATTTGAAAAGCTAACCGATAGTCTTTTGCGTGATCAACTAATTTTGGGAGTAAGGAGTGATACTCTTCGTACAAAATTATTGTCAGAAGACATAACCCTACTAAAGGCCCTCCAAATTGCTCAAGCTACAGAATTGGCTCAAAAGCAAACAGCGGAAATACATAACGAAAATGAAAAAACTATAAATCCCGTACAAAAATATGAAAAACCAAAAACTTCAGAAAAAACAACAACTTTTGATTGCCGCAATTGTGGAAAAAAACATGCAATACGCAGTTGTCCAGCTTTTCGCCATTTTTGTAGAAAATGCAAACAGAAAAATCATTTTGAAACTATGTGCAAAAGAAATGTTAATAAAAACAAATATCAAAACAGAGATGTAGCTTGTTGTGAAGAATTAAGTGAAGATAGTGATCCTGAATTGTTCATAGGTTGTGTTTCACACATTCCAGATAAAAAAGAAGATAAATTTACAGAAATTTTAAAGATTGGCAAAGAAGCATATAAAATAAAACTTGATACTGGTGCTGAGTGTAATGTGTTGCCAAAATTTATTGTTGATAAAATAAATGCTGTTCAAGTTCTGACAACTATACATCCCTGTAATGTTAAACGCTTAGTGTCATTCGGTAATCACAAGTTGAAAGTATTGGGTCAAATATTGTTAAACTGCGAAATAGCAGAAAAACCCTGCAAAATCAATTTTAAAATCGTAAATGAAAACGTCAAGCCAATTCTGGGTAGTGATACGTGTGAAAAACTAAACTTTATAAAGAGAGTTCAGCAACTACAAATAAAGGACAGCTTATTTAACGGCCTTGGTTGTGTAAAAAATTTTATATATGACATCGATCTGATTGATAATCCAAAATTCGAAATTTGCCCAGCCAGACGCGTTGCTTATAAAATTAAAGATGACGTAAAAAAAGAAATTGATAAAATGGTTAATTTGGATGTCATTGAACCAACTAACGAACCAACTCCAGCTGTTTCGCCAATGGTAGTGGTACGTAAAAATAACAAAATAAGAATTTGTATGGATCCTACAAGTGTTAACAAAAACATAAAGCGCCGTCATTTTCCCATGAACACACTGGAAGAAATTTCAGCTCAACTTAAGGGTGCCAAATATTTTACAATTTTAGATTGCAAAAGGGGATTCTGGCAAATTCCAGTCTCTAATCGCACAAAAAAAATACTTACCTTTTCCACGCCATGGGGAAGATATTTCTGTAAAAGATTGCCGTTCGGCATATCATCAGCGCCTGAAGTTTTTCAAAGTCTAATGCAACAACTTTTTTCCCATATGTCTAATGTGAAAGTAGCGATTGATGATATTTTGATACATTCAAACACTCTGGAAGATTTACGTAAAACAACAGCAGAGGTAATTGATATTATTGAAAAAAGTGGTATGAAGTTAAATAAGGAAAAATGTGAATTTGATCGTAAACAAGTGAAGTTTTTGGGACACATTATAAGCGACAGCGGTATGTACCCAGATCCAGAAAAAGTTGACGCAGTCAACAGACTTAAACCACCACAAAACCGAAAAGAACTACAAAGAGTTCTCGGTAAATTCACATATCTAAGCAAATTTATCAAAAATTTTTCTCACATTACTGCGCCGTTGCGGGCTTTGCTTGAAAAATCAGATTCGTTTCACTGGGGCTCAGTTCAACAACAATCATTCGATAAATTAAAAGAGATCAGCGTATCACCAGTACTCAAATTGTATGATGTTAATAAAGATGTTAAGCTTCAAGTTGATGCCAGTTCATACGCAATGGGAGCGGTTTTGCTACAAGAAGGTCACCCAGTGGCATATGCTTCCAAAGCTTTGACAGATTGTCAATCTCGATATTCCCAATTGGAAAAAGAGGCATTAGCTGTTAAATTTGGTTGCGAAAAATTTCATCAATACGTTTGGGGTAAGCAATTAACAATAGAGTCTGATCATAAACCCTTGGAATCGATATTCAAAAAGCCAATACACTCTTCACCTACTCGATTGCAAAAAATTAGACTTAGCTTACTAACCTATAATCCAACTGTCATCTATAAACCAGGTGAAAAAATGTATTTAGCTGATCCTTTAAGTCGTGATTGTGAGAATAAAGCCAGTAAAGAAAAAGAAGAAAATTTTGAAGTACAAATGATTCTCTCAATGTCTGACAAAGAATTCGACAATTTAAAAAATCAAACAAAAACTGATAAGTCATTTCAAATACTTGCCAAATTTATTCAAAATGGATGGCCAAAATTTAAAGATAATTTGCCACTTGAAATTCAACAATTTTGGAATTTTAAAGAAGAACTTTCGATCAACGATGATGGCATAATTTTTAAATCATCAAAGGTGTTAGTACCTCTCAGTTTAAGACAAAGTTTTTTAAAATATATACACAATGGACATTTTAGCTATGCTAAATGTGTCAGAATGGCTAGAGAATCCATTTTTTGGCCACGCATGAGTCAAGATATTTTAGATTACGTAAACAAATGTGCTGCCTGTCAAGTTCATCAACATAAAAACACAAAAGTAAAAATTGGTGAAAAAGAAATTCCAAATCACGGCTTCGATACTGGTGCTACAGATTTATTTCATTTCAACAACAAAGACTACATAGTATTTATTGATAGTTACTCCGGATACCTTAAATTTCAAAAACTTTCTGAAACAACAACAAGAAATGTTATTTTATTTTTAAAAGAAATATTCTCAACCTTTGGATCACCACTTACGCTGGAAACTGATAATGGCCCGCAATTTTCCAGCAACGAATTTAAAGAATTTTCATCAATTTGGAAATTCAATCACCGCACTAGTTCACCATATCATCCCAGTGGAAATGGTTTAGCAGAAAAAGCGGTTCAAATAGCTAAAAATATTTTAAAAAAATCTGCTTATGACAACAGTGATTATTATTTGGGACTATTAAACTACATGAATACACCTAGAGGAAATTTAGGTACTCCTTCTCAACGCCTTTTCGGTCATGAAGTCCGAGGAATGCTACCCACAACAAAAGAAAAGTTAGTGACGTCAGAACAAATCAAAGTTAGCAAATCTTTAAAAGCAGAAAGAGAAAAACAGAACACTTACGCTAATCGTGGGGCAAAAGAGTTCACTCACCAATTTAACGAAGGTGACACTGTGGTTACTCGCGTAAACAATCAAAGCAATTGGCAACCAGCAATTATTAAAAAACAAATTCATCCTCGATCGTTTGTACTAGAAGATGATAGTGGTAATAGGTATCGCAGAAATTCGATAAATATTCGTCCAACTCAAGCCAAAATTACCACATTTCCAGAATTAGTTCCCGAAAACAATAACAACAATTTGCATGATGCATCGAGCCCTGAATCTGGACCTTCTACCAGCCAGCCTGTAAGAAATGAACCTAATACGGCTCCAGTTCTAAGAAGGTCATCTAGAGTAAAAACACAACCTCAACGTCTCCAGTATTGTCAATCGATCCTCGAAGAAGAGGGATGAGAAGGTGATCATATACCTTTGAACTACTGCATACCTACATTGTACCTTGGTACCAACACAGTAGTTATTTATAAGTACTTTTTGTTATTACGCTGAATACACATATGTCATCATTGTTGTCATATTATTATAGTTTTGTTACTCGTATATATATTATTTTATGTTCGATAAATAAACTTAATCTATAACTTTGATTTAAAATAATAAACCAAATGTTTATTATTTACAGTTGGTTAGTGGGATTAATTCGCAAATTCACCAGTTTGTTCTTTGTCTAATCGATTCATTAAATCGCAAAATGTTTGGGTCAAACGAACAGTTTTTGATTTTATGTAAATCGAAGAAAACCTCCTAGCAATAGTAAAATTACTTTTAGAAATTTAAGCAAATATTTAGTTTGTTTAGAAAATTTTAAAATAACTTTTTAAAGAGTTTGATACTATCGCAATCGTATACTCGTTCTACAGTCATTCTGCTTCCATTGTTGGCCATTGAAAAATATGTATTCTCATAAAACTCTTAATATCCAACGTAGCAGAGTAAATCTGGTAAATCTTTAATTTACTTCACATTGATTTAGATTTATCAGATTCTCTAAAAAAGCTTATCTTGCTGTATCATAGTCAACGATATATTCGCTCTCATTTCTATACGGAACATACTGAAGAAGTTTTCTTGATTACTAGCAGCCACAAATTATGGCACGTACGACGGCAGGAACATTACTGAATACTATTTTACTAATATCTGCAAGCGTAGTTAGTCTCCGTCTGGTTTGCCTTTCTTGTTCATAAATATCAACACATTCTTAGGGATCTTGATTTGATTTTTCATAATGAGATGCAATTTAAGGAGGCACATATTAAAAAAATCATAGTTGGGATGGTCTGCAGGTCGTTTTTTCGTAACGTTCGATTATTTTACGACAATATCCGGTAGCTATTCCATTTGAATCAGATTTAAGAACCCTGTACCTCTGTTCTGGCTTTCTTGTGTTCAAAATGGTAATTTTTCTCGAACTTACTTTAATAAATAAATCAAAGAGCCTATAGGCACATTCACACGCAGACACTTGCCTTTCCTTTATTATTCGCATACATACTTAAAACAATTTACTCTATAGATCTGTTTCTTCACGTTGTATCTAGCGTATTGCTTGAGCTACAGTACCATTAAGCTGAGTAGGCTCAGATTTGTTGACATACTTTGCGATGTTACATTGCTTCATTTGTTCCGAATGTCTGAATATCCATATTGGCATTCCTGACTTACATATTAGAGTTGGGTTATAATTACTAACCCATTTATCTTCTGGTCCTCGCTTCAAAATTCAGATTCTGCCTCCATTACAAATAAATTCGTTTGATGAATAAGACACGAGCCTAGTTTCAACGCATTCTTTTCCCGGAAAACCAAACCTACATGTTGGTTATTAAATATTGTTCTTAAAGCAGGTTTGTGTATGTTTGTGTAATTGAGTATTCTTTACCAGATTGTGCGATTCAGATTCTCCATATCAACAGATGAGTGGCTTTCCACATCTCCTACTATTCCGGAATTCTATACGACCATTTAAAACTTGATTGTTATTAAACAAAAATTTCATAAGGGCCTTGAAACGATAAATGAAATGTCTACTTACATAAAAAGGATACTGTTCGATTAACCGGTATACAGCGACAATTAGGGGAGCTTTGCGCATATCCAACCAGTTTATGTCCTTACAACTGAAGGTTAAAAAGGAGCTTGGTGGCCCTAGACATCGAATTTGTGAAAAACAGTTCGTTTAATGCAGCATGCCAATATTCCGCTGAGCCTCGAAGGATTTTAAGATTAAGACGAACATTTTCGACTTTGCATTCTTGATCTTCCACAATTTTTCTTACTCTATAGTATTTGAACGTTGATACAGCGCAAAAGAAGTAGTCATTTTGTTAAAAGCTACTGTCGTTTCCTTGAATTCTATATTGGAAAAAATCAAGAAGTGAAATTTTCTTATTTCTTAGTTGGCTTAATCCATTTACCCCGTAAGGAAGCAGAATTAACCATGCGAATTGTTACATTGACAATGTTTTCTTTTCTTTTCAATTAGTTGTGAAGAGGGTTTACTAAGTTTGTCATTCCGTGCGAAACTTTTTTATTATTCATCTCAGACCCCATAAAGTATATATATTCTGGCTCCTGTCTGTCCGTCTGTCTGTCCGTCTGTTGAAAACACGCTCACTTTCGAAAAGCTCAAAAGAAATCAACGAACTTGGTGTCAAATTGCTTGTAGTTATCCTAAGCAGTTTTGGATTGAAATCCAACATAATCGGTTCAGTGGGATCAGAACTGTGAATAAAATGTGGAACCACCACCTTAAAAAATTGATAATTTTGTTACAAAAACTAACATAAATGGTGGAACAAAGCACGGATTTAGCAAAAATTTGTTTTATTCGACTGGAAATCGCGTTGTAAAATTTCGTAAAGATCCGTCCATAACTTACACTAGGCCCCATATAAATCCTACTCCCGGAAAACAGTTTAGTACGCCTAAAACCGTAAATAATAATGCTATCAGAATAAAATTTAATACTTAACAGTTTTATAGGACTAGAAATCACACTAAAAAATTTCGTGATGATCGGTCATTATAAAGCCCACTCCGGTAAATTAATTAAATACGCCTTAAACTGTAGCAGAAATAGATATTGCGGTAAAATTTCTTCCAAATTAACTTCATATGACCAGAAAAAATGTCATGCAATTTTGTGGTATACGGTCAATAATTAACCTTAGATTCCATATTTAGCAGCCTTCTAAAATTCACTGTAAACGCTAAAATTAAATTCACCGCTGTATTGAATTTTATGTTTTTTAGATATCACTCTGCAGAATTTGGGTTCATAACTTACCATGGCTCCAATATAAATTCCCCTCCTGAAAATAATTTAAGTTCGGCTTAAACTGTTAATAATATTTTACTTACGATTGTCGGTCAATAATTAAATATTTGTCTAAACCGCTACCAATTTTAACGCTGACGTCAGTTTTTATTACGATTAATTAATAATAAATAGATATCATATAGATATCACTCCTGAAATATTCGACCTGTCGGTGGAGGGTATCAAAGATTCGACACAGCCGAATATAGCACTCTCACTTGTTTTCTACTTATTTTTGTTGACATTATTTGAGACATCCAATACTTGTTCTTGGGTGGATTGTGTGCTGTCGATCACTGAAGTATGTACGAAAATGGTCACAGTTTGACAGGTGGTAATGTTTCTTTTATTTTCAGATTGACGATATTATAAATAGTTGGTGATAATATTTAGTAATCTTTGGTGTTGATGTATAGTATTGTTAAGATTCGCTTCAATTTCGCGTGATATATTAATTGGAGGTGGAACTTGGAGGGATTGTTGCAAATTATGTTCTGTAGTAACATTTGCATTGCCTGTCAATCTCTCTGTCATATAAATATCTATGTATGTAATTGCGGGTATAATGTGCATTACCTGAACCAATAGCCCGATTGCGAATTCGGATGAGGGCATCTATAACAGAAGTTTTGCCGTGGGTGTCAGAAGCACTTACAGCTTTGGGACCACATGCGTGGGAGTTGGTAAAATAGTATTTATTGTCTTGTTCAAGACTCCTTAAGATTTAGATACGGCAATTTTAACGATTTATTTGAATTGCAATTCATTGTTCTAATTCATTTGAATGAATTTAAATTCAATTCAATTCAAATGTATCTATAAAATGAATTGCAATTCACTTTAACAAATTCATTTGAACTCAAAACTAATTGCAACTTATTCTACAAACTCATTTGAATTGGTAAACGAATTAAAATTCATTTCTGCCTAATTCGTTTGAATTGATTCAAATTTCATTCAACTCTTTTTTGCTGTGAAAAGAATTAATTCAAAATAAGCTAATTCGTAACGATTTAAAATAAAAAAAGAATGATTCATTTACAGCTCTGCTATCACACTTGTCTTTTCCAATAATCTTTTATATGAATTAAGTAATGTTTTGGCGTATTTTGTCAATTTTTACAATTTGAATTAAGCATTTTTATAGATAATGCAAAAGTGATTTACGGTAGACAATTGGAATATTGGTTAATAAATTGATTTTCTTTGGGGGTTTTTAAGCGTATTATCATGCTAATATTATTAATAAGTTTATTGGATTTTACTATTACCAAGTTTTTCCATGAATTCGATAAGACCATAATGATATTATTATATTGCTGGAAATCTTAAATGTAAGAATAACGTTTGTTTATTATTCGATATGAATTTTAATCGAAATAGAGAATAAGGAACATACATTTTAGCTTAAATAATTTCAGTAAATAGAATCTGGGAATTTATTTCTCATGGTGAGTAACATTTATTATATAAGTTTTCATAGAATTCTGAACTTGACCGTGAACTTATTTCCTTTAATCTATTACCAAACAGTCGTAGGCGTATTTTTAAATACGCCAAACACGATATGGGTGATTATTTTATAACAATTTGTAGATATTGTGTTTCAAATACTTTGCGCGCAAACTTTACATGGACAGCCAGCCAGCCGGACGGTGAGTCACAAATGAGTTTTATTGGTCAAAAGTCCATTTTTTATCACCGATTTCAAAAAAAATTAATGACACCCAAAAAACAATTTGGTCAAACAATTGGTAGTTGGGGGCTTCGCATGTTGTTAATAACAAACTCTTATTGGTAATGGGCTGCAATTTTTTGGTGTATTTGTAGGAAAATAGCCGTTAATAAATGGAATGCTGTGTTAGTGATGTAACGGATATATATTTTTAATATTCGCGAAAACGAATTCGAAGATCTGCGCAAATAATCGCCGAACACGAACCAGAATATCCAATCTGAAACTGAGCGCCTCTTGATATTTAAAATATAATTAAAAAATCTCCCGTTTGCGCCGATAACAATAAATTAAAAAAAAAACCGTCATACTACTAAACTAATTTAACATTATTGTGACATTCTGAGGAATGAATTTAAAATTATTACTACTAATTATTTTAAACTTTTCTAGGGTCACTATGGCCTAATTTTACTTATAAATCGCTTGTTTATCGACCTAATATTTTATTTTAGCTAAATAGGAATGAAAGTACCCTAGAGGGAAGCGAACTGACACTAAAGTAGTCCAGTAAAAGGTTCTTTGGTGGTAGAGACCGGTTCTAGTTCTAACACATTATGTCCATGGGACCTATCACTTTTACATGGGCTTGTCATTGGAGGGGGTCAATTGACACCTAACAACCATTTCACAAGTCACACATCTATTCTCAATGAAGGTATTTCGTGTTAGTTACAACGATGATAGTCTTTGGTTCCAATAAAATTCCTTTAAACCAGTTCTAGCTAGAACTTATTTCAAGACGCAATTTTTAAAAAGTTCAAAGAAATATATCACACCACCGCACAGTGTTAAATTGTGCCAATCTAGGGGGACTTAATAATAAAAGTCCTTCAAGCTTGATCATATTTTCATAGATGGTAGAAAAATATCCTATTGTTGCGAAAATAAACACAAAACATAAATGTTGTTAATATGATGGGGGCTGCTAAACAAGTGTTATTGCCATGAATTTGAAAACAAATTTAACAGCGTGTGCCAGACATCAAATTAAAAGTGGACAGAATTAAATCTTGCGTGCTTTTTTCTGCAAAAAGTTGTTTTTTTCTTTAATGTTAATATTTGAACTATACAATTTTCAATTAATCGCTAAAAAATTCAAGTAGAGTATTTATATAAATAAATTAATAAAAAGTAAGTGTAAAAACATCTTCAACTTTTCATAGACTAAAACTTTCATATTCTTTCAGATTCTACATTGGTACCACAAGGAGGATTATTGAATAGATTCCCGAAACTGATTTCAAGAATAAAATCTTGCCCATATTTTGCCCAAAGGTATCGTTTTTTAATATGTCTGAAATATCGCGCTAGAAAGTTTTACATGTTTGGATAAATAACAACAAACTTGAGAGGTTTGAAGTGATTTTCAAATTCGTCTTTACAATTACAATTTTTGGAAGAGTTGTTGACTATCAAAAGTTAAAAGCACGCCCACGAAAGCTATGCTATAATTTTAAAGTGATAAAGTGAGACGGAATAAGTCTCGACATATAATCCCAGGACAAATCTTATTTCTGAAGGAAACTAGATTTTTTTATACACGAAAAAATTACTAAGATTTGCCAAAAATAACTCCTTATAGTACGGTAGTAATATGGTTAAAGAAAAGGTGTTATATAATACAATATGTGAATACAACCCTGAAAACAACAACAAATATTGTTCTTATTTATTTTGTTCAATATTTCTCTAGTAAAAAACCATTGCTTTAATCAATTTCGTTTATTAAAAAGAAGATGGGAGGGGAAGTAGTTTTGGTCCAATGTTCCTCATTTTAGATCTGAGCTTACACATTATAAATTAAAGCTTATCTACCAAATTTCAAGTCTATATCTCTTAAACTATGGCTGCAATTGAATTAATTCCTCCTAGATTGGCAAAGTCTTACACTGTGCACCGGTGAACACTGAGCCTGTTACAAAAACAGCCCTTATAAATAAATAGAAAATCACTTTTACATTTTTTATATAAAAAATTCATTGTGTTCTTACTTAATACAGTAGTTGCCGCTTAAATGCACCCCGCTTAAATGATTACCCCTCTTAAATGGGCAAAGTGTGTTGGCAAGCAAAATTTTCACATAATTACATGAACGAAATTCCGCTTAAATGACCTCGCTTTAATGGGTTCCCCGTTTTAATGATTCATTATTTTTGTCCGAAACTACACATATTTGAACAAAATAAATCGCTCAAATGCGTAATTAAAAAACTATCCGGCAAGGCATTTATAAAGTTGTAAATAACATTTTTGTACTTATGTGTATGGCAACACAAATATTTAAAACGGCAGTTGAAGTAAAAAAGTAAATTTCTTTTGAATTTCGAAAATCGTAGAGAATAATTTTAAAGAGTTACCGGAATCTTCCGATGATGAAGAAGAAAAATAATTGAAGTTCCAACTTATTCACAACTTTTAAGTTCAACAAAGTAAATGCACCAATGAAATTGAGACCATGGAAGGAAGGCATAATAAATGGTTTTAATAATATTAACACGGCGTTAACATTTGCCGGTAATGGCAAGACAGTAGCAATACATGCGAACTTTTTCACATACCCACACACACTTTTTCAAATGTTTGGTTTTTGCATTGTGTTGAAAACTTCTACGTATGTTCATACCAGTGTTCGAAAATAAACAGTATATATCGGTGTTCGGTTCGGTAGATTTGTGGAAAACACGAACGATAATGTTTGTGTAGAAAATCATTAAAAAAATAACGTTTACCTGTTAGTCATCTTTCAAACACAAAATTAATACTTTTTAATCAAACTCAAAAAAAGATGGGAACATTTAATTCCGTTCGGTTTTTTTAAATCCACAAACTTCATTGTGTTAGGTTCGGCTCATTAATGCTCGTCCATTTTTGCTGGTAAAAAAATCAAACATTTTTTATAAAAACAAAATACACATACGAAAAAAACAAAAAGCCAGCAAAATAATTTTACACAAACAAAACATGTACACAATACACACACATTCAATCAAATAAATTTAAAAGGTAATCCTTAACAATTTGTAAGATATGTATATTGTTTTTCGCTTCTTGATAAAATATTAATATAATCCTGCATTAATTTGACTCCACTCTCAGCGGTATCGTTTACTACTTTTAAACCTCAAAGAGTTTGTTTAGCTTCGATAAACTTTTTGTTACTCGCACTCAAAAGAAAAATCAATCCATCCGTACTCAAATCAATCCGAAGCGGTAATAATAGTAACAATATTTGAATCAAGTACAGACAAATTGATTCAAGTATGGATTGTCAATCGTAAAATACTTAAATTAACCATATTCAATCCCGATTTCGTTAAACTAAGATTGAATCAATCTCAATATGCGCTTGATTCAAGAATTATAAAGTTAATATTATCCCAAATTAGAAAGAAAAAAATTATTATGATTGATTGACTTACTCGTATTACACCTTACAGAATGATAAAACACTAACATCATGCCCAGGGCTGCCAGATAAATTTGTGAGGAAATCGTCAATTTCCTGAGAAAAAATCGTCTTCCACGTTTCGAAAAATCGTCAAAAAAAATAGGACAACTTAAAATTTAGTTTTTGTTTTAACAATTTTTGTTCGATTTTTATAAAAAAAATTTTACTTACTCACTTCATTCCCAGCTAGCATTTTCAATCGTGTAAGAGATACTGGAATTCCCATGAAGACCTTTGACCGCAATCTTTAATTGTAGAAGATTCCTCACACGGGAAGAACTGTAACACGACTGAGATTCTTCCATAGCACAGCGAAAGACGCTTCTTCAATCGTTGTGGCAATCGTTTAAGACGTGGGTAAATATTATCTAACGTGTCTTTCATGTCAAGAATCGTATGAAACTCACGTAGATTTTATCTTACAACTCGTGAAATGTTCGCCGTGTAATATTTGAAAATATGAGTTATACAGTAATGAGTTATACAGAGTAAGACTCATAAGGTTCATTCGATATTGGTTTGTTGTTCTTGTACTCTGAAAATAATTATTTAAAGATTTTCTTAAGACTTGTATATTATGGCCTTACCTAAACAAAAGCGGCACGCGTTTTTGAATAGAACGCTTTGCAATTAGAAAAACCGATTTTGACAGCTCGTTTAATAGTGAAGTTAGCCGCTATTGTTAATTAATAATGGCAATTTAGCTATTTTTTGGTCAATCTAGCGTTTTTACCTTTATTTTTATTTATAATTTGTGGGTTTTATTAAACAAATAAGCTATCACTACTGATCGTGAAAAAACGTTGACGCTCTTGCTTAGGTATATCATATCAGCCTAAAAGCTAAGCGAAAGAAAACATTCCGCCTTCCGCTCTTGTTCATGTACGGCTGTTTCAAGATTAAAAAACGAACGTGTAAGAAATTTTAATGTTTTATTCAGACTATGGAGACTAAAAAAAATCGTCACTTTTTGGAAAAAAATCAACAAATCGGCACTTTGCTAATTTCGGAACAAAAAGTCGTCAAAATGACGATAAATCGTCAAATCTGGCAGCCCTGATCATGCCCGATATGGTTTTTACTTAAGAAATATTATGTACATATTTAACCAAAAATATAAACTGAAAAGCAAGAGTTCAAATTTACTTTTTAACCCTTCGTGGTACACATGAGTCTGGCCAGACCTTTTTTAATGTGTATAGCAAATCAAAACATGCGTAAGTCGGATGGTTAAACACAACGAAAAGTTTAGTCTTTTTTTCTACTTGATTTAAGAATTTTATACTTATTTCATGAAATACCGGGATTGATTTGCGAAAGTAATCCCATTTAGGATTGTTTTGAGTACGTTTTAGTGTTTTTCGTACTTGAATTTTTGAGTATGACTCGTACTTAAAGTAATCATAAAAAACTTGATTTACCCCAAGTGTTTTTCTTTCAGTGCGGCCACTTTGTGGAAGGTTGTTTTTAAAAACACTTCACACAAATCAAAACGCTAAAAAAATGTTTTAGTTGTTGTATTCACAAACTGCGCAATACCTTTTTTGATAACATCAGCTACGTTCAGAGTCTCTATTAAGGCCTTTTTGCTGTTTGAGGTGATGAAGCACAAAACTAAGCTTCATCGTACACTCTGAAAATAGAAATATAACAAAGAGCATTTAGTTAAACCTCTGTTAAATCGAACTCGTATCTAAATAAAAATATTTTTAAGGTGTGATGCATAGCGCCTGGAGCTCGAAATTTTATACCTGATCGGGTTGGTGTTTTTCCGAAAAATATTAGATCAAGTTCGCTTAATACGCTATAGTCATCTCGCGGTTGTATTTCCTGAAGAGCATTATTAAAAAATTTGTAATTCGCTCTACATCACATAAACTAATAGCCTTTTTAAATGTCTCATTTTCAATACCGATCCTGAAATTATCAATGTTTAATGATGGCCAACACTTATAAAATCGTTGAAATATTTGAACATTAGGATGATCTGACTTGCAAAATTTAATATCAAAAACGCTTTTAAGAATAAGTTCAAAGATGTGATGCCTACAAGCAAAATACAGCAGATCCCTCTTTAGTGTATTATAAATTATGGAACAAGTTCCATTGAATCGTCCAGTATTAACAGCTGTCGTATCGAACACCAAAGCTTTCAGATAATCTTGTAGACCGCATTCAAAAAGCACAATAGCAAAATATCCAGTGCTTGTACTCTTCCAGTACCACTCTTCAAAGCAGATACTTCTAGCAGCTGCTCAACGTTTGCGATTGATATAAGAATTGGAAGATGGTCGAAACCCACAAAGTGGCCGAGAAACAAAAAGTTTATCGAAGCTAAAAACTCTTAAACGATACCGCTGAGAGGAGAGTCAAATTAATGCAGGATTATAATAATATTTAATCAAGAAGCAAAGAACAAAAACAATATATTTTAAAAATGGATAATTCTTAACGTTTCTTTTCATTCTTTTCTAACTATACAAATTAAAACAAAAACCAAAGCCATAACAAAAAAAAAAAACAAAAAAAATACACAAATAAAATTAAAACATTAACGTATCAATTTTTTTTCTCATGTAACGCCTATATTTAAGAAAATGAAATAACCCATATAAACATTTATGAATAAATCCATGGGTTTTCGTTTATTTTTTTTTAATTCAGAAGATATTAAAGATACAAAAAAAAAAAATTGTGAGCAAAAGTTGTTTGTCTGAGTTTGGTCTATAACTTTTATGAACAATTTTTTTAACTAATTTTTACCCATAACCGTAGGAACACAATTAAACCGTATGAACGTAGTAGCGTACAAATTAAAACGAATAAAATGTTATACAAAGGCACGCAATAGATGCCGTTAACGTAAAATCATATCAGCGTCGTACGTCGACTTAGATCTAATTCTATATCGTACGCCGGCTACGACCGTATTGTCGTATTGTGTTTCAAGAAAAATAAACAATAATTTGAATACATTTTTAATTTTTTAATGATATTTTCAAAATAAAACAAAATACGTTAACGACGGCATTGTGGGTAAGTGAAGCGTGTTTCTAAAAAATTTACGGTGTTACGTCCTACGTTTATACGGCGCACAGTGGGAAATTTTACGAGAAGGCGGTCAAAATTCCACAACTTTTGACTGGATCGGTATTTTTTTATGCGATTTTTTTTGTTCGATAGGTGCGATGTTAGGCTTTCATTTGCGCTATAAAATGTAAAACGTCGACTGATAGGAGCAAAAGTTATGGGGAGTTCAAAATGCATTTTCATTTTTTTGTTGAGTTTCGGTGTAAAAGTTGAATATTTCAAATATGATTTTTTTATAATTTATCATTATTTCTTTTGTATTTTACAACTGATACTTATTTTTTATTGTCGAACTTAGATCCTGTCAGAAAATACCAATATTTGGCCCCTGTAAATTTTTTAGTCCCAATATTCACAGGTGCCAAAGGTTGGCTTTTTGGGGACGAGACGAGTTGTTATAAGCATAAAACTGAAAAGGAATATTTTGAAAAATGCCCAAATAGCATTCTTGGTTATCGATAACATTTTAGGTAATTCAACTTTTACTTTTGGTTTGAGATGTATGTGTATTTTATTTTTATATATTAATACAAATATATACTTAAATCAAAAACAAATTATAATCTATAAACAATTTTAAATTAAACAATATTAGTAAAAATTTCTTCTAAATAGCTTTGGGTTTCATTTTCCAGAAGTTGTTTAGCTTCTTCGATTGAGGTTGATTTCCATTTTTGTCGAATATGGATATATGGATCTGATGTGCACAGCAAAATAGTAATAACATCTTCATTAGTACAACATCTGGACATTTTTCTTGTGTTATGCTCGCGGAAGAATCTGTAGTCTTTGTTCTTTTTTTCTTGCGCTTCTTCAGATAGATCTCCAATTGGTAGCATATTGTGTTGAACTATTTGTTCCCCATGGTATAAAATTTTATGAACTGTGGTTGGCATATGTCTCCAAGAGTATTTTTTGTTATAAAGAAATGCTGTTTCATTTGCATACTGGCCAAATTTTTTTGCATTTATCTTTCTGCTACATGATATAACTTGTAAAATGATCTGGAATCGTCTTATTAATTCAAAATGTACTCCTGTGATAGATGCTGCAGTTTCTGGATCGGAAAAGAATCTCCTTGCAGTGTTTCCATCATTTGAATTTCCTTCTCCTTGTTTTGGCTGATCAATTATAAGGCCTAGGTGAAGGTACTTTTCTTGAATTTGTTTTTTTTTGTTTCCTTTTTTCCACATTTTCTTTGTTTTTTTCTCACTGTTTCGCCTAACAGGCCAAATTCAAAATCATAACCCAATTTAAGAATATGCTCCATAAAACGAATTCTGGTATGAAGAGGGGACATTCCAAATTCGTATGCTTCATTGAAACTATTGTCTTGTGATGGGGGTTGGCTTAATTGACTTGATGTCTTTTGGCATATGGTACAGCTTGACTAAGACTTTGTTTCGGTTAATGGTTGTGCAACTTTTCCATCGATCATTGTAAGGAACATTTGAAAATTAATTTCAATGCATTGGTCATCAAATTTAAATATTGCCGGTTGAAGTTCTTTAATTTGATCTTTTATTTTTCGAACTTCTTCAGTTATGACATCTTTAGTTTCCTTTTTGTAAACAAACTTTATTGGTCTGCAATACTTTGTTGAAGAGGGAATTTCATTTTTCCATACATCCATTTCTGTAACACTACTGGTTGACGGCTCTAAGCCAATATAAGTTTTTCTTAAACGTAATGGAAGTAAAGATACCATGAATAAGTAAGCATCAGATGAGTTTTCTGAATTACATTGCTTGTATTGTTTCTGACCAGAGCTTCCATCACATCCCCATTTAGAAAATAAAGTGATGCTGCAATTTTTAATTTTTTTTAAACAGTCAGCATCAAGTGTATTTAATAATCGTTCTGCAGTGTGTTCGAGAAGAGCCTGCAATTTTACTTCTGCTGAACTTGAAGTTACACTAATAGCCGTTTGTGAAGGTAAGCACTCTTTGACAGAAACTAAATCTCGATATGCTGGAAAGATTCCACAATTTTTTTCATTGGTTCGCTTTCGCAGTTCTATATACTGATTTTTTGTCAGTTTTAAATCCAAAAATAGTGCAAATGCTTCTTCTGGAGAAAATTTCATTTCTTCAGTTGGTGTAGGCATACTTTTTAAAATCCTCTTTGTGCGTTTAGGGCTCGCTTCCACTATTTTTTTCAATTATTGCAATTTTTGTTTTCTTATTTTTGGTTGAATTTGATGCAGAAATGAATCCTTTATCATAATTTTCACGTAAAATATAACTGCGTGCTAGTTTTTTTACCATTTACCTGCTCTTCCATTTTTTTAAATTAAGTTGCAATTTTCAGGTAATTAAACTATGTTGTTTATGTTGCGGCTATTTACTAATGTACCTTTTAACTTACTCGGAAATCTAACGTGTTAGTCTATTTATGTCGCCTATTCGTTTTGCAGCATCCGTTCACCCACAATAAGTTCATAACAATGGCAATACCTTTACCTTCTCCAAATTAATTCACCTTCTTTAATTTCAGTAATGTTTCCTTGCAGGACTTATTTTTTGAACCGAATATCTTACCTTGGATCACAGAAATTGCTGTAGTTCGCAAGGCCGTATCCAGATGTGTGCACAATGGGGTATAGAAATGTAGGTTAGATTCTGGACTACAAGAGAGTATAGATTTTTTTTGACGCGTTTTGACGCTCAGGACTTATGCTCTATAAAGTAGGAAATTTCCGAGAAATTTTGACATTAAAAAAAAAAAAAAAAATTAAATAGTTCTAGAGGTCGCAGAGTTTAATGCTTTAAACCACGTATAGCTAATAAAATAAACTAATACACAAAACTTATTCTGTCAAAAAATCTTAAAAAACAAAAAAGTTATGAGCATTTCAACTTCAAAAATTGACTCAGAAATTCAAAACTATAACCAAATATTGAGAAAGTCCATTTCGGACCACCCTGTTCTCAATGAAATAGTTGAAATAGGGTTGAAATTTTTTGGCTCCCGAGGTTCACTAGTATTTACTTTCACATGAATAAAAAAATTTTAAAATCGGAGAACATAAAAAAAAATAATTTTGGCCGCCTTCTCAAAATATGAACCAGTGTGCGGCGTACGACTCAATTGTGTTCCTAGCATAAACCTGTACTTAATGATGTCTTACTCAGACCTATACGGACATGTTCTGGTGAAATTGAAATCGATGATGATTTTCAATTGCATTTTTGTGAAATAAACGAAGCTTTTCCTGATTTCAGAAGAAGTTTAGGTAGAGGAAAGTGGACCTCAAAGTATGAGGTATATGGCAGGAAATATTTTTAAAAACTTTGAAAACGGGAGAGTTTTAAAAATTTGTTCGATTTCAATTTCACGTGATTTCGATTTCCAGAACATACTCAATGAACTTTATTTTTTTTTTGTAATTTATTTATTTAACTATCATCATTACACATTAAAATAAAATATTAAGAGAATTATAATTTACAAGGTTTGAGGTATTACTAATGGTAATACCTGACGAGAAAAAAGCACAAAATTGGATCGCCCTGTTTTTAAAAGCTGACAAAAAGTTTGTTCTTCAATATATAAAAAATATGTACATAAACCCAAATTTGTTAATAGATTGATATTATATAAATGAACAAAATTAATGACCAAATTCCAATTTCTTAAGTTTGTTTTTCATAAAATATGTAAACAAGAAAATACCTTTGCCAGATTGCCAATTTATTAACACCAAGTTTTTACGATTTCTTGATTTTACGTTTTTTTTTTTTCAAAAACAATTTTATAACACCGAATCCATTTTTATTTTATATCACTGACAACCTACCATTAACAATGTAATGCTTTTGTCTGTTTTTACTATGAAATAATAGAAAAAATTACTATTAAAACTTAAAATTTTTACTGTCCTGAGAAGCGGCGATTTTTTCCCAACTTCGTCTGGTAACCCTATATATAAACAGAAGCAATCTTTTTACAGGGCATTATCAACACTCTCGATTTATACGGGGCGTAAAGTCAATGCCTTATGACATTTAACGGTGAATTTTTTTAGAATAAAACACGCTACCCTTTTAGAGAGCAAAGCATTTTAAAGAAACGAACACCAAATTGCATTTTTTTAAATAAAATGTTACATTTTTTGTAGAAAAAAAAACACCATAAAAGTATTGCAGCAAATATTGAATTATTTTATGGTTAGTTTAAAAATATAGAAAAAATACCTTACGTACCGATAAAAATAAAAATTATAAGAAATTCTAACGTTAACCCTTAAACTTTATTTCTAAAGTCGTAAAAGATGTTAACTTTGCAAATTTCTTATTAATTCAAAGTTTGAATTCCTGTTACGATGTTCGAAGCTTTGTATAATTTTACTAGTTACTTTTGCAAAAAAATCTTCCTTATAGTTTTTATGTAAGCGGTATGTAGAGAATCGTCTTGGTAAATTATAAATAAAGAGATTGAGATTTTGGTTTCGGTTTTATATTATTTGCAACTTTTTCATGTGAGTTTTAGCGCATTTTGTTGACCAAATTTGGCATCCATAAGTCATTATCGGTCTTATACACAATCTGTAAAGTTAAATCTTGTTTTTGAAATTTAAACTAGATCGGCGATTCAATAAAGGAAAAAGCGCTCTTCCGCACCTTATTGCTTTAGAACAAGCTTGTTCAATGTGTCAATTTTCAATTTTTTACCTAATGTAACTCCTAAATTCTCCTTCAATTAAGAGATTAATACTAGGTATCCTCTTTGGCGATTTGTTAAAAGGAAATATTATTGCTTGCGTTTTTCTCGTTGATCTTAATTTTCCATTTTGTAAAATAATTCTTTGCGTGTATAAGACCTTTTTCCATTCTTTTAACGATTGCATTTGAAATTTCCCTAGTATAATTAAGGCAGTGTCGTCTGCGTATAAAGCTGATGTGTAATTTTTTAACAATTTAAAGTCAGATATGTAAGTTTATTGAGTATAATGTTGGTGACAACACAGAGCCCTGTGGTACACCAGCTGGAATTGACGTTTTGTTGAAAATACCTTATTAATATTCACAACGAAATAGCTTTCATTTAAAAAGCTTCTTATTAATTTTTGCAAACAAATTTAGTTTATACATTAATAGAAACTGGGAATTATCTCCTTTTGTAGGTTACTTTATATTATATTCAACATTTTTGATTTTTCGAATTTATTCTATGAGTTACATTTCAGTTATGTATTTTATAAAGCTTTTTTGTAATAGTTCTATTTCTTAAATTTTAAGGAATTACTTTCATACACTACCAGACTATTATATTGTTAAAAATAGTTGAGTTAAATACATTCAATTTATAAAGTATCACTATCCAGTGTGACACAAAGAATGCTGACGAAGGCCGTAGCGGGCCAGAAAATGCAATACATTCTGCTGGTGTCTAATAATTGTAAATTTTTCTGTACATACAATATACTTCATTGCTATCCAAAGGATAGCTAAGGTAAAATGTAACAAGAAAATACAATATAATAGTCTGGTAGTGCATAAAAGTCATTCCTAAAAATTTAAGAAATAGAACTATTACAAAAAGCTTTATAAAATACATAACTGAAATTTAGCTCATAGAATAAATTCGAAAAATAAAAAATGTTGTTTATCAATTAAGCCATTGTGGCAAATAGACTCAAATGCTTTTTCGATATCTCAATAAACTTTATATTTTTCCTTTCACCTTTCATAAGCTTTGGTGGAATAGTGAAAATTAACAAAATCGGTTACTAATTGACTTAGTAATAGGCTTATAAAAACCTTATTCTTCCCAAAATAAGGGCTTTGGCACAATAGCGGCTAAATCATGATAGATATGTTGACCAAATTAAGATCAGATATTTCTTATTAGGAGAAGTTAGTAGTGGTACAATTTTTATTAATACTACCCAGTGGTACAGCGTGCTAGCTCTGTACGTGTATATTCGCTAGCCCTTTAAGAACTACCGCTAGTCCCACCACAATCTACCTCAGATGCTTTTGAGTGGCGAATTTAACATGGTGATATCATTGGAGGTGACAATTGACCCCTCACTGCATAACCTCCACCTACCAAAAGGGTTAGCTATTTATATCTTCAAAACGTGATAGCAAAAAGCAAGCGATTTTGTTGTTGTTCCAGTAACGGGATCTATTTCGAATACACATTTTTTGCCTTGTCGTTGAAAAAAATTGGGTACCTATTTTGACATGTCAAAACTAGATATTGGTAACCAGGGAAGGATGTAGGTATGATTTGAATGCCACATCAGTAGTCACTAGTAAAAATGGACTAAAAGTGCTAACTATTTCGCCTGTCATTAGTGGCGATTGCTTCTTTGTATACCACTGGGTATGGTTAAGGGTATATAAGACTCGATACAGCCGAATAAAGCGATATTTCTTGTTTTTTTTTTAACAAATTTTTTTACAAAATGTAAACAAAGCTCGACATTCAATATACAGCCAAAAAATAAACAATAATCAGATGACTCGAAAATGTCACCTGGGTAATTCCATGTCAAATCGACCAAGAGTTGAACACGGCCACTTTCGATTTTAATGAAATTTGGTGGGAAGTTTCCTTTTACAGTAATTTTGACTTAGCTGCACAATCTCCTTTGCACGATATTTTGTGCAGGTAAATCAAAAATGCAGCTATCTTAAATGTATTTAGCTGCCTTAATGTGCAGGTACGCAATTGTGGTTACCTGCATAAAAGTGCAGCTAAAGTAAAGTGTTTGAAAGATAAGTAACAACGTTTTTATTAATAACAATGACGTTCAAACAACTTGTAGTCATTTGTTACGCATTTTTATAATGAACGAGCTAGCCAAATTGGTAACAATAAAGTGTGGAACAGAACAGTCGCTGTAGTACAACGTCAAGAATAGCGCTGCAAGCTCTCAAAAGTAAACAACGGCAGTTGCAAAGTAGTGTCAACAGAAAACGTAGTTGTAGTAGTCGTTGCAGTTGAAGCGCAAAATTCGAAATTTTGAACTTTGTTGCGCTACAGAGCATTCGTCAGCTTCAAATACTACTACACCTACTTTATTCTGTTCCAGACCAAAGACTTGCTATTCCTTTCATATAATCGTGGTAAAGTTGCTGTTACCACAGCCCATATGCATTAATGTAAATACATGCAAACAAAATAAATGAATTATAATGATACCAACTTGACTTGTTTGCGATTTTTGATTTTATAAACTGCTAAAACTGGATATTTATGTAAAAAAGTGGCCACCATATTTTTTCATGTGTGCAGCTAACTTTCATGTTTTATATGAAAATATTTTAAAGCTGCCCAAAAATACGAAAAATGTGCAGGTATGCAAAATGCACGTAAACAAGGATTTTGAAGAATAATTACAGAAAATATGTATTTTGGGTAGTTAAGTCAAAGTGCAGCTAACTTGAATTTTTTGTATGAAAATAATTTTAAAATGCCAAAAATGTTGTGCATTTATCTTAAATGTGCAGGTATAGAAAGTGCACTTGAAAATGGAATTTGTATGGGATTATAAAGAATAATGCCAAAAATTATCAATTTTGTGCAGTTAAGTCAAAAGTGCACGTAAATAAAAGGCAGTTAAGTCAAAACTACTGTATTTTTTAAGAAACATATCGTTACTTTAATATAGAAAAGCCCTAACTAACATTTTCCTTACTTTACAGGAGAAGGAAAAGACTTAATAAAAAAAATTGTAGTATCGTAGTTGCGATTTTTTTTAAACGCAGTTTTTTATTAAATTGTTTAGAGAGTTTAATAAAAAACTGCGTTTAAAAAAAATCGCTACTGCAAGAATATAATTTTTATTAAGTTTTTTCCTTCTCCTGTAAAGTACGGAAAATGTTAGTTAGGGCTTTTATATATTAAAGTAACGATATATGAAAAAAAATATCATAATTTCGCCGAATTAGCCCAATGTGTTGAGCTTATTTCTTCAATATCTCGAAAACAACTTTACATACGAAGATGATTTTTCTGTAATTTTTTTGAAAAATGTAATATGTATCTGCAAAATATTAAATTTTAAAAACGGATTAAGTCGAAAACCTATTTTCTTATTTCGCTGATTTTTTTTATATAATACCTCAAACCGTTCTTTAAAAATCCTGAAACTTTGAAGGAGGTGTTTTTTTCTTTTTTAAGATATAATTTTTTTTCTTTTGCAACCTTTAAAAAATAATCCTAAAAAAGAACTTTAATATTGTAATTTTGAGCAATAATTATTGCGTACACTGTGCTAGTTGCAAAAAAACAGACAAGCCGGACATTTAGCGTTTTAACCTAATTCGGACACGCTGAATCCAGTGGTGCTAACCATTTTAAGGTTAGCCCTTGTTTTCGAGATATACCGTTATTTCGAAAATGGAGGAGGCTGGTTTAGCTTATTGTAATTACTAAAAAACCGATATTCCGCAATAAATAATAATGTTGGGTTGGTCATACATTTGACCCATCTAGGAGAATCCTATGCGCTGTACCATACAAATATATATAAAATTCTTTTATTTGGGTCAAATGTATGACCAACCCCATTTTATTATTTATTGCGGAATTTCGTATTTTTTAGTCATTTCAATAAGCTAAGCCATTTGGTGACCGAATTATCTCAAGAAATGGACCTGCGGGATTACGTCAAATCTCTGGTCTATGCCGATTACCCAGCAACGATTGATCATTTAGAAGCCAACATTTGTCTCACTATTGACTAAATAAGACCGGGTATGATCGAAAAAGTGGTTTAATATTGGACCGAAAAGATGGCGTTCATAAGGCGCAGTCGCGGAGTCCGTATACCAGAAATGACTTTAAACTTGTAATGCAATTAAATCTGTGAGCTAATTAAGCCAAAATGTTGGTCATTCCATTGAATTTCTTGTGTTTTATTTTAATAAAAAGGTTCCTATGCTTCTAAAAAAACAACCCTTATATACTTTCATGTATACATTTGTTATTTGTGTATAAATTAACAGTAATAATCATTCCACCTGATAAGATTTTATCTTAACATTAAAAACTTTGACAATTACCAACAAAATTCAGTTAAAGATTTTATAGAAGCACAAACGACTTGGTCATTAGCTTTATGACTTTGGACAAATACGAATACTCACTCAGTGAAGAAACACATAGTATACATACATAAAGACACACATACACTTGTGTTCAAAGTTCAATTCAAACATTCAAAGGTACTTATATGTAAAACATACATTCATGTGTATTCATTGATGTAACAGGAAAGTAAATCCAACAAATCTACCATCATTGGCACTCAAGTGATAAGCATTTGTATGTATGTATCTATGGTGATGATAAAAAGACATGCCATATATTTTTTTAGCTTTTACCAAAAACCCTTATAAAATCGCCAAGAATTCCCCATTGGAAAATTTATGTAAAATCAAATTGCAATATATTATTTTTCCCTTCACTTTATTCTTTTTATTTCGAATAAAAACCAATCTACACATTTGCATTATTTTGTGAAATTCCTGTAAATAAAATACCACCAAAATTAGTGAATTTGAACTTTTTGCACAAATTTGAATAAGCACGCTTAATGTAATTTTGAATTCTGATGTCAATTTTAAGAATAACACGATTGAAATAAAAGATCTTACCCGACTTAAAAAGATTTTATACAGTGTGGCCTATTTAGCAAATAAATGGCCAGATTGATCAATTTTTTTTATCTTGTCTAGCCATGCTAATTTTAAGCTATTTTAGCTACATAGTTTTATTTTTGCCAAAGTTTCCTTCAAGTTTATATAAAATTGTAATACATTTCGGAATGATTTTGAAGTAATATAAATATAAACACAGAAACAACTATTTTGTCGTTTAGTTTCAAATATCCCATCGCCTACCTACCAATTTAATATAATTCAATATAATATATAAATTGGTAAGAAAGCGTTTTAGATTTGCTTGAAAACATACCTACACACATGTAGCGCATTGCACGGTGGTTAATGCCGGCCAAAAATCCATAATTTTTTTATTTCTTCAAGTAAACAGCTAACATTTGGTATCCAACTTAAGAATTGCATATTTATTCCCTCGCTACCTCGATCCAAAGGTATTGAACAAATTTAATAAAACGGGTATTGGAGGTAAAATTACCTATGATCTTTTGTAAAGATTACATTGGAAGCTTGTGAAATATCTTTGCATGCTCCTCTCTCGTCCCCTTGCTTTTGACGACCAAAAATAGATATGATAATATGTGGTTATAGTACATAAACATATGTGATTATATACATACACATGCGTATATATATCTATGCATAACGCAAGCGCGGGCAAAAATGCGGTAAATTTTTATGGTTAAGGCGTGGGGGTGGTAGGGAATATCCTAATTTTCCTTCTCTTGTATCCACAACTGCATCACTATATAAAATATATCTAAGATACATATTGGCGTCACATAAAATTGTTATTATTTTAATATTATTTTGAATTTAATTTTTGTATGCAATACATAAATAGATGTATTAAAAAGAGTACCAAAAAGATTTGTATATTCGAATTAAATTTTATTTCTATATTAATTACTTTAGAAGATAAATAGGATATCAAAAAAGTACCAAAGTTATATTTTGCCCTTTTTCGTCCGACTACCAAGCACATGTCAATTAAATTTTTATTCAATAATGATGTTTTTTGAATTTGACGTCTACCTGTGTTAGATCACGAGATAAAGGAGCTACCATGTTGGCCCGTTTTTACCCATTTATTAGCCTTAGGAATTCTTACCTACACATTAGGAGGAGAGTCTACATACAAAATTTCAAGTCTCTCGCTTAAGTTGTTTGGGATGGCCGCTGATCATCCAATCAGTCACGCTAATCCATATTTATTAGAGCGACTCACCAAAAAAAGTGCTCGATGTACCCTCCTAAAAATGAACCTTGGACTTTTTTAAGATACCATTTTAAATATTTCGGCTCCAGCTTTGACCTCTCGTGAGCTGGACCATTTTGAAAAAGAGTCTATTTTTGCATGTTTTGTTAATTTGAGAATCTGTTTCCCTACCAACATATACAAATTGGGTATCATAAGAAAGGTTTTTTTAAGGCGCGTCCAACTGTATATACAATTTGTCCAAGGACGATCATCCATATCCTTTTATTTAAGGATTTTCTGTAAAAAAAACGGTTTTTGAATTTTTTGTTCGGCGTTGCTTGTAATAAAAATGCCAAATTAACATATTTTAATCTTTAGTCGATTTAATTAAATACGTGTTTCAGCTTTTTTGGAAATTCGCGCTAGTTTGCGTTTTGACAAAAATGCAATGGGGTGGTAACCCTTCGTTTTAAATAGGGCAATATGGGTATCAAATTTCTTCTTTTACCAAGTTCATCATCTTTGTATGTAAATAATATTATTTTTTGCAAATTAGATGCATTTTACACGGTGCTCTAGAAAATATATAAATGCAATTTTGTAGTAACTGTAATATGTTAGCGGTTTTAGTTTCTAGATCATGTATGGATAAAAATAGAACTAAAGAAAGAAAAAAAGAAATGATCCACGACTTTTTGGCGGCATATTTTTTTTCGCAATTTGTATATGTTGATACCCAATTTGTATATGTTGGTAAGGAAACAGATTCTCAAATTAACAAAACATGCAAAAATAGACTCTTTTTCAAAATGGTCCAGCTCACGAGAGGTCAAAGCTGGAGCCGAAATATTTAAAATGGTATTTAAAAAAAGTCCAAGGTTCATTTTTAGGAGGGTACATTGAGCACGAATTTTGCTTCCATACATTTTGAGTCGCTCTAATATATATAATTTCCTTATTTATGTATTCCTCTTTTTTGAGTATATTTCTAGCCCATCAGTGGGCTTTTAAAAGCTAGAAATTGACATGCATATAGTAAAACACTTAGGCCAAGTCCTGACGTAGCCGTGTTTTTGATTTTTGACCTGTGGGCGGAGAATTAAGAGAAAAAATGGGCGTGGCCGAATTAAACTGTTTAACATTTTAGCTTATACTAAAGCCACCTTATGACAGTCCTAACAATGGAGGATAGGCTGAAGTAGTCACATCTTAGATTTTCGGAATACGGTGGAGAATTGAAAGGAAAAGGGGTGTGGCAAAATTGTGTTATTTTAGATTTCAGCTAATTCTGAAGCCCCCTAAGGACCAATTAAACTAAAAATTGCCAAGCTCATGGTTCTGACGTTGGGGGTTACCTTATACTACTTTTTCTTTAAAGTAAAAATACTGTCACAAGTAGAATTTTGAGTGTTTATAATTCTTATTCGCTTTACAGTTTTATGTGTATAATATTTTAAGCTTTTCTAAAATCTTTGGAAAAAGGCTTCCTGATGATCTGGCTTAAGCCACCAGTGAATTGCGCATAAAAACTAGCTTATCCCTAAAACTTTTTTTGATAAAAATAATTTCCAACAAAAACGAAAAATAAATCATGTCAAATGTAGTAACAATCTCAATTTTTCTTATTGCATTTTATCCCAAATCTCAGAGTGTATTTGGCTCAAACTTGCTTTAATTGGTTTCTTCTAATTGGTTTGTACCAACTATCAAACATTTTCAAATAATATTATAGACACTACAAAAATGGAGAAAGCGGTTTCATACCCCTCATTTCAAAATGTAACTTTTGACTAAAAAACGTTACTTTTTTTAAAGAAAAGCGTAACTTGTTTATTTTTTTCCTGGCAACACTGGTATACATAGTCAAAACAATAATATTCTACATGTTGCAAAGTTTTCTATTTGCCGCCAAAAGTGTTACTTCATTTCAGGGATGGGACTTTAAGATTAATTTGTATATCATTAAGATATGTTTACTTAAAGTCTAGGCTAATCCTATGTTCACAGGGACAGCAATATTCGTGTTTCGCTCTCCCATTCCTGTTTCGCGCCCCAAACATGATTGAAACAACATGTTTTGCCATACAAAATTTCGAGAGCGAAACAGGTCGTTTCATTTTGAAACAGGCTGCGAAACAGGAAAAATGTACTTATTTATTATCGTTAGTTTATCAGAACTTGCTTTAAAAAATCTAAACAAATAAAAAACGTAATAAAAATTCATGTTAAATAAAGTAACGTGATAATTTTAAGATAATAATATTAATAAAAGTATTAAATAATATATTTTTCAGTTTGGCAATCTAGTTTCAAAGAGCGAAACCAGTGGTCTATATCGTCATATGAGCAAAGCATAAGTTTTGATTTGCCACTGATTTAACAATTTAATTGAATGGCTTAACTTCATATAAAATCTTTGAACTAACAAAACGTGTATGGGTATCAACCATTTTAAAATCGAAATCGAAACACATTTGTGTAATAGACTAAATTCGGGGGAAAATATTTATACTTTTTTCAGAGTGCCTTTTGTCAAAAAAAAAACTTTTTAAAACTAACGAATTAATTCCTTTTATAACGGGCAACGTTCATTAGATAAGTATGAAGAAATATTTTTTAAATTAACGAATCCACTAATTTCAGCAAGTACTTTAATATGACTGCTGATTTTAGGTTAAAAGGGTTCTATTTTCATACACAAATTGTCATATATGCAGTGTATGTATTATGCCTTTGATCCGGTGTGTGTACCATATAAAAATATTATTCCTGGACCCACCTCTTGTATACAGATCATCTTAAAATCACTTTTTTATTAATCGATCTGACGATGTCCGACCTTCCGTCTGGCTGGCTGTGCCCTTTTTCTCAAAACTACAAGTTACAAATCTACAATTAAAATACGTTAAAGGAACAATTGTACAATTTTTGTTTTTTATCATCTCACGACACCATTCACAGTAACAGCCTGACCGGCCTCATTTTAAAAAAAATACGGCCCGATGATGCCACCAGCCCATAAACCGCACCAACAGTCACTCTTTGTGGGTGCATTGGTTTTTCGACAATCACTCTTGGATTATCAATTGCCCAAATGCGGCAATTCTACTTACTGACGAATTCACTGAGGTGAAAATGTGCCTCATTACAAATCACGAAGTGCACGATATGCATTTTGATTTGAACACCAGTTTTCATAATAAGCCTGAATAACTATAACGCGTTGCTCGATTGTGTATCTTTCCGTGGTTCAAATTAGTTAGTCTGTATAAAAATACCCTTTATATATATAAATATATAAATATGATCTTTTTGCATGGCATCAAATTTGTATGTTCTGTTTGAAATATATGGATACTTTATAATGGGCATATGAAATATAGAAAAACTCAAAGAAAGCTGTAATTAAAAATTCAATTGTCGCGTATGTTCATTATTTTCAACTTTGAATAAAAGTGTGAAAGATAGTTTTCTAGTAATTTTAAGATATTTCGCGACAGTAAACACCTGTTTATAAAAATCTGACCTTTACTTTGCCAAAGACTTAATCAATATTGAAGCAAATTTCTTGATATAATAGTTTTTAATTTTGTTTTTTTTTTAACTTTAACTGTACCATTTAATTTGTTCTATAGTTCCACCATTTTCACAAAAACCAAATCGGCGAACAATAAAATAGTTTCTCTTTCAACTTATGTAAATTTTGTATTAAATCTTTATTAAGATCGCATTCGGTAATTATTCCGTAATTGCCACGAGATAGTTTTTTAATAATGAATGTTTTTATTCGGTAATATCCCTCGAAATTTTATACGTATGCACACAGAAAAAAATTGGTTGGAAAACAGTTGCAGTAAGAAAATATTTATCAAGTAATATAGTATATTACGGCAACTATTAAAAATGTGTAACTCTAACTGATTTTTAATACTAATGAATATTAATAATAAAATAATATGAAATATGATTCTTTCGATTCTGTTATTAGTTATGATCATTTATTTCAGAATTTGGGCGAGGATAGCAACCTATTGCTTCCTGCTTCGTTTGGATTTCTTAAAGGCGCGGTGTTTCAAGCTCGTCATGTTTGCCACTTATGAATTTATCCCACTGCTTTCTCAGTTCCTCATCACTGCACGCTTGTCCCACGATGTTCTCAACATTGTCTATGTTGGTCGGGTAAATAATGTATGTATGAATGTATGTGTTTTATAACATCCCTGCCGTCAAATCAGTAGCTACCCTGCGGGAAATTTGTGTCAATTGGTCCAACAGACTAGTCCTGGGATTTGTGAAAATAGAACAAGTACAAAAAGAAAGGACTCATGACCAGTGAAAGAAGAACCAATCCCTTAACTGGTTTATGAAGAACAAAAAAGTAGAAAAAGTAATGAATTTCAGAACTGTCTTCACCGGTGCTGTGACACATTTTTTGGTACTTTATAAAATTTGGTTCTTGAATTTAATTCTAGACATTGTTTTATTGAAATAATACTATTGTGTTGAAATAATACTTAATTTTAGGGACTGACACTAAGTACGTTCATGGAGAATAGACCTGTGACTGGTCAAATGGTGTCAATTGACCCCCTCCAATGACAACCCCATGTAAAAGTGATAGGTCTTATTCAAATAAAGTGTTAGAACTAGAACCGGTCTCTACCACCTACTTCGGTGTCGGTTTGCTTCCCTCTAGGGTAACTACAAAAAAAAAACCAACTTAAAGTTAGCTTGTATAGACTAACTTAAAGCCAACTACTACGCAATGCAAAATTTACATTAACCAAAGTGTATACAAACACTGTGTAGTATATTTTAAGTAGAGAGAGCCAAGTCGATTGGAAAACAAACGGCTCCAAGACCCACAAAAGTTTTAATTAATTTAGGGCCATTATTACAATATACGGAGTAGAAATTTGTAAACGATACATAAAATATCTTAATAGATATACTAACAAAAAATGGAGACTTTTGGAATTATTTTGATTTTCTATCTAATAAATCGAGAAAATGGTTTATGCAATCTTTTGTTGTGAACACCAATTGTGGGTACAGTGAAATAACTCCCAAATGAAATAAGTCCCAATGAAATAACTCCCAATGAAATAAGTCCCACGAAAAATGAAATAACGTCCCAATTTTTGGGACTTATTTCAAAATGTAAAAATAAATCCCAATAAAAATGAATTAACTTCCAATGAAATAAGTCCCAACAAAAATGAATTAACTCCCATTTTTTTGGTTTCCTTTTACAGAACGCTTTTTATTTCACAATTATATGTAAGCATATACATAATAGTAATAATAATTATAGGTATAAATTTATGTATATTATACATAATTTGATAACAAAAATTATTAAAAAAAAACTTAAACATTCATTTCATTCTAGATTCATTCATTTCTTTGATGACAAAAATAATTAAAAAATAATTAAACATTCATTTACAAAAAAAGACAGTTTTAAGAACCGTTACAAAACCATCAAAATTTACTAAAATGCAATTTTAAGAGAAATGAAATAACTCCCAACGATAAAATTGTGTTTGCAATTAAAATGAAATAAGTCCCAACTGCGATGAAATAAGTGCCAATGATAACTCCCAAATGAAATAACTCCCAACAAAAAACCTGTTGGGACTTATTTCATTTGGGAGTTATTTCATAATGAAATTACTCCTAACAAAAATTATGAAATAAGTCCCAATGCATTGGGAGTTATTTCATAATGAAATAAGTCCCAATTTGTATGGAAAATTTTTTGGGATTTATTTCATTTTTCCATTGGGACTTATTTCATTTGGGAGTTATTTCACTGTACCCCAATTGTGGGCTCCGTGCAATAACTCCCAGGTGCAATAAGTCCCAAGAAAAAAATGAAATTAGACCCAACAATTTTTCATACAAATGTGGGAGTAATTTCATTATGAAATAGCTCCCAGCTCTCTCGGTTTTATTTCATTTTTTTGGAAGTTATTTCATTTTTTGCCTGGGAGTTATTTCATAATGAAATAAAGTTCAAATGAAATAAGTCCCCGAAAAAATAAACGTGGGAGTTATTTCATTTTATTTTGAGCTTCGGTGTTATTTCATTTGCTGTGGGAGTTATTTCATTTTTTGTGGGAGTTATTTCATTTTCAATTATTTGCAATTTCTTAAAATTGTTTAACATTATATGTAAATATTCAAGTAAAACGAATACATATATAATAAATTTCTTTGGAAGTTGTTTCATTTTTTTTTTGGGTCTTATTTCATGTCTTTTCGATGGGCTGTTTTTGGAAGTTATTTCATTAATGTCTTTAGGAGTTATTTCATTATGAAATAACTTCGAAAAGTTGGGGTTTGTTTCATTTAAGACTTGGAAATTATTTCATTTATTTTGGGATTTAATTCATTGGGAGTTATTGCACTGGGACTTATTGCACCTGGGAGTTATTGCACGGAGCCCAATTGTGTGGTTATTCAGTTGCATCTATCATATATTCGTGTATAAGCATATTCTTGTTTTCTAAAAACCATACTAACAATATCTGTGGTTATAACTGATAGTGTACTAAAATTCAAATGTTGCTATCAGAAATATAATGCTAAAGCTTCGTACAGACGATGGTCAGAATCTACAATGTTGTCATTAAAATTTACTAAAAATGTCTTGCAACTGTGTGTACATTATACGCTATTTTCATTTGGCAGATGTGTTAAATTAATGAATCTGGCAATAGCACCATCCGAAAAATGACAACATTCAGGGGTGTGCTGGAAATCGCAAACGCAAGAATTTTAAAAGTCGTTTTTTAGTAAGATTTCTGTAATAAATGAATTTTATGGCAAATATTATACAAACATTTCTCTATTAAACAGACTTTTATGACAAAAATTATAAAAATTAGATTAAAAGTGTATTAAAAACAGCCTCAAAATTCTTGCGTTTTGCGTTTGCGATTTCCATCACACCCCCCATAGTAAGATCTGACCATCGTCTGTACGAAGCTTAAGCAACGAAATTTTCAGTAATTGTAACCGAATTGTGTGATAGTATATGCAACCGACGAAATTCGATTGGCGACAAATTCGGTTGTGATCACGAATCTGTTTTCTCTGTGTACATATTCTCTTGAAAATTTGGGTTTTTCGTTAAGATATGTTATTCTTGTTGATCTGGTTCTTAGAATGTGCGTGAACTGAATTTATTAATGCCCTCAATTAAAGAAGGATCAGCGTGGATGTGACTACTGATATATTTTCTATTTTTTTGTGACTACTGATATATTTTCTATCTTTTTGAAAGTTAGTTATAAAAAATACAAATCTTAAGATGTTATTTATTCCGTAAAATTAAAAAACAATTATATACCGAGGAACTATCAAAAGATAGTTCGCATGGTAATTCTATTGAAATTAAATTTCGATTTATATATGGGGGATTTCATGTCGTGACCTAACTTTTAAAACGATGTCTTCCGATTAAAATGAAATTTTCACCAAGGTTGGACTAGTTTGGACACAATTTTTCAACAAGATCGGCTAGGAACTCTCTGAGTTATAGGGTGTCAAAACTTGACATTTTGGCCGAAGTGTTTGTTCTCCTCCATGTAACTTATTACCTATTGTTCTAAGCAACATTTTTCCCATGTAGCTTAGATAGCTATTTTAATAATCTTTTGAAAAAAAGGAAAAAAAAAATGTTTGCTCAACAAAAAGCTTAAGACTTTTCCCTTAAAAGCTAAGTGGGATACGAGTGGGATATCTATCAAAATAAATGTTGTTGTAATCGGACGACATCGGTGTCAAAAGTTGGGTCACTTGACATGAAATCCCCTATATATAAATCAGAATGGTCAACCAGGATGGAAAAATAAAATGTTGTTAATCATCTTATTTTATTTTTTACTTACTTTCTCAGCGTTCCAGTCCGGGATGGACCATTGCTTCTGCCACAAGTTTCCCCCAACTATTTCTCTCTGCAGTTCTATCAACCCAGTTTAGGACATTAAGTTTTCCCAGGTCATTTAGTACGTCTGTCTTCCACCTTTTTCTGGGTCTCCCTCTTCTTCTAGACCCTTCCGGGATCTGTTCATATATCTTTTTCTCCACTCTTACTATTGTTTATTATTATAAAAAAAAAATACCTAAGGAAATTGGAATATGTTATGTTTGTATTCTATCTACATAAACTCTTTATATTTAATCAATTGTAAATTGAGTATTAAGTTGTTTGTTAAGGAAATTTTAAGATATTTATGGGAAAATACATGGTGATAATAATAAAAAAAAATATGGAAAAATCGTACGTTCGCGACCGGTACTTAAGCCAATTAAACAAAAACCAAAAGAGATATTTTATTTTGTAAATACTGGATGGAGACCTACACTTTTAAAATAAATTAATCACTTTTGAATATTCCGTTCCATTTTGCAGATTTTTACTTTTAACTGCTGTCAGCCAAAGTAGACTTATATTTTGCGTACGTTCGTGACCACATGTTCATAACTATCATTATTAAAACTTAAACTCGATGAAATCCATCTTTTGCACTAAACATAGGGCTACCCAAATGCTATCGAATCGTATCATATATATTTATAATAATAGCAAAATCTAGGAGATTTGGGTCTTTTCTTGTGTATCACACAAGTCTTATGTATTTTGAAAAAAATGCATCCCTGATAACAACTTATCATGGCAGGGTTGTATTTTACTCAAATAACGTAAGATTTGTTTGATAGTGTAAAGTACCCTTTAGTGGCACATACATTTAAAATCTCATAAAATCTTATTGCCATAACTCCACGTAAAAAACCGAAAGAACAAATATGTATTTCTATAAATTTTCCATTCTTGACTTACATCTTTTAACTTTTATGTAAGTAAATTCATACGTATAACACATGAACTTATACAGACATACATACATATGTTTATTTCAGACAAAAAGACTTTTGTGTACAAGTAGAAAACACACACCCACTAACTTATAGATTGATGACTGCACACACAAGCATAGTTCGTGTTGAATATTGCGGTAGGTTAGGTTGAAAATATTCTGCCATACAACCACCCATCATTTAATAATAATGACGAAACTGGCAAGTGACGTACGCTTTGTTGTTGAAAACAAACAAAAATGTTGCCAAACAACCTGTTGGATACTGTTTGGGGCCTTTGGGGCTCGTTAAATACAAGTTACCCCACGTGTTTCTATGCATGGAAACTATGTTGCTGCAACATGTTTAACTTAAAACATTTTTTATCATTAAACAGAACAATTTATTTTTTGATTTCAGTATTATTGCTTCGCTCGCGCCGAAAAGTCAATTTACGGAATAGAGAAAACTCATGTAACGTGTCGGGAATTTTCAAATTAAATGATTTCGTTTTAAGAAATAAGAATCAAAAATAAATCATTTAAACAAAGTTGAACGGCGCAATAAGTAACAAAATTAAAAAGAAAACAAAATTTATAACAAACAAAATTAAAAAAATCGTGTGCAAGCTCTGTTAATTAAATTGAAGTTATTATATTTCTTGGTGTAAAAATTAATAACAATAATAAAAAATACAAGTGTAAGCGCTATCTACTTTCAAACCTGTTTATATTATTTTGTATCTCCTAAATCTGTTCATGCATGTGCATACCTAAGAATTGCAATTTGAGAAATAAACTTATAAACGAATAAACCAACCAACCAACTGCACCATTTTGCATTTAAATAAACTATTCGCCTTATACCTAGTCCATGTTAATACCAAACACTAAGAAAAATACTTACATCCATACATACATATGCATGTACATGAATAAATATTCTCACGTTTATTCATATGCACAACGAGTACAATAATTTATTTATTGTGTATTTATTAACTGAAGTACATTTTAGTTGTATGATTTCTTTAAAGAAGGCACTCTACTATATTCGGGGAAGGGGCTTGTACGATTATAATTGTTATAACTAGTATTTCGTTTTGGTATCTGTGTATAGTAACAAAAGGTATGTAAATAAATATAAAACTAGCAAAGTAGCGTTGATCTCATAACCAGATCAGTCGTTCTAACAATTAAATACATACATACATACATACATATAAACAAATACAGCTGTTTTTGATTTACTAATTTTACTATACGCGATAGTTGCCAGATACAATTAAAATACAATTACGAATAATATCTAAAATTACACTATTTGGACTAATTGAATTGCATTTTTTTTATATTCACAAACAGAATTGTTTCAGCGGGGCTTTTTAGAAAAAGTGAACTTTCTTCAGTATTTTTTTTAATATTGTAAAAAGTCTCATTCGTTTTAGTTTTCAAGCATCATGTTAAATTGTTTTTTACACTTTTTGCGAAAATCTTAAACTAACAAGTAGAGCTTTTTTCCCCGGACTTTTTCGATTCCCGGGAGAGCGGGAAATTTTTTTAAATATCCCGGGATCCCGTCCATATAAATAATACAAAGTAAATTTTGGTATTAATTAATGAAAAAAAAAACGTAGGGGTACTTGTTTACAAAGAAAGTAAAAGAAATGGTTCAATACCAAAAAATTAATTGAAGATTGAAATAGGAACTTGAATTATTATTACCTCACGCCTTTATTCCCTATTATTATGCTTTTATTCAGTATTATTATGCTCTGGATACAAGACAAAAAGATAACATAAACAACAATTTAATTCATAAAACAATAATAAAAACAAAATAAAGTTAAGGTACTAAAGATATGGGATCAAAAAGTTAATTAATAAAATAAAAATAAAAGATAATAGATAAAATATTTTAAAGAAATATATAACATTTTTTAACGCCTTAGGAAATAACTTTCTGACACACTCAAAGCGCTTAGTATGTCGTCAAAAGAATATTCCTGATTTTATTTACTAATTATCATGTTTCCAAAAAATTTCGTTAATTTTTTTACCGAGGTTGGATAAATAGTTAAAAGTGCACCGTTGTAGCATGCTTCGGATTCACAATCAGAAGCAATTTTTTCTTTTTAATAAACAACGTCTATATCAATAAAAATAGCATCAACCGGGCTGCTTCTTACAAACCTTTTCATTTCAATAGATCCATTTGTAATCTTTAGGACAATGTGTTTTTCAAGTTGTATGTTGTAGTATTTTTGTTTATCACCTAATAAACATATCGCTCCTTCATTGCACAATAGTCATATCTCAAAATTTTAAGTAACTTTAGCAAAGTTTTCCTTCATGCCTTCTCGTATTATATCTCCAACTGAACCGAAGTTATAGCAAAATATATCTTTAAATCGGTACATTTTGAAAACTTTAATCGCATTTTGCCAAGATCGTTTGTTTTTGTAGATATGAATATTTTGCAATAAAGGAGCGATATGTTTAGGTATCTCCTATTTTTAAGACTTGTTCATGGACAATGAAACTTTACTGCCTGCACCTTATTTTGAATTAATGTACTTTATTAACTCTTCACTTCACTAAATATAATAATTATTAACTGTTGCACTGCCCATTCTGCTTTAAGTAGATTTATTGCATCAGGAGACATTGATTTAAATACATGTACTCACTTCTTGAAATTGATCTAATCCACAACCCATCCACAGATGCTAATTTTTAGAGAATATAAAACTAAATTTTAAAGTATAAATAGCCATTTTCTGAAATTATGAGGAATTTTTTATTTCCCGGGATCCCGCAAAAAAAATATGAATGTGCTAAATTCCCATTTTTTGAATCCCAAGAAAAACTTTGAATCTAATTTAATTTGAATCGATTTTTATAACCAATTTGTTAGACCCCTTTCAGACTCGGCAAGTTAGTTGCGCAAGTAACTTGCCGACAACAACAAAGTCTGTACAAAATTTTTTTTTCTTTACCCCGACCTTACCGCTAACGTCTAAAAACCAAGAGTTGCGCAAGAGACTTGCCGATTGTGAAAGGGGTCTTACTCTTGGGTAACAGTGATGCCAGGAGAAATTTCAAAAAATCCCTACGTGTCTATGAAAAAACTCCCTTTTTCCCTACAATCAAAAAATTTTTCCCTACACTTTTCCCTACGTTAAAAATTTATTGTTTTTAGCAACAGGCAAACAAATAAGTACCTATTTTATTAACAGTTTGTAAATATTGTAATAAAAGCGTTTATTAACTGCAAGAAAACCCAAAAATAAATGTGTATAAAATTCAATTTCAAAAATAACAATGTGTGAGAAATTAATTTTTTTTCTTTTTGGCAGAAACGCCACTATATATCCTTTAATCTAAAGACGAAACATAGTCAAACATCGTATTTGATATTTAATTTCCTCGTCTTTTGTCCTTTTTGAAGAGCTTCATCTTTTTTAAGAATACTTATTTTTAATAACTTTACGGTACTAAATAAAAGGGAAGGCTCTGCAAAATTTTTAAAAAATAAATTCTTCAGTTTCCCTGAACTAAAATATAAAAAAAATTTTCTTTTAAAAATATATCCTTCCTTATCCTTAAAAGTTTTCATTGGACATTATTTGAAAACTCAAAATTATATTGTTTTATTTCTCTTAGTTAAGAAAGGTGTGTTTTTTTACAAATTAATTTCTTTGTAAACATTTCATTAATTAGATATTCGCTTTTAATATTCGCATTCATTTTAGCGAATTAGGGTTTTTCCCGTCGCGGGAATTCCCGGGAATTTCCATTATTTTATTTCCCGTTTTCCCGGGATTTTTCTTGCGGGATCCCGGGAAATAAAAAATTCCTCATAATTTCAGAAAATAATTATTTATACTTTGAAATTTAGTTTTCTATTCTCTATAAATAAGCATCTGTGGATGGGTTGTGGATTAGATCAATTACAAGAAGTGAGTACATGTATTTAAATCAATGTCTCCTGATGCAATAAATCTACTAAAAGCAGAATGGGCAGTGCAACAGTTAATAATTATTATATTTAGTGAAGTGAAGAGTTAATAAAGTACATTAATTCAAAATAAGATGCAGGCAGTAAAGTTTCATTGTCCATGAATAAGTCTTAAAAATAGGAGATAAATAAACATATCGCTCCTTTATTGCAACAAAGTCAAATCTACAAAAACAAACGATCTTGGCAAAATGCGATTAAAGTTTTAAAAATGTACCGATTTAAAGATATATTTTGCTATAACTTCGGTTCAGTTTGAGATATAATACGAGAAGGTATGAAGGAAAACTTTGCTAAAGTTACTTAAAATTTTGAGATATGACTATGATGCAATGAAGGAGCGATATGTTAACTAGGTGATAAGCACAAATTTTCAATTTTAATTTGTGTTGGTTTATATACCCGTGAAGTGCGGGTAAACCGAAATAAAATAACATTTTGGAAACTCGTGTAAGATACTACAACATACAACTTGAAAAACACATTGTCCTAAAGATTACAAATGGACCTATTGAAATGAAAAGGTTTGGAAGAAGCAGTCCGGTTGATGCTATTTTTGCATCAACCTTGACATACATTTGACTGATATAGACGTTGTTTATAAAAAAGAAAAAATTGCTTCTGATTGTGAATCCGAAGCATGCTACAACGGTGCACTTTTAACTATTTGTCCAACCTCGGTAAAAAATGAACGAAATTTTTCGGAAACATGATAATTAGTAAATAAAATCAGGAATTTACTTTTTGACGACTTACAAAGCGCTTTGAGTGTGTCAGAAAGTTATTTCCTAATCCATTAAAAAATGTTATATATTTCTTTAAAGTATTTTATCTATTTTATTAATTAACTTTTTGATTTCATATCTTGAGTACCTCAATTTTTATTTTGTTTTTATTATTGTTTTATGAATTAAATTGTTTTGTTTATGTTATCTTTTTATCTTGTGTTCAGAGCATAATAATACTGAATAAAAGCATAATAATAGGGAATAAAGGCGTGAGGTAATAATAATTCAAGTTCCTATTTCTATCTTCAATTAATTTTTTAGTATTGAACCATTTCATTTACTTTCTTTGTAAACAAGTTCCCCTACGTTTTTTTTTCATTAATTAATACCAAAATTTACTTTGTATTATTTATATGGAACGGGACCCCGGGATCCCGGGATATTTAAAAAAATTTCCCGCTCTCCCGGGAATGGAAAAAGTCTGGGAAAAAAAACTCTAGTGCGAATACAAATAGCAAATATAGAAGAATAGTTTGCAAATGAGAACGAAAATATTCGTCGCTTCCAAATTATGTATTAGGTTGTATATTACTTTGGCAATTTTTCCAGATTGCCAGGCTCTAAGGACTTATAGTATAGGGGTTCTGTTAAAAAAATACTACATCTGTACTTTGGTGCTATTGTATATGAAAAATTTTAATTTTTAAATGGAAATAAGACGAATATTAACGAATTTTTAGAAAATATATTCAAAATGAAATAAAATTTTGAAAATTCCCTACATTTGCCTTAAAATAAAACATCTGTCCTTTTTTTTCCTACGCTTGAAATTTTCCGAAAAAATCCCTACAAAAAGGGAAAATTCCCTACTGTTGGCATCACTGGTGGGTAATTAAAATTTTGTTGACAAAGGGTGTAGAAAGACATGTTTGTCGTCTACAAATCTCAAAGTCATGCCTCCCATAAGCAAAAAAGTAATAACAAAAATTTCTAATTTAATGTCAGAATTTCGTTGAATCCATAGGATTAAGTTTCAGGACTGACTACCACAAAATCTAAGAAATAAATTAATAACAAAAAGTAGAATGAAAACTAGAATTAACCATAAAGACGGCAAAACTCAAATTAAGTGCTTCTATTGAACTTAGAGGCATACTGCATTATATTTGTCAGGGCTGTGAAGTCGTCAAAAAATAGTTCTAACTTCGACTACAATTTCATACAATTCAGGGCTTGGCTTTATCGCTGCAATGACAAACTTAAATAACTTAAAACCGTGTCATGAATGGTAATGTTAACTTATCTTGTTACATAAAACCCTCAAAATAGAAAAATAACGGAGACAAAATATCTAGATTGACTAAAAAATAGGCAAATTGCCATTACTTAACGCGCTGTCAAAATCGGATTTTAAAATTGCAAAGCGTTGATGCCGCGCTATTTGCGTTAGCTTCATACATTTTGTATGAGCATGAGAATTTTTGCCTGATAGAAAACGCTTTACGCTCTGGTTGAAGTTGTTCTGCTTGCAGCCAATGGTCAAACATCAATCTTTAAACCAAATTGTATTTATCCTTTGGTAGATCGACATTTGTTTTGAAAGATTTAAATACAAATTGCTTATTTATAAGCGTGTGTTCTTGTAATAAAAACCAAAATACAATTCAAAATACTACAAAAAAAAGTTCAGCTTAAAAAGTAATTAGCAATATGGCAGTATTATAAATATTATATAATATTCATCATCGCACAGCCTAAACGCCTGAAGCTAAAAATTTGAAATTTGGACCGGAGTGGGTCTCTCCCCAAATCGATCCACTAAGACGGGATTTTTGGAAATTCGAATGTTTAGGGGTTAAAAAAGAGATACAAAAAACTGTAATACTTATCGTTGTTCTTTAGAAAAATAAGCGGACAGGTGTCTGGTACTTTTTTGAAATTCGGCTCTTTTAGGGAGAAAACGGGTAAAATCTGAATTTTGGTACTTTTTTGTCACGCCATTTATCTTTCGTACCAATAAACCTAGAAATAAAGTTTATACTACATTCGAAACTTATCAAAAAATACGAATACAAATTTGGTACTTTTTCCAAATTCGAACGTCTAAGTAGTGAAAATCGTAACTATTTTTGGTACTTTTTTACAAAACATTTTTTTCCATTCATTGACACATTCGTACTAAATTATAGGCCCCCACTACAATACTGCAATTTTTGATACTTCAATGGGGGGAAAATAGTACCAAAATGGGAAATACGGGAAATTTATTATCTTTCTTTAGCTTTTTGGTTCTACAACTGGTATATTTTTAATTATCGTTAATATTGGACCTTAAAGTATAAAATTCAAGATGCAATGTCCTGAGTGGATACGAATCTATGAGATAACTTTTTGGTACTGTTTTGTTCTTTAACTGGTACTTATTGAATTTCTGTAAATATTGGACCTAGAAACAAAAAATTCAAGATGCAAAAAGGATCACATGAGAAATTAACTTTCTTTCATTTGCTTTTGTGTTCTACGAGTGGTACTTTTTGAATTTTCTATAATATTAAACTCAGAAACACAAAATTATAGGTGATTATAAACATATGAGATGAAAAATGTGGGAACTTCCTTGTTAAAACCTAGGAACATTAACTTTGCCATATAAATATGTTCATGAAAGAAAAAGGAGACGCTAACGAAGTGCGGGTTAAATGCTAGTATACATATATTTTTATAACGATGTCATCTCTGGTGATATTTCGAACTAATTGAAAAGACAATGGTACTTAAAGGGCCCTAAAATTATAAGTTGCAAAGGTTCTTCAACGTCACGATTTATTAATCACCTTTAATTAGACCACAATATTGACATAAATATACGCCAAGTAAAACCTGACCCTGTTCCAAGTAGTTCTTAAGAGACTGCAAATAATACTTTACTAAAATATGCTGCCAAAAATGAATGTAGACTCTTGAGTAGTTCTAGCATATCTTCATGCTTAACATTACTAGATACTGGAGTAATCAACGATATGGGAAAATTCATCAGTTTTATATATTAAAACACCAAGAACTTATAACAAAATTGAAGGAATCAAACAATGTCGTGGCAGTTTTAAATTGTGATCGACGAATTGACAGATATTTTATATAAAAAACAAGTTCGTATTACTATTCGTTTCTATGTATAATTCTGAAGCAAAATCATTTGAAATATATAATCATGGCTAAGAGATTTTGTTTGCAACTTTTCAAAAATATGGTTGAAGTTTACTGATTCATTCATATTGACATGCTTAACCATCAACAAATTAAAACTCATTTAAAATAAATTTTTGAGAAAACCTCAAATAATAAATTTATTAAATTCCTATAATATTGTAAAACCAAAGTTTTTCAATGTCTACACCTATTAAATATTTGACGTCCAAAACGTAACCACTAGTTTTCTGAAAGAATTGTTTCCTTTGCAAAACGTTTGGCTAGAGCAAACATTATTAAACAGTTTATAAATTACATCATACAATTATCATCTAAGGAATAAAGGGTAGTTAATAAATAGAAATTGTTGAAAATAAAGCTTAAGTTTGATAAATTTACTGGTCACGCTTTTTGTGGATTTTATCTTCAAATATTTGTTAGGTCTGAACATACCATAAGTCATATTTATGTATTTTTTTGGTTCCTTACCTTCGTAAAATGTTTTGTTTTTATTCAAGTTAATTTGATTTTTGTATTTTTATGTATTCGAATTAAAACCGGTTAACCGGTTATTTTTAAAATTCCAACCGAAACCCGGTTTCTTAAAAATAGCAGCTATTCGAAATATTCGAAAACCGGTTTTTTAAAAAAGTTATTATTTTTTAAAAGTTATTTTGGAAAATATAAGAAAATTTTTTTTTGCCGAAAAAAATGGTAGTTGGAGACTTGTGTGTACTTCTACTCCGAAACCAAAACCCCCAACTCAGACTCAGGGCTGATATTTTTACTGTATTATGTGTAACAGTAACCAGTGATATTTTACTGATAACTGAAAAACCTTTGCTGCTTACAGAAAAAGTGCAGTATTCAGAAAATTTAAGAAAGAATAATTTTAATAAAAAAAGTTTTAATCAATGTTACTGAAAAATTTTCAGTAAGCAGTAAATTTCAAATTTTTAATGCACTATTAATATACTGCAGTATGCCCATGTTGGCGTAAAAATACAAATATAAATTTGTTTCTTAAGGTTTGAAAAATCGTGTATTATTTTGTATAGTAAAACAAACTTGCGAAATATCTCTTTTAATAAAATTTCACGGAAGAAAAAAATTTGTGTGCGTTGGGAACTGAAAATGTCCAGAAAATTAGAAACCACATCAATATGTAAAGGGTTTTATTTATTTTTAGATGTACGCGTTTTTAAGGATAAAAAAAAACCTTTTTTGACATTGTTGAACTCGATATTTAAACGAACACCATACAAGTTCTTTCGGGAAAAGAGTCTTTGTAATCTTAAACCATCTTATCCCCCCACATGAACGCATTCACATTTAACTAAATGGTACGTGAAAAGTATGGCATTATTTTTATACCTACATACATCCGGAAAGTAATTAGTACTAAAAATTAAAGAAAAGTGATTACACATTTCACTTCAAAATGGTTAAATGTTACCATTTTTAAAGGGTTACCAGTTACCATAGCGCTTATAAGAAACAAAATAAATATCATTGTAAAAAGAGAAGAGAATAAGAGTGTACTAAGCAGCGTTTAAAAAACTGCAGTCAAATTAGAAAAACTGCCATTTCATCCACTTCATCATTTGTCATTAGCCAAAGAAAAACTGTTGCTTTACTTCCGATTCATTAAATATAAACAGTCGCTGTCAAACACTCAAAAACCGAAAAGTTGCACACAATTTTTTTTTTATTGTCCGACAGTTTTTGGTTTCGACTGCAGTTTTTTCAACCCTGGTACTAAGTGTGCCATTCCGTGCGAAACCTTTTTGTAATTCATCTCAGACCCCACAAAATATATATATTCGGACTCTTGAGTAAATCTAAGTCGATTTAGCTGTGTCCGTCTGTCTGTCCGTGTGTCCGTCTGTTGAAAACACGCTCACTTTCGAAAGTACCAAATGTGGAGAAACCACAGCCTTAAAATTTGATAATTTTGTTTCAAAAACTAACATAAATAATGGTATAATTCACGGATTGATATAAGCTTTTGCATTAATTCCATATATATTACTAGAAATCGTATTGCTAAATTTCGTGTAGATCGGAACATAATTTACCAAAGGCCCCACACACAGCCTACTCTCCATATAATGCCCACTCTGGGAAATTATTTGAATACGCCTAAAATAATATCAGATATATATCCAATTAAGCCCGGAAATAATACCATTAATTTTGTAATAATCGGTCCTTAATTTACCTTATGTCCCATATCAAGCAGCCTTTTAAAAATACCTTTTTCTTTACGCAGATGACATTGTCATTTTGGCCGATTCCCCAAGTGAACTGCAAACCATGATTGATGTCTTAAGGTCAATTTGGAAAAATCAAAGATAGTTGTTTTTCGTAGTGGTGTAAGAATATCCAAAATTATTAAGTGGAATTTTGGAGAACGTAACATAGAAATTGTCAATAACTACAGATATCTGGGAATGGATATCAATTTTAATTTATCTTTTACAAAGCACTTAGGAAACAAATTAACAACTGCGAAAATGGCGATTGCATCAACATGGTCAAAATATGTAAGTCATCCTAAGATATCGAACAACAATAAACTTAAAATTTTCGTCGCTGCTTCCCGATCTATAATGTTTTACAGTGCTCAAATTTGTGGTTTTAAAAAATATGATGAAGTAGTAAAATTATTTCGATATTTCATAAAGAAAATGTTAATTTTACCATATAATACGCCAACTGCTCTAAACTCACTGTATATTGATACCTTAAGGCTACATTTTTCTTACATTAATAGAGCTCTACAACTGCCTGAGCAAAGATTACCACGAATGTTAGCTGAAAGAATTATTACAATGAAAACCTTTTGGGCTGAGGAGTGGGTAAATATAAGTCAAAAAATTCAAGGAGGGTATTCACGTCACAAGTTGCACCCTTGCGAAAAATGAAAAGTGCAAAAATATAACAACAACCACACAGACAATTAGTTGTGCGTAAATAATTGTCTTTGTGGTTGTTGTTATGTTTTTGCACATTTGCTTTTTTGCAAGGGTGCAAATTGTGACGTGGATACCCTTAATATGTTCCTGAAAATGCTACTAAACCCCTGTGTGAATACTGGAAACCAATACTTGAACTTTTAAAGACAATGGAAAGGGAAGATCTTATATCTAATGCAAGAGGCTCCTAATTTCATGATTTGTATCCGCAATTAATTAACTTTTAGCACAAATCCTATTTTTACTTCAGAATTTTCGTCGCGTGCTACAAGTCTAATAATCAGAGTACGTGGAGGTCTTCTTGATTTAAATAGTAGAGCATTTAGACGTAATTCTGTTGGCTTATGTACCCTTTGTAATCTGGATGAATCCGAAAATACGTTTCACTTCTTAGGAGTTTGTCATATTTTTAATGAGTTCCGGGTTAAATATTTTAGTAAAACATTTTTGGATATGAACGATGTAGTAAATATACTTAATGGCAATGATAATAATTACTATAGTTTATACAAATATTTAGAGAATTTGTTTAAAATACAGAAAACTTATACTAAATGAATTCAATTAAATTCCTTTAAAATTTATTATTAATTTTAATGTACAAGTTATTCTTTTTTATATAATCAGTTTAAAATTTGGTAGAACCAAAGTTAATTTGCTTATAATTAATTAAATTAAAATCAGCTTTAAAATGCCATTCTGGCTCGCAACTATTATAGTTAAAGCCAAATATAGATGCATATAACCTAAATAAATTTTATTACTTATTTTTGTAAATATTTATAAAAATATCTATTAAATAAATAAACAAAAAAAATATGTAATAGCTGATTTGTAACGCAAATAGTAGCGAAGAAAGCTACTAAATAATGAGTGCAAGAAGCTTTTCGTTTCGAACAAACAATTTTTTTTTATGAAAGTAGGATTTAAACAAATTATTAAGATATTTTTTTCGGCATTGGTTTATAGATTTCGAAAATATAGAATTTGTGGAAAAACAGATATGAAACAGAATTCTGAAGTAATTATTGAGTTTATTTAAAAGTAATTTCAATTTTTGGGAATACAAAATTTTAATTTCAAAAGATTTTGTTATTCGTGCTTAATTCCCAGTTTTTATTGTTGATAAAAACACTTGAAATTTATTGTTGATGGGATAAGCTATTCCTATGCGCATTTCACTGGTTGCTTAGGCCAGATCATCAGGAAACTTCATCCATAAAGATTTTAGAAAAACTAAAGATATTAAACCAAATAAAACTGTTAAGCGAATAAGACTTATAGCAACTTATAGAAATGCGCATAGGAATAGCTTATCCCATCAACAATAAATTTCAAGTGTTTTTATCAATAATAAAAACTGGGAATTAAGCACGAATAACAAAATCTTTTGAAATTAAAATTTTGTATTCCCAAAAATTGAAATTACTTTTTGATAATAAACAGGCAAGTGCACGGCCTAAAAAAACACTTAATTGACAACATCTTTTGTAAGTTGTTGTTGTTTTTATTTTGTTTTTCTTAACCTACTTACAACTACAATTAATGTTGAGAGAATTTCAACTAATTGTAGTGGGGAATGTAAGATGAGATAAACCCACTGTTTATTGTTGATGTGTTTTGTTTAAACTTTGATATTATTACAAGTAGAACTGTTGCTATAAGTTTATTCGCTTAACAGTTTTATTTGGTTTAATATCTTTAGTTTTTCTAAAATCTTTATGGATGAAGTTTCCTGATGATCTGGCCTAAGCAACCAGTGAAATGCGCATAGGAATAGCTTATCCCATCAACAATAAATTTCAAGTGTTTTTATCAATAATAAAAACTGGGAATTAAGCACGAATAACAAAATCTTTTGAAATTTATTTAAAATATTTAAATTTTTACAAAATTCGATCGCTAAATTACCATTTTAACACTACAGTATTTTGTGTTTGCTTGTTTCCCTTGGCTTTTAAAATGTCTTTGAAATATGGCAATACTGCGTGATTTTAGTTGTTTTGGGGGCCTGCTTGTTCACTACTTTTAATCATTTTGTTTTACACTACTTTATATTCAAATTCTTAAACTAAAAGACATTTTATTTTTAAATGAAATAAAAATACATTACAAATATGTATTACCTACGCACACACTGTCTCCCAATCAGCATTTTGTACAATTAATGCTAGGAACACAACTGGGACGAATGACGAATTCTTGGCCACGTATACTCGTCGCCAAAAATTAAACAAATTTGTGTATACGAAAAAATGTTCACAAAATCATGGCGTCGGCCGATATTCAAATGCGGTGACTTTGCAATAAATTTATTTCCATTTCATATGCCGGCGAACGACAAACAAATAAGTAGCAGGTGACCATGTTTGGTTTTAGTTTTCAAGTGTTTAAGTAAATATAGTAACTTTGTACTTTAGAAATTGTTTTGTGTTATTATTCTATAGCATTTAAAATAATTATAAGTAGTAACCTATAAGAACATATTTTAGTTGTTTGCTAAGGTTTATTATTCAGTATTATTTTTTTAATATGGTCATACTATTTCCCTCGGTTTGCACAAACAGCAAACAACTTTCTCAATTATAAAAGCTATAATTTATTTGTCGCTACAATTCGTCGTGAATTTACTCAGCGAATTTTTACTGAAAAATTCGTCTGTAGGGCGAAATTTGCGTTCGTCCCAGTTGTGTTCCTAGCCTAAATATTATATTTTTGACTTCCCTGCATGATTTAAAAACTTACAAGCTTATTTTCTGATTATAAAAGATGGCTTTGTTGCAGATATTAACATAAATTGGTGACAGATGCAACGCCCTAACATTTTGTGAAGATGGGTCCATAATTCAACATACGTCCTTCCAAAAAAATTTTTAAGATTCATTAAATTAAAAAAAAAATTGTATTACTGTATTGAAATTTGATCTAATTAAAGTTTTTTTTTAATAGTTTTAACATTTGTGATGAACGATCCATAATAAACGATAGTTTCAATATAAAATCCCCTCCTGAAATTACTCAAAATACGTCTAAAAATATTTCTGGAACAAATCAGGATATTTTATTTATATTAAACAAGGAATTATAGGTCAGATGCCAGTACCCATGTTTTGTAACTTTGGTGAGAACTTCTCGCCTCGAAAAGAAGTGAAACAAAATATTCCATCGTTTCTCGAAAAGTGATGAAAAAGATTGTCTGTAAATTTCGAAAGCAATTAAAATAGATTACGTCGTTACGTTGTAAATATCATAATATTCTTCTCAAAGCCGATGGGAAATTACAGACGGTGAGATCGCTAAAATTTACTAAAATTGAAAAATGTTCAACGACGGTGTCGAAAAAACAGCCGTCGGCTATATATGCCTAGAACAAAATATTCTTATAAGAATATATTATTATTCTTTGCATTTTGCATGTTTTTGAATGTTAAAATTTTTTTCTCGCCTCGTTTTTATTCGTGAGTTTATTTAACAGTTCAAAGCGGGAGCTTTCTCACAGAAAAACATACTTTTTTTAGTCAAAGTGAATAAATATTCAAGGCACAGAGTGAAATACAAAGTGAAATTTAACAAGTAAGATTGCTTTATTCGTCGAATCATATATACCCATGGTGCAATAGGAACAGAAAGCTATAAAAGGTGATTTTTTATGAACTAAGTTGTTCGGGCTGGCAGCACTGGTTGGTAATTGTGTCCAAACTACATCTGTGAAAGTGAAAAGTGTTGGGTATACTCTGCCATTCCATGGAGAGACTCAAAAAGAGCAACGACTGCAAATCGTTAAAATTTATTAGCAAAATTCAGCTCGAAGGAAATCCACTGTTTTATCGAAAAATTGTGTTCAACGACAGTTTGGTGTGGTTTATGGGCTGGTGGCATCATCGGTTCATTTTTCTTCAAAGACGACCGTGGAAGAAACGTTACCGTCAACGGCGAACGATATCGAGCCATGATACACGACTTTTTTTGCCCCAATTGGCTGAGTTGGACTTGGTTGATATATGGTTTCAACAAGACGGTGCCACATGCCGCACAGCGCGTGAAACAATGGACATATTGAAGGATGAACTTGGAGAGCAGTTTATCTCTCGAAATGGCCCTGTTAGTTGGCCGCCAAGATCATGTGATTTGACGCCTCTTGAATATTTCTTGTAGGGTTATGTGAAGTCGTTGGTCTATGTGGACAAGCCAAACACGATTGAAGCCTAAGAGTATAACATAACACGTGTTATTCATGGAATACAGGCCGAAATGATCGAAAAAGTGGTGCAAAATTGGACCTTGCGAATGGACCATTTGAACCGGAGTCGCGGGCAACATTTACATGGAATTTTTTTTAAAAAGTAAATGGCAAAGACCAATTTATCGATTCCAATAAAAATTTTTAATATATGATGCAAATTCGAGTGTTTTATTAGATTTTTAAAAAAACTACGCTTAAAAAATCACCCATTATAAATGAATACCACCCACTTTTTTTCGATATCTTGTATTGGTATCGAGGCTATTTTTACTTAATTTTTTAACTTTTACAGTTATTGATTTATTATGCTGGAAGCTGCCAAGCCCACGTATCCAAAAACACCCAGCTCTGCGTACCAAATTTGGAAAATTTTTCTCTTACCGTTCTTAAGATATAAATAAATACATTTGTAGTTAAGCTCACTTCTCCAAGACGCTTGTATCTAATTTCTAAACTTTGGTTCTTGCCGTTCTCCAGATATACAGAAAAATTAAGACAACAAGGAATTTATGGTAAAATTAGAGGCATTCGTGGTTGTTTGCTCATATCTACCACACTTATGGGCCGATTTCAATAGCAAACTTTAATGGAGTATGTGTGACATAAATATTTATATAACAACCTAGTCCCCATAGTTATTTGGAAAACCTATTTTACCATTCAGACGGACATAAATCAACTTCGCTTCTCATAAGAAACCAGAATAAATATACTTTATAAGGTATTAGATCATTAATGTAGAAATTTCAAGCGGAATGATAAACTATATAACCCCTTTCCGCCTGTGGTTAAGGGTACCAAATTCAATATCTGTACTCTTTTCACACATTTGAAATTGTATGAAAGTACACATTTATTTGTTAACGCTTTCCTATGCAATTATAATTTTTACTTTGTTTTATAATTTACACAAATAATATACTTCAAAAATTATTATTATTTATGTATTACGATGAATAAACTTTAATTTTTAGAAATAAAATTTAATTCTTTGAAGTTTCTTCTTATTTTATTCTTTAATTCAAAAAACGTTTAGGTATTGAATAGTATTGCGTCAATACTTTAAAAGTATCGATAATTCACAAGTATCGACATTTTACGACACCAGTTTAAACCCTCGCAATCCAAATTATATCTTTATTCGTAAGAAAACAACTAATCATATTGTCGATGTTTGAATAAATGGTAAAAAATGAGTTTTGTAAATGCTGCCAAAAACCTTGGACTGATTTTAATTAGCATTTAGTGAACTGGGCAAACCATGTAAACACACTCATGGGTCCGAGGTACACAGCATTATACTCCTTTTAAAATACGACAACTTGGTTCTATTTCAATCTACGGCTGTGAACTTTTTGCAAGCTGCGAATCATTTTACAAAGAAATGCTAAACGATTTATACGACAATATTTAAGTGGCTCCACGAAAAGCCCCCCAATGAAATAACGCCCAGGAAATAACCCCCAATGAAATAAACCCCAAAAAATAGGAAATAACACCCAAAAACAGTGAATGAAATAACATCGAAAAATAAATGAAATAAACCCTAAAGCGAAAACGAAACAACCCCCTAATATTTGGGAGTTATTTCATATGAAATAACACGCAATGATGAAAATGAAATAACCCCCAATGAAATAAGCCCCATCAGCAACAAAAATGAAATTATGCCCAAAATTCATAAAAGAGTCAGTTTCACCAAGGATTTCATGAAGTCAATATGAACCAACAGCAAAGTCGCAAAAAATGAAATAACCCCCGAATAACAAATGAAATAACACCCAAATTATGCACGCTATGAAACAAGCCCCGAATTTTAAAAATTTGTTGGGTATTATTTCATTGGAGATTATTTCATAATTTGAAAACCCCAAATGAGGAATAAAATAATTCCCCAAAAAAAATGAAAAAGGGCCCAAAAAAATTGGGAGTTATTTCATATGAAATAACACCCAAAAATGTATGAAAAAAATTTGGGGAATATTTCATTTCTCGTTTGGGCGTTATTTCATTGGGGGGCTTTTCGTGGAGCCATTTAAGTTATGTATAGGGACTGAAAATATAGATCATGTTTCCTAATTTTCTTCGAAACTATATGGAGTTTCGTTTAAAAATCTTCTTAACATACGTGTGCTTTTGTGTTTGCATAAAATCATTTATTCGGAAATGCCACAAAATATTATTGGTAAAAACAGGTGTGGCAGCTTAGTGAGGGGAAAAAGGATTATTATTCCTTTACACCGTCCTCTTGTATCCGCCGTAGAGTAGGCCGTAAGGTCGAAATCCACTTAAATTTTTCACCATACACTTTCCACCTGCAGTGTATTAAAACATATAAACATTTTGTATTTTCACAAATAAACAACACACAAATAAATTTTTATTGTTCAACAAATTAAAGTTTATTCATTTGATTTTTCTTTCTTTTCAAGGGCAGGGAAATCCTTTAGTTTTTAAACTTTAACTGCACTTACAAAACGACACTTAGTGTTTTTTTAACTGAACTTTCAAATGCTAGCTTGGATATTTCATGTTTAAAATATAAATAAATATGTACACAAATATGTAAATATATTTAAATATTGTTTATATTTTTATTATAATCTCTCGCTGCCCACATTTCAGTGATAACAAATTGTATTTAAAACATAAAAAGTCTACATTTACTTTTAGCTTTCGGAAATCACTACGTTCGTCGAAAAACTTAATTCTTAATTTAATAACACGATTAAAGACATAAATATAGATAACACATGTGAATATTAAATTTATAACTGTCTGTGGTATTTTTATGTAATAAACTAAAACCATATGAACTCTTTCACAATTTATTTACAAAACACCTGAAAACAAATTTTAATGGTTTATATTTTTTTATATTGTTGTTTATTGCCCAAAAAAACCATAGAACGATATGATAGCGAAAACGAATATAATATTTTACTGCGATTTTAATATAATATACTATTATTTAAAACGATATCGTTACGATATCACTTTTTCCAAATATTTTCATTAAAATAAAAGCAAACATTTTAAAAATATATAAAAAATGATTAAAATATTGAAAATTATTTTAACAATTAAAAAAAACTAAAAAAATTAAAAGTTGCCACAAAAGATAAGATAAGATGAGAATAAATTGCGAATTATCTTTATATAAATATTATAAAAAACTAGCGGTAATATCTTTTAAATTTGAAGATGAATTAAAATTTTTTAATTGTTAAAGTTTTAGCTACAGATCATTTTTAATATCTTTTGGGAGAATAATTTGTTTATTGCAAGAGAAAGCATATCGAATAAATACATACACCTTTAAAATTTAAAACTCTTAAAAGCTAAAGTTTTTTCAAAATGCGATTTCACTATCGTTATTATTGAAACTTATGATATCGAAAACGATATCGTAATTAAGTGGAATAACGGTATTATATGAAAAGGTACAATTTAGTCCCTCAATCGTTTCGACTCAAAAACGATTATCACTTTTTATACTTTATATCACCTGTATGATATCAATATCATTGCAATATCGCTTGGTTTATTGAAGATTAAGGTTTAATTTTTTATATACAAATTTAAACCATTTATTTTATTACTAAAGAAGTTTTAGATTTTTGTTAAAATGTATGAATTTTTTTTAGTTTACATGTCAACTCCAGTACCGATGTTCTGTAACTTTAGTGAGAACTTCTCGCATCGAAAAGATGTGAAACAAAATATTCCATCGTTTCTCGAAAAGTGAGAAAGATGTGTGTCTGTAACTCATGTCGAAAACTTTTAAAAGAGATTACGTCGTTACGTTATAAATGTCATAACATTGTACTTGAAGCCGATGTGATTGCAGGCGTTGAGAACGCCAGTCACACATATCGTGGACGGCGACCGAAATTTACCATAATTGAAAAATCTTTAACGACGGGGGCAAAAATACAACCGTCGGCTATACCAAATAATGTAAATTGCGACTTTAATGTTTGTTGTTTGCAAACAAGCTTTGAAAAAAGTTCGTATATTTTATAAAAATTTTAAAAGCAAAATAATTAAACAATGAAAAAATGTGCAACGAACAAAATATTATTATTATTATTCTTTGTATTTTGCATTTTTTATTGTTTTATAGGGTTAAAATTTTTTCTCGCCCCATTTTTATTCGTGAGTTTATTTGACAGTTCAAAGCGGGAACTTTTCTCACGAAAATGTTACAGACACACTTTTTCTCTAATGCTATGTTCACATTTGGCTTGTTAAACGCGTTTAAGCAGTTCGAACGTGATTAAGCTCTAATCACTTCAAAATCGATCACTTCAAATTGACATGATTACAACTAAATCACTTTATAAATCACATAGAATCCACTGAACATACCTCAAATGTAGAATCGCCAACATGATCGTGTACAACCGGCCACAATTTCTGCTTAATGTTTTTATTTCTTTCCTTAAATAATTCATAAATTTTCACAATTTCATCAGTAAAATGATTAAATTAATCTTCTGATAACTTTATATAAGTGTTTTTATCCATTTTTAATACTTTAAAGAAATTTGTTTGTTGTGTTTTTTTTCTTAATCATGTGTCATCTTAATCATCTGAAATGTAATGTGAACGGCTTTGATTAGCTAAAACGCGTTTAAAAACCTAAGTGTGAACTTAGCATAAATTGGCGAGTTATATCCTTACGTGACAGCTTGTACTCGGCAGAAAAAAGTCACAGACACAGTTTAGTGAGAAAAACAGCTGTTTGTCAATATATGGCATTTTTGTTTTATTTCACACATTTCAATCGAAAAGTTTTTCAATGCGAGAGGGACAGAACATGGGCACAGAATATCTACATATACATATCTATTATTTAATTTTTTTTCACTTTATGTGGTACTTACTACCAGTTAATATGTGTCAAAGTGTATTTCTGTATTGAAATTAAATCCAATTTACTTATTTTTTAAACTACAAATCACTCTAGCGAATTTTGTGACTCATAATTTACCAAAGGTCCAACATAAAATCCCCACCTAAAATTAATCACTTTAATACGCTCAAATTTAAATAAATCACGTTATTTTATTTAAATTAGTCATATTATTTTATTAAGCAGACTTAATGACCTCAGTTTTTATAAAGATTAACCCACGTTTAGTAAGGAAAATTATCATACAAAATTTCTTTTTGGAATCTTAATCTTAAAATATTTTTATGAATACAGGCATAATAATTTGTAGATCCAATTTAAAGCACACTCCAGAATTATTCGAGCCCTCGGTGCAGGGCTATAATTAATTGACAAAACCGAGACTAGCGTTTTTACTTGTTTATATTTAAAATATCAAAAAGCACGATTTAAAAAGAAGGGAATGAAAACCTTTTACTGTTAACGTTTTAAAGATATATTTTCTTTATACCCGCACCACAATATTTGAGAGGGTATTGTGCGATTGTGCTGATGTGTGTAACACCTTTTACCGATCGATTAAGAATCTCTTTTTGAATCAACGTAACTCTGCCCGTCCGTCCGTAAGGAGTGGTCCTAAATCATTCAAAGTTGGTACAGTACGTACACTTTCTAGAATAAACAATAGATGCATATCATAAATTGTATGACCGACCTCCATTATTTTTTTGATCTTAACATTATCTCAAACATACTTGCCCTCTATCTCCAATTCTTAAGGGTGCTCCCATACAAATATTGCGGCTTATTAAAATTTTAAAATTAATATAAATTTTTCAACTCTTGTGAATACAATCAAAAGTTGGTAACAGATTTTAATCATTTATGGCTTGTTTTGTGTGCAATTTCGTTTTTATACGTCTGGAAAATTAGAAGCCTAGTTGCATTTTTTTTAAAAAACTAAAATTTTTAAAATTTTGATAAAAAAAATAAATTTTTAAAGTTTTACCTTTCTTAACGCATATGAAAAAAACTTGTGCGGAATATCTATGAAATAATGTTGATAGAGTTCTTCTCTGTTCATTTTGTGAAAAAGTTCCGAAATGTTTCTAGCAACATTTTTTACAACTGCGAAATAATGTAAGCTGCACTTATTTCACGTGGAATTTTAAGCAAAAGCAAAAAAGTATGAACTTATTTTTAAATAAAGCCTAGTACTCTGTTCAAATTTGTAAAAAATGATTAGCAACATTTATTATTTCACACGAAAATTTTGACATGTATCAATGTTACCTATCTTGCGAGTTTGTACAATTTGACGTTTTGATTCCTGTAAAGTATGCGACATTGTTTTGCGTATGTAAACAAATCCCACATGTATTTTACTAAAATTTATTTTTTTTTAATAAAAAAGAAAGTCAATATATATAAAAAACTGTTACCGGTTGTGTTATATTAATTTTTTATTTCTTATTAAATAATCAGTTCATATTTTTTTGCTTGTGCTTAAAATTCCACGTGAAATAAGTGCAGCTTACATTATTTCGCAGTTGTAAAAATATGTTGCCAGAAACATTTCGGAACTTTTTCACAAAATAAACAGAGTACAACTCTATCAACATTATTTCATAGATATTCCGCAAAAGTTTTTTTCATATGCGTTTTGACAGCATTTCACGTGAAATGTTGAACAGAGTACCAGGCTTAAGAAAAAAAATTAAAATTACACAACCTGTAACAGGTTCTTATTCATATTTACTTTCTTTTTTATAAAATTTTTTATTTAAAAAAATATTTTTTAGTAAAATACATGTGGGGTTTGTTTACATACGCAAAACAATGTCGCATACTTTGAAGGAATAAAAACGTCAAATTGTACAAACTTGCAAGATGGGTAACATTAATACATGTCAAAATTTTCGTGTGAAATAATCAATGTTGCTCAACATTTTTCACAAATTTGAACAGAGTACTAGGCTTTAAAGGAAATTTTATTGCGGAATTAATTTAGTAATTTTAATAAACTCACCCGTTTTTAAGTTACGCGAATATATGCTGTGCAACCTCCTCCATCACCTTAAAAAAACGGTAAGTACCATTGGATTCAGCGTACCCGAATTATGTTAAAACGCCATGTGACCGACTTGTCTTTTTTTTCAACTAGCACAGTGTAATCATTTTTTAAACATAATCATCTCGTTCTAAATAATTTTTATAAGGTTGACGTCTTATAACATCAGTATTTGTTAAAGTTTCTGTAACGATTATAACCTGCTTCCGCTGCATACCAATAGGAAGTACTCCAACAAAAATGCCCTTTCCATGCATTACCATTTTATATACAGTAATAGGCATGAAGTACCAGTTTTATTTTTTAACAAATATATCAGCCGTATCCAACGCCAAACGGAATTAATTTTTTATGTTTGACAATTTTGTTATAGTTTTATTTTCTCAAATTTTATTATCAATTAAAATAGTTTTATTACTCCAAACATTTGGTTCTGTTTCTCTTATATCGTTATGCTGTTCCTTCCAATTGCTGCCAATCAATTTTTACCAAACTGTTGTTATATTTGATAACTACAATATCATAAAAAAGCCTAGTTATATGCAAAAGATTTTATTTTTTTCCTGTACTGCAATATGTGTGACTTTTTCAGAAGATTTTTAAATATTATCAGCGATTGGTGAAAGCCGGTTCATTTTTCCAGTAAGTTCCAGTAAAATGGCGGATTTAGCTGGAGATAACTTTTTTTTTATTAAAACTACAAACGCTGAAGTTAACAAGGTCATTTTAATTCAGTAATTTCTACTAAACTTCATATGTAATCTAAATAATTTATTTTAACAAAAAAGAAGTTTCTATATTTCAAGAAAAAAGGGCCTTAAAATGTAATTGTACCCTTTGTACACTTGCATACATTTCAAAGAAACGCATGGAAGATGTTGAAAATGTGAAATACGCGTTCACACTTGAAACATATTACATCTACTATCAATAAAAATGTCTCCATTTCTGAAAAAAATTTCATTTTTTTAAAATACTTTTTTTTTACAAAAGTGCCAACATTTTTAAAGATAACACCAAAAAGTAATTTAATTTTTTTTTTTGGGAATACAAAATTTTAATTTCAAAAGATTTTGTTATTCGTGCTTAATTCCCAGTTTTTATTATTGATAAAAACACTTGAAATTTATTGTTGATGGGATAAGCTATTCCTATGCGCATTTCACTGGTTGCTTAGGCCAGATCATCAGGAAACTTCATCCATAAAGATTTTAGAAAAACTAAAGATATTAAACCAAATAAAACTGTTTAGCGTACAAGACTTATAGCAACAGTTCCACTTGTAACAATATCAAAGTTTAAACAAAACACATCATAAATAAACAAAAGCACGAATAACAAAATCTTTTGAAAAAAAAAAAAGAAAGATAACACCAAAATGTATTTCTAATTCCTTTTGTTTAATAATTTTAGCAAAATAAGGCTTGCAAAAAAGGAAAAAACTTGAGAAATAGTAACGCTGCTTTCAAAGCAACTTCCATTTTGTCAGTGATGCCATTATTATTGTGGAATTTATTACCACTTTTCTAGTGATGACACTAAAAGAATCGAAGAATGTAAAAGGGAACAAAATGAGATAGTAACATTCTGTAAAGATGTTAAAAAATTTTGATTTTTAGGCCTATGTATTTCTAATAGGAAAATTCCAACATCTTCGCAAATTGATGTTAAATGTTGACAAGTGTGAAAAGGCTATTACACGCATAACTGCCCGTCTATACCAGAGATAATTATTGCGACATATATTGCAGTAAATGTAAAATTATTTTATCTTTAATGTAGACAGCAATTTTTTGTACATATTTATTGCCGGCAATTCATGTTGCAATTAATGTTAGTCCAGTTTCGTTGACAATTATTGCTATCATAAAACGTCAAATTTGGTTGTCAATTGAAAAAAAGAAGCAAAAAAGAAGGAAAATAGAAACAAATTGTGTGGGGAAAAAATTAAATTTGTGAAATGGTAGCAAATTATAATTGTAGTAAAAAATTAAATTAAATGAAATTACAAAAATTATTTTTATTAAAATAATTTTTTTCTTATTTGATCTTTTTTATTTAAATTTATATTAGTTTGTTTAAGCTTGAGTTATTTTTTATATAAAAATATAAATTTTATTTAAACAAAAAAAAAAAAAATTTTTATATAAAAAAAGGTCTTAAGCTTAAACAAATTAATATAGATTTAAAGAATAAGTCGAATAAGAAAGAATTTATATTAATAAATAATGGGTCCCTGGTAGGGTACGCTTTTAAAAATGTGTCTGTAAACAATGTGGTGTAGGGTATCAAATGGTCGGAAATCACCGTTTGTCTATACTTTCTTACTTGTTATATAATGTATGTAGACTTGAATGACGAACGTTATGGATCTACTCCAGTGGACAGTTTATTCATTCAAAAACAATCACACTACGACCGCAGAGTCTAAATAATTAAATATTCAATATTTAAATAAATGTTAATATGTACATGTACGGAAGCATTTACGAATACCATAAACGGACTTACATACATGCGTCTTAACCCAGCAAACATAAAGATAGATCTAAATTGAGTACGACTAAAATCAACGTAGAAAACCGAAACATATCGGTAACAGTATTAAACAATTTGGTTTATCTGTATCAGTAACAGTATTTAATTGATATTGGTATACCGCTACAAAAAATTTTTGTACCGGATTACATCGGTTGTTTCATGTACATATAGTTTATAAATATATATTTAAATACATCGGTTATAAACCTTAATTGACCAAACAAAAAGCTCAAAAAAAATTTATTTAAATGTCATGTCCGCACGGTATTTTTGATTACGGGCATATCCATAATTCAACTACTCAATGAAGTAGAAAAGTAAGCAACAATTTAAAATGTCTCATTATTTCAACAATCCCTTTTTTTTATTTATTTGTTGTTTCAAATTTTACAAAAAAAAAAAAAAAACAAGTAAGAGTGGTATATTCGGCTGTGCCGAATCTTATATACCCTTCACCATTGTGCGAGCAGAATACAGAGCAACTAAATAATTTTTACATATACATACATATTTACAATACTTAAAACTTCATTATAAATAAAATTTAAAAAGCGAAAACTGGTAAATATTTTTTTTAAATCGTTTTTAGAACATAAAAATATTAAAAAAAAATTTCTTTTTAAAAAACCAAGATTCGAACCAGGGAACTCACAGTTTCTAACTTAACACACCCCCTACCATGAAGGAACGCTGTTTAAATATCATTAAAATGAAATATGGACCGTTTACTGTTTACAACTTTATTATTTTATTATTATTTCATCTATTTAACGAAATAATTTTAACAAATAGAAACTAGGAATTTTTGTGTTTTTTTGCTACTTAAAAACTCGCCAAAAGAGATAAAAAATGACAACAGTGCCTTTACAAAAAGAAAACAGTTATTTTGGTTATAAATCTTGGACTCGGGAAGATCTATGGTTCCCGACAATGGGTATTTAAAAAAAAATTAATTTTTTGGTCATAACTTTTTCGTATCTGAACCGATTTTCCCGAGTTTTTCAGAAAATATTTTCTATTAAAAATTTCCGATCCGGTTTTTATACAATTTTTAATACTTTTTGTATGGGAGGTACCACGCCCACTTCTCCAATCCCGCCCAAATTTTGTGGGATGTTGTGTATTTATAACCTTGTTTGTACCTAATTTGAAAACTTTGGCTCTTGCCGTTCTCCAGATATACAGAAAAAAGTAATAAAAATACAACAACCACAAGGAATTTTTTTGGAAAAATTAGAGGCAGTCGTGGTTTTTTGGTCATATCTCAGCCATTGTTAGACCGATCTGGCTGAATTTCAATAGCAAGAAATGGTGGACTATATGTGACATAAATGTAAAACAACCTAGCCGCTATCATGTCTGGAGTCTCCGGAAAACACATATCAAACGTAAGACGGACAGACGGACGGATATCGTTAAATTAACTTCTCTCCTCATAAGGACCCAGAATATATATACTTTATAGGGTCTAAGATCAATATTGTAGAAATTACAAACGGAATGACAAACTTATATATACCCTTTTCCACCTGTGGTGAAGGGTATAAAAAACATACTTTAGACTTTAAGACAAAGTTCTGACCAAAAGTACGAAAAAAAAAGTAAGGAAAAAACATGTAAATAAAATTGAAAATGGTTAATCAATTACAGCAAATTTCGATCCAAAATTACCATTGGTTAAAGATTGATGTTTGACTATAGACTGGCAGGAGCCGCAGTTGTACAAACGGTAGAACGGCAAAAAAAAATTCTGATAATGAGCATAGTTGTTCTCGAAAGTAGTAAATCCGACCCGAGTTCAATCCCGTGTTCAGTCAAGAATAAAAATATCCTTCCTTCACTAAGAAATTTAATGAAAATTAAATTTTATGAACTTAACCCTAATTAAAATATAAAAAACTTCAAAAATAAAAATTTACAATTGAATGTGTTTTTCTGATTTGTTTTTTTTTCGACAGTCTTCGATTAAAACGAGTGATAACAATCAGTCGGCCGCGGCCACCTTTTGGAATTCGCAGTCGAGTTAAATTGAAATTGAATCGAAGCAACCCAATCGAAGTACCCAAAATAAAACCTTTAAGCCACGATCGTTTTGAAAAGTTTTTCGATTTAAATAGCACTCAAATTCGATTTCTAGGACATGGCTGACTTATTTGTTCATAGCTGGCACAGTAATTAAAAATGAATTACGTACAAATGAGATAATTCGCTCTTTAAATTTTGCGTGACGAAATACATTTGGATCGTAATTGGGCTGCGGATTACGAATGAGAGAGCAAATCACGAAAAATCGTTGTTGTGCGAACGTAGCATTAGATTACCTATATTGAAAAATGTAGTTATGTTGAGAATTTTTGTTTGTGGACAAAACACTGCACGCTGCTTTAGTTAAAAGAATGTTTGTATTTTATTAAAATTTTTCATCTCTGCATTATACTTATAACAAAATAACCTTTCTTTAGTTGATCCCAGTTATAGGATTTAAGAAAAAATTAAGTAAAATCAAAGTTTTTGTGTTTAACGGGTCAAACTCGAAAAGAGGTTGTGCTTTAACAAAGAAGTTTTAACCACAGAACAAAATTTATAGTTTTTTTATTGAGGTAGATTTCAAAATATTATAAATTTTATATAATTTAATGAAAAAAAATTTAAGAAAATAGATTTCTTGATTAAAGTAAAAAGGAATAAATTTTTGTATTTTAATTCCCATGACTTTTTTTACTTTAAGCCATTTTTCATTCCTTCATTTATTATAATCCCTTTAACATTTTTTATTTAAAATTAACAAACTTTATAATTTTGAGAACTTGAATATTTTATTTTAAAGAAAATTTATATTCCCACTGTACACTTCCTTTGTCCATTTTCCTTGTATAACGCACTTCCTTTACCCCCATGAAATGGAATTTAGTATTGCCCTTAATTCGGATTGTACTTCAATTATATTTTCGAAGTTTCTATAAAATTACTTGAAAGAAAAGCATGTTTTCAGAAAAAGTACCAAGAATACACATTTTACCCCTTTTTGTGCATTTAAATTTTATTTTTCAAAATTTATTTTTTCATGCTTTGTTTACTGTGGCCATTCTTTCAAATCAGAATTAAAAAGAGCAGTTTTTTTATTTGTCAAAGACCCATAAAAGTAGTCCAGCAATAAAATCCACACATGAAAAGATGTATCAGATATTGCAAATTTATACACCTAAAATTAATCCATTGCATAAAATACAATACGGACACATATTTGAAAGGCATTTTAAAATCCTCAACACTATTTTTATGAACTCTTTGGGAACTTGTGGCTTAAGGACAGAATAAAGTCAAGTGGTATTGATGGAATAGCAGCAATAAATATGTTGTGACTAAATTTATACTTATATGTATGTAATTGTCATTGCCATGATGAGGCAACCACGAGTTTATTCTGAAATCGTAAAACGCTAGTTTTATATTATGGTGTTCTAAAAACTCGTGCGTTTAGCTTGCGATTTTCCACTGTTTCTTAAAAATATTCTAGTTCGCTTGAGAATACTTTTGCGATTTTAAGTCTCAAAACTTCTTGATATTGCGATTTACAGAGCACCTTTTATTCGATTTAAAGTCAGAATGGCAAATGTTTAGTGTCTTGCGATTGTCAGAACATGCCCGTATGATTATTGTTAACCCCAGGCCTACACCAAAGATAAATATCTCAGCAATTTGGCAATATCGTCGACCGAATAACAGAGCAATAGTTCTTATTGCTCAGCTTATGTTGAAGGCATGGGAAAAAGTATTTACGTTAACTCATAATTAGAAAAAAGATAAGGGAAAAAGGTGCAGTGTAAAAAGTGATGCCATCTTGCAAAAATTATTTTTGTTAATATAAAATTTTCTTATTCGACCTTAATTGTATATTAATATAAATGTATATTGAGTGTATATGAATTTTTTTAAGCTTTATGTCTTTTTTGTATTAATTTTATTAAACATATTTTTTGTTTGTTAAAATAAAATTATTTATATACAAAAAAGACCTCAAGCTTAAAAAAAATAATATAAAAACTATAAATTAAGAAAAAAAATTCATACAACAATATAATTTTTGCAATTTTATTTTAGTGCAATTTTATTTAAAAAAAAAAAAATATTTTAGTGTTTATTTTTAATGCTCTGACTTCAGTTATAATTTGCTACCATTTCACAAATTAAGTTCTTTCCCACACAAATTGTCTCTTTTTTCAATTGACAACCAAATTTGACGTTTTATGTTAAGGGTAGATTGCACTATTATACTTTGTATTAATACATGTCAAAAACTCAAGTAATATGACAAAGTGTGATAGTGTGAATGCAATGTGTCACGAAAATGACAAGTATTATGAAAAAAGTTTGACATCCCATACGACTTCATAGTTTTTTGAAAAATTTCTAAGCAATAATACTTTTCATTGGATCAGGGTTGCACTTTATTTCATGTGTGAGTGTTTATACTTTATGTGATGGTGTGAACACAAACTGTCATGTTAAATTAGATTTTTTGACAGTCGCAACAAAACTCATTAGATTTCGATCTCACAAAGTACAGTAGCTTTCCGATTTAACGAACCAGTACTTTGTCAGGCCTGTTCGTTAAACTGAAAAGTTCGTTATATGCCATACTTATGGTTACTGCCCATGTTATGAATAAAACTAGAACTGTATTATTTGTCGTTTATTTTGAAATATGTTTTGAGATCTATATAATATATTTAAAAAAATACAATTCATTACACTGGTAGCATAAAACCTAAAATAATTTTAATGAAAAATAGGCTCAAATCAATTTTCAATTTCCTTGAAAATTTTGCATAAAAAACTTGAGTAATGTTTGTTTTTTTGGAACAAAATAATTTTGTTTTGTGGCATCTTCCTGAAGTTCTCTTAAAAGTCCCCTTTTACAACATGACAGACAGAAGGAAGCCAGACGAAGTTTGTAGGCTAGAGAGGAAAATTATGAATCTTATTTGTTCGCTAAATTGAGCACAAAAAATATTTTTTGTTCGCTATATAAGGTACTCAATGGAGCAAACTTGTGTGTTCGTTAAATGCGATGTTCGCAAAATCGAAGGTTCGTTAAACAGGAAAACTACTGTACTATGGAATACGTAAGACTTGTGAGATAGGGTAATCTAGCCTTTAGCAATGATTGTCAACGAAAATGGACTAACAATTATTGCAACATAAATTGCTGGCAATAAATATGTGCAAAACAGTGCTGTCAAAACACACTTAATTTCGACACTTACTGCAATATATGTTGCAATATTTATCTCTGGAATAGACTGGCAGTAAAGGTTTGGATAATAACGATATAATTTCTTGTTTTAAAAGATTTCAGATTTTAAGCAAATAAACGCTGATATGAACTGAATTTTAGAAAAGTATCAAACCGAGAATGTTCATAAAAAAATTAACGACCCAAAAAAGAGATATTTGAAAATGATTTCAAAATATTCAATGTGAGTTTTTCGAATATCTCGCTATTTCTTGCAAATTTGAATAGACATTTTTTTTATTTCCTTAATGTCAGAAATAGTGGACTTAAACTTGCAGTGCGCTTTAAAATAAATTTCACGAAAAGTAAGATATTTTACACTTTTCCCACTTATTACTTTTACAAGTTTTTGGGAAGAAAAAAAAAAGTTTTTATGTTTTTCAGTAATGAGAAAAGTCAGTTAAATTAAGGTCCAATAATTATATTAAATTATATTGTTGTATAAAAAAACTAAAACTAACTAAATATTGTTCAAAAAACTTGTTCGTACTGCCAATATAACTGATGTTTGTCTTTAAGTTTTTTACATCAAGTTTGTATTGTTACAAGTTTGTTTATTATCAAAAACAGCCATCTCATACTGAATTTTAATTCAGATGGAAGTTCTGATATACATAAATTTAAAATTGTGTTTGCTGGGAATGAATTTGTATAAATTTTGTTTTGAATAGTTGAATCTTTTTCAAAAACAAATTTATGTAAAATTATTATTTTGATTTTATTTACACATGTATGTACAATGTACATACTTTTGTACATACTCATGAGAATCAATGTACTCACTCATTGTGAGTTCGCAAATATTTCATGTTCTTTTAAATACAAACTTTTTATTTGTTTTATTTGACTTGTTTGTGTGATCGCGACAACAACTTAACTTTGGACAAAACTCAGAATATCTGTAATCACCTTATGTTCAACTCCTTATCAGAAATAACCAACTCAACTTATGAACGCGCACTTTAGCACTTTTTTACTGACTCAATATGGAGGCCAGCCAACATGTATTTCCTTTTGTACGCAGTTTGAAGGCTTGCCAGCAGAGTTGTCATTAAAGACTTTTAATTATAAGTAACATTTTGAAATTGCTTAAATAGATTCTTTCATCACGAGTTTGGAATAAATTTTAAATTTCCCGTGTAAAATCTAGAAATATTCACTTTAGACTCCATAAAGATTTCTAATTTCTAGGACTTTTCCCACTCCCGGAAGAGCATACAATTTTTCTTTCGCTTCCGGAAATTTTTCTTAAAGAATAATATGAAAAAGTTAAAGATGTTAACAATTAAAGACGATAAGAAGAATTAAAGTCAATAAGAACTAAATGATATTTTCATAAACGATAAAGGCTCAGCTTCTCAATTTGCGCTTAGATTCGTAATAATTTCCTTTATTCGGCATTTATAAACAGACAATTCGCACTATTTTATCTCACAAAACCTCTAACTTAATCCGAAAACTTTAGAAAGAAATTCTTGAAATTGTGGTTACCTGCATAAAAGTGCAGCTCAAGTAAAGTGTTTAAAAGAAGAATAAAAAAACGTTTTAATTGATGAATTGATATTTTCTTAAAATTTTATAAAATTGGATATTTATATGAAAAAGTGGCCACCATATTTTGTTGTGTGCAGCTAACTTTGATGTTTTATATGCAAATATTTTAAAGCTGCCCAAAAAATATGAAACATATGCGGGTATACAAAATGCGCTTAAGCAAGGATTTTGAAGAATAATTACGGAAAATATTTTGGGCAGTAAAGTCAAAGTGCAGCTAACTTTGATTTTTTGTATGAAATTAATTTTAAAATGACAACAACTTTGGGTATTTATCTTAGATGTGCAGTTAATGAAAGTGCACTTAAAAAAGTAATTTGTATGTGATTTGAAAGAATAATGACAAAAATTATTAATTTTGTGCAGTTAAGTCAAAAGTGCACTTAAACAAAAGACAGTTAAGTCAAAACTACTGTACTTACTTACACTAAAAGTAAAAAAGTCATAAAGAAAAATGTAGATGAACCTCTAGAAAATGTTTACCCCTTTTACACATTTTACTATTTTTACACTACAAAACGCTCTGTTTCCTGTGATAAAAAGGCCAATATTTAGCAACAACAAAATTGGTAGTTATTAAAATTTAGCAACAATTTTGTAAACCATCGATTTATATTTTTTAAGCTCACTTCCGAATTATATTTAAAAGCCCATAAAATCGTAACGAAAACGGTATTGCCGTGAAACAGAAATAAGTTTAATAAAACTGTAAATACAGGTATGGAGTAAATTGTATGAGGATAAGACTAAGTAAATTTTAAAAATCACGAATTATTTTACAGCAATTTATTGCAATCTATACAAAAAAATATTCAATTTCTCGGTGAAGGGCGTAGCTAATTCTTGGGGCAAATTTTTGTTTTCGCATATTAATAGTTTTCATGTTTATGTTACTTATTAAAAGTCTATTTAAGTTTTCATAATGTATTTCCTTGAGAATCTTACCTGTATATAACAACAATACATGACCAACAGGCAAAGCTAAAATCAGCTGTTTATTTGAGGCCACCTTGTAAAGAAGTACGCTTTACAAGTACAGTACTTCTCGTTTATAGTCGCTACCGCTTATAGTCACATTAGCGATGCAGTCCATTTTATCTGTTTATTTTGCCGCTATAAGGTTAGGTGAGGTTCCATGGGCAGCCATCGAGAGCCAGCTCACTTGGGTCCTGTTCTGGTCCATTTGTGATACCCAGCGCCAGTGCCCATCCTATAAAGCAGTTACTCGGATGGTGTCACTGCAAAGTCTTACCAATTCGTCTTCCTAATGAAGAGAAGAAGCGATTTAAGTTCTATCCCAGAAAGATCCTCCAAGCAGGCAAACACCGGTTCCCCCAGGTATTTTCCCTGATACCCCGGAACCCACGGCATTGGCAAAGAAAGTGAAGCACAGTCTCCTCTTTCTCCTCGTTTTGACAACTTCTACAGTAGTCGTTGAATTCCAGACACATTCTTCCAGCATGAGTCCCAACCGGCCAGTGCCCAGTCACAACCGATATCACTGTCCTAATCTGACCCCTGTTGAATCTAAATAGAGAAATATTTCTCCTTTCATCATATCCAGGCCATAGTGTGCTAGATATCAATCTGGTGGACTTAAGGTCCACCGCGTCTGTGCAACTCTATAAGACTCGCGTTTGATAAGTGACTTACAGTGAGCCATTGGAAGGCCAACGAATTAACCAATGAATACGTCATCCATGCGACGACCTTGTTTGGCCAGCCCATCTGCCGGGGCACTAATCATTGCCCCGGTATCCATATTAGCGTTACCCTTGAATGCTTCGCAATCTCATTCAAATACATCTGACATTCTACAGTTAACCTAGACCTACCCGCTAGGGAAGCAAGGGCAGCCTTGCTGTCGGTAAATATACGTATATCCCCCGATATGCGATAATACCCCAGCCAATTTGCCGCCCGCCTTATAGCCGAGATCTCCGCCTGCAGGACACTACATCCATCCGGCAGGCGAAAGGAAACTTTTACATTCAGTTCCTCCATGAAGAAACCCCCGCCAACCTTTTAACCTTTCCTCGAACCATCAGTATAAGCCTCTAAGGTCAGTTCATGGAATGTATCCGACGGCATATTACCGTGCGCCAGTTGTGTCACGAACCCCGCGTCACAGAAAGGGGCCCGGGGTGCAATAGTCCACTCCATCAGGGGCAATCGAACATTTGATTATCCCGGCGTGTCCATAGTCACGGGCCGACCAGCCGTGCGCCCTCGTGGGAGTAGATCGCATTGATCCCGTGATCATCAAAGCGACCAGTCTATGTACCTTCTCAAGCATCGCGCGGTGTCTGCTCTTATCCAGTGCAGTCCACCATACAACAACCCCGTAATACAGAGTAGGCTTTACTCCAGCCTCAAAGATCCAATTGACACACCTCGGGCCCATGCCCCATTTCCTGCCGATTGCATCTCTGCAAGCCTATATGGCAACTATTGCCCTTTCCACTCTCATCCGGACATTAAGTCCACATGACAGTTTGCTATCCGAAGCCACGCCCAGATAGTTGGCACTGTGAGAAATCTGAAGCTCAGTTCCATTTAACCTCGGAAGCCAAAAGTCTTCGATCCTGTACTTCCTCGTAAAGAGTACCAGTTCCTTCTTTGACGAATTTACACCCAGCCCGCATGATGCACTCCAGGTGCTGAGTACCCTGCCGCTATAAGCTACTTTAATATAAAGTATTAACGTTTAAGTCCATTTAGCGATATTAGCACATTTGCCATATACACCATCTATCAACAGTCATCAATGGGAAACGTAAAGCAAATAAATGGCTTTATAGCTGCGATCGGCAAAATCAGGGCGCCGCGTTTTCTCTTTTATTCTCTTTTATATTCTTTTATAACGTACGTGTGCACACACATTGAAGAGAATTTAACAACATTAACAACAACATATGTAAAATTCATACAACGCATACAATCGCAAAATGTAATAGTATAGGTTGCCGATCGCAGCTTTATAGTCACATTAGCAATATTTACTAAGTTCTTTTTAGTTTTCGAACCCACAATCCATTCAAAGATAGAAAGAATTAAATTGTTTCATTTTGGTCAGCAACTCTCTAAAAAATTAGTTTTTGTCTTCGGTATCAGTTAAGAAATTCTTGTTATTATTTTAACTATTTTTTATACATTATGCAACTCTGTTGCAAACTTATGAGCCTGATGTCGGTGTAATTTATATGAATTTTTTTATTTTCTATATTCACATAACTTGATTATATTCGAATTCGGCTATATCCGAATTAGCCTTATAGTACATTAGCGATATAGTCCACGTTTTGTCTGCAACTAAAGGCTGTGACTATAAGCGAAAAGTACTGTATATTTATTTTGGCTAAACAGCTGTTTTACATTTTTTTAATGTTTTGTAGTGCCACCACACTTTTACCTTAATTAATAAATAAGTTTAATTCAGACGCACTTTAAAAGTGAAACTGTTATTAAATGCAACAGAAATTTATATAAAAAAATTTTTTAAATACGTATTAATATACGAAGTCAAAAAGTGGTCATTACTGATTTTGCACGAACTTTGTAATCTTGTGTACTTCATTTAAAGATAGAAACATAATAATATCCGCTCAGTATAAATATCGTATCATTAAAAAAAGTCTGAAGCACGTCTTTGCGTTAATTTAGTTTCCATATGTGTCAACAAAATTTTACCGAAATTCGGGTTTAAAAAACTTATTGGTTTGTAAAAAATTAAAACTTAAAAACTTTTTTTGACATATTTTTTCTTTAAAAGTCCACTTAATAATTTTTCCGTTTTTTCCATTAGCTCTTCTAAGATCGGACCGTAATATATTAGACTTATTAATTTTTAAAAGTTCACTTTTTGGATTTTTGTTCAAATTTTTCTGAATGTCACTATATTTGAAAAAATCGGTATTTCAGAGAACATTTTTATTAGGGGTAGGTGAAATTTTGAAATTATTGGCCTCATTGTAGTCATCAGACAATAGAGAGTGAATATTTGAGTAAAATGAAAATATTTTATTCCTTTTTCAGTCATATAACACCGATTTTTACATCTTTTAAAACATTTCAAGTGTGTACAGTGAATGTTATTTTGTGTGAAGCTTTTTAAATGTAGGGTCCATAATTTGGCAACCATAAAAAGTTGCCTTCCGAAAACTTCTTTAATAAATCTTAAACGTTAAATTTTATTATAGTACTAAAATTTTATATCCTCCTAAAAACGTAGCAAGAAATGTGATGAAATTTGGTCCTGTTTAGTTTTAAAAGCCTAGAAATAAAACAAATTCTCGGGAAATACTTAAATACGTCTAAAGCTCTGATGCTGCGGTAACATTTAGTCCAATTTAGTTTTGTAAGACTAGATAATCACGCTACTGAGTTTTGAGATAATCTGCCCAGACTTTTCCAAAGGTCCCATATAAAGCCGCCTTTGAAGATAACTTTAACTGGAAAACCAAAACAAATAATTATTTTCAATTTATGCAGATATTAAAAGAAATAAAATAAAAAACTTTGATCGGCGCATATAAAGTGTAGTTTCAAAATGCATCTTAATACGCCCTCAATACTAATGAACTGTGAGGTCAGACGGTAAAAAGATTGCTTTAAAAAACTACAGTCGAAATCAAAAACTTTCGAACAAAAACCGAAAACTTAGGTTCAACTTTTCGGTTGGTTTGACAGCGACTGTTTACAATTCATGAATCAGAAGTAAACGCAACAGTTTTTTTTTTTGCCAATGACAAATGAAGAAGTCGAAGAAATGCTAGTTTTTCTACTTTGACTGCATTTTTTAAACGCTGTAAAATTTCTTTATTAATACTTCTTCTGATATTATTGTAATTCTTGGTGGAGGGTAATAAAATTTCGGCCAAGATTACTTTTTATTATTTTGTTTTAGTTATAGAGGTAGAAAAAGTGTTTTACGGATAATTTCATTAAGTTCAGTTATAATTAATTAATTAATTAATTGTCTAAAACAAATTGTTAACCTGAAGTTAAAGTAATAGTTAGTAATAACTGAACTTGGTGAAATTGGCCGCAAGAATCATTACTTAAGGCCCTTTTACGCAATAATATTGAGTATTACGTAAAGCGGCTCATACACTTGCAATAAAATTGTTCAATTTAAAGTATTGTACAATTATATCGCTAATGTGTATGTGATATTCGAAGGTGGCATAATATATTGGCAAGAATCAAAAGACTTTTGATTTTTATTGCACAACGAAAAGAAAGTGAAGTGTGTTGGCAACATTGTACAATGCTGTTTATGTTATTCCTATAGGTTATGTTCACCTTTTTATTGAATGAATGAAATCATTGTGCGACTTATTGCATAATATGAACAAAATGGAAATAATACGGCGAATATCATATACAATAATATTGCGAGTGTATGGGCCGCTTAACATCAAAAACTTAAATAAATTCAAATGTATAATAGCGTGTATACAATTTGTAATGAAATGTCAATAAAATACATAAAGAAACAAGACAGTCTCACAATTTTTTAAAATTTATCTATATAAGTATATATAAACGTTTGTGCCGTGTATGCGCTGAAATTCCCAAATATATTTATTAAACAAAAATAAGTTTCCTGATAAAATGTTGACCCGGTAGATAGCGCTGGGGTCAAGTTATTAACAAAATTCTCCAGTATTTAATTTTTTATTTTTATTTACAACATCCCGAGCACAGCCGGGACACAACAGCTTGTATTTTATAAAAATCATCATGTAGTTATACAAGCACTTAATAATAGAATATTATGGCATTTAATTTTTGTTATTACATATTGGTTATGAACAGGGAAACCGTAAATTTGCAATTGTTTTTTCTTGTTTGTTGCGTTTTATGTTGCAACTGTTTGATATTGCAATAATTTTCTCATTGACAGTGAGAGGTATTTTAATCAACTATGTAATGCTAGACGCAAAATTTACAAAATTCGTTTTTGAAATTGTTTTAAAATGTCACGAAGCAGCGAAAAACAAAATATTATCAAAACTTAAGTAGATTTTTTACGATTCTAACATATTGTTTACGAATGTCAGATGCGTAACAGGGATGCAAACGCAATACACGTAGCAAAAAAAGACCTACAGTTTAAGTGTTTTGCAAAAGCAATGATGTGACAATTGTAATTCTGTGTATTTTGCATTTGCACTTTTGCAAGACCATATGCAACGAATACTTGACTCCGGTAATATTTGTATCCCTTTTAGAGCTTTTAATTAATTCTTACATATGCATTTTGCCTTTTGCATCATTGTTTTGCAATATTTAGTAGAGAGATCATTTTTGTTAGCATTGTTTAAGTTTATGGCGCATCATTCACTTTAATGTTCAATGCTTCGATTATATGTGGCTATTTTCCCGTATTATGGAAAGATTCGTATATAAAACCCTTATTTAAAAAATATATGCTTATAGTCCCGGATAATAAAGTAAATCACGGTTAATCGATGCACAAATATTTTAATATTTCATGGATAATTGATGTTGCTGGTTATTCGAATCACGAATAATCCAGGATCAACTGTATACAGAATACTTTTAAGTGTATTCTTCAACGTACACTGAAAGAAAAATGCTTCATATATTTAATGAATCGTTTCATAAAAAAAATTTCATTGGTAAGATTAAAATTTTCATTGTCTAAATGGAATTTCATAGTTATAATGAAGTATTTTCGTCAAAATCGCTTCATTGGATTTCGTAATTACGTTAAAAATGTTCATTGTATATATGAAAACTTAAGTGTGTCCAAGTTAAACAAAAAATTTTAATTGGGAACATAAAAAAACAATATACAAACATAACTATATTCATAAATTAATACAAAATTATAGTTTCCTTAAAAAAATGTTTAATTGTTAATTAAAAAAATGTAAGATTTAATTATTTCATACATCTAATGTAATATGCCATTAAATTTATGAAATCAAAATTTTTTTTATAAAAGCAACATATTTCAATAATTTAAAAAAAAAAATAATTTTTAACATTCAAATAACTCTATAGTCTCTATAATTAAAAGTTTACAAATATTTCGAAAAAGCACGCTTTCAAAAATTTAAATTTTCATTGTGACAATGAAAATTGTCATTATCGTAATGAAACAAAAACTATCAATCCATAAATAGGTATGTTTTTAGTTTTCTTTGTTCTCTCTTTATGTTGGCTTTTTTTATTATGCGTTAGCAAAAAAACTCAACGTTGTTTTTGTTGTTATGGGCAATTTAATCTCATATTTACGCTCTTAATTGAGTATTGGCAAAAAACATAGTTATTTTATTCAAAATCTACACTGCCCCGGTAGGCTAGCTGGTAGTGAGCTAGTCTATCAGCGCCGAGGTAGCGGGATCGATTCCCGCCAGAGATCTGGTTCATGCAGACAAGCGCAAAGCTTCGCGGGATTAGTTAAGGAATTATTAAAAAAAAAAAATTAAAAAAAGGAAAATAAAATAAAAAAAGAAGAAAAAAAATTTAAAAAAAATAAAATAAAAAACTAAAAAAAATAAAAAAAAATTTTTTTTACTTTTTTGAAAGTAGTCATCCAATGAATAATATTTATAGATCGAATGTAATGTTTCATTTAATACATTTTAATGAAACAGGTTTCATTGATCCAACGAAGCGCTGCAATATTGATCTAATACCATGTAAATATATACTTAAATATATTCTGGATTATTATGAAAAGGGCAGTAAATTTTCCCATTAACAGGTACATTTAATGAATTAGAAGTTAAAACAAAAATTTTTTTTTTTTTTGCCAATGACAAATGAAGAAGTGAAAGAAATGGCAGTTTTCTACTTTGACTGCAGTTTTTAAGCGCTGCTGTAAACTTTATTTTATATTGAAATTGAGCCAAATCGAAAAAGGGAAAGTGCTAGAATATTTAAATTTTGCTCATGTAATCTATCTTTATGTCTATGACTAATTTTGTTATTACAATGGTTGTAATAGGTCCGTTAGAATTCATCATTCAAGCCGATTTCCAATGTACGATTTAAGGTAACTTCAAAAAAAAGTAGTCAGCTCATGGAGGCTACAGTACTTAATGAGTCAGTTACTGACCACATGAAAAATATTTAATGGAAACTTTAAAAATATAAAAAAAGATAAAGCCGCAGCATTAAAGTAATGTACATTAATGAATTGTAAATTTGGTATCAAGATCCAATTATTTTTTTTATTGGTTTTCAATAGAATTTTAATATCGCCGTGAACTTGTCAATTATTTTGTATGATTTATTTAGCACAATTCATTTCAATTACATCCAATTGAATGATTAATTTTGTTGCACAACAAGTAGGATTTTTTTTATTTCCACTGGTACTTATGTATCTTCGCAAACGCATCTACTCATGTGTGTACAACGGATACATCCATATTTATCTGTATGCAAGTGTAAGTGTGTGAATGTGATTGGATTTAAAAGTTTATTTTATTCATGTTTATCCGAATGTATGTATGTATGTACGTAAATTGCAAATGCAAATGATGTGTAAATGATATTCAGATGGTAATGAAATTTGCTGTGCTTAATTATGACATTTAAACCCTGAAAATGTTGCGGTAGACATGCTTGCAACACATCTAGCAGAAGAATATTTGTCGGTGGTTGTTAGTTTTATTCTGTCAACTCGCCACTCGACTCAGTGGTCTAATTGAAATGCGTAATGGCGTGAAGTAAGGGGGCCAGTAAAAAGTCCCAATGTGTCTGGCATAGCTCATGTAATATGGAGTATGAGACTATTCTTGGTTTAAAATTTCACACGCATAAATTTCAATTTGCGCTTATTGTGGAGCTAAAGCGCCATCATCGTTGACGTTACAGCGAATGATAATATCTCTAGAGAGCTTTGCGTGTTGTTGAACTTTTTCATGCGATTGCCAGCTAGAAAGTTTTACTTGCTGCAAGGACTCTTGACATAACACTCAAAGGGATAAAATAAAAGTATTAAAAACGTCCAAACGTTGATTGCTTTGATTATGAATGTCCCCCTGTGTGTGTATTTGTGTATGTTTGCTGTTGCTTCAGATGCTGCTGATACAACTGAATTTAGTTCTTACGCACACACAAACATGTTTACGTACATTTATTTTAGTCCCAGCAAACAGTTTAATTATTTCTTTATGTCCACTACTAAAAAAATTTTATATTTTTATTTATTTAGGTCTGTAGATTATAAATTATTACAGACTTAAAATTTACTGTAATACAATAATAATGTAATACATTAATAATGTAATGTAATTTTCACAAATTCGACGAAAGAAGTCATTGTTAGCGCAAACATATCTATAGTAATTTAGACTGACCAGCTGAAAGCTCCGAGTTTTCCTAATTGAAACACAAAAGCTAATTTTACCAAGTAGGAACTCGGAATCAACTGCACCACAAATCAATCTCAGTAGAGAAGAGATACTCAGCATTACACGACGTATTTTTAATGTTGGAAGCTTAATAAGGGCAAGTCTATTAACATATGACGGTGGAACATATGTATACATCTCCACGCTTCACTGTTACGATAGTCGCATTTCAATATCGATATATCGGGATATTTTGATATGTCGATATTTTTTGCCCATTCCTAGTTGGACATGACTAACACATATATTCTGAAGCCGTTTAGTTATACCTCAATTAAAAATTGAGCTTCAAACGAAGAAGGTCTGTAAGGGAGAAATGTAAGAGTTTGGCTTACCGTCTCGCTTACGGAAGGCATGAATTTTATATGGCGAGTTCCCACTTTGAAGCAATACATTTTTGACACAAAAAGCGCTTTATTCAACGCATATAAAAACTGGTGAGTGTAGCCATCAGCTTACGCGCTGAATGTTTTGTTACAGTTGTTTTCAGTATTCTCCCTTACAAACCTGGTTCGCAGTAAGGGAATGCCGTGGCACTTGAAATGTTATATTTTTTATAAAACTTGTTTAGAGTTCGTTTACTTAGTTAACTGCATCAGTTTTAATTAAAATTTAATCAAGTGCAAAAAATTTAGTCAAGTGCATTAAACGTTTAATCAAGTTTAATTGATACTATTTATCTGTTTACTGGTGAAAATTTAATTAATATATTAATTAATATCACAACTTTTTTAATTGAAATCAATTTTTTTCTGCGAAAAACAGCACTGATTGATGCACCTTTCGGGCGGGTGAAATCCTTGGTTCATATGTCAAGCGTTTAAAATCCATTCAAGCTACTTTATAACCCTTTTCGAAATTATGCCAAAAAAAATTTATTAAGACTAAAATAAATGATACACAGAAAAATTGATTTCAATTAAAAAATTTGTGATATTAATTAAAAAATCAATAAATTTGCACCAGTAAACAAATTAATACCCAGTAAAAACTTCGCCTTCACTCATTATTTAGTAGCTTTCTTCTATATTACTATAGTAGTACTTCTATAACTTCTTATTTTACAGATGTATGTAGGTAAAAAATAATGACTTACAATAAAATGACATCCCTTGTAAAATTTAATGGTTCTTTCAGTAGAATTGGAAGTAGTATTGTTTCTTTTTCCTTATTACTTAAAACATTATTTGTATGCGAAGTTTTTACTGGGTAGTATCAATTAAATGTTCACTTGATTCACTTGATGATTAAACATTAAGTTCATTTGAATTTAAGTTTAATTCACTTAATTCAACTTTTAATTGAAAATTATTTTATTTTTGATTAATGCTTTTATTGGAGAACATTTCACAATAACGCAATATAAACATTTTTTTAATTTTTTTCCACATAATTGTCAAACTAAACCCTTAAGGCCCAACTATAACATGCATAAGCTTGATTAAGCTATTGTCAAAAATTAACAAAACGTCTCCCAAATGCATTAAAAATCAAAAACAAATAACATTTGATTCCGTACGGAAAGTGTGATCAGTATTACACTTTGCTCAAGCAAATGACAGATTTATAAAAACAAACAAAAAGTTTCCTTAAGTTCAATATGGTTTGATTAACATGTATTCGCAAAGTTGCTTAAGCCAACTTAGGCATATTATAGTTGGGCCTTTAGTCAACTATAAGCAAGTAAGTCAGCTATAAGAAAGTAAGATAAATGTCCAAACTTATAAAAGCAAACGCAGGAAAATTTTGGTTGAAGGTCGAACAGTTTATGCTTTTTTCTCTTTATTTGTTCAAAACAGAGCTTAAATAACGCACTCCTAGTATAGATTTAATTATGTAGAGAGTTTTTGTTAAAACATTTGTTTAATACCTTATGATCATAGTATTATGATCCATTTGGGTTTTAGGCTTATATGGAAACAATGTTAAGTTTTGGGCTGATCATCACAAGGTTAAATTTGGCCTAATTCAATAAAACGTCATGATAAGTTTCGGTCTTATGTTTATTAAAGTGGCGTTAAGGATTTTGTTCTATATTGGACCTATGGCCAATTCCGGACCAATCATCACAAAATTCTTTTAGTGTGACTTTTGGACTTACAAAACTGAATTTAATGACATTTCATTATTATTTATCACACGTCTATTGGAGTATCTTCCGAGATTGAGCTTAATCTGGGGCAAATGTTCACATAAGTAAATTTTATTCAATGCATTCCGATATCAATGTATGTTAGTTTTGTAACACAAATGTAAACTCTTAAGAAATGTTGTTCTACATTTGGGCCCATAACCCTTTTTTTATTAAACCAATTTTGCTGGATTCCGAACTGCTTAGGAGAAATAGAAACAGCGTCAATATTGTTCTTTTCTTTTGAGTCGTTTGAAAGTGAACGTGATTTCAAAGAAGAACATGGCTAAACGAACTAAGAATTACTTAAGGAGCCGTAATATATAATATAGATTAATATTAAACAAGTTAGACACGAAATATAATAAATGTCTATGTATGTCGGGCCCTTTGCGCCAAAAGCTTAAGCTACAAAAACAAAATTTTACAGGAGAATGATTTATTATATTTTTTATTATATCTTGTTTAAGTTAATTCAACCAAATTTTGTACGAAGGTTTTGTATTGTCCAACGCTTGAGCTAAACTGAAATTTATATGTAGCTTAAACTCAACCCTATGGCCTTATGTTCCTTGTAGTTTAATTTGTATTATAAGATCATTTCATTTAAACAGTGCTGCATTTGTTTCAGATGCACTAATAGGCACTTTAGAAAATTCAGCTCAAAAGAATTATATATATTATTTTTAAAATAACCTGTCGCTTTTGTACCTGATTTAAATTAAAATTATCATTGAAAAATTAAGAATAAAATTAGTGATGACTAAAACGCGTAGGAATTTTTGTATGGAAATATTTTCAACGTGTAGGAAAAATCAGATTTTTGTAGTATACGTAGGTATTTTTCAAAAAATCTTCTGACAACACTGACTCAACTAACGGCTCTGAATCAGAGCCCATATATTTTATGAAGTTTAAAAAATAATATTGTGGCAACACTACGATAAATGTTGTCAAGTTTGAATTATGCGTTTAGAAATGGCTCAGATGTTTACTGATGTATAGATTTGGTGGTTTAAACACATTTTAAGCCAAAAAAGAGAGTTTAACTTGCACTGATTTATTAGCTCAACCCTACGTTACCACATGCAAAGTAATTACTTGCAAGTAGTGTATACGTATTGTCAATGAAAAATCGAGGAAACAGCGATTGGCTAAATGTACAAAAATTGTGTGAATGTTAGTGAGGAAGTGTGAGTGTATTGAGTTTTTCGAGCTTGCACTTGCATGTAGAAACGGGGGGTAATACAGACTAGAAAAAAATTAGCATAGATGGAATATAACGCCCCCTTATCGAAATAAATTTAATACAAAACGAAATATGAAATTTTATTGAAATTAACTCTAATAAAGTTAATACAAGTACATAGAGAGTATGTTTATATAAAATTATTTGAAAATTTTTGTTGTTTTGTTGTTGACATAAAACTTTGTAAAATTCGTCCTATTATTAAACTCAGTACGATTAGGGCCCGTTTTCACAACTTACCGATGGCTAAAAGTAGACTTTAACCGGCCTTATAAAAAGTGTTCCATTATTACAACTTTACTTTAACCTACCAGGTAGGATGAAACTCAATTTACTTTATCGCTCACTTTAAGTTAAAGTAAAGTTTTAATAATGGAACACTTGGATAAAATCCTACTTTTAGCTATCGGTAAATTGTGAAAACGGACCTAGAACTAAGTAATCATAGATCCAATATAAAACCTTTTGAAATATTTTAACACCCATTGGAGGGTATCAAAGAATCGGCAAAGCCGAATAAAGCACTTTTATTTGTTTTCAGTGATTTAGTAGCTAGATTTCATCTTTTTCATATGTGATAAATGCTACTATGATAACCATGTAATGTAGAATTTTTTTGTACAAAAATTATGATGATAAAATTTCAGTTAAACGATGATTTGAATTTTTGGTTTCCAAAAATGTTTCTCATTTATGTTTATCTTATTGTTATAAAAAATCATTGTCTTATTTATTGTAAAAGATTGTTTTATATTTAGCCACTTTTGGTCACAAAGAACTGGCAACATTGAACAATAACGACATTGAACTTATGAATTACGTTTGTTTTGTTCTGGAACTTTATTTGTTTTTAATAAAATTTTAAGCCATATTTTTCTTAAATTTAGCCATTTTTTGTCACCAAACACGAGTTTTTTATTATATCTTTGTGAAGAATTTTAGCTTAAATGAAAATAATTCTGGATTTTCTAGAAGGTTAAAACGATTTGAATTTGAAAATATGAACTAAAAATTGTTAAAAAAAGTATGCACAAAAAAACAAAAAAGGGTTCTTAGAAACACAAAATATTCAACAATTTAATAATGTTTGCATTAAAAAAAAACTTCTCAAATGTTCGAGACTGTACACTATTTGCAACCGATGGGCAGTCATGAGCTCACCTTAGAAAAGTTATAAACTTTAGATTCATATAAGAGTTATTTGCACCGAATATTATTGGTATAAGATAAACCATCTGTATGAGATGTTTAGCCTTAAAGGGTTAAAAGGGAGGGTCACTAAATTATATATGGGCATTTCCTGGGGTCACGAACGTACGTTCGTACAGTTTTGATGTACAAATAATATAGAAAACAAAACTTTTACTAGCATTTTTTATGCGATTCGATAGCATTTGGGTAGCTCTATGTTAAGTGCAAAAGATGGATTTCATCGAGCTTAAGTTTTCATAATGATAGTTATATACATGTGGTCACGAACGTACGCAAAATAGAAGGCAACTTTGTAAAAATCTGCGTTATTAAACGGAATATTCAAAAGTAATTAATTTATTTTTAAAATTGTATTAATGTACATATGTCTCCATACAGTATTTACAAAAAATATCTCTCTTGGTTTCTGTTTAATTGTCTTATGTATCGTTTGCGAACGTACGATTTTCCATATGTTTTTTTTATTATCACCGTGCAGTTTCCCATAAATATCTTCAAATTTCCTTATCAAACAATTTAATACTCAATTTACAATTGATTGTAATGGAGAGATTATGAAGAAAGAGTGTAAACATAACATATTTTTGCATGTAAAATAAGTATATAAAAATGTCTTTAGAAGTAGAAAATATAAGAAAATATAAAATTTTCCAGGGTCCAGTGCAATTTCCTCAAGTAAAACAGCTGAGATATGCTTTGAAACCATTCTTTATAACAACATAGACTTTTTTATAATAATAAACAATAAACGACGATTACTATCACATTTTATTTTTTCATCTTGGTAGACCATTCTGGGGAAATGCCCATATATATATATATATATATATATACTGTCAGCGTCAAAATAAAGTGCACAACTGGTTTTCCAATATAAAAAGTGTTATTTTAGTAAAAAAGAATTCAAATTTTTAGAAGTTTTTTATCATTTACAAAACTTTGGACAATGTTATTACAAATTAAAATTAAAAATTTGAAATACTTCAAAAACAACAAAACCAGTACAATAAAAAAACCATTTACTTCGTTTTTAAGGCGTCAAAAAAAAGTGTACAGTTTTAAAATACTAAGAAAAGTGAAGTGGCTAATACTTTGTTTGAATTCTTTTTGCTTTTAGGACGGCTTCTAGTTTATATGGCATCGATTCCACCCATTTTAAAGTTAGCGCAGTAGACAATTTTGGCTACTCTTCCTGCAGAATTTTCTTCAGAGAGTGCTTGCTAGTTATGGTTTTTTTATTTTGTCTGTCCAAATGCTCCCAGATGTTTAGTTGAGTTGATATTGAGCGACTATTGGGCTGATTCATCTGTTTAAGGACGTATTACAAAAGCCAACACTATCACGCTACACTATAGATACTGTATTTTTTCCGTTGAATTTCTTATTTCTACCTTTTATCACGTTTTTTTTTTTGTCCAACTTGCTTTCGTCAATTTTTGGAGCAACGTATTTTTCACAGATGACAGCAAGCTTGAAGTCTGATCAAATTTGACAAAGTAGAAATTATACTTTTTTTACAACTTACGACACTTCTTACATTGGAAAACTAGCTGTACACTTTATTTTGACGCTCACAGTATATATATATATATATATATTGTTACGTTACTGCCTTTCAATAACGTTTTGGTTTATTTCCTTTATAATAAACCGTTTCGAGTTCTTTATTGCAACTTTAATAAAATAAATAAAACACAAACACTTTAAACACTGTTTATAATTTACACAACTTTATTTAGTACCAAGTAACTTTAACAACCGTAATTTATAGCTTTTATTCACAACTCACTATAATTTTCTCCACGTTGACAAAGTCTGAACTTAGAATGATCTCATTACGCTATTCGCCGCTAGTATTTATACTGCAATTTGGTTGTCTAGAACATTCGAAATGTTTTTCGAAGGTTCGAGGCTTTACTATTCACCACACTTTAATTTGATTTATGGCAGCACTTATGTTTACATAATTTTACCTCTTATACTGAAGCTTTTTTAACGGTCATTTCTAGGGCTTTCTGCACATTGGGATTCAAGTGTACTAAATTATAACAATTTTTAATAACAATGTCAACTAGTAAAATTACTTATGAATACAAGACAACTTATAATTACAACTTATTCTTAACTAAAGTTACTTTCGTAACAATATATATATATATATATCATTAATTAAAAGGAAGTTAAAGCTTTTTTCAGGAGTGATATTTGAATGGAAGCTATATATAGTTTGCCTTAAACAAATTTTAGACCGAATTTTATCTTAATATGAGCATAATGAGTTTGGAAAAGTCAAATTATAACCGATTCAGGCCATTTACATAGAATTTGTTCGTCCTTAGACAATTTAAACATTTTCACCAAATTTTATAAAATATCGAAAAAACTTGTACTTTGGGCTTCAAGGTTAGCATTGAAAGGCAACCAGCCAGACGGACGAACATGGAATTTTACTTTAAAAAGTGTTTCTGAGTCGATCGGTATACTAAAAGATGGGTCCAGATTTTTTTTTTACACACATCACCACAAACTTATTTAATTGCTTTTTTAAAATTTGGGTATACAGATAATAGATATAAATAACAGAAAAGCCATCTGTTAACCAGAATTTTAAATAATTTTTTTTGGTTCGATTCACTAAACATTTATTAAAATATGCTTTAAAGACGTCAAATATGCGCTACAAGCTTAAAAAGTGTTCTTTTAATTCAAAAACTAAAAAAATGTGGCACATGGTAAAATATGCATTAACGAAATTCCTAAAAAAGCTCTAAAGCGGAATAGAATCTGTCCAAAAACAATTTTTAATGTTCTGCTTAGGAAACTCAAGTTGGAATCCTTCTGAAGTACTCTGTAAGACTTTCACGTGTTAAATTACCTTCACTAGTAAGCCGAAGAAAAATGCTTAACATTGCGTTTTTAGTTAATTTGCTTAAGTAACGTTAGTTCTGAATTCCTGCTTAAACACGTTAACCTCAACGTTCCTCAGCTGTCAAATCGCAATTACATTCCATTATATATTCAGGCCTTTCACGCAAATTATGCAAATTTTGATCCTTTTCGGAGAATATGTAAAGATATTAGTGAAATGTATGATTTAGTTACCTTCTCTTTAAGTGCCAGTGTCTTTAAACGTAGTATTATCTTGTTTTTAAATACATAAACTAATAATATTGTTTGTAATTTATTTATATCTGTAAGGATTTAAATCCATAGACTTAAATAAATAAAAAAATACAACTTTTTTGTTCACATAATTTTTTTTGCATAAGGATGCACGTATTTGAGGCAACAAATAAGAGAAAAGAATTTGAGGGTTTTAGGCAAACCATGCAGGTGATTGAATAGTATTCAAGGAGACTAGGAAGAGTCATGCGGCCAGGGGCACACCTCCACTCGGAGACTAATGAGGTCCATTGTCATTGACACATAGTCTTAAGATAGTTAGTAGATACTACGTAGGACAAAACTTCCCCTAGAGTCCCCTTATCAGAAACAACCTTTCTATAACCCCAGTAGATAGACTGGATTACATCTTGCAATACACCTCAGCTCGTCGTGAAATCTCTTTCCAAGCCATTTCGGCCTGAGACCCTGCATCCTAGGACTGTGGCACAGCATCTTCGCATAATCTGCAGAAGTCCGTTGCCCCTGCGTCCAAACCAGGCCATAATACCCTAGACAGGCTTTAATCCGTTCTATCCCTACAGGACCGGTTTACAGTATTGCGATATCTTTTCCGAATTACCTCATAGTAGTGAGAAAGGGGTGTTTTACTCCCCGTCCCTTACCTCTAAGTCAAGATGCAAACCCTCTCTCTCGAGTGCGTTCGCCACCTCATTACCATTCACCTTGCATTGTCCGGTTACCCAACACAGCCTTACTGTGAATACCTTCATGAGCTCTCACCAGAGGACCGTCGTAGTTCTAAGTATTTAACGTAGATTAAGATTTTGTAAATAGAAGCTTTGTTAAATCATTGTCAGCGAACATACACGAAAACATCCCGTGTTTCATTTCAAAGGAAGCAGACCATCGAATTGACCCTATACAGACTGAGTCATACCTCAACTGGGAAAGTAAACTGCGTTACAATGGCGCCCGAGCAGGGACCCGATTCCAAAACCACCACTTGTGGCAAAACCTCGCACCAAACCACCAACGGAACTGGATCGGGCCAAGAACAAAGCAACGAAACCCTAACTACGCCGAACACCCTACGAACGGATACCTTGGGATTGATCTATCTACTTGCGAAGGACAAACTAATAGAAGTTTGTCGTCAACATAATATCCCTATCACTGAGAGGGCTACTGTTGACCAGCTTCGTCATCAACTAAGCGAACTGGTACGTCTAAAACGCCAAAGAGCATCGTTGGAAAATCTACTAAATATTAGCAGTAGAAGAGAATGTCTTGAGCGAAGAGAGAAAACCGCTACTCGGTCAAGTCAACGTTGAGGTACCTCATGCAAGTCAGAAGTGCCCGCCGAACACTCCAAGCGATTCAGAAGTCATGGTCACTATCCGGCGATGGAATCTGACACACGATGGAGGTGAACATTTGATGGAGTTTATTGAGCGGCTGGAAGAGTAAGCCGGATGCTACGGCTTTGAACGCAGTCGTTTATTGTTTTCACTATTGGAGATATTGAAGAATAGGGCGTTGCAATGGTATAGAATTAAACAGGTGCAAATCCGCAATTGGGATCAGTTCAAAGAGGAAGGCGTTCGTTTCTTCCTGCCAAAACTCCATCTTGCTCATTTAGAAGAGAGCATTTATCACCGTAAACAAGGTAGCCGAGAGAAAGCGAAAGATTACATAATGTGTATGTGAACACTTATAAAACAACATTCAGAACTGGTAAAACTCGATCATACAGACCGTATATATGATGGTTGACGCTATTATTACAAGTTGTACGTCCGCAGAACGGACTTTGATTCCATGGATGAGTTAATGAAAGTAACCTATGAGTACGAACTGCTTAGGAAGGAAGAAGCAAAGCAAAGACCACAGCCAAATTATTACATTGACGCTACAGGTATTTATCAACGTGGTACACACTATTGGCGTTGTAAAGCGCTAGGCCATTTTAGGGGGGAATGCCCCAACTCTGGACGCCTGTTTTGCTCTTGGTGTGGTCGGGATGGTATAATGACTCGGCATTGTTCCTGTTCTCAGAATGAACCATCCACCGAAGGTCGGTACTACCTTACCGTCACCATCTGCAACACTCCCATAAAAGCCCTAGTCGACACCGGATCGACACTCACGTATTTCGGGCAAAGAGTACGCCAACTCCTAGAAGCCAGAAACATCCTACCTCGAAGCCACCAACGGGCCATATAGTTGGCCGACGGTTCCTCAAAACAAGTCTAAGGGTTTATCCCCTTCGCGTTAATACTAACGGGGGGACTACTCAGTTGCTAGCATTTGCTCGATAGCTTAGCCGAACCGATCATTATTGGCATGGATTTCCTACATCGACGCAAAGCCACTCTTGAAATTGATGGTGTGGAATTACAGGCTTCTCGTCAGTCTACAGCTAATCAGGTACCTGCCATGTACTCTATGAACGTTTCACCAGGAGAAATAAAAGAACGCTTCCGCAGCAAACAACCAGGTCACGACCGGTGAAAAGGCATCCGGTTGCGCAATCTGGGAGAAAGATATTAAAAGCGTTGAAGGGAAATACAAAACATATCAATAGGGCCGAACCTTTACACATGTTAGAACATAGCCCCCGGCCCTAGCACCCTTGTCTTATGACCCGCCAGTTGAGGGCCTAAGAATGGCCACCTCACAACCATCGCAGAAGAGTGACAGATCTACTACCTCCACCGCCCACGGGGGGAATTTCCAACAAGATGAAGGCGACCTGGCAAATGAAGTCCTTAGCCTAATGCCCATGGATATTAGCGAACTAGAGGAGTCAGAAGATCCCTTTAGGGGAACTACTATCCAGAATCATCCTGTACTAAAAGTGGCGCGCTGGATAATATATCCAAAGGTAAGGCCTGAAGTAGAAGTGAAGGTGAGAAACGGACAAGCTCGACTAAGATGTCAGGGGATGGAAAAGATTATAACTCTGAAAGAGGAGCAAGGCTTGAAATTCTCCGCCGGCTAGCTAATGCACCAACAATTTTTTTATTTTCTCTTTTTCTTTTTTTTAGGAAAGAACTGTAACGTGACGTTACAAACTTAGCCTATATATATATATATATATATATATATATATATACTGTTACTGTTTCACTTAACACTATGAATACCCTTACTGTTTCACTTAACACTATGAATACCCTTACTGTTTGTGTATATATTGCCCTTAAGCGGGGCTGCCAGAAATGTTTAGCAAAAAATCTTAATTTCACCAAAAAAAATCTTTTTTTTTTGGAAAAAAGTAGTTTTTTTTATTAAAATTAAGTTTAAAACATATCAATATGTATTTCCACTGCTGCCAACTTTTTTTGAAGATTTCCCGCCAAATCGGACTTCAAAACCGCTAAAATCTAAACATTTTTAAACGTTTATTTATATAAATCTAGATATACAGGGGTGTCATGGAAATCGAAAACGTAAAACGAAAGTATTTTAAGAGTCGTTTTTCAATAAGATTTCTGAAATAAAAAAATTTTATGACAATTATTATAGAAATAATGCTCTATTAAACAGAATTTTTGAACAAATATTGTAAAAATTAGATTAAAAGTTTAATAAAAAGAACAGCAAAATTCTTTCGTTTTACGTTTTCATTTCCATGACACCCCTGATAAGCTGCTTTTTCAAAGGAATTTCGATGCACTTAAAATTACCTTTTCGAATTAAACATTTTTCCATTAAATGTCTTTGCTATTATTTAATTTTTGCGAACCTTGCAATATTTTCTGTTTTTGCAAAATAAAAAGCGCGCAAAACTTACACCTGATTAATCACCCTTCAACGCCAAACAGAGGTTGCTTTTTAAAAGCCCAACCATAATATGCATAGCGTTGCTTAACCTACTGTCAAAAACTAACAAAAAGTCTTTCAAATGTATTAGAAAAAAACAAAAATAAAATCAACAAACATTTGATTCCATACGGAATGTGCGATCAGTTTCGCAACTTGCTTAAGCAAATGACAGTTTCATAAAATTTTACAAAAAGTTTCCTTAAGTTCAATATGGCTGGCCTCATATGATAAACATGTATTCGTATAGTTGCTTAAGCCAAATTAAGCACATTATGGTTGGGCCTTAAGTATTTTTTTGTCCAGTAAACCACAAGGTAGCATTTTTAAGTTTAAAAATTTTCAAATGGGAACAAAGAAGGTTTATTTTAATTGAACCTAACCTTCGTCTAGTCAAAACAAAAAATCTTGTTTTTGGGAAAAATATCTTAAAATCTTTTTTCGGTTAAAAAATCTTAAAAAATAAGGTAAAATCTTACTTCTGGCAGCGCTGCCCTTAACCCTACTTTGCCGTATCTGGCCGAACACTAGAGTTTCCGGATTCTTCTAGTGTCCGAAGCATTAATTTATAAACCGTAGTTAATCGAACGCCAAAGCTTCCGAATTCTCTTGGTGTCGGAAGTATCTACGAAGTAGTTAGCCGAACGCCAAGACTTCCGAATTCTCTTGGTGTCCGAAGTACTTACGAAGTAGTTAGCCGAACACCAAGGCTTCCGAATTCTCTTGGTGTCCAAAGTATTTACGAAGTAGTTAGTCGAACGACACGGCCTCCAAATTCTCGTGGTGTCCGAAGTAGTTAGCCGAACGCCAAGGCTTCCGAATTCTGTTGGTGTCCGAAGTATTTAACGTACTCTTGCCGAACGCCAGCGCTCCCGCATTTCGCTGGTAATTAGTCGTATTTAGCCGACCGCCAGCGCCTCCGAATTTCGCTGGTAGCCGACCAGATACGAACCCGTATTTAACGTATTTTTACCGATGGCCAGCGCTCTCGCATTTCGTTGTTATTCGTAACCGTAGTTAGTCGTACTGATCGGACCGCCAGCGCCTCCGAATTTCGTTGGCAGCCGACTTATTAGCACCCATAGCTTGGCTCAGATATAATAACTAAACCCGTTTGTCTACCAATCTCTTTACCAGATAAGTTCCTGTGCTACAACCTGAACCCCGCACATAAGCCGCATCCGCCGTCCAGCCTCGTAAACGTCACCCGACCGGTCGTTCCCGTATTCGTTCCCGCCCAATCCCAATCACCAGAGGACCGTTGTAGTTCTTAGTATTTAGCGTAGATAAAGATTTCGTAAATAAAAGCTTTGTTAAATTGTTGTAAGCGAACATACACAAAAACATCCCGTGTTGCATTTCAAAGGAAGCAGACCTTCGAATTGACCCTGGACAGACTGAGTCATACCTCAGCTGGGATAGTAAACTGCGTTGCAAGAGCACTGATTTTGTTACTTTTAAACATAATATAATTAAGATTTAAAATAAATATGGCCGTAGGATGTAAACATTTAATGGGTTAATGACAATTAGAAAAGTTCTAAGTTACTATTACTAGGTTAACTAAGCTAAAATATAATTTGTAATTGCATAATGATTAATTTAAAAAATAATTTAATAATTGTAGTTGATTTTATTATGAAAGCTCTACTTTTACAAAAAAATATAAAGTTTTGTAAATATTTTCGCGATTTTAAAAGTTAAAGTCATACGGAAAAGAAATAAAGTAAAAATTTCTTTCGCCCATGAACTCCATTAAAATCAATTTTTTTCAATAAAATAAAATTTAAAGAAAGTAAAGTTGTCAAAAATTTAACATGGTCTACTTAACAAGACCTACAAGCAAATTTTGTAGGGTTATTTTCGCTGTGACAATATGTAAATATTTAGTTTTAGCAATAAAAAATATTGCTGACTGGGATATCACAAACAAACAAGTTATTCTTTTGTCAGCCAAGCCACTTTTTCCCATTTCGTTAAGTAACGTGGTTTTTAATAAATTTCTTTCCCATATAAACTCTTACACACATTCATATTGTACACACATACATGTATACCAAAAACAGACAATGCCAAACTAAAAGGAATGAAATGTGACAACCAGGATCATGGTGAAAAGTCAAAACATTAACGTTTACTTTCAGGGGAAAATGGTTAAACGAAACTTGAATTGACTGCGTTAAACTCTTAAATGTTGCTAATTCCTCGAGGAGTGAAATAATAATAATAAAAATAATAATTACACAAACAAAAAATAAACATAAAAAACTTGGTGTGGGAAAAAAGATTTTTTAAGTGCTCTACTCATACGTGCAAACATCTCACAACTCTTGCATAGTTTTCTCTTAAAGGACTCGCTTTAGTCAGTCAGTGCAAAAAGAGAAAGAGCAGTTGCCCAAGTAAACCAACAACAAATGTAATCTGAATGTGCCATTTTTGTCTTGCAGAAGTAGTTTTTTTCGTGTTTAATTTGAATGACCTTCGCTTGCGCATAATGCGATTTTACACAATGTTTACTCAAGTATGTACCGAGCATTTAAGGTGGGAAAAAGGTTGGATGCATGTCTACTATAGAAGTTTGTAAGTTTGTATACATGAAACAGTTTACAACAAACACGAATCCATTCATACTTAATATGTTTTCAAACACACACATACGAACTCGAGCATACATCAAGTACTTGCAACACTTTCATATACTAAATAATAACGATTACTACACAATAACTGGAGTACCTAAATGCAATTTTATGTTAATTTCTTCCTTACGAATATTTTAAATCCATTTGATTCTTAATGATGCATATAGTTTTTTATGTGTTCAGATATGTTCATTCATATATGTATAGATAACAGGGTTTCTATTCGAGAAAAATTTCTCGGGAAAAAATTGTTTCTAAAACTTTCGTGAATTTTAAGCCGTGAAATTTTGAGAATTTTTCTTTAAACTGTTTGGATGAAATACAATTTTTTTTTTTGACATTTAGGCCCAGAACAGACGGTGAAACGCAACTGCAACGAAACTGCAACTTCTAGTTATTATCGAGTTTCATTTGAGTTTATGCCATAAACTCCTTTGAGAGACCACACATGACGCGACTATTTTGAGACCGGTTTGATATGCAATTGCATTGAAACCGGCGTGCAGGGAACTCGTGTTTGCGTTTCATCTGTTCTCAAAGAAAATCGGAATGATTGTGATAATTCCATTGCATTTTGGTACAATTTAGGTTGCAGGGTGTGTGGAAAACAATTGAAACTAGTTTCAAAACAATGATTTCTGAAGGGCTTCGTTGCAGTTGCGTTTAACCGTCTGTGCTGGGCCTTAATGCTTCTAATTTACAGTTTATCGAAGTGAATAATAATCAATGTTAACGTAGTTTTAGGAAATATAAGCATGAAGAGCTGCTTAATATCGCAAAAATATTTGAACTACTATATAAAAAATTATGGGAGCCCTCTTAAGGAATGGAAATACCGTGTAAACATGTTAGAAATAAACGATTTAGATGAAAAATAAAGTGGAGTTGGTCATACATTTGACCATGTAGGGGCATCCTTGGCACTGCAGGGGCCAAATTTAAGAATTTCATTAAACGGACATATTTGTATGGTTGAAATTCTTAAATTTGGCTGTTGCAGTGCCAAGGATGCCCCTAGATGTGTCAAATGTGTGACCAACCCAACTTTATTTTTCGTCTCAATCATTTATTTCTAAAATACCTACCCGCTATCTCCATTCCTTAAGGAGGCTCCCATTCAAAATGTTCAATGCAGACTAGAAATATATTAAGAAAAAGTCCCATAAATGCCCAGAATTAGTTTTTTGTCCTTAACATTTTCTCGAGACATACTTGCCCCTTATTTCCACTTCTTATGGGGGCTCCCATAAAAATATTGCGTTATATGAAATTCTTAAATTAATTACAATTTTTCGACTTTTGTGAATAAAATCAAAAGTTGCTAACAGATTTTTACCATTAATGGCTTGCTTTGTTTGTAGCTTCGTTTTTTATATGTCTGCCTAGCTGCATTTTCCAATTTCTTATGAATTTTTAAAAAAAAAAATTTTGAAATTTTGATAAAAAAAATTATTTTTTTATGTTTCTAAAACGAAAAAAATTTTACTATTTTTAAAGGAAATTGCGGAATTTTAGTTTTTTCAATAAGCTAAAGCGTTTTGGAGTTACGCAAACATATGTTGTGCAACCTCCTCCATTTTCGAAATAACGGTATTTCTCGAAAACAAGACCTAACCTAAAAAACGGTTAGCACCACAGGATTCAGCGCACTCTAATTATTTTAAAACGCCATGCGCCCGGCTTTTCTGTTTTTTCAACTAGCACAGTGTAATAGTTGACCAGCATTACAAAATTTTGAACGATATTTGAAAGACCTTTCATAATCTATTTTGTTTACAGATTATATTCAAAATGACAATTGATTGTAAACAATTGTTTTATAACGTTAATTGTAAATACTTTTTAGAAACCATTCCCGGGAATAAAATAAAAGTCGAAATTCGACCATAATATTCAAAGCAAATATGAAGAAAACATACATATAAGTATATTTGAATTAACATGTTTTGAGAATTTGTTTTTCGTCTTAGTGGATCGATTTGGCGGGGGACCAACCTCCACTCAAGTTCGTGAATGTTAAATTTAGTTTTGTAATTTCAATTATGAATACATAAAAAAAGAAAGTACCAATTGAAAAACCAAAAAGTACCAAGAAGTTTCCTCTAAGATATAATTTCTCAATCACTCTGGAACCTGCATGCTGAATTTTTGTTTGTTTCTAGGTTCAGTATTAATAAGACTTCAAAAACTACCAGCTGTGGAACGAAAAAGTACTGAACACCTCCCCCTCACAGATTCTTATACACTCTGAACTATGCATGTCAAAATGTATGTTTCTAGGTCCAATTTTAATGGAAATTCAAAAAGGATTAGTAAAAGAGCAAAAAAAGTTCCAAAATGTTTCATCTTATAGGTTCTTTTTCACTCAGGACCCTGCACCCATAACTTTATGTTTTTAAGTTTAAAATGTTTAAAATTCAAAAATTACCACTTGCAGCACGGAAAAGTAAAAGAAAGAAATTTATTAACCGCATTTTCCCTTTTTGAGAATTTTTTGATCGCATTGAAGTTCATAAGCTTATGCCAATAGATAGAGAAAAATGTGTTGTAAAAAATACAAAAAGTAGGAACAATATTCACCACTAAACGTTCGAATTTTTAAAAAGTACCAAACTTATATATAAATTTTTAAAGTAAGTTTAGAATTTGGTAATTTTATAGAAATTAAGATTAAGAAGAGACAAAGATGTTCCAAAATATGGTTTATACCCGTTTACTACCCAAAAGGGATGAATTTCAAAAAAAGTACCAGACACCTGTCCGCTTTTCCCCAATAAACAACGATAAGTATTACATTTTTTTTTTTTTAGATTTGTATATATATTGTTACCGAATTGATCCTTTTTACCCCTCAGATTTTAGTAAAACATATTTGTGCACATTCTGTAAGTAAATACCTTTTAAATGCGTATCTGTTGTTCAAATCGGTGGCCAAACAGAGGAGGAGAGTGTTTTTAACTGTTTTGCCTTTGCCGATTTATATATAGAAGATATACATATATTTATATTTTTATATATTTGGAATAACGAACTCTTATTTGAATCTTAACCTCATAAATTAATTTTTTTTTGCCGGTTACATGCTTGCTCATGAGTACCAAGTAGGGTACAGTCTTTAAAATTTGTCGGTAAATGCTCTGAGTTGTATGTTTTCTTGTACTTTGGTTAAATTTTATGCACTTATTTTCCAGCGTGGTAGCACTTTCATATGCGCTTATATTTGATCATGCTTCGCATAATATGCAGAGTTTATACTGAGCATGTATGTGTGTCATTTGCAATCATATTTGTTGTCATGTTGTAGGAAATCTCTTATGATAAGCTTGTTCTACAACTAATTTACATTTTTCTCTGTTTTGGTCTATTGGGTATATACATACAAACACAAGTAAACCAATTATTAGCTCTACATGTTCCGTTTATTTCAACAAAAAATCAATGATCAACACAAAAAGTGTCAAAAGCGTTTATTTGATATTTAAGTTTTCTTAATTAAAAAGCTGTACATCTATTTTCTAATTTGTTCAATTCATAATTACAGAAGATTTGCAAAACACACAATGACAACACAAACTACTCGGCATATGAGGTCATCTTTGGACGTATTATTTTCGCTTTTTGGTAAGTTTAAAATTTTTTTTAGCTTCCTTTACTTTACAATCTATGCTCGCAATATGTTTTGAAAAAAGCACAGATATGTGCATAAATTAATTGTACTTGGTTAATTGTTCAACAAGGTAATTTTATTGATGAGACACGAAATGAAGAGTTCCAAAAAAAATCTTAACAAGTCTACTTTAAGACTTTTTTTTTGGATTAAGTTTAATAAAACTAGCCGTTTTGTCCCGGAGCTGCTCAGCATATTCCAAAAAAAAAAAAAAAAATTAAATACTGGAGAGTTTTGTAAATAACTTGACCACAGCGCTATCTACCGGGTCAAAATTTTATCAGGAAACTTATTTTTTTTTAACAAATATAATTTGTGTATTTTAGTCAAATCGTACAATAAATTAAAAAATTTTAAATATTACGACAACAGCGCTAACTAACTAAACTTAAGAGAAACCTGGCTTCAGACTAAACTAATTTATTGTCCAGGTTTGGTATCAATCGGTGTAGCGGTTCATGAGTTTGAGGGGCACATACACGGCACAAACGTTTTTATATAGTTTAAAAAACTGCAGTCAAAGTAGAAAAACTGCCATTTCTTCTACTTCTGCTTTTGCCATTGGCCAAAACAAACTTTTGCTTTTACTTCAGATTCAGTAAATGTTAACAGTCGCTGTCAAACCAACTCAAAAAGCAAAAAGTTGTACACAAAATTTCATTTTTTGTTTGACAGTTTTTGGTTTCGACTGCAGTTTTTTTAAGCCCTATTTGTATATATAAAGGTAACATTCACAATTAGAGAATCAAATCAAAGCAAAATCAGTAAAAATTAAGTAGAAACTAATTGTAGATCCTGCGCTTCTTTCGCAGGATTATGTATTTGAGACTTTATTTTTTATTCAGGTTAATTCTATCAAGTGATTAAGAGTTAATGTAGGAACTGTGCTCGATTAGTTGGAGCAAATTGCAAAGTAGTACAGCAATTTTTCGAAATGAGCCTTATATGGATGCCAGTTTTAATTTTGAGAGAGAAATTTGATCTTCTTAATTATATTCTTACGAGATTGTACGTATATCGGAAGAATTAAAGAGGCTTGAGGATTAATAAATAGCACTTTGAATTGGAATTAACATTGGACCATTGCAATAAGAACAGATAGTTATATAAATCTGTTCTTAAGATATTGAAAAGTCTATTTAGGGCCACGCCCTCTTCTCCACTCTCCACACACATTTTCTCAGATGTTGTCTATCGATAACCAAGATGCTTGTATCTAATTTAAAAGCTCTTGCAGGATATACCGAAAAAAACCACAAGGGATATGGGTTAAACTATAGGCAGTCGTGGGTTTTCGCTTATACCTCAACCACTTGGGGAACCGATCAGGCTGAATTTCAATAGAAAAATTTGCCGGAGCATATGTGACTTAAGTATATACCAATCAAGTCTCCATCATATCTGGGGTCTTTGGAAAAGCCATTTCAACAGACAGTCGGACATCGTTAAATTCGCTTCACTACTTATAGGGACGCAAAATTTATGTACTTTGTAGAGTATTAAATTAATATTGTAGAAATGACAAACGGATTCACAAACTATAGGGTGATGTAGGGCTATAAAACAGTGATTGCAATTGAGAGTTATAAAACTTGATTTTTTTTCTCTAGGGCAATAAAAAAGCTTTCATTAATATCGTACTTGAGCTAATACTAAATACTTGCAAATCTGTTTAAAGAGTTTATTTTTCTAGGTAACTTCAGTGTGCCAAACTCAGATTTATTAAAACGTAACGAAGCTAAAGCTACGGTCAGACTTATCAAATATTTGACGAAAAAAACGGGACCAACAACCTGCTATGTCTAGTAGTATAATTAGTTTATTTTGTAATATTAAGACCATTTTAAATCTCACTAACTATTAACAAAAGTAGGCGTTACGCTTATTTGATCAAATATTTAATAAGTGTGACAGTAGCTTAACAAGCGGACTGTTGTTTATAACTTTTTTTTATAATTTTTTTAAAAACTGTGCAAGCGTTTGTGATAAGACAAAAAAGTTACAAAAAAGTACGTGAGCTTGCGTGACTGATTTCTTTACCGTGACAGTGGGCTTCAAAAAATGTATGGGCTTTGAGAGGGAGGGAGACTTCCAAGCCGAATCTTAAAAATCATATTATTTTTGGCAAAAAAAATGGAAAAATTTACTATATCAATTAAAAATTTTGTGATATAAATAAAGAATTAATTGAATTTGCAATAGTAAACAAATTAATAGTATCAACTAAATGTTTAATTCACTTGATTAAACGTTTAGTTCACTTGAATTAAAGTTTAATTCACTTAATTAAATTTTTTAATTAAAACTGATTTTTAATGCTTTAATCAATGAACAATTTTGGAGATTTTTTTCTGTATATCGCCGAAAGTTTTTCGTTGCCAAACTTTAGCCTTAAAACCAAACTAAAAGTAATATGAAGAAAAAAGATTTATTACAATTTTTATACCCTTCAGTTAAGGTTAAATATATAAGTTTGTCATCACGTTTGTAATTTCAACCACATTGAGCTTAGACACTATAAAGTATATACATATATTCTGGATTCTTATAAGGAGCGGAGTTGATTGGAAAATATCTGCCTGTCCTTCAGTTTTTCTTTATATCTGGTAAACGAAAAGAGAAAAAGGCTACAAATTAGAATCAAGCATCCTGTTTACCAATACAAAACATCGGGTAAAATGTGCGCAGTATTAGAGAAGTGGGCATGGTACACAAAATATTTATTTATATCTATAGAACGGTAAGAGAAAAATTGTCCAAATTTAGCACATAGTGCTGGGTTATAAATTCAAACCCTCTTTAAAAAATGGGCGGGATAAGAGAATCGGGAGTGGGACCTCCCGTACAAGGACATTGAAGATTTCTGTATATCTGGGAAGGGAAGACCAAAAGTTTCCAAATTAGGTACAAGCAACTTGGCTATCAATACACAACATCAGTCAAAATATGGAGAAGGGTATATTAGATTAAGCTCAGCCGAATATAGCATTCTTACTTGTTGCTATGACATTTTAATACCAACGAACATAATTACGCTACAGCTATGCGAAAGATCTTATAAAGATATAGATTTTTAACTGAATGGGAATCATTCGATAACAGTATGTATTTCTGAATACAAATTAAGTGAAGCAGGTCATTGTGCCGCTTCACTCCTATGAGAAGCCTGTATCAAGAGTTGTCGACCTATGCATATAAGTTTTATGACTTCCACCGTAATATTTGTAGGTTGTTGTGGGAAACGAGAAATCTGAAAGTATTGTTACGTTACTGCCTTTTGAATAACGTTTTTGGTTTATTTCCTTTATAATAAACCTCTTGAGTTCTTAACACAACACTTTTTACAATTCACAAGCTTTATTAAGAACTTAGTCACTTTAACCACCGTAATTTACAGCTTTTATTCACAGCTCACTATTGCGATCTTTACACTTTATAATTTTCTCCACGTGATGCGATATCAACTTGACAAAGTCTGAACTGATACTGACTTACTGCCATCTTTTGGGACTCTATTTATACTCTAGCCCAGACGTGCAGATGACTATAGAACGTTCGAGTTCTGACGTCTAAATGGCTGTAGAATGTCCGACCCCTAACGTCTATTTGATTATTAAACTTATGCATCTATAGTTATTAACATTACGCATTAACTCTATGGCTGAATTTAAATTGAGCTCAAAAAACTAAGGTATACTTTAAGGGTTAACAATAAATTACAGTGGGGCTGAAGTTCAATCATGCATAACCATTTTAACATTACAATTGTGTTTGAAAATTCTGTACAGTGATTGTTACACTAAAAATAGCATAACAATTATAATTACAATTTAAACTTATATAATAAATAACAAATACTAAATAACTAATAAATACAAGATAACTTATAAGTTAAACAAATTTTTAATTAAAGTTACTTTCGTTATTTTCGTTATCTTAATGACTTCACATGAAGTTACAATCTCTCTGAGCTATAAATAAACTTCCTAATAAACTAAGTCCCAAAATCAAAAATGAATTCAGTCCTAAATATGAGGGAATTAATTCGTTATGAAATTAACTCCCAATTTTTAAAATGACACAAGTCCCTAAATAGTTGAAATGACGCCCAAAACAAATATGAACTAAAACCACATAAATATGAACTTCTTCCCATTTAAAAAAAGCAAGTCCTCTAATTAACTATAAACCTGTATGTTAAATTACAAAACTTCAATTAAATAAACAAAAAACAGATTAAAAAAGTCTCGTGCAAAACCCTTCAGTAGTGGTCGGGCTTAGCACTACTAAAGTCCTAACTTTAGTAAAATTCAATTTTTAATTATACTATGTAGTTAATATTTTTTTTATAAGATTAGTCTAGTACACAACCTAAAAAATATTAAGTTTTTACGTCGAAACGTCGTTTTAATTGTTTAAATAAATACGTACTTTTCACTTAATTAATTTGCAAATTGGCAGCAATTCTTATTGTAAAAGAATATATTTTGTGTAAATCGGTTAGTCGTTTAAAAATCTTGAGATTTTTTGATTGCCAACAATTTTTTACAAAACAATAATTTTTTAAATTTTAAAACTTTCGATAAAATTTTAAAATAGTTTTTTGAATTCTGGAGCCGAGCCCTCTTTATTTTTCTGTCTATTTTAGTTGGCAGATACTTAACCAGTAAAAACTTCGCTTACATTTATTAAATGAATAGCTTCTTTGATTTTTTATTCAGTAGCTTTGTTCACAACTATTTGTGCTTCGTAAACTAGCCTTGACGTGTACTTTACACTATCACGTGTGATGAAAATACAACCTTGTCAGGAAAAGTTTTTTTTTTTTTTTAAACGGTCAAACAATAATTATATCACAGATGCATTTTCATCAAAATTCGTAGGACTTGTGTGATAGTGTAAAGTACCCTTCATGCCTAGTTAACACTATCACACAATTCTTACCTATTTGTTGCGACTGTCAAAAAATCTTACTTAACATTACAGTTTGTGTTCAGACTAACTTGAGTTTTTGACATGTATTAATACAAAGTATGAAAGTGCAAACTAGCCTTTATTAGCAGCTATTTCATAGCTAGTTCTTTTAACGCAATCACTATAGCTTTAATGTCTTTAATGAAATAATAAAAAAAGAGCACATTTCGTCAGAAAAATCCCAGTTTCAGACTACGTTAAACTAAGTTTAAACCTAATCCACATCTCAAAAAACCGGCCTTTGTGGTATAATAGTTTGTTTTTCAATTTATTGCAATCGACGGAAAGGTGAGATTTTAATACCCTCCACCACCACTAGTGGTGAATGAGGGTATATTACGTTTTTGCATTTCGTGTGAAACTTTTCACTATTCATCTTAGACCCCAGAAAGAATATATTTATATTCTTGCTCCTTCTAAGTCGATTTAGCATGTCCGTCTGTTGAAAACATATTCGCTTTCGAAAACTCAAAAGAAAAGAAGCAATTGGGGATTGAAATTCAGCAAAGTCGGTTCTGTAGGATACTGGTAAATTTTGTAAAGATCGGTCCATAATTTACCATAGGCCCCATATAAAGCCCATTCACGGAAAACAGATTAGTTTGCCTCAAACCGTAGCAAATAATGTTTTTGTAGCACAATTTTGTCTTTCGTAGTTTCATAAAGCTTAAAATCACAGAAGATAATGTAGTGAAAATCGGCATATAATTTACCATATTCCTCATATACACACACTCTGGGGAAATTATTTAAATACGCACAAAACCGTAGTAGACATAGATGTTGTGGTAGCACTTCGTCAAATTTAGCTTCATAAGGCCAGAAATAATACCATGCAAGTATGTGATAATCGGTTCTTAATTTAGGTCCCATATTAATCAGATTTCCTTTAAACTTTAAAACGCTATAAAAAATTTTACTACTATATCGAAATTTGTTCTAGTTTAGATTTTTTAATACCAGAATTTTCTCATGATTGGTCCATGATATAAATTTTCGCTTGAAAAGAATTAATTTCGGCTAAAACTGTTACGAGTTATGATATTTTACTCCAATATGTTCAAATTAAGTTTTATATGACTAGAAAAGTCATATGTTCAAAGCTTTCTGATTGTCGGTAAATAATTTAACATATGAAACGCTTGAATTTTTTTTCAAATCTGGGAGAAGGCAAAATAAGAACCAAACTTTACTATGCAGAGGTACAAGCTTTAAGTACCTTACAATTTTTAAAAAGCAAAAAATAAAAGTTTAAACTGACTTTCTGATTGATTCATTTTTAGTAACTGCAATTAACAATTTTCAATTTCTCTGCCGATTTAATACAGATACTGGTAACATTGGAATTTCACTTTAAAGCTAATGTTACAACAGTAGTGCACAAGATCCATTAGGAAAGACCAAATATTTAGTTCGATTTGGTATATTTTTTGGTTTGTTTTGGATGCTATTCTTATGCCACGTACGTGGTGCAAAAACATCATTTGGCTTTGTAATTTGTATTTGGTCAGTCTTAGGTGTTTCAAAATAAAAGATCAAAGCAAGATATTTGTTGCAAAAAAATTATTGAGCGGAATTTTTTTAAACTGGTATAATACAAATTTGATAAGATTTTAAAGGTCGTCACATACGATATTGTTAGTACTATAATGCAACTTAATGTATCATCTTATTATGTTGGAATTAAGTATAAATTTCGTCAAAAGTTACTTTATTGCAATCTAAATCATCCAACCAAATATTATTGGACTCGGTCCATATTTGACTATAGCTCCCAATGACTATTACGATAGGTACTATGCCATGACAAAATGTTGTGCTGGTAGGTTCAAAATTAACCATAGGTCCCCCTTCCCCCTTCCTTACAACGGTTAGAGGCAAACAAATCTTATATAGATAAAGATGACTTATAGCATAATTCTGTTCTGGCGACATTGATTGGCCATGGGTCCCAAATAGGGCACACCTAAAAAAAATTTTTTTTTAATAATGGTGTAGGGTATCAAATGGTCGGGCGTGACCGACTATAATTTCTTACTTTTTTGTTTTAAGTTTTAATATACATATATGTATTTACAAAAAATATATTTCATTGTAAATACTATAAGAGAAAAATCTGTCACGTACGGTATGTCACGAGCGATATAACATTTCGTTCATTATAAAACCATAAAAAAAAAATATGTAGTTTAATGCTAAAAATTAAAAAAAGAAGAAAACCCCTTCACAATTCGCAGATTTTCATATTTTTTTACATTCACCCCAAAATCACTTTCGTTTTACGTCGCGTACGATATGCACTTATTTTTGCTTATTTTGCTCGATATTTTAGAAAACAAGGTTCCAAATTTGATAATTATTTTTTTCATATTTTACCAGTTACTACAATTTTTGCAAAATCTCTATCTCTCTAAAGGCTTACAAATGTCACGTACGATGACATGGAAATGCCCATATGTATGAAGGCCGACGAAGTTCGTTCTTATAAAGATTTATTAACAATTTATAGATTGAATATTCATACTTGGCAAATATTGAAATTGATATTCGTAACATCACTTATGCCTACAACAAAAAAGAACATGTACAAATTGGTACATAATCACCCCAATCGTGAATAACAAGTGGAAGTTTTGTTCCCATGAAATTTTCATTCCCCTCGAAGGGAAAAAAGCAATCGTAAATATTATGTGAACAATTTTTCACGCTATCAGTTCCAGTGAATGTAAAAAAAAGAAAGATTAGAAAAAATTAAAAATCAATGAAATTTTTGTTCAAAATGTACCCGTATATACTTTTAAGAAAAGTTAAAATAATAAAGCAAAATATTTAGTATTATAGGGATAGTTTGATTACAACGCATTCAATCAACTTGTTGTTTTGCATTTTGTTAACCAATATATCGGTTTGTGCCTTACTAACGGAAATAGCCCTTAATATTCGGTTTAAAGGAGGAACTACTTACATACATGCTCTGTTCCCTAGCAGAAATAAAGTGAGAAAATCTAAGGGAAATGTTAACAAATTACGAGGGAATAATCTTTTCACAATAAGGGAAATTATTTTCCCTGAACATTTTTTCACGTTAATATTCCCAATGGAATAACCTTTTTTTCATGGGAGTTTTTCATGATCGCAAATATGTGAAAAGGGGAATAATTACGAGGAAAAATTATTCACGATAGGGGAGAATAATTAAGTTAAAGTGAAATGTGATACAGGCTTAATTTTAGATATTTTTAAATTTTGTGTTAGTGCATATTAACTTTCGTAGACAACTGTAGACAATTTATGTATAATTTTTTTTGTGTGCATAAATAAAAATAGAACTTCTTGTGTTGAGGAGTAAAATCTTAAAGAACTTCTCTTCTTCGCAAAAAGTTAAATGCATCTGTTACATGTTCTAGTTGAAAAGAAAAACTTTTAAGTTAATTTACTTTGTATTTAAAAAATATACTACTAAATTTTAACTCCAATTTTATTCTCTTCCTAGACCTTAATGAATTCTCTAACAAAAGTACACTCAACTAAATTGTGTACGAAAACAAAATAGAAAAAAAAAACAGAAAAAGAAAATGGTAACCCACAATGGGTTACGAGACATTTAACCAGATTTTGTGGTTACAACTAAAGTTGGACCTAAGTTCCAGCTGACTCCAGTAAAAACAAAACATCAACTATCACAATAACAACAGCAACAACATGTTTACTAACAGTCACTTTGCAACATAAGGAACTCAAACAGTTTTACCTTGCGAATACGTCACATACACAAACATACATAAATATGTACATACTTACGAATGTATGTAAAATGTACCTACAACATTCGTATGAATATAAATGCAAGTGTATTTTAAGTTAGATACGAGTAAATGCAAAGCTTTTAGCTCTCTTACAATTAAAGCCAACTTTTCGAATGTTCATACATGAATCAGTTGACGTGAAATTAGGTTTTTACATGTTTCCAAATGGGAGATCGCCCTTAGAGTATAAACATATATACAAACACATGTACTTAGATGCACATACCTACATACATATATAAAGATATATATATATATATTGCATTTATATACATATATATGTATATACATATGTACAAACGTGGAATTGGATATAAATATGCTGCTATCTATAGATGAATTGTTTCTGGTGATGATGATGGTCGGTCACCGGCATTGAAGTAAAAAATACTTGATTGTACAATTGCGATGCCCATACATATGTTTGTATGTACCCTGTAGTAAATAAAATAGTCAGTTACAAAAAAACACTACCTCTAAATTAACTATTTTTCAAATGACTACAAATTGGTTTAAATCTCATGCAGATATCAACCAAACATATTGCATAGAAGCACACGTAAAACAAAAAAAAAGCAAAATAAGCATGCCATGAAGTCAAATAAAAAAAAAAAAAATATATATACAAACATATTAAATTAATAATAATAATTGAAAATAATTAAAAATTAAAGCAATACAAATCTGTTTATGTACAAGACATTATGTAGCGTATTTTTTTCAGCACTGTTATACATCATCATTTAAAGCAATATGATGCAAAATCTTCTTCAATAACAATTTTTATATAAAAATATATACATTTACATACATATGTATGTTTTTATGTACATACATATATTTTTTTGACAAAAATTCTTTAAAATTTAAATAATTTATTATAAACCGACTATACTTTTAATTAACTACAAATTGGTTGAAAAATAAGTAATAAGTAGTCAATTTAAAAGTTATGCAGAGATAACCAATTGACTACTGCCTATGACATGCCTTTGTTAAAATAATGAGTCGTCGAAATGGAAAAAAGTCACTTAATCAACTAGTTGTGGTTATAAAAAAACCAGTTTGTATTTACTTAAAAATGTGTTTGACTTCCTACAGGGTATGTATTAATACTATGCATGTATATACATTTACACATGTACTATTAAAAACTCACAATACCGACGCTATGTATATATATATATATGGATGAACTTTTCCCAACAAACATTGATCCAAACATATACAACATTATTTAAAAAAAAATTATTTATTTTCAATTAATTAAAAAGCCCAAAGAGTTTAAGGACCAGTAATGTTAACTTTTATTTTTCCATTAGCGTATGACCCTCTAAAAATTACCGTTTTCAAAAAGAAATTAACGTTTTTAATTAAAGCATTAAATTTTAAATGTGTTTTGAAAAAAAAAAATAATAAAAATGTTAAAATTTTAAACCAAAATAATTGTATTTTTTGTTAATATGAGAGTACAATAATTATATATGTGTATAAAATTGTAATATTACTAACTGATTGATTCACCGCACAGCTTAAACGACCGAAGCTAAAAAGTTGAAATTCGGATCGGCGATTGGTCTCTCGGCAAATCGATCCACTTAAATGGGTATTTTGGAAATTCGATTACTTTTTCAAAAATCGACACGTAAATTTCATATTTACTAGAGTTGTCAATTATTCGCATTGCAACTTTGTTCGTATAATTCAAATAACTGTTTTTGTTCGTTCAACCAAACGATTAAATCTATAAAATTATATGATTAATCGATGAGAATATCGAATTAAAAAAATAATTTAACAAAAATAACGTATTTTTAATAAGTTACATTCATCCACTCATCTACAAGTATAGAAAATTTTCTATTTTCTTTTTTATTTTTACTAAAATCTGCTATGAATTTTTCTTTTTTTTTAACGTAAAACTTTTCATCTTATGCACGTAGAGAAAAAAACATGTTTAAATATGGTCACCTCCAACAAAACTATTTTTAAAGAAAATTTTAAACTTATTATAGTTGGTTTAACCATATTATTGTCACCGACAACCATATTGTTGTTAAACAAGTCATCCATCAAGAAGCCACAAGCATATTATGGTTGCTTCTAAACATGTTATGGTTAAATATAACAATAATTAATTTTTAAATTAAAAATAGTATTTTGTTAGAGCAACATGCTATGGTTGAAAGGCAATCATGCTATTATATATGTTAAACATATTTTAGTTATTACTAACCATAACTTGTTCGGAGGACTATTTCAACCATAATATGGCTGTCAGTGACAATAATATGGTTAAATTAAACATATAATGTTTAAAATTTTCTATAAAAATAGTGTTGTTGGAGGTGACCATATTTAAACATGTTTTTTCTCTGGGTGTGGTTGTATTACTTTAAGGCATTTTAAAACAATAGATTCCGTAATAATCCGATATTTCTTTGGCGTTGGCAGACCAGCCATCTTCAGCTAAACTTTTGCATACAATTTCTTCTATAGAGCAACCGCTGTCTCTCTTTATGTACTTTTCCATTGGACCAAGTTTGACATTTTTTAATGTCGTTGGATTATCTTCCACTACATCGTTTTCAATGGTAATATTGTGACACTTACGCAAACGGTAAAAATATATATAATTAAAAAAAGGATAATACAATAAGAACATATTCTACTTTCATGATATGATTTATATATGTAAATCATTCTTTATTTTTTTTTAGCTTTTTTTTTATTTTTAAGTTTTTCACCCAAAATTGTAGTTCTTAAAATTTTTTTAAAAAATAAAACCTTCAAAAAAAAATTTCTTTCAATCAATTAATAAATTTTTTTGAGCCCTGGGGTAAATTATGGCAGTCGTGATCGAATACCTTTTCGATTCGAAAGCAATTCAATTTCTAATTCTTTCTGTCCATACTGAACGGATCGAAATTATTTTTTTGGTGTTGTAAAGCATTTATTTGAGTATTCAAACAATGAAAAAATAATACCGATTCGTTCAGTGTTGACTGAAATAAAATTGCTTTCGAATCGAAAAAGTATTTGTTCACGACTGCCATGATTTGCCCCCTGCTTAAAATACAAGATTTCGACAAAAGATCCTTCAAGTTTTAACCGATGCAGAACCGAACATGGTTAAGGCTGCCAATTATTCTCAAATAATTTGTCAAAAACTCTTACATGTTACTTGCTTGCCACATGGGTTGCACCGAGTTGCAGAGGAAATTAGAAGCCAATTCCTTCACAAGTAAAGTAAATATTAAATTTAAATAACATCAAAAGTCAGTTAGCATTTGTATTTTCCAACTTTGGATATATTGGTGAAACAATAACTAAATTGGAAGGATTTAGTTCACTTAATAGTCAACTCAAATTAATTGATATGGCAGAAAGTAAAATTAAGGTGTAAAAGAAAAAATAGCCCGACAAATAAAAAAAAAATCCAGGATTTCAAAAAATAAAAAAAAAATTCCAACTATTTTTGATCTGGAATCAAATGTGGAATCTGAATTAGAAAATTAATATTCTTCAAATAAATTGGCAACCTTCTAGTATGCCTGAACTTCGGTTGACGTTGAGAGATCATTTTTCATGTACAAAAGCTTTTTAACAGACAAGGGCTTACTTTTGATAATATAAGAATGTATTTATTTGATTATGTAAACAAACATTTAAATTATGTAGTTATTTAAATTAATTTTTAAAAATATTATACCTTTGAAGACCAATAAAATAAAAACAACAATAGAATTTTTTATTTTGTTTTGTTTTTAATAAAATAATAAAACAAACGCTTTTTTTATTGAAAATTGTTAAGTTTTTAGTGCATATTTTTTATTTTTTTAATGCATATTTTGGAGTTTTTAGTGCATATTTTATGCGCATATTTTCGATTTTTTTAGTGCATTCAAATCTCATCACTACTTATGACAAAAGTAATGCAGTTAGAAAACTGCATAAGAAAAAGCGTATTGTCTATTTTAAGAATAACCAAAAAATAAAAATTGATTTTTTCATCCATAGGTCCCTTTTAACTGAAACTGCCACATATACATATATTAAAAATAAGTAGAAATACTTTATGAAATAAATTAAGAGTCAGAATTTTCAGCAGACTTTCAAGGGAGGTTACAAAAAAAGATTATTGGCAACAGAGGAAACAGGATCAAAGTTTCTTATTCCATACAAATATTTAATAATGTTATTGAACAAGACATTTAACTTTCCTTTACCAACTGAGTCACAACTTCTATATAATTCACACGCATAGATCAGGGAAGGAGTCAAGTTCGATTTGGCAAATAAGGCCCTTAATCTTAAAGGGGTGAAATACTGTGTTAACCAGTAAGTTTACATGATCAGTCCAGGTCAAATTGCTATTGAACATTATACCAAGTTGCTTCGTTGTGTTAACTTGTGTTTTCTAACCTTTTAAATCAATATTTTCAGATATAACACATTACAATGCATTTAGATTTGTACTGATTCAATCAGACGCCGTTTACACCAGCAAAAGCTTTTACAAAACTTTCGACTTTCGATTTAGGAAATTGCACAATTTTTGCAAGTTTCCAGTTTAACGGGTAAATAAATGACATTGTAATAGTATTAAAAAGATGTATATCATACGGTAAAATCAAGGGCAAATGTAACCTTATAAATTTTGGGTGTAAGTTATTACTTACCACTTATATTTTTTGAATTTATTAAAGAGCACGCTGAAAAAACATCATATTCAGTAGCGTAAGAAATCAGGAATTGCTCTCCAATTATCCAACTATCTTTATTGATAGTGTCGGAGAAAAAATTAAAAGAAGAGAAATTTACTTACATATATAACAGGAGCGCTAGTGAACGTTCTGTTATGCATATTTGCTTCCACTTGGCAGCATTGCCAATTTATGTTTAGCAAATAGTATATCAAGCTTATTGAATTGAATGAATTGCAGAACTAAGCTGTTTGTTATAATATTTGGGCTTTGCATATTTTGCTTGTTTATTAACATTAAATAAAGACAACAATTGTGCGTTTTCCGTAGCTAAAACTAAAATTAAAACCCGAATGCTAACATGTGAAAAAACTTTAATAGCCCTCACTTTTCAAAAGCATTAGCAAAATAAACACACTGCTTTTGCCGGCGATCTAACCAGCATTTTATTTAATGACAGTTCGTTACCTGCTGATATGCAAGCACTTGGGCTTCTGCCAGTGAACAGTGTTGTTCTTACTTATTATCCAAATGGTGCAAGTAGCTTGCTTGACGTTTTCTTCGTTAACAACAGAAGGAAAATGTTGTTGTGTGATCAAGTATCTGCTGCAGTCTTTTCAAGGCACGACCTTATTTTCATTATATATGATGTCCTTACCCAAACTGAAGATGTTTTTTATGGTTACCGAGATTTTAAGAACATTAAATACAATATTTTGTACCAGCGTATTGACTGTATCAGATGGCATCTCATCTTTAATAACGAAGACGTAAATGATCAAACAGCTTTCTTTCAAAATAATGTTATTGACTAATATAATGAATTTGTGCCGGTAAAAACTAAAACTGTAAAATCTAAACAGCCACTGTGATTTAGTTCAACCATAAACGCTTAATCAATGCTCGGGACTTAGCTTACAGTCGTTGGAAACAATTAAAGCCTCCAGAATTATATGTGATCTTTAAATCTGCAAGGAAAGATGTCGTTAAATGCATTACTTCTCCGAAGTCTACGTATGATGGATTGACATTCTCATCGACCTAAGGAAAATATTCGTGAAATAGGTATTGGAAAGAGTAGAAACATTACTTATGTTTCAAATGTGCACGTAAGCGAATTAAACAAAACATTTGTCAATGTCCCAGTTAAAAGACAAACAGTAAACAAGTATACCCAATTTAACATCGTGCGATTTGAATACATTTTTTTCTTTAGACGTGTTGATCAAGCGAAAGTTAAAAAAAGTGTATTTGGCATTAAGTCAAAAGCTGAGGGTCTAGATGGCATTAATCCTAGATTTTTAAAGCTTGTTGTTCATAAACTTCTGCTGTTCTTGACATATTTATTTAATTCTTTATTAACTAAGTCAGTTTTTCCTGATACGTGGAAAAAAGCCAAAACTATCCCAATTTCCAAGAATAACAATGATTTCACCCCTATTGCAATACTTCCATTCCTGTCTAAAGCTTTGGAAAATATCATAAAAAGTCAAATTTGTGAGTATTTAAGTAAACAAAAGTTATACACTGATTATCAATCTGAAACAATGCTTCATTATTTATCAACAGCAATAAAATCGACTTTGTGCCATCGTCATCAAATTTAGGAATTACCTTAATGCTAAACTTTCTTGGTCTAACCACATCTGTATTATTGCAGGAAAAGTACACGGAATGCTTAGGAACTTATGGGCTTTTCAATCCTTCACTCCATTTAATATAAGATTGTTACTAGCTTTAACTGATCTAATACCGGTTTTACTATATGCATGTGAAATATTTGTCAGTTGCGACACCTCCGATTTTCACAGACTTGAGGTAACCTATAATAATATAGCTAGATATGTATTTAACCGTAGGAGAACTGATAGTATTTCGTCGTACTCCTTTCAGCTTGATGACATGAGCTTTAGAAACCTACTAAAATTTAAAAGCCGCCTCATGATGCATAAAATAATATATATACAAGAGCCCGAATATCTATTTAGAAGAATTATTTTGGCCAAATCTCCACGCGTTAAAAATTTTGATTTCTCTAAAATATAGATATCTTATCTCTTCGAGACAAATTTTTAACTACACAATTAGTCTGTGGAACAAATAACCAACACGTTTTGAAACACAAAGCAACACTTGGGCCTTTAAGAAGGAATTATTAAAGTACTCTAAAAATCTTTAATTAAAGCTTAAATATAAATATGTATATCCATTTAATTATTAATTGTTTTTATTTATTTTATTGAATGTGTTGTATAACTTAATTTAATAATTAAATTTTTATATGTTGAATTGCCATGTACCTTACTATCACTGTAAATTATAAGACAACAAGATATGTGATAGTTATTAAAATAAAAAAAAAAATATAATAACAATAAAGCTTAATCTTGCCACCTTTTTTATTCTTACAATAGCAAAAATTTCTTATTTGAAAAAACATCATCAATAGCATTTTAATACTTTAGAAAAAAGCATGTAAGAAAAAAAATAAAGAAACCGCTTTTGTAAACCGCCAAATAAAAAACAAATGTAGGCTTGTAGCTGCATAATAGAAGCAGCACGAACGATTGCTAAAAGATAATCGACCATTAGCAAAAAGCAAAACGAAGAGAACCTTAAGTCACATGAAGAATTATAGCGATCAAAGAAAATTTTATATTTCACTCATATTATTACATAGTTTACTTTCTTCATGAAACGTGTTAAAAGCAAGCGCACTAATAATCATTTTGGGTTTTTGCCTTGTGGGAGGCAATAAATTTTTATCGCTAGATGCTTAAAAAGGAAATGTCAAAAAATATTGATATGCATAATAAGGGATTAGACAAAGTAAACAAAAACATTATGGTGTTTTCTTTTCTACAAAAAATGTCACATTTTATTTAAAAAAATGCAATTTGGTGTTCGTTTCTTAAAAATGCTTTGCTCTCTAAGAGGGCAGCGTGTTTTATTCTAAAAAAATTCACCCTTAAATGGCATAAGGCATTGCACTTTCCGCCCCGTATAAATCGAGAGTGTTGATAATGCCCTGTAAAAAGATGGCTTCTGTTTATATATAGGGTTACCAGACGAAGTTGGGAAAAAATCGCCTCTAATCAGTACAGTAAAATTTTTAAGTTTTAATAGTAATTTTGTCTATTATTTTATAGGGAAAACAAAAGAAAGCATAACATTATTAATGGTAGGTTGTCAGTGACATAAAATTTAAATGGATTCAGTGTTAAAACATTGTTTTTGAAAAAAAAACGTCAAATCAAGAAATCGTAAAAACTTGGTGTTAATAAATTCACAATCTGGCAAAGGTATTTTCTTGTTTACATATTTTATGAAAAACAAACTAAAGAAATTGGAATTTGGTCATTCATTTTGTTCATTTTTTTATTAATTTAATATTAATATATTAACAAATTTGGGTTTATGTGTAAAAACAGGGCGATCCAATTTTGTGTTTTGTTCTCGTCAAATAAAAAATTGCATTATTACATGTAAGGCAAGACATTTTATAAATGCACCTTTTAAAAAGTGGTATTTTTTTTGTAGAAAAGTAAACACCATTAGTTATTTAAAAAATTTAATAGCAGCATAAAAAGCAAAAAGCTTCTGGTTGATGGGTGCTTTTTAAGGCTGATTATACATTTGCATATTATTTTTAATATATGTTATAGAAGCATGTGTTACACCAGAAAACCTTTGCATGTTTATTTACAAAGTTTTACTTTTCGCCACTTAAAATCTTTTAAATAATTAAAAATCGGATACAAATTTTGAAATTTACGATTTTATCAACTCAGCCAGGCCCATTACCTACGAGGTCGTTTTTAATATATACAAGGGAAAAATCTGGTATAAAAATACTATAATAAAATTAAATTTTGTGTGTTAACGGATGGGGTCAACATTTTTTTAACCACCTCGTTGGCTTTTTGTAACCATTGGTCTTATTCTGTTAACATTTTGTCAACATAATGTTCGTAGTCTTCTGAGGAATAACCCATTCTGAACCAAACCAATAAAAACTAACATATCGTCCCCTAAAATCCAAAAGTCCGTTACTAACAAAACTTTAAAATTTGACTTGGATATGTTTAAAAAACGATTTTATTAATAAAACTCAAAAGGCCGTTACTACATTGTCAACATAAGCTGGAACGAAAAATCCGTAACTGATTTTTTCCAAATTAAAAATAAAATTTTTCTTTATACATATAAACCAAAAAATTATATTTGTGACACCCATATATTAGTGCTGGGAAACTACCGATACCATCGATAGTCTTAAAATATCGATATTACTTAAATTACAGCTACTAAGACATGTAACAGCAGCTATACACACACAGTTTTCTGCCGCAAGTTTTTACTTGCTATTATTAATTTGGGAATACGAAATTTTTAATTTAAAAGATTTTGTTATTCGTGCTTAATTCCCAGTTTTTATTCTTGATAAAAACACTTCAAATTTATTGTTGATGGGATAAGCTATTCCTATGCGCATTTCACTGGTTGCTTAGGCCAGATCATCAGAAAACTTCATCAAAAGATTTTAGAAAAACTAAAGATATTAAACCAAATAAAACTGTTAAGCGTATAAGAATCATAAGCAACAGCTCTACTTGTAACAATATCAAAGTTTAAACAAAAACATTAACAATAAACAGTGAGTTTTTTGATTGGAATTCTTCCAACATTAATTGTAGTTGTAAGTAAGTTAAGAAAAAACAAAATGCCAAAAACAACTTGCAAAAGCATGTTGCCATGTAAGTTTTTTTAGGCCGTGCACTTGCCATTTTATTATCAAAAGTAAAATTTGTAAAAAAATTGCAAATGCAATTGCAAGCATAGAATAAAACAATAAACGACCATTACGGGAAAAGTCCGCTAGATTGAATACCTTTTGGGTTGAGAATCAAAACCAATTTAGAATATTATCTAAAGTTACAATAAAATATCTTATAGTCCCTGCTACTTCAGTTCCTTTAGAAAGGTGCTAGTATAGCACAAGTTAGCAAGATCAACACGATATCCAAAGAGAAAAAATATTAAATACGAAAAGGAAAATGATACAGAAAACGGCAATTCCGGATTATGTTTGTTCGGCAGTGAAATGAATTCCGCAGCAAATGCAAATGTAACATACATGTATTATAAAATTAAATTGCAAGTAAACAATTTATAACATTATCTTCCACGAACCGGACAATGTTTTCTGGGATGAAATATATGATTCCCTTGTTACATCCACATTTGTTACATGTTTTATAAATTATATAAAGAGTGCCATTTTAAAGTCCCCAAACATAAACCAGATACTTATATATTTCGACAGCTGCTTCCACCAAAACCGAAATAAAGTTCTTTCAAAGGAATTATTATCTCTATGCGTTTAAAAAATATCACAAAAGAACATAAATATCTAATAGTGGGACACACACAAATGGAGTGTGATTCAACTGGCTCTCTTATTCAAAGTAAAATCAAAAAGAGACAAATCAATTTACCCTCTGAGCCAGCAGATTTGATATAGGAATCACGAAAGAATCTTTTTCCTTTAAAAGTTCAACATGGTAAATATAGATATTTTCTTCATTATGAAAGGTTCCTAAGCCGTACATTTATATTCGACTAGTTAACTTTTAATACACACCTTAATTACAGGCAAAAACTAACAAGCGACCCAACTGTTAATATGACAAAAATTTGAAAAAGTCAAACCCGTGCAATAACATGCCGAAAGAATACAAATTTCAAAAAGGATTGGACATCTTCAGGTACTAAACATTTTTTTAACGGTCAATTTCACCAAGTTCAGTTATAATTATCTGTTACTAGACCAGCCAGTAAGCAATATGTTATGTGTGATATTCTTTTTAAAATATTTACTTTAATATAAAATATATCAGTAAATTAAATGTAATTAAAACAAATAACTATTGACATTTACTATATTAATTTAAACATAAGATTTTGAATTTTTCTGTTAAGTTAACTTACAAATTTGTTGAATTTCAAACGTCACACCATGATGAAAAATACTGCGATCAGCTGATTATTTTTTGCTTATTATATATGGACAATATATTCACGCTATGCACGAAGTTGTCAAATCGCACTTAAAATATGGTTGTTAAAAAACAACAAATGTAATTGTAATATAATGAAATTAACAGAACGAATTGGCAACCATTAAGTCCACTTGCGAAGTCATACAAGTCATTTTCTCTAAACAAGTCGTGTTGTGTTTGTTACTTATGTTTCTTATGCAGTGCATGTAAATGATTTGAATTGTACGATGCCCATAACAACGCACATATTATTACCATTTTTATCTTTGTATTATGTGTGCAACTACTACTACCCTCGTGTGATTTCCTAATACAACTGATTTTGTATACCCAAGCCACAATATTGAAAAAGATATTATGCATATGAGCTGATGTTTGTAATACCTTAAATTACTGGTTCAAGAACCACCTTTAAGAATACTGATCGACTTAAAATCATTTTCTGTGTCGGCATACCGATGTCCGGTTGGCTAGCTTACAGGTTGGCTGGCTGTTCATGTAAACCTTATGCGCAAAGCACAGGTCGCAATTTTGTAGATAATTTTTGGATACTAATTGGCACAAGGGCCAATCCTATTGGAAATTGGGCAAAGGGGTCCATAATTTCACATAGGTCCCTTATCATCTTATTATGTTGGTATTTAGAATTAATTTGGTCCACACTTATTTGATTGCAATCAAAATCGTCTTACCAACTTTTATTGGAATCGGTTAATATAACTTTTAGAGCCGTAACTTCCCTATAAACGTTGGTATCAAGATAAATTGGCGATAATAACTTTTACGAAAGCAACTATGTCATGACATGTTGTCCTGATAGGTCCAAAATTAACATAATTTTTTTTGGCGGGTGTGGTGTAGGGCATCATATGGTCGGACTGGTTTGATATTAAATATGTTTGTTGGGTTACTTTAAACACTCGACTTTTAACTACAAAATACATATTAAATTAATACTCATACAGATGTGAGCCATATAAATTTTACTCCAGTTAACACTTTGTTCCTCGTGAGCATCTGCACGTTTTAATAGTTTTTAATAATACATAGACAGTTTGTACATTCCTAAGTTTTAGTAAACAGGGTTTTAATTATTTATGTCATTCATTTAGCAATTCGGTAACTAAAAACAAAATCCGCATTTGCCATTAGAAATGCATGATCTTAACAAAAAATGTGCATATCGCTCGTTTACTTCAATAGTGTCATAACTCAATAAGCACGATTTTTTTAGCTAATTATGTGTACAGAAATGTGATTGATATTGTTTAAAAAATTTATTCTTGAATCATTAGAAATGTACTGCTTGTGATTTAAGTACGATGTCGTCGGTCCATATTTTAACCTCGCCCACATACAAGAGACCTCCCGAGTTTAGGGTTTTGGTACGATAGGGTGAATACAAAACAGGCTAATTTTTAAAAATTTTAAAATTTCGAATGTAATTAAATATTAATATGTATATATTTTCATCTTATCAAATTTTTATAGTATCGGTCAACATTTGGCCATAGCTCCACTCCCGGAAATAATTTTTAATGCTATTACTTCCTTATGGATGTTTATATAAGTGATATTACGAGTATCAATTTTTAATATTCGCGAATACGAAAATCTGCACCAAAATTCGCCAAATACGATTATTCAATCTGAACTTTAACGATACTCTATATTTTAAGTTTTATCGAAAAATCTACCGTTTGCGTTGATAACAATAAATGGAAGAAAAAAGACTTTCACACTACTTAATGTATTTAACATTATTATGACATCCGACGACTGAATTTGAAATTATAAACTTCGCACCTGAATGCCACTTCCTTTTTAAATTTTTACACTTACATTACTCTTATTATGTAAAGGTCAGAAGCCCTCCCTTTTGTCCAGGCCAAGTGTTAACTGAAGTAGATGAAGGCTAGAAACGAAGCCACTTTTTCTACACGGTGAGAGATTGTATACTTCACCTGAAATCATTAAGATAACTTTAAAGAACTTTATTCTGTTTGCATACCTACCAGTTTAACCAGATCTTAAAATTGTTTACACCTAATCTTAAATAAAACAGGGCCATGAAATGCTAAAAATTCTAAAATTTTTTCAAGACTCTTGTTAAAAATTTATTAACAGAATGAAATTTATTAAAAACTAAATAAATTGTTGTAACTCGTTTTTAAAAAAATTAAAATAATTTTAATAGAATACAAACGATTTTATTTTTATGCTTTGCTCTCATTTAAAAACTTCTTTAAAAATATAAAAGAAGCCTTAAGCTTAGTTTGAACAAAAAATAAAAAAAAATTCCAGGTTCGAAAAATTTTAATTTAAATTGGTGATTTCCGGTTTTGCAGATGAAAAATATTTTTTTCAATATTTTCTTTTTTTAAAAAGATCAAAGATTGCCTGTAAGAATCCACCTATCTTAATTTTTTTCTAGTTCAAAACGATAATTTAAAATAACCATTTTTCAAACACGGCAACACTTTAGCACCCCATGTCTCGACAAATAAGCACCATATAAAAATATTTGGCACACACATTCATGTCTATTAGAATTATGGTTATGCCAAATATGGTGAAATGATCTCAAAAGTAAAAAAAAAATATAAATTTAATGAAATGTTTAAAGCAACTAACTAAATTTAAAAAAAAATTCACAACAAAAATATTTTTCAATGAAAGCCCGTTTAAGCAATCTTTTGGTTAATATTTGTGTAAAAAATGGAGCTTCCAACGAAGCAGGTTTGTAAGGGAGAGACGTTTAAGTTTCGCTTACCATATCGCTTACGGAAGACATGTCTTTTATATGGCGAGTAGTGGTCTGAAACTATCGATAGTCGACACTATCGATAGTATGCGATAGTTTTTTAAAAACCATCGATAACTATCGATAGTTTTTAAAACTTACAATATTTCCTACAAAATACAAAACATTTATAATAAATAAAACTTTATACTATAGAATACGTAGATTCCTAAGTAAATAGTCAGAAAGCTAAGTCTACGATATAAAGTTGTGCTTGTTTTACTGATTGTAATTTTTTAGTCAACTCCATACTTGCAATTTCGGTTGCTGCAATTTTTTAAAATTCTGCTTTGAAATTGCATTAGTGCCCAGATTATGAAACTCTAGTTTTGCCATTTTTGTATTTTAATTTTGTCTCTTCTCTTCTCTGTTTTACATATAAATACAACCCTTTACCAATCTTCTCACCTTACCCACCAATAAAATCAAGAATTGCTGCAGCAAAAGTTGCAAACCTGGACGATGACTTATTGTTGGTTCTACAGAAATGTTTTATTGTTTTTATATGAATATCCCAAGCTGAAAATTATTTAAAAAAAAGTGTAACAACTCGAAAAAATCGGCAAGTTATATCTATATATAACCGCTATAAAAATTAAGTCTTATTTTGTCTACTTTTTGGTTGTGAAACGGTTGGTTTAAAAATTATTTTTTATTATGCCTTTAATGTAAAATTAAAAATTGTTTTGCTTTACTGAAAATTTTTAAATTTTGAGTTAATACAGTATTGTTGAACAAGTGCGATATGAATATATAAAAAATACAAGAATTAGCAAGAAAAAAGTTAGACGATTTTGTATTTTAAAAAAAACGAAAAATTTCACGATATTTTGTTAAAGAACAGTCTAGTTACTAGCCCAACACAAGGTCCTTTGTAACTGTACTAAAGCATTAATTCGGCGAAATAACAACTGTCCAAAAACTAAAACCAATGTTTGATTTCTTAAATTGAAGTAAGGTGCAATTTAATGCGGTTGTTTTGAGGTTGAATCGTTCGAAACAACTTAATGAAGAACATAGTCTAAGTTCTTAACAGTTTGCAGTAAAACTTCTTTGTCGGTGTTTTCCAAATAGCAACACGCAGCCATGTCCTGGAAATAGAAACCGAATTCGATTGACATTTCGAAAATGTTCGAAAATATTGGCTTGTTTAACCCATTAAGGACTGACCCCCGATTTCGTGGTCCGATTTTGATGAAATTTCACACATTTGATATTATGGGCATTTATATTGACATTGCGTTTTTTTTTATTTTTACCTGTCAAACCTTGGCCCCTAGACTATGGGTATTTTTCTACCCATTTCGCTATTAAATAGTTCTAAAACACAAGATTTTTTGAAAAAAAAAAATAAAAAATGCATTTGTTATTTAATAATTGATGGAAGTGTTGTGTGTTTATTTAACTATGTACGTAATTTTAAAACTAAATTGGGACTTTCCCGTTTTTGAATAGATGTGTGAGTGTTTACTTTATGCTCTGCTTTATTCTATACGTTGATTTTTGATTTTTTAAAAACAATTTAGTGCTTTCCCTGTTTTGATTACGAGCAGAGTAACAACATATAATAAGTGAATTTAAAAGAACTAAAATTGTGTTGAAAGTAAGTGATTTATAAATTTTGAAAGCATGATAAGACGTCGTAATTTTTTAACTGCCGCTGAATTACAAGCAGAAATCGATAGTTGGACCACCGATGAGGAAGATAATGATAAAGTTCATAAAACAGACAAAATAAATATTGTAATTACTCCACCGGATCGTGTTGATAATATAAGTGACTCCGAAGACATTGATGATAATATACAAAATATTTGCGATGAAAATCAATTACCTAATGAAATGGCTGGCCAGTTTGAGTTAGAATACGTTTATGAGGATGACAATGTGAATTTACCTGCGGTTGATGAAACTGTTGACATGGAGGATGAGCCAAAGGATGCAGAAAGTGAACCTCAGGCGTCTACATCGAAGGAAAAAGGTCATGCTTCAGTGGGGTCTAAACCTAAATGGAGCAAAGCTTATAATTAAAAATTTGATAAACAACCTTACGACAATGAAACATATGACCAGAAATTGCTTTTCGAGAAACTGGGTAAGTTGTGCGATAACCCTGTTTGTACATAAATTTTAAGACACATACAAATGTTGTTAAAATAGGCTCGTATACACCCTTAGAATTGTGGGAGTGTTTTTTTGATGAAGAGGTAATACAAATGATCGTCGAAAATACAAACAAGTATGCTGGACAAAACAATATACCTGGTTTTGCTACTTCAATTTCTGAATTGAGAACATTTTTTGGAATCTTGTATCTAACAGGATATCACACTTTGCCAACCATTAATTCCTATTGGTCTACTCGAGCAACTTTAGGATGTCAGTTTGTGAAAGATGCGATAAGTCGAGATAGATTTAAATTAATTAAACAAAACATACACGTTTCCGATAATGAAAATCTAGACAAAAGCGATAAATTTGCAAAAATTACTCCATTGAATGATGTCTTAAATAAAAAATTTATGCAATTTGGCGTTTTTACTCACAATCTTTCGGTGGATGAACAGATGATTGCATACTATGGGCGCCACTCTTTAAAAATGTTTATAAGAGGAAAACCAATAAGATTTGGTTATAAATATTGGGTCATAGCTTCAGCTACAGGATATTGCTTCAACTTTATACCGTATGCTGGTGCTTCTGCAAACAATAGTGCTCATTTTGGTCTTGGAGAGAATGTGGTCTTACAATTGCTACAGATTATATCAGATCCACCCAAACACAATGTCACATTCGATAACTTTTTTTCAAGCCATAAGTTGTTTTGCACATTGTCATAAAAAGGATATTTTGCAAACGGTACCGTTCGCGACAATCGCACTAATCATGTTCCATTAAAAGATTTGAAATCGATGAAAAAGATGCCTCGAGGTTCATCTGATTTCAGCTTTGATAAAAACAACAACATTATAGCAGTTCGTTGGAATGATAACTCGGTAAAAATACATATATTTATGCAAATTCGTGTTTGGTCCAAAGCTTAATATTATTTTAATTTGTTTAAGGTGGTCACTGTAATGTCGAATTTCTTGGGTGTGCAGCCTATGTGTCGAGCTAAAAGATTTAATCGTAAAATTCGGAAAATGACAACGATTGAGCAACCACATCTTATACATCAATATAATCAACGAATGGCTGGAGTGGACTTATTTGACAATGCCATGAATAATTACCGCATTAAAATTCGTGGTAAGAAGTGGTACTGGCCGTTATTTACTAATGCCTTGGATGCTGGTATGGTAAATGCCTGGAAATTACACTGCATGCTAAGAAAAGCTGAAGGAGCTCCAATCATGAGTCAATTTGATTTTCGTGTGAACGTAGTTGAAGCATTGGTAACAATTCCTGATAATCGTGTTCGTATAAGAGAACAAGTTGTCACAAATGCACAAGAAATGGCAAAGCGCATGGATAACTTTGATCATATGATAAGCAAAATTGATAGGCGTGGCCGTTGTGGACAATGTGGAGGTAAAACTGAATTTGGTTGCACAAAATGCAAATTAAACTTACACCCAAAGTCTTGTTTTGCACAGTTTCATGCTGGTGTTCCAAAAAATATTAAAAAAATAAAATTGTCTCAATAATCAACCACAGTTAAAATATTTATTTCTTCATTTTTTATTAATAAATACATAGTTCTTTTCACATAAAGCAACGCATTTTTACTTACCAGAAAATTTAAAAAAAAAATGTGTGTTTTGAACCCTCTGACAGCGAAGTGGGTATTTAAATACCCATGTCATTGAATCAAACCTGTAGTCTTCCTGATTGGCCCAATTCACTGAATATTTTTTTCTAAAGCAGAGCACACCTAAGGCTATAAGTCACCAAGAGGGTTTTTCGATTTTCAACTTTCCGATTTTTCCAGAGCCTTTGTGGTTCACTTTTTCCAAATTTGAAAAATTGCAAACTTTTAAGCCGCTAACTTTCACAATAGAAGGGGGTTAAATTCAACTTCAAATTTTTTTTAAGTAGTCCAATCCTTTCTTTATCTTTCTGTAAAACCAATTTCCGATAACTCTTACCTTAAGTTAGCCAGAATTTTTTTACGATGGCTCTGTTTTTGGGTATTTGAATACCCATCCGTCCTTAATGGGTTAAAAAAAATTTTAATATATTCAATACATAAAAAGTTTTTAAATAATTTATTCGAGAAGTGTGTTTAAATATCATTTTTAATATAACATTTAAAAGAATATAGAAAGAAAAAGAGATAAGTGTATAGGAAATCCATTTTTAAAGACACTGGAAACGACAATATCGATTTCAAATTGTTTTTTTTTCAAAATCGTTTTCAAAGCAAAACCTGAATTTTAATTTGAATAAAATTATTTGAAAAAAGGTATTTGATTTACCTTATTTATTATGTAATTTTAATTTTTTTTTTCAGTTTAAATTTTAAAACACACGGAATAATGAAAATTGTGTCAAATTAACGCTTCATTAAAAAACGATGCCAAGTTGTGTTACTGTCAAAAATAAAAGAAATAAAAATTGATCTTAATAAAAAAATTTCTGTAATTACTTTAAAAGGTTATTAAATTTGCACCAGTAAACAAATTAATAGCATCAATTAAACGTTAAATTCACATGATTAAATTTTTAATTAAAGCTGATTTTATTTTTAACTAGCTGAGCGCCCCGACTTCACGCGGAAGCCAATGGGACAGTGTGTTAAAAATTTTAGTTCTTCGAGTTTCGCCTTAAATTTTCACATACTTAGAAAAGTGAAAAGGAGACAGTGTGTTTAATTTCATTAATTCTATGCAAAACTTTTTTAAAAGAGATCAACGATTAATTGTAAGGATTCAAAATTAATAATAGTTCGGTTTATTTCCTTTTATTCAAATACATATGTATTTATAAAAATTTATTTTTTATCAGAAGTTCATAGTTTCATATTAAAAATGTAAAATAGAAGAAGAGTTTTTCGAATTTGTACTAGAATTGTCTCAATATATTATAAACTTAAATTTTCCGGGTTTTACCAGGAATTTTTAAATTTATTTTTCTTTGCAAACCATCTCCTGAAAATTTCGAGACGGATACAAAAAAAAAATCAGCCGTTCTCACGTGATTCGATTACAAACATGGACCGTTTCATTTTTATATATGTATATAGATTAATGCTTTAATTGTTGAAACATTGTAGAGAATTTTTTCTGTGTTGTTAAACCATAAAAGTTTATCATTAAAGAATAATTTAAGAAAAAAAAACTATCGAAAACTATCGATAGTACTGAAAACTATCGATGGTAAAACCATAGTCAAAACCATCGATAGTATCGATAGTGCTATCGATAGTTTCATACCACTAATGGCGAGTTCCCACTCTAAGGGTGTGTGTGAAACGGTAGCAAAGTACTCATGGAAGTAAAATTTTGACACTATTGAGGTGAATAAAATTTCACTAGCCCTAGGGGCTAGTATAAATTTTGACATTAGTGTAGAAATTTTTGACAACCACAAAATTATTTTTTTTCTTCAAATTTGTTTAAACAAAATAAAAAATAATATGGAAGCAGGACCAGCGGCAAAAAAATTAAAAATAATTATACAACATGTAAGTATTTACATATGTATAAGCTTTTTTGCCCACACTTTTTGTAAAAATTTTTAATATAAAAGAGCGAATTCATCAAATAGTTGGGACGATCTCATTTCCAAAAGAATTTAAATGATTATTGGTAAAAACTTGATTAATATATTCATTTTCACAAAACTTCTAGTAATTGTTTTTTTCTTTATGTCAAAATTTTACGTTGTCAAAAATGTTACAATTTCACACAGCACAAATATGAAAATTTTTTACCACAAACAAATTTCATTTCACCATAGAACTTTGCTACCGTTTCACACACACCCTAAGAAATACATTTTTGATACAGAATGCGCTTTGTTCAGCGCATACATATAAAAATTGGTAAATGTAACGATCAGCTTTACTCACTGAATTACCTTTATTGTTTAACATGTTCCCTTACAAACCTGCTTCATAGTAAGCTCTTCAAAAGTTATATATTTTTTTACCTTATTGCATCTCAGAATGTCTTATTGCGTAGCGCATACTTTTTAAAATTTTATTGGTGCTTAGCAAAATAAGAAATTTTTTTTAGTGCCCCTGTAGGCTAGTAGTGAGCTAGTCTATCAGCCCCGGGGTTGCGGGTTCGATTCCCGCCAGAGACTCTGGTTTCTTTTCTGCAGACAAGCGTAGAGCTTCGCAGGGATTATCTTAGGGAATAAAAAAAAAATATATATATATACATATATATATATTTAGCTGGTGCGGCCTAACTCCATTTATTTTTTTTTTATTAGGTTTGTTTTGTATTAAAACTAATTTTCTCCGATTCTATTAACGTTTACCATTTTATATGTATGTAAAAGCCTTGTTCTCTGTATCTTCAACTCGTCACACATTTTTAGAATTACGCAATTTTCTTGATTCAATTTCATATTTTACAAAAAGCAATAATTTTATATTGTATTGATGTAAGTGAACAAACATAGTGAAAAAAGCAAGTAAATATTTAACAATCAAAGACGAAATATTTGTTGATATTCATTGGTTAATGTTTGAACAGTTATTATATAGAAGTTGCTTACTTGTATGATTGTTTGCGACGTTGCTGTGATGTTGAGCACGTGAAATGTCATAAAGTTTTCACCCGTGAATGAACTGTATTTATACAAACTAAAACTCTTAAATACTAAGACTATTTGAATCAAACTTATTGCGTCTTATGAAAATTTACCTGACGAGCTTTCTGATGGAGTCATTATAAATCTTCCCAAAAAGGGTGATTTGATCAACAGGTCGAATTGGAGAGGCGTAACCTTGTCACAGAATACCACAGAACTGTAAAAAGTGACGTGTGGAAAAGGCCCAAATCAGTTGCGAGGGCAGGTTTCGAAGAAAAAGACAGAAAGCGTTTTTTGGTAGTGAAGTGGCAATGTGTAAAAACAGGCAGCAACAATCAACACAAATGGCATGATCAAAACAAAAAAAACAAAACACAGACCACGTTAAAAAAATGCATTAGTTCAAAAAACGATGTGTTTTGTGCAAAAAAAATTTATTTATTAATATTTTTTTGTTTTATTATGGTTTATGTTGTGGTAAACTTAAAAGTAAATTTTTACAAAAGCTTTGCAAATAAATCTCAACTAAATAAATTTGTGTTTATTGTATTGCGGCATAAAAGATGATGCAAAGAGAAATGCAAAAAGGGCAGCTTTCTTAAAAAGAGAAAAAAAAACGCAAAATCTTCCGTCTCGTGACAGTTCTGCAGTATTCTGTGACCTTGTTAAGCATGGTAAATAAGGTAATTGCACATATTATAAACAAAAGACTATCTACAACAATTTCCCCATCACTCAGAAATGAGCACGCTGGCTTTCGCTCCGGAAAATCTTGTGTTAACCAAGTAAACAGTCTTAGGATTATCGTTGAGCAATCAGTGGAATGGAGATCACCATTATACCTCATTTTTATAGATTTTGAGAAGGCCTTTGACACACTGAACCATAACGTTATATGCAACTCGCTGCTATGCAAGAGTGTTCCCGAAAAACTAACACGACTGATTTAGGCCCTGTACAAGAATGCCACTTGTCGTGTGTTGCATGAAAAACAACTGAGCAACAGGATCACGTTGAAAACTGGAGTTAGACAAGGGTGTGTCTTATCACCTCTACTTTTTAACTGCGTCCTCGATTCTGTGATGCAGAAGGCAACAAGCCATCACAAGAGAAGTATTATATGAGGCTTACAAGGACGGTTAGAGGACCTAGACTATGCCGATGACATATGTCTCCTAAGCCACTCATTCTCAGAGATGCAGTCAAAAATTTCCACCATCAGTGACATCGCAAAATTGGTTGGGCTGAAGATAAATATACCCAAGACAAAATCGCTCCGCATCAATAATAACACAGATAGACATTTCTTCGTATGTGATCAAGTTGTAGAAGATGTTAAGTCCTTCTGCTACCTGGGTAGCACAATTGATGCAACTGGTGGCTCAGCAGCAGATATATCCAGTCGCATAAATAAGGCGCGGAGTGCATTTGCCCAGTTAAACCCGGCTTGGAAATCTTCTATTATTTTGAAACAAACCAAAATCAAATTATTCAATTCCAACATAAAATCCACTCTATTATATGGATGCGAGACCTGGAACATGGCACCACGTGACAAACAACAAATGCCTCCGCAAAATCTTACGGATTTTCTGGCCTGTAACAATATCCAACTCTGGATGAAGGCAAACCAGCAGCCTATAAGAACGGGAATAAGTAAGCGGAAATGCAGTTGGATAAGTCACACCCTCCGTAAACCAGACGATGATATTGCCAAGAAATGCCTAGATTGGAACCCGCAGGGAAGCAGACGAGCCGGGAGACCAGCGCATACCTGGAAGCGGCAACTGACAACAGAACTTTTGCGATTGCGCATGCAGTGGAACGAAGTCAAGCATCGAGCCGAAGATCGTGATTATTGGAACCATCTTGTTATGGCCCTATGCTCCTTGAGGAGCGTCTTGTATCATCATATATAATTACTAGGGGTACGGCAAAGATTTGGGTTTGTTTTTGCAGACTATGCGCTTATTTTTGCTTTCTTTCATTCGCTAAAATGTATGCGAATATTCCAAGCGAATATCTAACGGTGGCAATATCAACAAAATTCGAAAACGTTTTAACTTTTTTTGCAACAATACATATAGCAAATATTAAAAATATAATCTAACTAACGATTTACAATGCACGGATCTTAAGAGTGATAAGGCGTCTAAAACTTCATCCATTGTGGGATCAATTCAAAACTGAAGCATTTGTAAACGGTATTTGAAAAGCTGATGTTAAACTTGCGGCATATGCATTGCAAAAGTTAACCTTTGCAGAAACTGTTTCATTTGCCTTAGCCCAGGAAACCGCAAGAATAATTTCAAGACCACAAGTAGGCAAGGTGCGAGAGCTCTACGTGAGCGCCCATGAGGAAATGGATATTGTGCAGGACATAAAGAGGCAGTTACGGTACATAGCTTAAAGCGAGAAGCAAAACTAAGACCAAACTAAAATGCTATAACTGCGGAATGATTGGTCACATAAAGCGCAACTGTAAAGCTCCAAGAAAGCAAACAAGATCTGCTTCGCCGCCAAGAATAAGCAACAAGAAATACCGGTAAACTTAAAGAACATGGGCTAGCTCCCACATCTAGAGCCACGCAATCGCTATTTCAATAATGCAACAGAGTAATGGAAACCTTACTGTTTGTGGTTGTATCAACAGTCAAAAAGGGGTTTTGACTGTGGACACTGGGGCATCACATTTGATTATTAGGCCACTTAGCCTAGTGAGTCTGTGAACAGCTACGGGAGAGCATGTCACTGTCTATGGAAAAGTATCAACTTGCTCAGTCATTTCAGAGCAGCGTTGCAAAACAATCGATTGTATCGATAGTTTTATTTTTGGCGGACTATCGATTTGTTTTTTTTCGAAGTCGATACTATTGCTAAATTTCTCTATCGTGACGATTTCTTGCAAAATTTTATTTGGTGCTTTAAGGCAAATAATTGAAGGCGAAAAAATTTGACAACTCTGCTGTATGTAAACCGTCTGATCTTTTATACGTCAAAACATTTCATTTCACATTTCATGACCTACACATACAGAACTTAGGCGGCATGAAATAACCCCCCAAAAAATAATGAAATAACCCCCCAAAAGTTTGTACAGAGCACAACAACAAAAATTTTTGGAGGGTTATTTCTTTTTGTTTGGGGTGTTATTTCATTTTCTTAATTGGGGGACTATTTCATATGAAATAATTTCCCAAAAAATCATTATGAAATAAAGCCCCAATATATTTTTTTGGGGATTTTTTTCATTTTGAAATTTATTACGGAAACGTTTTTTGGCGCAAGGACTTTCTCCTCTATAATATAACAAACTCCGCTTTCGTTAGCAACAGCTTCTCTGTATAGCCGGCCTTCGGTATACTATGGTATACCAAACACCGTCTTCGCTAAGTAAAGCTCCTAAATTTGGGCTTGCGCTAGACCAAAGGCCGCCTATGCAGAAAAGCATTAATTAGCGAAGCCGGTATTTGTTATAATATAGAGGAGGAAATCCTTGCGCCCGGCCGAAGGCAGGCTATGCAGAGAAGATTTAGTTAGCGAAGCCAGTGTTTGTTATACCGTAGAGGAGAAAATCCTTGCGCCCGGCCGAGGCCGGCTATTCAGTTTTGTTATAACGTAGAGGAGAAAATCCTTGGTATTATATACAGAAGGGCTTTAGTTATCGAAGCCGATGATTGGCATATCATAGAGGAGAAAATCCTTGCGCTTGGGCGAAGTCTCAACCATGCTATCTATCGCATGATTCTTTAAACCAAAACTGTACAATTAATGTATTATACATATTGGGGTCTTATTTCATTCCAGAATTTGAGGTCTTATTTCATATGAACTAAGCCCCCAAAAATTAGGGTATTATTTCATTTCTGTTTGGGGTGTTATTTCATTTCATTGGGAGCTTATTTCATTTTCAAAATTGGGGGCTTATTGCATATGAAATAAAGCCCCACACTTTGGGGGGTTATTTCATTAATTTTTTTGGGGGCTTATATTTTGGGCGGTTATTTCATGCCGCCCAGAACTTACACATATAGTTTTTAGGCTCACTATCGAAACAATTAAACCTATCGATAGATTTGCAGGTCCATTTCAGAGATATCAGAAAAGTTTTAAGCACAAGTAAAAATTTTGAATTTTTGTATTATGGAAATTTAAATTTATTTAAGTTTTGTTCTGTCACTAAATTGTGAATGAAATCAAAAGTTGTGCACCAATTTGAATGAAAAAGGGCTCAAATCCTTAGAAATATATTTAGATACGTACTGCACTCGTTGTTGTACTTCTTTTTTGCTCAAATATTACGATATATCTGAAACTTCTGTGCAGGTTTAGAAATATTGTTATCACTTGTCGAATTGCGAATTCTTTATTTTAGCGAAGCCTTCCCAAGTTATGCTTATATATCGCTTCTTAATTGCAACATAGTCATATCTCAGAAAAATCAAACTTGGCAAAATGCGATTAAAGTTTTCAAAATTAACCCTTAAATATAGATTTAATAAATTATATTTTGCTAAAACTTAGGTTTAGTTCCAGATATAATTCTGATTTTTTTTAACGTATAAAGAAGCTATGAAGGAAAACTTTAACTCAAGTAACCTAAAAATTTTGATTTTTTTTGAGACATGACTATGTTGCAATAAAGGAGCGATATATCCTGCACGAGCCTTTATTTTTTGATATAACGCGAAAACAAGAACTGATAAAAATATTTTATTATATATTAAAAATCTGAAGTCAGATACGACTTAAATTTTTCCAGAACGCAGTGTAAGGCAATCATTTGTAAAATTATCAAGGTTTGATTTCAAATCATTCTTAATTTTAAACCTCCGAGTTTTTGGGTAATTATTTAACGCAATAAGATACATCGCAACCAGTACCTGTGTTCTGTAACTTTGGTAAGAACTTTCACATTAAAAAGATATAAAACAAATTATTCCATCGTTTCTGGAAAGGTGAGAAAGAAGTGTATCTGTAACTCATGTCGAAAACTATCAAAGAGATTACGTCGTTACGTTATAAATGTCATAATATTTCACTCGAAGCCGATGTGAAATTGCAGACGTTGAGAACGGTAGTCACACATATCGTTAAAGGCGACAAAAGTTTACTAAAATTGAAAAATTTTCAACCACTTCGGCGAAAATGTTTGTTGTTTACGAAATAGCTTTGAAAACATTCGTATATTTTTCAAAAATGTTAAAAGGAAAATAATTTAACAATGAAAAAAAAACTTTTTTCTCACCCGATTTTTATTCGTGAGTTTATTTGACAGGAACTTTCTCACAAACATTTTACAGACCCACTTTCTCTCTACATTGGCGAGTAATTTGTTTACGTTACAGCTATTATTCGCCAAAAGTGCTACAGACGCAGTTAAGTGAAAAAAACAGTTGCTTGTTTCAATTTAGTTCATTTTTGTTCCATTTCTATTGACAGTCACTTGGTATTTTCTACGGGATTGACTCCGTTTAAATCGACAGAAAGTTTTCGCAAAATCAGCACTTATTTATGGCTTTGAAAAATGCTTAGTCACCGCATTGATTACGTCTTGCGTTTAGATATTCGTTGATATGTGACGAAAATACGGTTGGATGGGGCACACTCTAGGAAACCAATGACGGAAGTAATTCCCGAAGTCCTGCAATGAAACTGCCAAGGGTCTAGAAGACGTGGACATCTTAAATCAACCTGGAGAAGAACAGTGCAAACAGAAGCATCCAAATCGCTAAAAGAATTAAGAAAAGTTGCTAGCAATAGAAAAAACTGGAAATTTTTTTACAAAGTATGTATGTAAATATATGAATAGACCATAATATGTTAAAGTTAGCTTAAGCTATTGTCAAAAAATAAAGAAAAGCAAAAACTGATTCCGTACGGAATGTGCGATCAGTTTCGAACTTTGCTTAAGCAGCCAACAGTTTCATAAAACTTAACGAAAAGTTTCTTAAGTTTAATATGGTTGGACAGATATGATTAACATGTATTCGTACAGTTGCTTAAGCAAGCTCATGAACATTATTGTTGGGCCTTAAGCTTGAAAATATCAGTTTGGAAACATGTCAAATTAATTATGTGGAGTTACTTACGCTGGAGTAACTTAAGTATTTTTTTTTTCTTAAATTTTTCCAAAAACAAACTTTTTAATTTAATTTATTTTAACTATATGTACGGAAAATCACACGTCAGATGAAAAAATAATTAGAGATGGGATTTTTTTTTGTCAAATTTTCGATTAATGGTCAACATCGACACACATACTTAGAAAATCCCAAATTTACTTTGAAGTAAAAAAGACGTCGAGTTGATGTGACAACAACTTTAAATTGACGTTGACATCGACTTAATAATTAAGCGTGGTTAAATTTCTTTCTTACCATCGTTCAATATTTTGTTGTTTCTTATAATGTAGGCACATATTTGCTAAAAACTGATTTAAACTATCAGCGCATTTTAAGTCTTAAAGTCGTTGAAAGAGAATAAATAAATATTTGCTAACTAGTTTGGAAACAGTAGAAGGAGCTAAATTATATGGTTTTTAGTCACTCAGATGACTGAGTTTCAAACAAGCAAATCCAATTGAATGAATAAAATAAATTAATAGACTCACGCGCACAACTCAAGACTACAACTGTGTATAGTTCATCGTCTTGAAATTACGATCTGATTGAAACCTCTTAAGTGGCTTTTATTCGTTGCAATGAATGGATGTACAAATGTATGGTTTGTTAGTTTTCCAGTGACAGCATATGTGTGAGTATGTTTGTATTTTCTCTATAGATACGTATTTCTTTACAATACACATTTGTTCCATGTAAACCACTTCCATTTAGTTTAATTAATTGAAATTTGTTTGAATAACTTTTGGTCGTTTATTTGATTGTGAGTGCATTTACTGTATTATGTATATGTATGTTCATACGAATGAACGCACATGTATATGCACAAGTCTGTATGCGTTTTAGTTGTTATACAAAGATTCGAGTATCAAAAAAATGCCACCTAGTTACTTTGAAACCCTTGTGCAGTTGAAAGCAAAGTTCTTTGTACATGCTTCTGTTATTGTGCAATTCCCACAACAGAAGACATCAACATTCCTCAAGTAACCTCTGCAACCACCTATGCTCGCACTGAAGACCAAAAAACCAAAAAGAAATCCCACGCGCTTCGTAATGTACAACTGTATGTTTAAGCAAGAAAGAGTGCTATATTTGACACTTCCGAATTTTATATACCCTTCAACATAGTCAGGCGCAATAAAATACTGAACTGGATTTTTTTTTAAAGGATTTATTATATATAAGAAATACCTTTATCTCAACCAAATTTGGTCGTCGCAACTTCTATAGTATGGGCGCTATAAGCAGGGAAACCAGAAATATGCTCTAAAAAATGCGTTTTATGCACATTAAATATGCAATAAAAACTGGAAAATATGCCTTGAAAAATTTTAAAAATATGCCCTTAAAATTTAAAATTGCTCATTAAAGACTAACGGCCTAATTTATAAAAAATAAAACCGGTTAATTAAGGGTTAATAAAATGGATTTTCATACAAAATCCGTTTAATAAACCCTTTATTAACATGTTTTATTTTTTATAAATAAGGCTGACAATATTCAACAATTTAATAACAAAATTTAAAAAAAGAAACCTAAAAATATTATCGCTTTAGCCCATATAATACCATGTTCACACGGACAGCAATATTCGTGTTTCGCTCTCGTATTCCTTCCTGTCGTTTCATTTTGAAACAGGCTGCGAAAAAGGAAAAATGTGCTATCATCTCGAATTTTGATAACATTTATCGTTAGTTTATCTGAACTAGCTTTTAAAAATAAATAAAAAAAAAAGAAAAACACAATATAAAAATTGATGTTTAATAAAATAAAGTGATAACATAACATAACATAATAATATTAATAAAAGTATTAAATAATATATTTATAAGTTTTATTTACTTTTTTATCAATTTAAAAAAAAAAATCACACTTACAACACAAAAAAATGTCAAAATGAAACAAGAATGAATTGTAAAGGGTGGTTAAATTTCAAGGGCCGATGTTGATTTTGAATAAAACACAAACTATTTAGGAAATTATTGTAATTTAATTTTATTATGATATATTGGTATTACTCAATTATGTATGGAACAAAATATCGGCCAAATGGGCGCCGCGACCATGGCGGCACACCTCCATCCGATGGTCCAAATTTTCGATGACCCTGAGGCATAATGGAGGTTCTATGCCGTTAATGTAACGAATTATCTCATCCTTTAGCTCTTGAATTGTTGCTGGCTTATCGACGTACACCTTTTCTTTCAAATAACCCCAAAGAAAAAAGTCCAACGGTGTCAAATCACATGATCTTGGCGGCCAATTGACATCGCCATTACGTGAGATAACACGGCCATTGAATTTGTTGCGCAAAAGAGCCATTGTTTCTATAGCTGTGTGGCAAGTGGCACCATCCTGCTGAAACCACATATCGTCCACATCCATATCTTCCAATTCGGGCCATAAAAAGTTCGTTATCATCTCACGATAGCGAACACCATTCACAGTAACTGCCTGACCGGCCTCATTTTGGAAAAAATACGGCCCGATGATGCCGCCAGCCCATAAACCGCACCAAACAGTCACTTTTTCTGGGTGCATTGGTTTGTCGACACTCAATCTTGGATTATCATTCGCCCAAATGCGGCAATTCTGCTTATTGACGAATCCACTGAGGCGAAAAAGTGCCTCATCACTGAAGATCATTTTCTTCGAAAATTTATCATCCATTTTCATAATAAGTCTGGATAACTTTAACACGTTGTTGGATTGTGTATCTCTCCATGGTTCAAATTGAGTAAGTCTGAAATAGAGAAATGTCAAATAAAATTCGGAAAAAAACTTGGCGTTTAGGTGTGGTTCACATTCAACATCGGCCCTTACAATTTAAACACCCTTTATGAACAGCATGTTTGGCAAACTAGTTTCAGAGAGCAAAACGAGTGGTTTATATTGTCGTAGGAACATAGCATTAGGCTAAAATTCATATAAGAGATGTTTGCGCCGAATATTGGCTGACTTCCAAAACGTTAATTGCTTTGTATTAGAACAAAGTATAATGTTTCATAACGCCGCAGTACAATATATATACAATGCAAAACCTTCCAAAACGTCACTGCTAAGTATTAGTAACGCATCAAAAAAGCAATCAGAGCATCGGCTTTAAAGTTGATGCTTTGTGACATTTAACATTTTATTTACAAGCAATACAGATTTATTTTAAAAGTATTATGCATTGCATCACTTACATTTCAAAACGTTTTAATAACCAAAACACATAGTTGCATTGTTTCGGTGCTTTGTACGTGTACATTATTAAAATACAGTAGTGAAATTGTGTACGAACTTTGTATTAGTACGTTTTGAAAGTCAGCCATTACCTACATATTAACATCCATATAAGTTTTTGTCTTAAAGGGATTTTAGGTACGGCCAGTATATTGTTCACAAATGTTAACATTCAAAAGGAAGTTAAAGCTATTAAAGGATGGGAGCTTTGGGCAAATGTGAACCGATTCGAAAAGAATTCAATTTGCAGTAAAATATTTTTGGGGCGAATTTAATTTAAATACCATCATAATTAGATAGCTGGCGCACATAAAGAGTCTAATTTGGATGTGAAATTATAGACCGATTCTCAACATTTACATAGACTTCGTCCATATTTAATCAAATTATCTACAAAATTGGAACTTGTACTTTGCGCACAAGGCTAATATGGACAGACAACCAGGCAGACGGACGGATAGACATCGTTAGGTCACTTTAAAAAGTGATTCTGAGTCGACCGGTGCACTAAAAGATTGGTCTAAATCAGAGGCCCGCAAAATTACTACACCGGTCTTTTTTTTCTCACAATAACATTCGCTCTCACTTTGTAAAAAAACAAACAAACATTCAAACAAAAAGGTTCTGTTGACGATTGCTTTAGAATTCCACTGCGAGAAATGTTGAAAGAAGAATGGGAATTTAATTTCTTGTTTGCCGAATTTTTTTTAGCAAGCCCGAATGTTAATGAAATTATAGTTTTTTGTTTTCTTGAAGAATCGTTTAAGTTTTTTGAACGCTAGTAATTAATTACTGAATTTATTTTTGTTTCAATAGATTAACACGTTTTAATGATATTATAGTTTTTTTTTTTTCTTGAAGAATGTGATTTATTTAATTTTAATGACTTTTTTGTTTTTTATTTTATATAAAACATACGCTTATGTTTTGAGTTTTTACATTAACAGCCAGATTAATTTTAAAAACAAGAACATAACACAAAAATTTCTTTAAGTGCTTCTGAGAGGGAGAGTTATTATCTCACAAAAACGAAAAGTGTGCATATATGTGTTGCCGGGCTCTGATGTAGATCAGTGTTGTCAGATGTGGCGATTTCTCGCCAAACGTGGCGATTTTCAAACTTGTTTGGCGACCTAATTTTTGATTTGGCGACATGGGGACTATTTGGCGATTTTGTTGGCTATTTTTGATGAGCTACGGATTTGTTTTAAAATTCGCTATATTCAATAAGAAAAAAATATTACTCTTATTCTAGTATTTTTATGTATGAAATATGAGGCATTCATTCATATGTATGGTTAGTATTTGAAAGTATGTATGTTCAAATGGCGTATGAATATACTAAAAATCTTCGAGAAAATTGTTTTTCGTTTTTAACAGTGCTCTTGAAAGAATTAATAAATATAATTCCTTAAAACATGAATATATTTAAAGTCTTTAAACATTTGTGTTGTTGTTAATGATTTTTTATGAAAGCTAACGTACCTTTTGATGTTTACGAAACACACTCGAAAAAATTAGTGTTTGTTAATTATAGAGAGGGTTTTAATGATGATATTTCATCTAATTTATATATTTTATAGCTACATGGATACAGGAGGTACGTACCATTTAAAGGAACTTGCTTTGGCTGTACTTAATATGCTGGTAATTACAAGAAGTATTGCCTGTGTTGAGATTATGAACTCCACGAAGTAGAATGCATTACGAACGTCTAGGCGCGTTATTACGAGGTTTAAATTATATGAATGTGAATATTACATGTTGCACTTCTTTTGTACCTTCAAAAAAAAGAGACAAATAGGGAGTCTTGACAGTGATGCGTTTTAGATAACTGCAACTTATACACAAATGTATATCCAATATTTGTTTAATACTAACTGCAAAAATTATTTTTTTGTTGCTTTAGGTAGAATACTATAAACTATTTTATAGTAAACATTGTACCTCCTTTGTGTTCACTAACTATTTTTACTTTGTTCTAAATAAATATTAACTTTTTTAAAACTTTTGGCGTATTTTAGCGATACTGAACAAATTTATTTTTTAGAATTTATAAAAAATATTTTTAATAATTCTTTAAATATGTATTTTATTGTCAAAAACTGAAAAACAAAGGCTAGATACACATCGCATAACCTTTATCCTTAACCAACCTGCTTTGTCTTACAATTTTAGAGTAAAAATTTAATGTAGATGTCGAAATAGAAGTAACAGATTTTCGAAAAAAAAAAATGTATTTGCTGCAAAATTTTTTGTAAGCATCTAAAAAAATTTTAAATGTATCAAAATATGCCTTAAAAATATGCGCTGTAATCTTACGAAATTCTGCAAAAAGCCTCTTTTAACTTAATTATACAAAAAAAAATGCTGCAAACGGTAAAATATGCACTAACAAATCGATACCAAAATTAATAAAAAGCTCTGCCTTTATTGGTCGCACAATGAAAAACATGCAATTGCATATTTATGGTTTCCCTGGATGTAAGTAAACGTTAAATTTGATTAAATTTTTAATTAAAACTGATTTTATTTTTGATTAATTGAAAAAAAAAAAAAAAATGACGAGAATTTTTTCTGTGTGTCCTTAACTTGATTATTTACAAAACGCTTTCGCTCCCTTTTACTACGAGCATTCTACTAATCTTATTTAAGGTGTATCGAGCTTTTTATACCTGGGCGTTTTGCTAAAAAATTACAACAGAATGCAAGAGGAAATACGTGACCGCCACAGCTGCCGGAACCAAAAAAAATATTACAACCAAAATTTTTGAAAAAGTTACCAAATGTGAAAAAAAACATTAAAAGTTATTTTAAGTTGCATAAAAACAAGAAATATAATTCACAAAAACTATTTCTGTTTTATAAGAGTAAAGCTTCGTTCACAATCAGAGCAACAATTTCGTTTTTGCATCTATCTCATTTCTTCCCATAGTATTTCATATATTTTCCTTTTATTTTTAAAACAAAAAATGTAACTAAAGTTTTTTTAAAAAGTTGAATCAACTCCCAATAAAACATTTTTGTCATTTTGCAAAGCACTAATGATACATTTAAAAAAATAAGCGCACAATTATGCGCTACGCAATAAGACATACAGAGATGCAGCAAAGTAAGCGAACGAACTCTTAACAAGTTTTATAAAAAATATAACATTTCAAGTTCTAAGGCATTCCCTTACTACGAAGCAGGTTTGTAAGGGAGAATACTAAAAAAATGACTATAAAAAACATTCAGTGGGTAAATCTAATAGCTACACTCACCAGTTTTTATATGCGTTGAATAAAGCGCTTTTTGTGTCAAAAATGTATTGCTTCAAAGTGGGAACTCACCATATAAAATTCATGCCTTCCGTAAGCGTAATGGTAAGCGAAACTCCTACATTTCTCCCTTACAAACCTGCTTCGCTCGAAGCACAATTTTTTATTGGGCTTCTACTTCAGCAACATTTTGTATGAAATTGCTTCTACGAAAACAATATTGAGAGCGATAATTAACAAAGTTTGTTATAGTAATGAAAACGATAGTTATTTATGAATAAAATCTAAATAGCTGTTGCTTAAAATGCAGGGCGCTGCTGGTTTCTTTAATTGTTGGGGGAAGATTGTTCCAGGGATGTATTGCAGTTATAAAAAATTGTCATTCCGAAACTAGCGTGTGGTGCCTAAATTGAATAAGATTCTTGTTCCTTCCGTGGCGACTAAACCTTAAACGATTATAGAGATCATTTGGTTCACGAGTGGTTATAGTTTTATGTAAATAAAAAAGAGCTCGTATTTTCAACAAGTCTTCAAAAAGCACCCCGTATATTTGTTTCGAAAATGGAGTAATATTAATATTGATGTTTCTGCATGATTCTGCACAAGCAAATTTTACCGAGTGAGTGTGTTGTTAAAAAAATTAAAAAATTATCAGCTATTTCAATTTGTTGGTCGTTGGTACAGATTTTAGGACGTTGATCTATTTTCTGGGTTCTCCTTCGTATTATAATACATTTAGATTTTGAAAGATTTAAACTTAAAAAATGTATATCTGCCCAATGCGCAACACGTTTGAGGTCTTCATTCAACTTGGCAGTACATGCCTCCATGTTTTATTTTTTTGTACTTACATTTAATTGGACATCGTCAGCATACAATCTAATACGACAATGGTGTTACTTATCAGGTAAATCATCAGACAGTAACGGTCTGAGAATGGAACCCTTGGGAACGCCCCTAATAATTGGCAGAAACTGTGAAGATATCAAACTTTTAGTTTCAACATACGATATCAATTTATCTTTAGTTAATAATAAGTTGTAATTATTATTTATCTTGTATTTATTAGTTGTATTGTATTTAAAGGTTATTTTAGTAGTTCACATACACTTCAATCCCAATGTGCAGAAAGCCTTCGAAATTACCGTTAAAAAAGATTTAGTATAAGAGGTAAAATTATGTAAACATAAGTGCCGCCATACAACACAATAGACGTTAAAGTGATGAATAGTATACATATGCTCAACCTTCGAAAGAAATCTAATGGGCACCAGGAGATTGAATGGAAGTATAAATACTAGCGAAGATTGGCACCGAAAGAGAGTATTAGTTCAGACTTCTTAATAAATAAGTGTTAGACATTAAAGTGTTGTGTTTATTCTGATTTATTTGAATTGCAATCAACGAACTCGAAACGGCAGTAACATAACAATATGTATAGTCCACTGTATTAAATGCCTTAGAATGGTCTAACAATATAAGCATAATTAAAGAGCCATCATCCACTTCCTTTCTAATATCTTCGGATACATCAGTCAGAGCAGAAATTCAGATATGGTTAGCTCGGAACCCAGATTGTTTTTCAGTAAGTAGATTGTTATTATTTATATTTTGAACTATCTGCATACGTAAAAGTTTTTCAAATGCCGTTGACAGATATGGTTAAATAGCAATTGGCCTGTATTCAGTTGGAGATTTTGGTATTGGTAGAATTTAGGCTTTCTTCCATCTTAGAGGATAAGTGCTTTTTGTAGCTATTGTGTTGAAAATGTACGCTATTAATGGTAACAGTGGTTGAAGAATAATTTTTATGAAGTTTGTTTATGAATATGTTTAACACTTATAATAGTATGGTTTGTTTTCAACCTTAGCATGTTGCTCATAGAAATACTTAACTATAACATGTTTAGAGAAAACCATAATATGGTTGTGGCTTCTTGATGACGGACTTATTTAACCATAATATGGTTGTAGGTGACAATGATATGATTAAATTAAACATCTATGTTTTAAATTTTCTTTAAAAATAGTTTTGTTGGAGGTGACCATATTTAAACATGTTATTTCTCTGCGTGCAGTTATAAAAACAGAAAAGGGAAAACTTAATTTTTTTCGGCTGTTTAAATGGCAGTGGGAGAAGCTGTCAAATGTAGCGATTTCTCGTCTGACATGGCGATTTTTTTATCCTTTTGTAATTAATGGCAATTTTTTTTTTTTTTTTATTGAAATTGGAAATGGTTTTCTTATTCACAGACATATATTTGAACTTTTAAAAAACGGGTTTTTTTTCTTGTTTTGTAAACTTTATTTTAAATTAATAAATGTTATTATAAAGTTTCTTTTTGAAATATTTTGTGGGCCATTGTACTATGTACTATGGCGAACAGAAATAAATTCACGTTTCGGGGAGCAAGTACACAGAAAAAAATATCTCAAAAAAATTTTTAACAACACAGTTTGTTAAAAATAAAATTTTAGGTCAACAAACTTTTTGTTTGATTCAAAGAACAAATTTATCAAATTGACACTTTGCAAAATAGCACTCAATAAAACATATTTAATAATGAAATAATTAAATATTTCATCATATTCAATAAAAAAAATATTTGAATCGAAGTAAAGACAGTATTTTAACAACTCTTGTCCATTTTTAAATAGCTCATAATTCTCATTTGTTTTACAGTTTTATTTGAATAATATATTTGGTTTTGCCAAAGTCTTTGGAAAAGGTTTCCTGATGATCTGGCCTAAGCAACCAGTGAAATGCGCATAGGAACTTACATATCTTCGTATAATAAATTTTAGTGTTTTTATAAAAATATAAAACTTGAAAATTTATTACATCATGATTAATAAATAAAAAAATAAAGATTCGATTAACATTTTGTTTGATATATTCAACATTTTCAACAATTTATTTTAACAAATCAAGTAAACATTTTGTTGAAAAAAATTATTTTGGGCAACAACTTTTTTTATTGACCCAATAAACTTGGTTGAGGACTAAAAAATTTAACAATTATACATACAAGCTTTTTTATCAATACCGCAAAAATCGTCATCGCAGAAAATTCAAATATGCGATTTTCGTATTCAAATATGAAAATTATTTTTTTTCTGTGTATATGACTGACAGTCAAAGGTTTTTTTATTATAAATAAAAATATTGCCAAATAATTACCTAAAAACCATTAACAAAATAGTATAACATCGATTTTCTTGAATTCACAGCGATTTTCTTACAGTAATTGCCAAAAATTCTAAAATTATATTCTTTAAATATTTTTGAAAATCTTTAAAATTCAAAAACACTTAAATTACCTTTGTGTACTTTTTCAGTCATGTTTTGAAATTGATTTGGAGGGATATTGAAATCGCATAAAGTTTAAAGTTGCACGTACAGCAAAATAGGAGCTTTTATGCATTTTATACTTTAGGTACCACTTTTCTTTACTATTCTTAAAATCAGCAAGAACCACGCTCAGTTAAAATAATAAATCGAAAATCTCTATCGATTTCAACTGCAATGATTTTGATTTTCAGAACATGACCGTTTCTAATATAAAAATCCCATTTGGCGATTTTCTACTTACAAAAATCTTAAGAAAATTCAAGTTGGCCAATTGTGGCGATTTTCGCCCTTTTATTGCAACATTGTCATATCTCAAAAAATCAAAAATTTCAAGTTACTTAAGCAAGTGTTTCTTCATACCTTATTTATATGTAATAAAATCAGTATTATTTCTTAAACTGAACCGAAGATAAAGCAAAATATATTTCACTAAATCTGTATATAAAAGCTCATTTTGAAAACTTTGTTCGTATTTTACCAAGTTTGATTTTTTTTTGAGATATGACTATGTTGCAATAAAGGAGCGATTTAGTTTCTATAGCAATTCGAAAGCAATTTTATTTCAGTCGATACTGAACGAATCGAAATTATTTTTTCAGTATTGTGAAACTCAAATTAATGCTTTTCAACACTGAAAAAATAATTCCGATCCGTTCAGTATTGGCTGAAATAATTAGATATAAAAAACGGCAGCTCTGGCGACCGTATATCGCCAGCAAAAATACAAAAAAAAAATGATTTCTAATATTTAACCTTTTTTACTGCAGATATCGTCCCCAACTTATTTTGCGTGTTTTTTTTTCGCTTAATTGATTCAATCATTGCTTTCTTTTTGAAAATTCTAAAAACGCGGTGCAATAAGAATCCTAATATCCTTATAATCCTAACTAACAATAATACTTAGATTTATATTTGTACTAAAATTCTGTAAGTACAAATGTTTGTAAAAAGCATCAACATTTAACGATTTCTCCGTTCTTTATTTTATCAAATGCTTTTTTTTATCGTTAATATATTTAAACGTTAATTGTATATATGTATGCAGATAGATAAAATAAAATGTTAGCAAAGTTTAAAAATAAAACAACAATGAGTGCTATCTATATTCGGCTATGCCGCATCTTATATACCCTTCACTATGGTGTGATGAGAACTGAAAGTTATTGATGCTTTTATTTTTCTCTTACCTGTCTTTAGATATAAATAAATCTATTTTGTGGCATGCCCACTTCTGTAATTCTGCCCACAATTCGTCGGATGTTGTCTATTGATAACCAAGATGCTTGTGCCGAAAATGGAAACTCTCTTGCCGGTCTCCAGATATACATAAATTAATAATGTCTTTGTGTGGGAGGTTCCACGCCCACTTCTCCAAACCCGTAAATTGTGCAAGAGGGGTTATGGTGCATAGGGGTTGTGTATCCAGCCAAATTTGCACAATTTTTCTCCTACCGTTCTCCTGAAAAAAATCTATTTTGTGCCATGCCTCCTGCCCCAATCCTGTGCAGATTTTGTCAGATTGTGTGTGTTTATACCCAAGATGCTTGTACCTAAAATGGAAACTTTGGCTCTTCCCGTTCATCAAAAATATAGATATCTTTTTAATCTTTGTATGGGAGGTGCCACGCCCACTTAAAATTTCAAAAAATATATATAGCCTATTTCTTCTTCCACACCATTAGTTATACATAGACTGTAAAAGTTTCATAAAGATCGCTTCATCGGCTTGGCGGCTATACACATTTCTCTATTTAAGCTGCAACTCATGTACGTATGTAATTTTTTTTAACGCTGGATGTATGGAATCTTCAAAATATGTAAGGTTTTATTAAAAAACAGAAAAAGAGAGGTGAGAGGTGCCAGCCAGTTTTGAAAAACATTTAAACCAATTTTTATTTCTTAAAATCGAGTGAAATTGAAATCGATGGAGATTCTCCGTTAAATTTTTTTTAAAAATCACCACAGTTTTTCTTATCTTAAGAGAAATTCTTATAAAGATAAGAATTCAATGTTTAATATATAAAAGGATTTTTTTATAATCTTTTAAAACAGGATCTTGCTTTTTAAATCTCCTTTTAATTTCCTTTATTTTAAAACTCTACTCTTTAGGCTTGGTTAATTTATTTTTTAACGTGTTACTATTTCACGACAAAAACCAGAAACTTTGTTTTCAAACAAGGACACTTGGGTTTTAAGACGAAAGTACTGACATCTTAAATGTCACATCCAGCCGATTAGAAGATACGAGGTAATAAAAAAGTTTACAGTAGAGTATTAACAGGTAACCCATTACCTGACAGTACATGGTTTACAAATTTATAACTGCTGATCAATTTTTTTTACGATTTTGACGTTAAGAGTCAGCGTTTAAAAAATTGCAGTCATAGTAGGAAAACTGTAATTTCTTCCAATTCCTCATGTCATTGACAGAAAAACTTTTGCTTTTACTTGTGATTCATTAAAAGTAAACAGTCGCTATCGGACCCACTCAAAAACCGAAAAGTTGTATACAATTTTTCGTTGTTTGTTCGACAGTTTTTGGTGTCGACTGCAGTTTTTAAAACCCTGTTAATAGTGATTTACATTATATGTCACACACGCTCAAGTCTAAAAATGGACTGAAATATGTTTTAAAGTTTGAGTAATGAAAATAAATGCAAAAGGTAACAACATTAATCTAGTTTTAAGGTTAGAAATCTAAACAAAATATTTTTACATTAAAAAAGTAGAATTTTCTAATAAATAAATTTTAATCGATTAATTGACATAAATTGTTCGAGTTATTCGTTATTCGAAATTGGCTATTTTAATTATTCGATCAAATTAGGGCGGACAAATTCCTCGATAAATCGTCGTTGGATACTCTACTATTTAATATTCAGCACAAATAACTCTTATATGAATCTTAACCTCGTAACATTACTTTATTCTGGTGAGCCCAGAATACAGTATCTTTTAATGTAAATATTAAACTGTGGAATATTTTGTTTTCAAATAAGCCATATTTTGTTTTTTGGGGTATATATTTTTTTCTAGTGCATATTAAATTTTTTTTATTAACATGTAAACTTGGTTGCATTACTTGCTGTGTTGTTGTCAAATGGTACTGAGGCAATTAAACGAATGAGATTTAGTTGTAATTTCAATATTTTTAGTTAGGCTTGAGTTCATCAAATTTAATTTTCATTAAATTGTTTTTTACTGAAATTGAAAATGATAATTACAGCAACTTTCGAACCACCAGTACCATTGGTTAAAGATTGATGTTTGACTGTTGGCTTGCAGGCACCGCAGTGGTGCAGAGGTTAGAACTCAACGAATTCTGATGAAAGAATGTGGTGATTCTTGAAACATGTAAATTCAACCCATGTTCGAGCCCCAGCTCAGCCGAGAAAATTATCAATAAATTTGAATAAAAATTTCATGTTGTAAAATTCATTCCTTCAGTAAAAAATAATTTAATGAAAATTAAATTTGATGAACTCAATCAAGCCTTCTAAAAATATTGAAATTGAAAATTTACAGTTCAACTAAAATCACAATTGTTCTTAAAATGGCTATGGCGCAAGCTTTAGTTGTAATTTTGTTTTTGAATTAAGTTTTTAAGGCAATTACCCGAATTGGGTAATTAAGCGGATTTAAAACTCAAGGTAAATAACCGTGAAAGGCATTTCAGCGTGGGGTAATTAACCGGGTTATACTGTTTTTCGTATATTTTTGGTAATGAATCGTTTGTCTTATAAATTCTTTTTTATTTGCCTTTAATGTAAAATTAAATATTTTGTTGCTTCTCCTCAAAATTTTAATAATAATTTAAAAATATTAATAACAACTTTATTATATTATGATTTAGACTAAATTTGGGCCAAACTTATTTGGTAGCAATCTTTATCGTATTTACCATCGAGCTTCCATACAAATGCTACTCCAGAAAATAGATTTTAATGCCATAATTTCCTTATAAATGATAGTATTGCCCTTTACGATAGATACTATGTCATGCCACAATGTTGTGCTGGTGGGTCCAAAATTAACCTAGGTGCCATACAAATTGCATAAAGGTAAAGTTATCTAACTAATCTTCGGTACAAAGAACTTTTATATGAATCTTAACCTCAATTTCATAATTTTGTTGTTGCGGGTCCCTGATAGCCCTTGGGTACCAAATAGGATACTTTGCAAAAATGTGCTTACCATTTTCTGTTTTAAATGCATACATATGTACATAATGGACTCTCATAAATTTAGTCATGAATGTGGTATACATTTTTCATGATTATATTGTTGTTTGAGTATTAAAGCAAATTGCTCATGTTCACATGATGCACAGTATTGCGAGCAGAACACTCGAACTTCTTTTTGGCACGACACTAGCGTTGTCAACTGCTTGGTGTTTGTGCAGCCATGCACACTGATGCAAAAGCTTATAAAGAAACAAAACAAACGGCCCATTGTGGATACAACTAACACCAAGTGAACGCTTTAATCCTTTTCCCAAATGCTTACCACTTTCAGTATTCAGTTGAGCAACGCTCGCATTCAGTAAACCCCAAACAATTGTGGACACAATAACGGAAGCGCCTCTATATACAAGTTTTTTTTTAATGTTTTCATATTCGTTATATTCGCATTTCTTTATGCCATGCAAAGCATTTCTACATTCAGCAATTACGCTTCACAGAGATAATCGTTTCAGAAAACATTAAAAAAAAACGCACACACACAAATTTTTATGCTATTAAAAAGTGTGAAATTCTATGTTGTTTTTTTCTCTCTATAAACATTTATAAAATAACAAAGAAACACATACATACATACAAAAGCATTTCTGTAAATTCGTATGCACGTATGGAAATACATCCATACATACATATTTAGAATTGTCACCCTAAAATATGAGTGTTTCTGCGTTTGTGTGCTTAAAATAGCAGTAGCAGTAGCAATAGCAGAATGTAAAGCGGCTACCCATCATGAAAAAGGTTTCTCAAACGACACTGTAAAATACCACAAAATGCATACAGCAAAAATTACAAATATGAGAATGTTGAAAGGAAAACAAAACAAAGCAAAAACAACAAATTGTTTTAATTTGTTGCAAAAAAGGAAGAAAATAGAACACATTCAGAACTAGTAAATAATACTGCATCCCAAAACGCAATGAGTGAGGAGTAAATGAATGGATTGTGTAGAAGGAAACTTATGCTTGTTTACACTAGAACACTCTGTGCTGTGCTCCTTTTTTGGGACGTAATGAAATCTCTTGGTTTTGTTTGACAGAAATACTGAAAATCCTCGTATTAACTGTTACAATTAAAAAGAAAACACATGTTTTTATTCTAAAAAACAAATAAAATTGGTTGAAATAAAAGTGCATACAGTCGAGGCTCAAAAGTTGGTAAGCCAGAAGACCGCTTTGTAATTTGTTTTGCTTCTCTATCTGCAACAATCGATTAAGGCCGCACAATTTTCTTGAATCTGGTTGCTACTAATGCAATTTAATCGTAATTTTTATTCGTTAAATTTGCTTAAATTATTGTCACTTTAAATTGTAGCGTCATCTGTAGTTTATATGGAAATCGAGACGTTAAGTTTTTAGCAGGGTTGTTAGATTTTTGTCACGTTCGAAGCCAAACAAGTTATTTACCTAGAATCGTTAAATTAAATTTTCTTAAGATTTTTAGTAAGAACTTAAGAGAAACAGGTTAAAGAATCGCCACATCTAACAGCTCGGGCTGGCAGTCGTGGCCTAGCCGCAGAACCTAGACTTAGGAAGCTAATTTTAACTATAAATTAATGAGATTTGCAGGTATTAATCTTTGGGTTAGTTAACTTTACTTAGAGAAGTTACAATAAATTACTTTTTTTTTTCGTACATTAGTAGATACACAAACACAAAAGTTTACAACCTGCTGTAAATTAGTTGTTACAAATGTGACGTTGACGTCATCTGTTCAACTTTGTATTTACTTTAAAAATTAGCCGATGGTACCGATATGGAAAGAAACCTTTCGATAGTGCGCCTTATATAAAACAATCGATGGTTTTGCAGCTATACTAAGAATACGTAAACGGTGTTGTGTGGAAGAGCACAATAGTTATACCCTTCACCGAAGGTAAGAGGGTATATATTACTTTGTCATTCCGTATGTAAATTCCACAATATCGATCCTACACCCTATAAAGTATATATATTCTGGGTCCTTATGAAAAGAAGTTCAAATCCGGTTGTCCGTCTGTCCGTGTGTATGTTGAAATGGGTTTTCCGAAGACTCCAGAAATGATGGGGACTAGGTTGTCATATATTTATGTCACATATACTCCGTTTGAGTTTGCTATTGAAATTGAGCCATATCGGTAAAAAACTACGGAGATATGAGCAAAAAACCACAACTTGGTTATCAATAGAAAACCTCTCTAAAAAAAAATTATTTAGTTTGTGTCTAGTTGCTCTGAAGCGACAATTCTGACACTTCTCTTTTGCATATTCCATTCTTTCTACCTTTTGTTATGTTATGTGTGAGTAGTGCTGCCAGTTAAAGTATTTTCAACATCACCTTTAATCTTAAGTTTCGACGCCAAGTTCAGTTAGGTCCACAATTTTTTCAATAATTTTTTAAAAAATGTTATTTTTCCTTTTTATAAATGGTTGTCATTATTGCCTATTTAGCACATAAGTTTTGATGGAATAATTTTTGCAGTTTTTATACCCACACCACAATAGTAGAGGGGGTATTATGCATTTGTGATGCTGTTTATAACACCTTAAAATATTAGTCCAAGGCCCACCTTTTAGCATACCGATCGGCTCAGAAAGTGAGTCTTAGCTGCCCACGTAGACCTTGTGCGCAAAGTACAGGTCGCAACTTTGGAGATAATATGATGAAATATGGTACATTAGTTCTAATTGCAACACAGAAAAAAAACACTCGGGATAAATCAAGTTTTTTATGATTACTTTAAGTACGAGTCGTACTCAAAAATTCAGGTACGAATAGCACTTAAACGTGCTCAACACAATCATAAATGGGATTACTTTCGAAAATCAATCCCGGAATTTCTTGAAATAAGTATTAAATTCTTAAATCCAGTAAAGACAAGTAAGAGTGCTATATTCGGCTATGACGAATCTTATATACCCTTCACCATGATGAGATAAGAACAAAAAGTTATATACATTAATAACGTTCTTTAGATAGGTATAAATAAATATTAATTGAGCCACGCCAACTTTTCATTTCGCCATGCCGAAGAATATAAAAAACACAAAAAATTTATATATGTACCTAAGCCCGTTTCTTCTTTTGCCAAAGTTAATGTTTGAAATTCGTTTTATAAACCTAACCATAGCCATTGTATGACCGTAGAAACCAAAATTGAATTGGTTTGTATGGTATGTTTATGTCGTTTTGGTAATACAGTGTTGGTATGGTAATGTCACGTCTAATTGGACCTTTAAAGGAAAACATTTGCGGCAGTCGTGGTTTTTTACTCATCTCTGAGCCATTTGTGGACCGATCTTGCTGAATTTCAATAGCAAACAATTCCGGACCATATGTGACATAAATGTATAATAACCTGGCCCCCATCATATATGGGGTCTTCGGAAAATCCATTTCAACGGACAGACGGACATCGTTAACTCAACTTCGCTCCTCATAAGGACCCAGAATATATATACTTTATAGAGTCTAAAATCAATATTATAGAAATTAAAAACGGAATGACAAACGTATATATACCCTATTTACCACCTGTGGTGAAAGGTATGAAAAGATTAAACTTTTTGTTGTGTTTAACCCTCCGCCTACGCATGTTTTAATTTTCTATACACTTTGAAAAAAGGTCTGGCGAGACTCATGTGCACCACTAAGGGTTGAAAAGTAAGTTTGATTTCTTGATTCTCATTTAGTTTATATTTTTAGTTAAATATGTACACACGATTTCAAAAAAAAAAAACCATATCCGGCATGATATTGATGTTTTATCATTATGTAAGGTGTAGTACGAGTAAGTAAATCAATCATTATTACTTTTTCTTTCCAATTTTTTGATAAAATCAACATTTAATACTTGAATCAATCGCATTTTAAGATTGATTAAATCTAAGTTTTACATAATTCAATCTAATTTTCGGATTATTTTAAGTACGAATTCGGATTACAACAATTTTATAATTCTTAATCAAGCGTATTTTGAGATTGATTCAATCTTAGGTTTACTTAACTCAATCGCATTTTCGGACTATTTCTAGTACGAAACGGGATTGAATATGGATAATTAAAGTATTTTGCGATTGAAAATCCGTACTTGAATCAATCTTTCTGTACTTGATTCAAGAAAATCCGTACTAACAGTACTATTAACACCGCTTCGGATTGATTTGAGTACGGATGGATTGATTTTTCTTTTGAGTGTACAAGGACAAACTTTTTTCCGAATATGTCCCCTGCGCCCATAGACCATAGTATTTATGTTTGTATTAAGATGCTTTTTAGTTCAAACCTTTTTTATTGCAATCAAGATCATCTTACCAAATTTATTGGAATCAGTTCATATATGAAGGGATGCAAACGATACATCGATGTATCGTTCATAAACATCGATGTTTTGATTTACAATACATCGGCGATACATCGTCGTCAAAACTAAAAAACATCGACATCGTCCATTTAATATTTTCATTAATTTAATATTTTTTATAATACATATTTTTACCAATTTAAAGTTTTATTTTTCAATTAAACCTTTTATTTAAAAATATAAAAAAGTGTTTTTCGAAGCATACGTTAAACGCAAGAATGTTAAATGTCGGTTTTCAATAAGATTTTTATAATATAAAGCTGAATCTCCACACCATGCGTCCATGCGTAGATGCGTATGATACTTTTTGTGCATTTTATGCGTTTCTAAATTCAAGTTACATGCCATGCGTTTAATGCGCCATATTATTTTTTTTGGATCAGCTGTTGTGTTAAAATTGTTATCAAATAAAAACAATTTTAGCAAAATGGGAAGTAAAATTTGGATTTCAAAAAAATGTATGGAATTTATACATATGTACATATGTAAGGAGTAAGCTTTAATTGTATAAATATTCGTTATTTTTCACAGCATAAGCTTCTCCCCCATATAATTTGTTTTTTTTTAAATAATAATAAACACATCAGAGATGGCATTCAGTGCTTAAAAGTAATCGATAAATACAATACAAATCGATAGATAGCATACAAAATATAAAAATTGTATTTTAAATTAATTTTTATGTATTTTTTTTTTGAAAGTTATTGCAACCTTTTTAATGAAAGCTTTTTCTTTTATTAAAACCCTTTTTTAATGCAAGAAAATAGCAAAAAGTAATCCACCACACAAACATATTTAACGATTACATTGAAAATAAAATATGATTTGTCATCCATGGCCCTCAATAACAGCTGACTTTTTTTCACCACACATGCGACGCATACAAAAGTAGAAAGTAAACCTACTTTGATGCGTTCATACGTCTATGCATTCTATGCATTTTGGTGTGTAACTTGTCATATGCAATAACACTGATTCAACTTTTTTGTCAAATGCATAAAAAGGACAGACGCATAAACGCATGGTGTGGACCTTCAGCTTAAGAATTTTATATCAAAAGTAATTTTTGGGAACACAAAATTTTAATTTAAAAGATTTTGTTATTCGTGCTTGATTGATCTGGCCTAAGCAACCAGTGAAATGCGCATAGGAATAGCTTATCCCATGAACAATAAATTTCAAGTGTTTTTATCAAGAATAAAAACTGGGAATTAAGCACGAATAACAAAATCTTTTAAAATAAGAATTTTATGACAAATATTTCTCTAATAAACAGAATTTTAAAACAAAAATTAAAAATATTTTATTAAAAGTGTATTAAAAACGACTTCCAAATTCTTGCGTTTTACGTTTCTGTTTTCCAGCACACCCCTGATCTCCATACAAAGTACGTACATATGTATGCACGTTAGAGTTTTTCTTTTTCCGGACTTTTTCATTTCCCGGGAAAACGGGTTTTATTTTTCAATTTCCCGGGATCCTGGGAATTCCCGCTCAATACAAATCGGCTTAATTTGTGTTTAAAGGCACCTTAAGATCTTTATGTTCAAAAGTGCACATTATCAGAATAAGCATTACAGATTTTTATCAAGAAGATTTCAATGAGAAAACCCGTTTCCTTTCTACGGATGTTTGCCTTTATAGTCAAAGGCACATTATATAATCTGCAAATACTTTCAGTTTTCTTAGAACTTCCTTCAAAACTTGTAATTCTTTTTTCGAATCGAATAAGCGTTTTCTTAATAGCTTTTGTCATCATCTCTTACAGAATCTAATTCAAAAAAATTTTGTATGCAGCTGCTCTGCATATAAACCATTAAATTTTTTGAAGCAAGTACGAACAACTTTTTTCGTTTTTATAAAATAAATCTGGGTCTTTAAACAAATTAAAAATTCTGTACATTTTTACTCTTCTTCTTTCGAAATTTCAGATCATTCAACATTGCCTTTTTTATCGGATGTATTGACATCTTTTTGGTGTTTAGCAAAAATGTAGTATTTCGTTATGTTAAATTAAAAAATATTTATTTGGTGTATATCATAGAATTTTTTTCTAAGAAGCAGTAGTGCTAGACTAAAGCGATTTAAACCAAACAAAAGAGAAAAAAATTTAGTTAAAGCCAATCAAAAACTCAAACTACGTTTTTTTTTTTTTTTATTTAAGACCTCTTTGCCTAACGGCTAAGATAAAATTCATAACACAACTTTTTTACAATTATATTAGCAGTAAAATTGCCATAATTAAATTGAAAAAATCCCGCAATTCCCGTATATATTTCCCGGGATTTTTTCCCCAAAAATGTGCGGTATCCCGGCATTTTTGTCCCGGGAAATCCCGTATGAAAAACACTAATGTACATGCATGTATACTGTGCATTGCATAACTATATGTATGTTTTAAGTTGGCTCAAGCAACTGTGCGAATACATAGAAATCATATTTGTCAAACCATATTGCACTTTTGGAAACTTTTTGTTTAATTTTATGAATCTGTCATTTGCTTAAGCAAAATGCGTTTTTGTGTTTTTAATGCATTTGACAGGCTTTTTGTTAATTTTTGACAAAAGCTTATGCAAGCATATGTATATTATAGTTGGGCCTTAAGATTTTCAGTAGCAAAGAAGAATTAAAGCAGTCCGTAAGTATAATTGCAAAGTAGTTTTAAACATCGATGTATCGTGTTTTTTACCGATGTTTTTTAATATCGATGCTTATCGTGGAAACAGCAATGTCTTCAAACATCGATGTTTTTCAGAGCGATGTTGCATCCCTACATATATGACCATACCTCCAAAAAAATACTACTACAAAAAATAACTTTTAATGCCATAACTTTCTTATAAATGTTAGTATTAAGATAAAAATGGGCGAAAATAACTTTTACGACAGCTTCTACCAAAATTAACCATATGTTCAATAAAACCCCCACCCTAAAATCTCATATAGATAAAGATATCTACATTAATTTTGTTCGGCACAAAGAACATTTACATAAATCTTAGCTTCATAACATAATGTTGCTTTGGCGGGTCCATGATTGCCCATGGGTTCCCAATATTCATATCTACCCGCTGTAAAAATATCGGGCTATGTCTACTTTTTGGTCCTGAAATGGTTGGTTTAAATATTCTTTTTCATATGCCTGTAATTTTAATTCAAAATTGTTTTGCTTCTACTGAAAATTAAAGAATTTTGAGTCAATAACCTCTTGTTGATTAGGTGCGATATAAAAATATATGATCATATGCATGTATGTATATTTCGATAGCGGTTAGATTTTTGGGCAACCATCGAGAGACAGCTCATTTAGGTCTTTTAGCGGCCCCTTTGTGAAACCCATCGCCAATGCCCATCCTACAGAGCAATTACTCAATAGGCGTCACTGCAGAATTCAACCAATTCGTCTTCCTCATAAAGAGAAAAGTCAACCTTAGCTTTATCCTAGACAGATCCTCCATACAGGCAAACTCCGGTTTTCTGAGATATTTTTCTCTAAAGGACCAAATTCCATGACATTAACAAAGAAAATTAAAAACAGACCCATACTTCTTGCATGAGTCCCCACAGACCAGTGCCCAGTCACTGTTCTAATCTAGTCCCTATTAAACCTAAGTAGAGAGCTAGTTCTGCGGTCATTATAGCCAGGTTACAATGCCCTGGATATGGAGCAGTTGAGTTCGCAAATTTTTAAATTGTTTTAATAACTCGAATAATACGAATAATTCATGTTATTTTGGCCAATAGGAAAATACATCTCTATTTGAATTGGTTCTTTTATTATATTAATAAACAAACAACAAAAAAAAAAAAACGATAAAACAAACATTAAGTTAAACAATAAAATAAAAATTCAGTTATACTATGTAGACAAAAAACTCTAAAGCTATTAAATAAAATAAACAAAAAAAAACCCCCCGGCTGCAAAAAATACAGTTTTTAATCCATTAAAAACGCGAAACAAGATTAAGAAAAACACAATTAAAATAAACTTTAAACAAAGTAAACACCATTTCGGTTTACGCCCAGGGGTATTAGGGAGCATCTTAAGAATATTTTACCTCTTGGTACCACGGAAGTAAGTAACCCCCGGTGAGCAGGAACCGGACTTATTATTGCTTGAGGCTTCCTTTAGTATGCGTCTTGCGGGGCATGCTTTTGCGTTTCAAAAAGTGTCTTTGAGCAAGTTTTGCTATTCGTTGGAAAATATACTTTTAGAGATAATATGGTGGCTGTGCTTTACTTCCCAAAGTCATAGGAAGGGGGATCCTCCCTGAGGATCGTACAGAACATACCTTTAGCTTTTGTTTTACCAAGTCCAACTTAGTATGGGAAATGACACCCTGTCAGCTCCTCTGTCGCACGAGGTGAGTTTTGGCCACCTCACTGAAAGATTTGCTTATCGGCTTCGGTGCTGTTTGGGGACGTTTCGTCCTTGGTTGCTGCTTCTTCCTCCGAACGTAGTTCTTCAGCCTTTTCGAGGCCTTCTGTAATATGCCCCTTTGGTATGGTTTTTGTGCCTAGAGACTGGTGGGGGATGCAACTTTGGGAAAGGATGTTCTCATCGCTGCCTTTTTTTCACATTTGACACATGGAAGCTGCCTTGCTGGAAGCAAGGAGCTTATCCGTACCTTTGAAAGAGCGTTCGCGGCTTCGGAGGTACGAGGAGCGAAGTACAGAGGAACCTCGCCGCATTGTTTAGAGCAACCGCCTTCTGGTCGGGTGGCCCTATGACTTCCGCTCAGCCCGGTCTTACAAGGTTGACCTTCAGTGATTGCCGGAACTGTAACAGCCTTCGGCAGATTTGTCTTCACTTCCTTGTTCGGGTCAATCGTTGTCCTAATGCTGTCCTGTCCAGTACCGTTTTTCCTTAAGTTTCTATTGTTGTTGTTTGAGGTTTGGTTCATATTGATTTTAGTCTCAGTGGCGATTCAAGCGACAATAGGTACTGGTTCTTCTATCGGACTTACGTTGAGTATGATGGGAATGGCAAATATCCGTATAATTTAAAGCGAACAAAAATCAAGTATTCGAAAAGTCTGAAAATCGATCATTTTCAAAAACAGGTTTTTCGGATCACTTAAAATCAGATTGAAATCTCTACGTAACGATAACGTTTTAGTTCTTACGAATTGTCTAAAATAAAACACCAATATAAATTATTTGTTTTTCGAGCTGGGGCCTAATTCTGGCAGTCGTGATCGAGTACTTTCTCGATTCGAAAGCAATTTTATTCGTGATTCTTTCAGTCGATACTGAACGAATCGAAATTATTTTTTTAGTATTGTGAAACTCAAGCTAATGCTTTACAACACTAAAAAATAATTCCGATTCGTTTAGTATTGACTGAAATAATTAAATATAAAATTGCTTTCGAATCGAGAAAGTACTCGATTACGACTGCCAGAATCAGGCCCCTGGTTTATATTGATAAACTTAATTTACAGTTTCTAATGAATGTACGGTAGAGTAAAAACCCCTTATGCGAGCTACATTTAAGCGCCCACACCTAAAAATAAGAGGCGGTACATCCTTGCGGAGTTCAATATTAGTTTTGCAAAAGAGCAAAAGCAAAATATCGTTGCACTTTAATGAAATCTAACGGAAACTCTCTGTATTTTGTTGTTTGATTTAACAAAAGAGCTACGATATTTTGCATTTGCAAGACTAATTTTGAACTCCGCTATTTTCTTCGATTTTTATGTTGTATATGTACATGTAGCGAAAGCCTTGCAAAATTGGTCGATACGTATATTTCTGTGGCAATAAGCAACGAGTGCTTAACTGCCTGTTTTTGAAAAAAAAAAATAAATTGAAACTAAAACAAATTTGAGTTTTGCCATTAACACGATTTTTTTTCAATAATCCGGGTTCATTTACGTTATATGTTACATGTATGCATCGGGATTTTCATTAAAGACGAGCGATTTTTTTTAGTTACAGAAGGGATTTTTATTTTTGATGAATGTACAATCGATTCTTTGGTATATGGAATATGACCTCGCTCAAATGTCCCGTGTGGTAGCTCCTTCACTGGTAAATACGCTGGACTTGATTTTTCATAATTTGCTCGCAAGCACCGTTGCGTTCGCCAAACATGGTCTGTAATAGTTCGATTTTGTCGTTGGTTGCGCTGACATGTTGAAATCACATTTGGTCAAAGTAACACTCCTGAAAACAAACGATTCCAAAAAACTGTCCAATTTGGTTTGAAACATCGCTAATATGGATATCAAAATTATCTTCTTCAATTTAGACAGAAACAAATTGGAATGACGTTTTTTGGTACATTATAAAAATGTATATATAAAAGCGGAAATCACTATTCGGTGCGAAATAACCTTACAAACGTTGCATATGTTGCAAATTTAGCATAAGTGCTATATTTTCCAAGACCACACAACAAATTATTGCACTTATGCTAGATTTGCAACATATTCTAGGTGATTTCCGCCTGTGCTAGATTTGCTCTGGCTCCCGCTTGTGAATACAATTTCCATAATGCGTTTTAACAATTGAACCACAGCCGCGAATAACGTTGTAAAAGCCAATTTTTGCAAAATCTGTTCTTTTGCAGATTACCCTTAACATTACTCTCTTACATTGTTTAAACATAATATCATCCAAAATTATGCACCTTAACCTCTTCAAAATGCAATACAAAGAGTCAGTCAGTGAAAGAACTTTGTAAGTTGCTGAAAAAACGATACAATCTAATGGTTTTGCAATTGGAATAACGTTTTAAAAGCCGCTTGCGTAGTGGAAAAACGTTTTAAATGATATGGATATGAAACGTTTTTCTGCTAAAAAAAATTAGCATGTTATTTTAAATTCAAATTTCTAGATTTTGCATACAAGTTTTTATTATCATTGATTTTGAGAATCTAAAAAAAATTAGAAATAAGTAATCCTGCCTTTTAAAATCGTTTTTTTTGCTCTCCTGAAAAATAATTATTTTGTCACTTACAACATTATTCGCGGCTGTGCTTCAATCTATATAATTACATAAAATTGTAACGTTACTGACTGACTGACTCACTGATTCATCATCGCACAGCCTTAACGCCTGAAGCTAAAAACTTGAAGTTTGGACCAAAGATTGGTCACTCCCCAAATCGATCCAATAAGACGGGATTTTAGGATTCGAATGTTTAGGGGGTAAAAGGATAAAAACGGAAAATGCGGTAACCTTATATCTCCAAAACTAAAAGAGATAAAAAAAAATGTAATACTTATCGTTGTTCTTTAGAAAAATAAGCGGACAGGTGTCTGGTACTTTTTTGAAATTCAGGCCTTTGAGGTAGTAAACGGGTAAAAACTGAATTTTGGTACTTTTTGACACCTCATCTATCTTTTGAACCAATAAACATAGAAACAAGGTTTATACCACATTTGAAACTTATCAAAAAAATACGAATACATATTTGGTACTTTTTCGAAATTCGAACATTTAAGGGGTGAAAATCGTAACTATTTTTGGTTATTTTTTTACAAAACATTTTTCTCCATTCATTGACATATTCGTACTAAATTATGGGCTCCCACTACAATACTGAAATTTTTTATACTTAAAATGGGGGGAAAATAGTACCAAAAAGGGGAAATACGGGAAATTTGATATTTTACTTTTGCTTTTTGGTTCTACAACTGGTATTTTTTAATTATCGTTAATGTTGGACCTTAAAACATAAGATTCAACATGCAATGTCCGGAGTGGATAAGAATCTATGACGGAACTTTTTGGTACTTTTTTGTTCTTTAACTGGTATTTTTTGAATTTCCGTTAGTATATGACCTAGAAACATAAAATTCAAGGTGCAATGTCCTGGGTGGATGAGAGTCTATAAGAGGGAACTTTTTGGTCATTTTTTTTAATCGACTGGTACTTTCGAATTTCCGTTGGTGTTGCAAGGTCCTGAGTGAATGAGAATCTGTAAGAGGGCTTTAAGGCACTTTTTTGTTCTTTAACTGGTACTTTTTGAATTTCCGTTATTATTGGACCTAGAAATATAAAATTCCTGAGTGGATAAAAAGCTATGAGGGCACTTTTTGGTACTTTTTTGTTAATTTTTTATTCATTTACTGGTACTTTTTGAATTTCCGTTAGTATTGGACCTAGAAAGATATAATTAAACATGCACGGTCCTTAGTGAATGAGAATCTATTAGAGGTTTTGTGGTACTATTTTTGTCCTTGAACTGGTACTTTTTGAATTTCCATTAATATTGAACTAGAACCATAAAATTCAACATGCAATGCCCTGAGTGGATAAGAATCTAGAAGAGGGAAGCTTTTGGTACTTTTTTGTTCTTAAACTGGTACTTATTTTTAATAATTAAATATATATTTTTGTGCATTAAATAAAAAAAGCAAATAGGTGACTGGTACTTTTAGGTAGTAAAATGGTAAAACCTGTATTTTGGAACTTTTTTGTCCACCATTTAGCTTTTAAATCAATACGCTAGGAATAAAAATTATATAACATTTGTAATTTATCTAAAAAATACAAATTCATATTTGGTACTTTTTCAAAATTCGAACGTTTAAGGGGTAAAAATTGTGCCTATGTTTGTTACTTTTTTCAAAAGATTTTTTCCCCATCTTTTTATCTTTCATCGCACAGCTTAAACGTATGAAGCTGAAATGTTGACATTAAGAGCGAAGGCTGGCCCCTTGCCAAATCGATCCTGCTAACCTCATGCCTTCTAAACTAAAAAAGATAAAAAAACATTAACACTTATTGATTTGTTTTTTATTTAAGCTAGTAGGGCCTAAGGTTAATTAATGTAAATAAAAAGCAATTTTTTTTGTTCATTAGAAAAATTCGCTAACCTCATATCTCCTTAAGTAAAAGATATACAAAAAATTGAATACTTATTATTGTTATTTAAAAAAATAAACGGACAGGTGTCTGGTGTTTTTTTGAGGTATGACCTTTTTGGGGTGTAAATTAAAATTATTTCACATTTGTAGCTTATCTAAAAAATACAAAACAGATTTGGACCTTTTTTGAAATTCAAACGTTTAAGGTGTGAAAATCGTTCCTAATTATGTTACTTTTTTCACAAAATTGTAAAGTTACAGACTGATCATCATCTCACATCCTAAACTCCTGAAGCTAAAAAGCTGACTTTTGGACCGGAGGCTGGCCTCTCGCCAAATCGATCCCGCTAAGCTCAAAAATCCAAAACTAAAAGAGATCCAAGAAATTTAACACTAGTCCTTTTAGGGAGTAAACGCGTAAAACCTGTGCATATTTTGAAACCTTTTTGTCACGCCATCTAACTTTTAAATCAAAACATTTTCTTCATTCTTTGACATAAACGTAATAAATTATGGGCTCCCACTACAACACTGAAATTTTTGATACATAAATGGAGAGAAAAAGGATAATACGGGAAATTAACTATCTAGCTTTTGTATTCTACGGGTGGTCCTTTTTGAATTTTCTATAATATTGAACTTAGAAACACGGGATAGGTATAGTCCTGTGTGAATATCAACCTATGAGATGAAAAATGTTGGAACTTTTTTGCAAAAACCTACACAGAAAGAAAAACACTCGGGATAAATTGATCTTTTTATGCTCACTTTTAGCACGAGGCGTGCTCAAAAAATTGAGTACGAAAAACAGTTAAAAGTACTTAAAACAATCCAAATGGGATCATTTTTGAAAATCAATCCCGGAATTTCTCAAAATAAGTTTAAAATTATCAAATCAAGTACAAAAAAGATTAAACTTTTCGTTGATAGTGCCACTCTGAGAGTAAAATTACAAAATGAGGGTTTTAATCTCATAAAACTTATTAGTCTCATCTCTCAGCATTGCATTCTTTTATGCATGCGTACGTGTGTGTTTTTCATAATTTGTTGTACAATTGCAAAAACACAACACAAGTTCGAACAAAACGATTTGCTTTTTGTTTGTAGTAACAACAAAAACAACAGAACAAGAAGGAAAACATATACATATATATGTATGTATTATATTCCTGTTTAACCCTCCAGATTACGCATGTTTTGATTATTTATACAACTTAAGAATTCCCGAGTTGGAAATTCTAAAAAAATTATTTTATTTTATTGGACGGTACGTCCGCACTTTATTGGAATCAAAGACTAAAAAAATGAATTACAATCATTCTTAATTTATACTAAATTAATTGGCTTAATTCTAGATGTGGTATGATATTGTTTTAAGAAATAATTACATTATTGCACTTTTACAATATACCAATTTATTGGGAAATTGTTATTTGTTTAAACTGACCTTATTAACTATAGACGCTGATTAAGCTTTTGTGCATTGAAAAAATATGATTAATTATTTAATAAAATAGAGTTCGTTAACTCACACATTAAACAAAGGTCTGGCCAGACTCTTGTGTACCATGAAGGGTTAAAAAGTAAATTTGAAATTTTGCTTCTCATTTAGTTTATATTTTTAGTTAAATATGTACATAAGATTTTTAAAGTAAAAACCATATCGGCATTATGTTGGTATTTTATCATTCTGTAAGGTGTAATACGGGTAATTAAATCAATCATAGTCACTTTTTCTTTCTTGTTTTTTTTTTTTTTTTTTGTTTTTTTTTCAAGCACGAGTTCGGGATAAAATTAACTTTATCATACTTGAATCAAGCGCATTTTGAGATTGATTCAATCTGAGTTTTACTTAAATCAATTTGATTTTTAGATTATTTTAAGTACGAGTTCGGATTAAATCAATTTTATAATGCTTGAATCAATCGCATTTTGAGATCAATTTGATCCCACTTTTACTTAAATCAATCTCGTTTTCGGATTACTTCAAGTAAGAATTCGGGATCAAATATGGATAAAGTGAGAATTTTGGGATTGAATAATCCGTACTTGAATCAATCTTTTTGTACTTGATTCAAGAATATCCGTACTCACCGTACTATTGATACCGCTCCGGATTGATTTGAGTACGGACGGATTGATTTTTTTTTTGAGTGTAGATACATTTACTTTGGCATATTAAAGAAAAGGCCCGATTACAAAGTAGAGGATTAAATGCTAGAATTAAAAAAAGTTCAAGCCTAGAAAAATTAACTTCGGCATAAAAATATGTCCACGAAGAAAAAGGAGACGCTAACGAAGTAGCGGGTTAAATGCTAGTCTATATAATAAAAATTAAATGTTGTGTGTTGCTAATCGCATAACTTGAGAACGGCTTGACCGATTTGGACGATTTTTTCTTTTATATGATCGCCATGGTTCAACTTAGGTTGCCCACTTTTACGCCTACTTTTTTCGATTTACATAAAATCAGAAAACGGCTCCATCGATCATAAGTAATCAGCTACCGAGTGAAGCCGGGGCGACCAGCTAGTTATAAATGATTCATACGAGTTGAACTTTTTCTAAATAGCTAAGGCAAATGAATTTTATAATAAAAAAAAAATCAAATTGACCTGTCATTGGAGCAATTCGATATCCAAAGACATTTCTTATGTTTGTTTTACTGTTTCTTAATAAAAAAGGTTTTTGTTGATATTGATATGTTTTTTAGATCTTGTTTAGCAATATTTTAGCAATTTTTTAGTAAAAATTTAATAATTTTTAGTGATGAAGAGTTGGCAACACTGCTTTTGATAAATAACTTAAAGACGAGATAAGCTCAATTGTAAACATTAGACACAAATAATTTTTTAATCGATTTTATACTTTGCATCAAAATTGCGTAGGTTTTTACTGCGCTGATATTTAAAACGCCTAAAACTTTGGGTGTAGAACCCAGGTTGTAGTATGTTGTGAATTACTTTCTGAATCTCCTGGTGTGTTCATGTATATCTTGTCATCAAACTACTGGTCGCAATTTTTAAGATCATTTAATGAAACTTTGTGTACGACTTTTTTGACCAATGGCGAAGCCTAATAAAATGGACGGCCAATGCTTTTTCTAACAACGTTGTCAAAACTTGCCAGTTCACACGTTTGAAAGCCATTTTTAGCACATTTTACTAACAATATGGTTAGATCTGACTAACGTCTGCACGAATCTTAAATAACGTTCCTTGATTGCAATAAATGCTGCCACTTAAACCTTTTTAACAATGTTATTGAACGAAATGATAGTTCAACATAAATTAATTAGCTAATAAAGTATTGATAAATTCACCAGTTCTATAAAATGCCTGCTTAGATTATTTTCTTCTACTTATATTATAGTTGCATTTTACTCGTAGAAATGGTTCTTATAAAATGTAAATAGATTTCAAAAGTCTTTAGATTTTTTTACATTTTCTTTAAATTCCCTTATCAAAATGAGTTCCTTTTCTTTTGTCAATATACCGTTCATTATTAAAAGGTTAAAAATGAATAAATATGTATGTATAAAATAAAAAAGGCAAGATGGCTTTCTGCCCTAATGAAAGATAAATATTTAAATTTTGTGCTACATTTCCTAAATTACAAACAAGCATTTTGCTGGTGTTGACACTAAGTAACTACACCATGATACCCACAAAATAACTTTAAAATTTAATGAACGAACGCCTGCATAAATAATTAGCAAATCTGTATCTTGCATTGAGACCAGAATTAACACATTTACAACATTGTAAGAAATGAAGACATGAGTCGACATTAGTTAAGCGATGGCCATAAATTTAGTACAGTTTATATGCATTGCCTTGGCTTTAAATACATAAATATTTCTAATCATAAACAAGTTTAATACAAATTAAAATGTTGAAATTTGGAACTTTGAATAGTCCGTACAAAAGAACAGGTTTGTAAGAAAAGTATTTAGAGACAGGCCTGTTAAAAATTACTTCAATTCACATAACGTGATTTAAAATCACATGTGCCTTTTAAAATCACACGTGTGATATAGAAGCGTTCCGTTTTTGTGTTTTCAGTTGCCGAAAGCAACACACACACCACAAAATCACTCGTGTGATTTTAAATGCACGTGATTTGAAATCCCGTGATTTTCAGAACAGGCCTGATAATCTGATTTAAAATAACATACATATACACATACTAAATAAGTGATATAAGAGCAGCTCCGAAACTCCTTTCTATATGTTACAGTAAATCTAAAATTAAATTGATTTTTGTTATATTTGAAAACTATAATACAAAACAGCAGAAATCTGGCTTTCAATTTTAGCTAATTCCTAGACAGGCCATTATTTAATGATGCCAGCGAAATACAATCTGTATCTATTTATGCTCAACTGTACCAATAAATTCAAACTTTTATTCGTTTATCATTGCGTCCTTTAGTCTGCTCTACACAAGCAAGCAACCAAGTTTCATTACTTCCAAAACTCTTTCCTTGCAAAACTCTAGAAAGTGTCGCCCGTCCAACACACTCATTTCGAGACAAATTTATCAACAAATCTCTAATGGCTCTCCATGGCTTTAGTCTTGGCTATACAACGTACAAAGTAAAAGCAGATTGTGCAACGGTAATGAGCACATAGAATAGAATTTATGAGATTGCATCATAGTTTCCTAGCCAAGCTACATGTAAAATCATCCAAAGTGCAGAAGTGAGAATGCTAAAGATGAGACGATTACAGTTTCCATTAAAACTTTCACTAAGCAGGAGGGATATTTATCTACAGTAATATGACGTATACATTAAACAAAAATATATATGTATATTTACATATTAGGAGGGCCCAAAAAAAGATAATATTGCATTTGCATTTCAGACATTACCGTTATTGTCTACAGTTAGTACTCTTGATGATTTCTTAAGAAAATCTGCATATATATAATTTATCCTTTTTATTAAAATATTTTTTTAATAAATAGAGTAATAGAGATAGAGTTTTACTTTCGAAATGGATAACTCTTAAAAGTGAAAACTGATGTTGCCCTATATTTTGTTATTATTATGTTTTACTAAAAATTTTAATATCATATTAATATATAATATTTCAAAATTCAAATTAATTTTAACTTACTGCACAACGTGTCCTTGTTTAAAATTGTTGTTTTGTAAACAGATGTAAACAGGGATGGCATCGTTCAGACTTGCAATTTTTGTTGCTGCCATTTTTAAAACTTCTGCTTTAAAATTGCATTAGTGGCCGCATTATGGAATTGTAGTTATGAAATTTTTGTATTTGAATCTTGTCTTCCTCTTCTCCTTTTTATATTTTGTATGTAAATACAAACACGCCAACAGCCAACTTTAAGTTAAAGAGTTTGAAAATAACAAAAAAATAAAAAACAGAATTGCAGAGTACATTAAACTGAGTATCCCTGACCAATCTTCTCACCCCTCCCACCAATAAACTCAAGAATTGCTGCAACAAAAATTGCAATTCTGAACGATGACTAAAAGCGATTTGTTTTATTTTTTTTTTTTGTTTAACCGTACAAATGTACTACAGTACTTTTTGTTTATGGTCACTACCGTTTCTAGTCGTATTAGCTATAAAGTCCGTTTCATCTGCATTTTCAGCCGCTATAAGTAAATTTAATAGAAAGTATTAACGTTGTAGTCTATTTAACGGTTTAAGCACATATGCCATATATGCCAGCAATCAGCGGCTATCAAGGGCAAAGGTAAAGAAAATTACTGGCGTTAAAGTCACATTAGCAAAGTTTACTAATGGCGATTTCTTTTTTGAGAAAAATGTTGCATTAATGTTACATGTTCTACATTTTGTGTTCGTTTGTACAAAAAATACAACTGTGGGAAAAATTTTCAAGTTCTTTTGTGAAAATGTTGATGAAAAACATGCAAAACATGTTACATATTTTACCCTTACTTTTACTTAAGGGTTCATACTGCCCTGTTTTACAACTTTGGTATTTACTACTTTGTTTGTACAACCATTATTTTATTTTGTTTGTCATAATTATATTATAATATTTTAAAAGTTTTGTCAAAAGAATTCTACATCTAAATATTCTTCGACGGCATACTCCATTTTGAATTAAATCGTTTTTTTTATTTTGGTGGAAAATTCTATGTATTTATTATCGTTTTAAATTTGTTCAAGCAATAAGTGATGTCAATGTCTGTTTCCAAACCGTAAAGTAAGTGTGCAGCAAATAGTCGAATAGTTTTAAAAATCGCTAATGAACTACATTAATAATAAAAGTGTAATAGTTGTAAATAAAGGCAGCTAATTCTGTTCGATTGAAGTTGTACAACATGTAACACTTCGAGTGATTATAGGTAACATGAAAAAGTGTTACATGCATATACTGCAGCATTTTTTTCTCAGAATAGAAATCGCCATAAGATCTTTTTAGTTTTCGAAGCCACAAACCAAATAACAGAACTAAGAATTAAATCGTTTAACTTTTGTCATCAACTATCCATTCGAGTAAGAATTACCCCCGTATTCATTAGGGAACATTTTTATACAAAATTTGTTTTGTAAGCCTTTATTAAATTTAAAATATTTTTATGAATATTGGCATTAGTTTTTGTCTTTGGTATCAGAGATGAAATATCTAATTACTATTTCAACTTTTTTTTTATATTATGTAACTCTGTTGCAAAACTTTAAGCCTTCTGTCAGTGTAAAAAATATGACTTTTTTCTATTTTTACATAAATTGATTATATGTATTTGTATTTGGTTACTTGTATCATAGTCACATTAGCGATATAGTCTGTGATTTTTCTGCAATTAAAGGATGTGACTATAACCGAAAAGTTCCGTATTATATGTTTTATTTTATTTTAGTATCCAGTTGGTGCAATTTCAAAATTTCGTTTTTCTATTCCTTGTATCGGCCCTGATTGCCGACTGTGATTGGCGCACAAGAGGCCGATAAAAATCGGTTCATATTTAACAATTTGGTTGCTCCATATTCTGCAAAAGAGTGTTCACATTATCGGCGCAACAAGGTTAATTTTGATTATCCACAATCAGCACAATTTGGGCACAGATTGTCGCATTTTGAAAAATTGTGACCGTTCACACTATCTGCACATGAAATCCGACAAAAAATGGTAGCATTGTGCCGATAGTGGGATGTTAGCTTTATTCTTCAATTTTCAAACAGTTTAGTGAAAAAAATTTCAGCAATAATAAACAATTTTAACTTTTTACAAACTGGACATTGCTAATATACCTAAATGCTTTCATTTGTGTCTGTGTGTGCGTGTGAAAGTTTATAAACACACACAACAAAGGGGTTAATTATGTGAATATGTGTGTTAACTTATGTATATACATATGCATACTTAATGTTATTTGGTTTGAATTTTATGCGGTCTATCATAAAAGTGCCGAAATAGTAACTTTAAATATTAATTCTGTTCTTATTTATATCCTTCTTGTTGTTTTTACTTTTCCTATGTTTAAAGTGCACACACACAAACGTATTTTTAGATGGATACACAGTCAACCGTACGAAATGTTTATTGTGATAGCATCAAATTTACATCGTATTACGTACAATAAGATTTCTTTAAATGGTTTTTAACAAATTAATGTTAAGTAGAGTGTTGCCAGCAGGGCTGCCAGAATTGACGATTTATCGTCATTTTGACGATTTTTTGTTCCGGAATTAGCGAAGTGCCGATTTGCTGATTTTTTTCTTAAAAGTGACGATTTTTTTTAGTCTCCAGTCTGAATAAAACATTAAATTTTCTGACACGTTCGTTTTTAAATCATGGAATGTTTAACAACCGTACCTTAACAAGAGCGGAAGCCGGAACGTTTTCTTTCGCTTAGCTTTTACGCTGATATGCCATACCTAAGCAAGAGCGTCAACGTTGTGTAAAAAACAGTAGTGATAGCTTTCTTGTGTAATAAAACCCACAAATTATAAATAAAAATAGAGATAAAAACGCTAGATTGATCAAAAAATAGCTAAATTGCCTTTATTAATTAACAATAGCGTTGAGACCGCTCTATTCAAAAACTAGAAAACGCGTGGCGCTTTTGTTTAGGTACGGCCATAATATGCAAGTCTTAAGAAAATCTTTAAATGATTATTTTTTTTAGAGTACAAAAACAACAATGTTACACTTTGTTTATCTTTCGTCAAACCATCAGCGAATGAATCTTTTACGACTCTCTGTATAAATCATATTTTCAACAATTATACGGCGAACATTTCACGAGTTGTGAGATAATATCTACAAGAGTCTCATCACAGTAAAAAATGTTTATGTTTCGGGAAGTACGAAAACTACATGAGCGCTGATATATGCGCTGGCTATTACACACTACTAAGAAGCAGCAGATAAGCGAATACCATTAAAGTGAATTTTTAATTTAATGATTGAATAACTTCGCATTATCCCTTATACTAACAATGTTTTATGTGCTTTTGTTATTCCCTTACATCGAAGCAGGTTGTACTGCAATGATTTTAAAATGTGTTTACGATCATACAAGAGGCATGATTTTTATATTTTATATTATATATTCAAAATATATGAAATATAACCGAACATAGAAATTTAATTTGTTTCATAACGCAATCAGTTATCAAAGTGCTTCCAAGTGGGAATTCGCCATATAAAAATCATGCCTCTTGTAAGCAGGTTTTGTAAGGGGGTATTGTGCTTCTCTCCCTTACAAAACTGCTGTAAGCTCCATTTTTTACTGGGAAACGATTCTTGACATGAAAGACTCGTTAGATAATCTTTACCCACATCTTAAACGATTCCCACAACGGTTGAAGAAGCGTCTTTCACTGTGCTATTGATTAATCTCAGTCGTGTTGCAGTTTTCCCATGTGAGGAATCTTCCACGATTAAAAAATTGCGGCATCGACGATCAAAGACGCTTTGTATGAGACTCCCAATATCTCTTACACAGTTGAAAATGCTAGCTGGGTATGAAGTAATTATGTTTTTGTTTGAATGCTTTTTTATAAAAAAAACCAAACAAAAACTGTTTAAAAAAACTAAATTTTAAGTTGTGCGATTTTTTTGACGATTTTTCGAAACGTGAAAGACGATTTTTCTATTTTTTCTCAGGAAATTGACGATTTCCTCACAAATTTATCTGGCAGCCCTGGTTGCCAGGTAAAATAATATATTAAAGCTTGTCATTCCGTTTGTTATTTCTTCAACATTGATATAAGACCCTATAAAGTATTAAACTTCTGGGTCCTTATGAGTAGCGAAGTTGATTTAAAAATGTCCGTCTGTCCGTGTGCATGTTGAAATGGGTTAACCAAAGACCCCAGAAATGGTGGGGACTAGGCTGCTTTAAATTTATCTCACATATACTCCGATAAAGTTTACTATTGAAATTCAGCCAAATCGGTCTATTAATTACTAAGATATAAACAAAAATTCACGACTGCCTCTAACTTAACCCATAAGTCCCTTCTTGTTGTTTTTAATTCCTTTTTCCGTACACATATCTGGAGAACGGCAAAGCCAAAGCTTCCGAATTTGGTAGAAGAATTTTGGTTATCAATACACAATATCCCAAAAAAGGTGGGCGAAAGTGGAAAAGTCAGCGTTGCATAAAATAGTTTTTTATATCTAAAGAACGGTAAGAGGAAAATTGTCTACATTTGGTAAAAATAGAAGGGTTATTAATACACAAACTCTCTTAAAATATGGGCGGAATTGGAGAAGTGGAAATAGCAGCTCAGCTAGAAAGACATTACTGATTTCTGTACATCTTGAGAACGGCAAGAGCCAACGTTTCCACATTATGTACAATCATCTTGGTTATCAATACACAACATGCGACAAAATGTGGGCGAAACTGAAGAAGTGGGCGTGGCACAAAATACATTTATTTATATCTAAAAAACGGAATTTACATAACTGTCGGTTCGAATATAGCACTCCGACTTGTTTTTTCAATGTTTAGACAATAATTACGGTTGTGCTACAATTGTTAATATATATATTTTAAGTTTATTATTGACATTCAAAAAAATTTAATTTGGCAAGCCGTGTACAAGAATGCGGGGAGGAAGTGCCAAAGATGAAAGTCTAAAGATGTTCAACAAGGTGGTTATTAAAACGACGCTTATACAGTCGCTAACACACATTCTGATTATCAGTCAAACCAAGCACATGATGCCTTTAAATATAAATTGGCTAATTAACTTACTACAAGACAGAATGCCCTATTTAATACTGTAAAAACAAATTCTTTAAAAAAACAAAATTATAGTCAACTCATAAAGTACGAAACTGAAATAATATGTGTGTATACGAATTTATGAAAATATGAGCAATTACTGTAAATTAGAGTGGTTCAAATTTAAGTTTGGGAATTTCAAATTTACGTTCTTACAATAACTTGTTTTCTAACAATCTGCCAAACAAATTTATAGCACGTTACTACTTAATAAAAGTAATGCATTAATGCTAATGGTTGTTAAATTATTATTTTACCCAATGATTCATTTTTGGCGGTATATTTTTTTAAAGTATTATTTGCAGTCTCCTAAGAACTATTTGGAACAGAGCTAAGTTTTACTTGGCGTATATTAATGTCAAGCTTAAAGACTAATTAAAGGTGATTAATAAGTCGCGATGTTGAAGAACCTTTGCAGCTTAACAATTTAAGGCCAATTTCAGCGCCATTGTTTTTTAAATCAGTTCGAAATGTCACCAGAGATGACAAAATATACATGATATTTAAAATACAGTCCAATTGCTAAAAACTTTTTAAGCTGAACATTTTTCTTGTAGTATTTTGAATTATTTTTGGTTTTATTTTTTTCGCTTATATAAGCGAATTGTATTCACATTGCTCCTACTGTTTTTTGACTTTTGTTACATTTTGTTTCGACATTCTTTATAACAAATTTAAGTTTGCCCAATATTCAAAACAAAGTAAGGAAAACGTATATAAATTTCACATTAAAAAATAACCGGTTTATGTTACCAAAATAACCGGTTTATTCGTTATTCGAAAAATGGACATTTTAAATTATCCGACTTGGGCAAAACTTAAACAACCGGTTAAAACCGGTCGAATACTAACCGTTCGATCTCCCTAATATCTGGAGAACAGAATAAGCCAAAGTTTCCCAGTTAGTTACAAGAATCTTGGTTATTAAAACACAACCTCTGTTTAAAAAATGGGCGGGCTAGGAAGAGAAGAAGTGGCCCCTCCCATACAAATACAAAAAAGATCATTAATAGTAAAAAACAAGACTTCTGAAAAAAGAGGGCGGGCTTGGAGAAATAGGCGTGGCACCTATTCTCGGGGTAGCAAAGCGCACCGGGTTGAACTAGTACATTCATATATATGCATACATAAACATATGTATTTATTTACATAACTTTCTGTTCTTAACGCATCATGCTAAAAGGCACAGAAGATTCGGCAGAATATAGCACTCTTGTTTTATTGTAATAAGTAGGGAGGTAACGAATACCGATACCGATTTATCGGCGATACTCCGTGTTTGTCGATATATCGGTATCGGCGACCGTTATTGCGATACGACGATACTTTTTTAATTTAATTTTCAATGTTTATTTTTTTTCATAACAACTAAGAGCAGTTTTTTTTTATTCGTTAGCTGGAGGTCCACACCACGTGTTTTGCGTTACTTTTTTGATCTTTTTTCAAGAAGCATGCTTAAATAGAAAGTACACCTACTTCATGCTTTCTAAACGTATTGCAGTGTAACTTATCAATACCATTTTACACTACTACTTTTTTGACAGATGGATACACGCATTGAACGCTTGGTATGGACCTGGATCTTTAGGCGTTTTGCTTTGTACAATAGGGTTTGTGTGAAACGGGAGAAAAGTACTCACCTCAACAGTGTTAAAATTTTACTAGCCTTGAGGGCCAGTATAAATTTTGGCATTAGCGTAGAAATTCTTTTAAATTTTTATTCACGATAGAACTTCGTGAGAATAAAAATCAAATTTTAAGACACAAAGCTCGAAAATTTCAAAGACAAAAGAGCAAACCAGTCTTATTGAGCTACTTAACATGACAATTATAACAGAGACAATTTTGCACTGCAGGTCTGCTTCAAACGGATTTGCGAAATCGTCTAGGAAGTTAAATTCTTTGTTTTTGTTTGACAAAAATCTTATAAACACCAATTTTAAATATCAATAATCTCTTACACTGTAATTTTGTATAAAATATTACTCTACTTTTGTTTTATACATAAATATTAACTTGATATTTCTTTTTGAGTATCGGTATCGGATCGACAAAAAGGCGTATTGTTACATCCCAGGTAATAAGGACTAAGTTTATTGAAAATAGCAAAAATCTGTGCAGAGTTTCACAAATTTTCCAAACAATCTTATTATGTTGGAATTTTGATTAATTTTGGGTCAAAAATATTTTATTGACAGCTAAATCAAATTAACATATTTAATTACAATCTTTTTATATTTGACCACAGCTGAAGAAAAAAAAAAACAATATGGGCATTTCCCCAGAATGGTCTACCAGAATGACAAAATAAAATGTTGATAATCATTGTCTTTTATTGTTTATTATTATAAAAAAAATCTATGTTGTTATAAAAGAATGGTTTCATACCATGTCTCAGCTGTTTTACTTGAGGAAATTGGACTGGACCCTGGCAAATTTTATATTTTCTTATATTTTCTACTTCTAAAGACATTTTTATATACTTATTTTACATGCAAAAAATAAGTTATGTTTGCACTCTTTCTTCACAATCTCTCCATTACAATCAATTGTAAAAGGAGTATTTAGTTTTTTTGTTAAGGAAATTTGAAGATATTTATGGGAAACTGCACGGTGATAATAAAAACAAACATATGGAAAAATCGTACGTTCGAGATCCGTACGTTCGCGACCGCTACATAAGCCAATTAAACAAAAACCAAGAGAGATATTTTATTTTGTAAATACTGGATGGAGACCTACATTAATACAATTTTAAAATAAATTTATCACTTTTAAAATTATGTTCCATTACGCAGATTTTTACATTTAAATACTGTCAGCCAAAGTTGACTTCTATTTTGCGTACGTTCGTGGCCCCATGTTTAAAACTATTTCGATGAAATCCATCTTCTGCACTAAACATAGAGCTACCCAAATGCTATCAATTCGCAAAAAAAATGTTAGGAAAAGTTTTGTTTTCTATATTATTTGTACATCAAAAGCGTACGAACGTACGTTCGTGACCCCAGAAAATGCCCATATGTGAAAAATTTTCCCTTCTTCTAGCAACACAGGGTCCGATGATTGACAAGTTTTCTATATTTTCATTTTTTGCAAAACCGCGATCTGGAATGACCAGGAGACTCAAATGGTTATTTTTTCATCGTATTTTAGAACCAATTGGTTTTTTGTGCGCATCAGGCTTGCCAGAAGAATTCAAATTAAAAGTGCTAAATCGACAAAAAAAAAAAGTGCTAAAGTGTTCTACAGTGAAAAATAAAAGTGCTAGTTTTGTAAGATTGATTTTTATGAATATAATAAAAAATTTACTTTTGAAATTTTTTATACATATTCATTTTGTTTAATATAAAAACTTATTATAATGTTACATTATAACATATTTTATGATGATTTCTTTTCTGAGAAATATGTTGCATTAATGTAACATGTTCTACATTTTTGTGTTCGTTTGTACAAAAAATACAACTGTGGGAAAAATTTTCAAGTTCTTTTGTGAATAAGTTGATAAAAAACATACGAAACATGTTGCATATTTTACCCTTACTTTTTTTTAAGGTGTTCATACTGCCCTGTTATACAACTTTGGTACTTTCTTTGTTTGTAGAATCAATGTTTTATTTTATTTGTCGTAATTCATACCGCTCATAATTTTGTAAAAAGATTGTTTTAGAACAAAATCTGTCTGCCCCATGTTTTTCTAAACACGATTTATTATTTATGACCTATAATTTTCAATTCCAAATCCCACCCTGTTCAATTACTTTTCGTGACTTCGAAAATATTAAATACGCCACATTGGATTTAGAACTACTAAGAATTGATTGGAATGCAATCTGTTATATGGTTTCAACAGAGGATAAACTAGCCTTTCTGGAACGTAATATATTATATATGTTTGATCAAGCTGTTCCATTTAAAACTAAAGTAGTCATCAAATATTAAATAAGCTATTAATCAAAGAGACCTTGCATTTTCACGTTGGAAGCGGTTCTGAACCAACGATCTACATGTTGAATATTGTTTGGCAAGAAAAAAAGTACACAGAATCATTAAACAGGAAAAATCAAAATTTAACACTGAAAAGTTCTCCTTGGCTCTGGGATCAAAAAAAACATGGAAAGCTGTAAGGGAAATCGGTATCGGTAAATCTGGAAATAATGACCCTGTTATTATTGATCCAGACGTTAATAATGAACAAATTGTGAATACTCCTATCGAAGAAGCAGATATTGATTTTTACAATCACAACCATAACAATCGTCAACCCCATTATAACTTTTTGATAGCGTAGACCAGTTTGACGTTACAAGAAGCTGTATGTATGTCAATTAAATCAAATGTAGTTGGCGTGGACGAAATCCACCCAAGATTTTTTAAATTAATTCTCCCAAGAATATTGCCCTTTGTTACACATGTATTTAACACCATAATTACCACCAGTCATTTTCCCTCAAATTGGAAAAAATCTAAAATAATACCAATACCCAAAACTAAATCAGAATAAAGGCCAATTGCCATTTTACCCTTTATGTCGAAAATATTTGAGAGGATAATTCACAATCAGACATCGCTTTACCTTAATGATCATAATCTGCTTAATGGTAAACAATCTGGGTTTCGGTATAACTGCTCTTGTAGATGTTGCGGAAGATATAAGAAGTGGTATAGATGAACGAAAAAGAAAAATCTTAGTACTTTTGGACCATTCAAAAGCCTTCGATACAGTCGATCATAACCTCCTATGTTACAGACTACAACACATGTTTATGTTATACAGCTGCTACACGTCTGATATCAACATATCTTGCCAACAGGCATAAGTGTGTTCAAAGTGGTACATAACAATCTACCTGGAGCGAGGGGTGTACCGCAGGGGTCAATTATTGGGCCCCTTCTATTTTCGCTTTATGCCGATGACCTTTCGAGTCAACTTACACACTGCAAAGTCGGAATGTATGCGGACGATGTTCAGATTTACATCAGCTGTGATACATCTGAAATTGAACAATGTGTCTTAACTCTGAATACTGAGTCAAAACATATTTATGAATAGGCTACTGCTAATAGTCTTAGTATCGACCCAAAAAAATCTAAATATCTTGTTATCCAAAAACGAACTACTATAACTGATCATATACCTGATATTTTTCTTAGTAATGAACGTGTTGAAAGGGTAAATACAGCAAAAAATTTTAATAAGAACCTGACATGGTGCAACCATATAATTAATGCATGTGGCCGTACGTATTCCATGCTTAGAACTCTCTGGCAAACGCAGTATTGTGCACCTATCAAAATAAAAATACTTCTTGCCAAAACCTATTTATTGCCAATTCTGATGTATGGATGCGAACTATTTGCCAAATGTGATGCCGCAAGTGCAAGAAAATTAAACTCAGTCTTTAAATGTATTGTACGATGCGTATATGGCGTAAAAAGGTTTAATTCTGTTTCTCCTTTTACGGTAAAATTGTATGGTATTCAGTTTTGATGACCTTCTCAAAACAAGAGTACTCATATTAATGCACAACATCGTGTTTACTCAACAACCACAACATCTAGCTCTAATAGGGGTAAAAGATTTTTATTGTTGAGACACCAAAGTTTGAAATCTGATTGGCAATTTTTCCTTAATGCAATCCGTCTTTGGAATCTACTCCCGCATAAGCACTGAGCTTTAAAAAAAACATTCTAAATTTGTTTGCATGTTAAACTTTTTTTTTTTAAGATTTTGTTATTCGTGCTTAATTCCCAGTTTTTATTCTTGATAAAAACACTTGAAATTTATTGTTGGTGGGATAAGCTATTCCTATGCGCATTTCACTGATTGCTTAGGCCAGAAAACCTAAAGATATTAAACAAAATAAAACTATTAAGCGTATAAGAATCATAAGCAACAGTTCTACTTGTAGCAATATCAAAGTTTAAACAAAAACATTATTACTATTTTTATTATTATATTTAATATTATTATTATTTAATAATTTTTTTTCTCGTTCAAATTTTTTTTTTGGTCTTAAAATTTTATCATTTACAAATTTTAATTTGTATTTTTACTGCAATAAGAGACTTTAAGTCTTGTGTATAGAATTGAAATAAATAAATAAAATAAAAAATACCAACTCATTTTGGTACTTTTCAGATGAACCGATTTTTTTCAATATCGTCCGATACGTTGTCTAATTTTGCACCTTCTCTTATGCGTATAACTGAACATAACAGTTCTGTTTCTGAGCTTTCTGAATAGCTGATAGTTTTTTGTCCCAAAGTCTGAGAAAACATTCGTTTGCTTCTCTACAGCCGGACAATGATTTTTGTAGTGTGGCGAAATTATTTTTGTTGATAGTATGATCAGAAAACTAAACTTCGCCCTAAGCATCACATACAAATTTACAAATAGAAAATAATTGCAATTGACATTTCGGAAAAGGTATAAAAAACAAAAGTTCCAGAACTTCAACGGGCATTACTGAGTGCTGGCATTGCTAATTGGTTATTGCGTTTGATGCGAAAACTTTTATGTGATTAAAAAAAAATATATGCTCTATTCGACTAAAATTGTAAAAAGTTATAAGAATGATACTTTTCTTGAATTGATTATGTGAGTTTTAAGTGGTTTTGGGATCTAAAAAAAGTGCTAAAAATGCTTTAATAATTATAAAAATGTGCTAAACTATCACTTAGCACTTTTTTAAAAATTCTGAGTGCTAACTCGGAAAAAAATGTGCTAAATCTAGCACTAAAAGTACTAAACTGGCAAGCCTGGTGGCATAAACAATCTTATTTCGTTGGGATTAAGACTAAATTCTTCTTTATAAATGTTAATATTGACATACAAATTGGCGACAATGACTTTAAGAATAGCTTCTATGTCATGACACAATGTTGTGCTGGTCAGCCCAAAATTAACCATAGGTGCCATATAAACACCCTTCGTAAAATCACTTAAGGGCAAACAAATTGCAAATATGTATGTGAAGATATCTAACTAATATTTTGCACAAAGAACTCTTATATGAATCTTAACCTCAATTTCATAATTTTGTTCTGGCATGTCCATTATTGCCAATGGGTCCCAAATAGGGCACCCTCGCAAAAATCTGTTCTCATATACTTTGGTGGAGGGTAGCATATAGTCGGGCTTGACGGGCTTTACTTTCTTACTTGTTTTATTTGCGCAAAAATGTGTACCACGATATATTGTAAGAGTAAAAATACATTTAAACATGTTTACCTTCTTCATACCCTTTATCAATTAAGTAATTGAAATTGGTTTTTCAAAAATATTGTTCTTGTTTGTAGCACTGTTCTCTATTAATGGTAAAACTACAAGTTAATTATTTTAGTTAACTGCCCAAACAACTTAACACACGTTGTTGAAGAATTTCTATTACAACGTTCTCATCAAGAAAAGAGCGCGTCAGCATAAACTTGGATGAACAATGCTGGGATGCACTAACATTTTTATTTAGAAAAAAGTACTTTCTGCAACACAATATACAAAAATTATTCTTTGGTCTTTTTTTACTATAAAAACCATTAAAATATTTTAAGAAATTAAAAAATTTCTATAGTCTATATTCGGTTGTTGTTCGTCTTTCGGTTACATTTTTTCAAACGCCAAACTTAAAAAAAAAACATTTTTACGTGTCGTGGAGGGTTACTGGTTGACGCATGGTACATTTTTGTATAAATTGGAATTAAACATGTTCTTAATGGTACTTCATTGTTTTGGAAACATCCGAAGTGGTAAAAACCGTACAAATAAAAAAGAACGTATGTTCATAAAACTCATCTCTATGAAAAAATAATTTCACATTATTTTTGAGTTGTTATATATGTTATGGTAGAACTATTTCATATGGGTTCTCTATAACGATGAACTCCCTAATATACCGTTTAGCATATCAGTGTATGAAGTGTGTGTGTGCTACTCTGCTTGAAGAAATGAAAAGGGTGCGATGCTTACTCCTTCTATTGCATACACATACAGATTTACTTATGATTCTCTTAAGTTAAGTGTTATGTTGTATAATTAAAGGCCTGCACTTTAAAAAGTTACGCCAACTTGTAGCATCTTCAAGGATGCAGTGCAACAGTTCAAGGTTAACAATATACATTGTGATGAATAAGTTTAAACAGTTACACTAACTCATACACCTGTGCATACTTTCATTAATATAACCTGTACAGGTAGTGTACTTGAGCGCACACACACGCAAATATATACACATTAATGAACTTACATACAAATGCATAAATAATGTAATTCATATTCATCAACACATTTATACAAACGCAGATACATGGTTATGAACATTAGACTGGTCCAAAAAATACTTTTTGAGCGCTATACTTCAACATACCTGAAAATATAAAACAGTGCGTCAATGTTAATATCTTGTTCAAGTTTATATGAAGAACACTTGTAGTATCTATTAGAAATCTTAGTTGAAATCGGTAAAATTTTGTATCTCCGATGTTCTTGATATACACAAACATTTATATAAATGTACTATAAGTATACATGTAACGAAAGCTTATGAAAAAAAGATGCACATCTATTTTCTTTTTGGTTTTCAAAAATTATAATTGTATAAAGGGCTTTTATAAGCTTTTTAGTTTAGAAAAGAGCAAATTCAATATTGCATTTTATATTTTTTTTACACATTTCCACTAAAATGCTTGTGCAAAAATCTAATTCAGTAGCTCGTTTCTGTATTTCTCGCATCGTAAAGTTTCTCACACGAAGGCTGAAACAAAAAATTCCATCGTTTTTCGATTTCGTTTTTTCGAACATAGTAATTAAGTGTCTGATTCAGGCTTTCAATTAAAGAAATAAATTTTAAAAATAAAGTAATGAAAGGCTAAAATAAATGTGAATGACAAAATATTTATTAATTTGTTATTAATCTATATATATAAAAAGAAGTATACACTTTGATGTCACCACTAACTGCAAAAGCGGGTCGTTCGACTTAAACGAAAACTATCACGATACTTTGGGGATAGTCTGTAGATGGTTTATGTGAAGTTTGGATGAAATCGGCCCAGTGGTTCCAGAGATATTGCATTTAGATTTTCCTATATATTATTCCCATATAAATTTCAACAAAATGGGTTTCATTATCCATATTATGATTTTTTATTGTTACCTGAAAAGTTACCAAATCGTAATGCCTAATGTGTACAATGACATTCGGAATAGATCTTAATGTATATATTTTATATCGCTAGAGGGCGTAACATAGGGCAAAACGGGTAAAAGCTCCCCCTCCCAATATTTTCTTAACTGATTAACCGATTTTCTTGAAATTTCGAAGGCAAATAGTGTTACTTCTGGAAGGAACTATAGCCTATAATTTTTATTATTCAGGGCGTGAAATTGGGCAAGAGAGGCAAACGCTCCCCCTCCCTATATCTTTTTAACTAATCAACCGGTATTCTTTTAATTTGGCATGCAGATACTGTAATATCAAAGGAACTTTAAGATATACATGTTTTTGAATTTCCAACAATAAGGGTAAAAGCTCCATCTCCCCATGTCTTCTTAATTAATTATTCGATGGAAGTTTCAAGTCTTGAAGGAATTAAAGGCTATACATTTTAACATTTACGGCGTAAAATAAAGGTAAACGGGTAAAAGCACCCCCATCCAATATCTTCTTATTTAATTAAACGATTCTTTTGATAAGTTTATGTATCTTTATTAAACGTTTTTTTCTCCGGTTATTCTACTTCGGCTTTGCAATACTACACGATTGGTCGTTAACAAATTGATGAAAAACGTTATCGAAGCTACCTTTTTGAATGGTAAATTCCGAGACGAAAATGTTTTGCTGCCACGAACTCCGATGATTGCCACAGACGTTCCAAATTAATTCAAATTTCCTTTTAGATTGGCATTTACAATGCTAGAGTGTTTAGAGTTTTTTATATAGACTTTGACGTTTGGTATAACAAAAAATTTTCAGGTGAAGACCCCATGCAATAAAAATTGATTATCTCTGTTTGATTATCATACTTCAGGATAAAAAATACATCACTTTTTTATGTTTAACTTTTGAAACTTTTGCTTAAGCAAATGACAGTTTCATACAATTTAACAAAAAGTTTTCTTAAGTTCAATATGGTTCTACACATATTAATCTTATGTATTCGCACAATTGCTTGAGCCAACTTACGCATATTATAGTTGGGCCTTAAGATGTGTTTGCTCACTAAGCACAGTTGTGACAGCGTCGCATTTTAATTTTACTCAATATTTATAACAATTTCGTATTAATTGAGCAATACAGTACTTTTCGCTTATAGTCCATTCCGCTTAAAGGCCAAAAACGGATATAAGCCAAAACTGTCATATTCACATGCAGATTTTTTCGAATTTCATACAAATTATTTGTTCTAAGGTCCATTTCGCTTGTAGTCCATTTTCGTTTAAAAGCCACATTTTCTTAGCATGCGTATATAATTCTTCATGCAAAAATTTTCGCTTATAGTCCACTCTGTTTTTTATATATTTTTAATCAACTGGCAACATGTTTTAATTTACCTTTCTGGTAATTACAGCACATGCTCGGAAATTCGATCCACTTTGTTTTTAGGGCGATTCGAGTTTCCGAATTAGTCGAATTTCTGGACGGTTTTTTTTTACAAAAATTTAGATAAATTTGACCATAAAGATATACAAAACTATACTTTTTTTTAATTTTAGTTTATTTAACATAAAAACTATAAAAAACTTAACGAAAAAAACTTAATACAAACACCAAAAAAACTGAGTTTTAAACTCTAACAACATCAAGTTGATTCTGAGAGTTCGAATTTCTGAGCGTCTACTGTATTATAAATGCCAAATTTCGCAATTTATATTTCATGACATGGTGTCTTCGTCTGACAATTTTTTGTTAAATAAACGTCCAACTTCATAAAAAAACGCTTATAAAAATAAAAGAGTTTTTTTATATAGACTTTGACGTTTGGTATAACAAAAAACTGTCAGGTGGAGACCCCATGTAAAGATCCTATGAAATTGATATTTATGTTGTGTTTGATTTCGTCATCCAAAGAATTAAAATGAATCTCATACGCATTTGTTTTTATTGAAATCTTTTAAAGAATTTTAATTAATTAATTAAAAAGATTTTTGTTTTAACTATTTATTTAAAATAAATCAATATTTGGTTATGTTTTAAATAAACTTTTCTTTGGTTTAAAAAGAGTGGATTTATTGAAGAAAATAATATTTATATAGTCCAAAATGTGGATTAAACTAGGTTTCACTAATTATCCATAAAATGGCTTATAAAAAAAAATCGGTTATAGTCCAAATTCGCTTATAGTCCACAAAAGTTGTGCAACTATAGTAGTGGACTATAAGCGAAAAGTACTGTAACTAAATTGCAATTTTATATGGATAATTGAGCTCAACAATGACATTTATTGCGTAAAACTAAAGGTGCATATCTGAACACGGTGTAACTTATTTTCATCATTTAAATTATCTCTTTATTCCATTTGAATTATAAAAATAGTTTACAAAGGCATTTTCAAATATCTATACTTTTTTTAAATTTTGTTTTTATCCCACTACTTTAATATGTGAATTATTTTGACAGTTCTTGTAAAAAACTTTTCGTAAAGTATTGTTACATAAAAACTTTTTCTCACATCCTTCCAATAATTGCTGCAAAAACTGATAATTCTCGCATAGTAAAGATATAGAAACACTTGTGTGAGAAAAAACCATTTTCTGTTAAATTTTCCACTATTTTTGTTGCAACTCACTCGTTTCATGCGAAACATTTTACGATGCGAGAAACGGGCTACTGGACTTATCCTTAATCGAACGTTGTTTAAATTAGTCCAAGATAAATATTATCAATGCTGTATCTTTTCGTGTTATTAGGTGCGTTAAAATGTAACTTACAAAAAGTGTTTTTGAACAACTCTAATGTACAAGTGCATACATACCAAGACTTACCTTCACACTTCCTGTTCATTTTGATAGGTACAGGCACAGAGGTCGTACAAAGATAAATAAATAAACAAAGAAGCCGACATTAAAAATTTAAAACGTTCTTAAAACTGTTGAAGAAATAAAAATATTCGTAATAATAAGAAATGAAACTAAACTAAACTAAAACATCAGAAGATGGAAAAGATTTTACATCTTGTGTCAATATTGTCAGTGTTAAATATTTAATTTTTCACAACCAGCAAAATTTAAATGCTACTCGTATCAACACTTCTTTTATTTACATAAATAAGTATGTATGTGTATTTGTATTTAATTTACAAAGTTTACCTTCGAAATATAAATGTTGTTTTACTCTATCACTTCGAGGACTAGTGGCCTATGAACAGTGGAGCAAACCTTATTTAATTTTAGTTTGCCAGGCACTTAAGCTACGGTCAGACTTATCAAATATTTGACGAAAAAAACGGGACCAACAACCAAACTAAAAAATCATTTCGCTTAATATCAATATTTATTTTGATAAAAATACCACATCTTACAAAAAACAGTTTTTTGCTATGTCTAGTAGTATAATTAGTTTATTTTGTAATATTAAGACCATTTTAAATCTCACTAACTATTAACAAAAGTAGGGGTTACGCTTATTTGATCAAATATTTAATAAGTGTGACCGTAGCTTTAGAATTCAAGGGTGTTGTTATTCATTCATAAAAAAAACTTAGTCAATGCTCTCCAATGCACATGAACAATTTTGGAATCCCAAAATGTTGTTGTTGTTTTTTTAAAGGGGATTTACCGGAAATAGCAGTGGTGTTAATAGTATATGGGCATTTCCAGGGGCCACGAACGTACGTTCGTACGCTTTCGATGTACAAATAATATAGAAAACAAAACTTTTCCTAGCATTTTTTTTTGCGCTTCGATAGCATTTGGGTACCTCAATGTTTAGTGCAAAAGATGGATTTCATCGAGTTTAAGTTTTCATAATGATAGTTAAAAACATGTGATCACGAACGTAGTTAAATTATATAAAATAACTGAATATTAATTTGTTTTAACGGAATTCGCGGTTGAATTTTTGACATTAAAAATTAAATGAACTTTTCATAAAGAAGAATTTAACTTAATCAACGGACAATATTAACTGCAACTGAAAATCCATAATAATATGCACTTAGTTTTCTGTTAGAATTAGGGATGCCAGTCCCGAAATCCCGGGATTATTCTAAAAATTTAAGTCCCGAATACCGGGAATTTTACATAAAAATCTCGAGATTTTGGGTTAAGTAATAAAGGGCTAACTTTTTTTTTCAAATACAACTATCGGGTATGTTCTGACAATCGCAAATCGCCTAACATTTGCGATTGTGACTTGAAATCGCTTGATAGATGTTCTGTCAATCGCAAATCGCCTAACATTTGCAATTGTGATTTGAAATCGCATCTTAGGTGTTCTGTCAATCGTAAACGCAAGAATTTTGGCGACTTCAAATCGCAAAAGTATGATCAAGTGAACTCGAATATTTTTAAGAAACTAAAGTTTAAAAATACAATAAAATAAAACACAAAAAAACTTTAATATGTTTTCTAATAATTTGCACAATAACTAGTTATATTTTCAAAATATTAAAATTAAAAATTTTACATTAAAAAAAATGTCTTTGGTTTTTGCAATACGTTTCTCCATTGTGTATTTTTATTCTAACGATTTGAACAAACAGCTGATCAAAAGATCTTCGAAAAATTTTTGTAGACAGTGATGTTGAATAACTAAATGAATTACTTGGCTATTATGCTTCATGAAAATATAAGTGAAACAAAAAATTTTGATTTTTTATTTAAATCTTTTAATAATATAAAGAAATTTGTAAGAAAAAGTGTTTTTGCGTAAGATTTAAGTGTATACACATACAGACATTATTATGAGCAAGAATTAACCATGCAAAAACGATGAAAGTAGTCTATTATTCTTAAGTAATTACATACAAGTAATATGTATTTGATGTCACTATTAAAAAAACTATTTTCCGCCAATAATTTAATTTTTAACTCAATGTAAGTAATGTTTTAAAATATTTTATAGTTTATACCTTAATTAAATTGATTTTTATATACAGGGCGCCACAAAAGTCTGCAGCGTAATGTAAAGTATTTCTTACTTTAATGGAGAGCCATCCAGATATTGCAAAGGTATTTTACAAAGGGGATAGGGTAAAGCAGGATCAATTGTGGTGTGAATTGGGTAACCTCCTCAATGCCAGCGGACCTCCTATTAGAGATGTTGCGAACTGGAAGAAGGTATGTATAGTTTTTAAGTTGTCTAACTTCACCATATTTTAAATTACCTAATTTAGACTTGGTGCGATTGGAGACTTAGTATCAAAACAAGATTGGCAGAAAATAAAAGTTCCATCAAAAAAACAGGTGGAGGAGATTTCCAAGAACACTACCTTTCACCAACAGAAGAACAGTTAGCGATTGTTTGTGATATATTTCATGCGGTCGATGGAATACCGAAGGCAAAAACTTATGGAGGCATAAACAAATGCAAGGAGTCCGACTACGAGCAAGAAAATGCACAAGAGGCAACGACATCGGTTTCAAAACCATCTTCACCACCTCTTCTTTCGTTTGAAACCCCAGAAATGTCTCCTCAACGAAAAAGAAAACGTGTTAACGGTGAAATTCAAGATATAATGGGTGAAGAAAAATAGAATTTTCAGCTGGTTGCAGAAAAATTAAGTTAACTTGGGGGTACCATAAAAGATAATAACAAAAAGTAGAAGCATCGATGAAATTCGTTCCATAAAAAAGAAAGAGCTAGAGTTAATGAAAAGGCACCATTTACAAATGGAAAAGATAGCATTGAGCCGCAATGAAATGAAATTGGAATTTTTAAAACTTGAAAAAATGAAAATGGATATACCAGAAGACTAGCTTTGATCTCGAAGAAATATTTTTTTTATTATTTTACCAAAAGTGAATTGTGATAAGTTTCGTTATTTATTTATTTTGTTAATTAGTTTTGTTTTTTATAAACTATTTTGTTTTATTAATAAAAATATATTTTATGAATAAAATTTAAGTTATCTTTATATTAAAGTTCTTGCAATCTTGTTTCTAATTTCAACTCCTTCGTTATTGATTTGTGGTAAATTAAGTTCATCTGTTTCTTCTATTTCTTCATTTACTTCTTCACTTAGTGTGGGCACTATTTCCTGCTCTACTGCTGTAAGTTGAAATGCTTACAAATGTTATGTAAAGCGCAACAAACATTTGTAATTTTCACCACTTTAAACGGAGTGTAGGGCAGGCACATTTGAAGGCATCTAAAACGGCTCTTTAAATTGCCTATAGTTCTTTCAACTATATTTCGTGCAGATGAATGGCGTAAATTAAATTTGTGCTCCATTGAACCGAACACAGTAGATTTGTATGGAACTAATACATAGGGCTGCAAGACGTATGCTGAATCGGCTAACAACCAGGAACCACGGGTACCATTGGAATACCTTTCAGTGTAGTAAGCATTAGCATCGCTTAAGTTCCACACAAAAGCGTCGTGACAGGAACCAGGTGTAGAGGCGTCGACAGCTCGTATCTTCATTTGGTGATCACAAATCTACATGTAATATGAATACTTCGTTTATTCAAAGAGTTTTTATAAATGGTTATGTACTTACAATTAATACATTTAAGCTGTAATATCCCTTTCTGCAATAATACACTTCAGAGCCAGCCGGAGGTTTTAATAAACGTACGTGGGTACCATCTACCGATCCAATAATGCCTGGAATTTTAAATTTTTTGTAAAAATCCAATTTTGATGCTTTTTCTTCTTCCTCGGTCATGCTCAATTGTATCCAAAGTGGGCATAGCCTATCTTCAAACACATTAAGTACATCCCATAATACTTTACACAATGTTGTACGTCCCATACTGAGATTTAAATCATTTTCAATTACACCTTGGAAGGAACCGACCGCTAAAAATCTTACCCCCATATTCATAAAAACTATTTTCGATTTATAAAAGGTTTATTGAACAAATTTCCTATGAAAATGTGATTAATAAACCTTTTATAAATCAAAAATATTTTTTATGAATATGGGGGTTAGAGTGCATAACAAACGAACTGTGGCAGAAATATAACTTTGTCTTAGATGTGCAGCAGTTTCTTCAAAAATCATCCTAAAACCATTCTTATTCAGGCGGTAAAGAGCTATGAAACTTAACAAAAAATAAAATTACACATTGCAACTCTTTAATTTAATCTTTGCATTTACTTACGCTGGCTCCGGAACGTCTAATGGATTAGAAAAATCCCTTAGGACACGTTTTTTAATTAATTCTTTTCTGGATTGGAGTTTTTTTAACGCCATTATACTTAATAAGAAAGCTGTTGGCATTTTGCCGTCTAATTTTTTGTATTTTTATTTTTGATGTTTTTGTTTTGTATTACTTAAACATACATATGTTTTAGTTTTTCGAAAACAATATCGAAAAATGGCAGATCACAAGTAAAACGCGCGAGTTTCAGAACACCTTAAAATAAATCTGGCGTTTTGCAAATCGTTTTGCGATTTCAAATCGTGCGATTGTCAGAACATACCCGTATATTTAATTAAACGTCAGTCACCCTGTTAAAAATAACTTCAAAAATATAATAATTAATCATATATAGTGGCAATGAATCTAATTTTTAACTGATTACAAAAGAAGTCATAAGTGAATAAATGTTATATGCAATGCACTTTGTACCACAGAAAACAAAATCAGAAGATAAAGCTCGGTGTGGTCTTTTTTCTAAGTAAATGATAATAGAACTGCGCACGCAAAATGCAAGTGCTGTTAAAGACTTAAGGGGGTTCTACCAAAGGTCTTTTGACACATATTTGTTTAAGTTTATTTTATTAGATTAATTCTTGCAAATATATTTGAGATAAAATAAATTAAATATTGTCATATAGCATATAGTATGTAGCTATTTAGTTACGATACCACCCAGAAGTGTAGAATGCGAACATTGGTTTCGTCGGCAGCATATGTTTGCAATTCAATAAGGTATCGATTATCAGACGTCATTAATTTATTTAAGAAGCTTTTTAAAATATAAGTTTAAATACGTAAAACTTCCATATTATTTTAAAAGAATACATTAAACTGTTTTATTTTGTAACGAGTTTAATTTTCTTCATGAATTAATTTGTTTTAATACTTGTACATACAAATTCAATTATTATTATTATTTATTATTTATTAATAAATTAAATAAATAAATTGTATATATGTACATAAATATTTACAAAAAAAAAATCATTTAAGATATTTATCTATATTGGGCTAAACGTTTTCGTTGTGTTTACAAGCTTATATTTATATTTAAAAATCAAAAAACTAATTCATTTGTTATATTTTAAACATATTTCGATGTATTAGTGTAAAGCACCATCCCAGCGGGAAAAAGAAGGAGTACGGTTCCCTTCTAGAAGGCCTCTGTACCCCTTCTTTTGGATGCACAAGGCCTGCTCGCTCCATTCCATACTTATATCCGCTCTCGCTTCTTTAAGCCCTTATGACACTACATTTTTTATTCATTAATTGATATAGAATTGATAGAAAGAAACAGTTAATGTTAGAAAGAGCAAACTATAAAAAATGTAAACAAAGTTTTTTAGTTTTTTTTCTCTTGTTATGGTTTTGTTATGGTTTTGTTTCAGGGATGGCGTTGAGAATTTTTTAAATTGTACCAACAACCTTTCAAAATTGTACTTTTTTACCCTAATTGTACTAAAAGATTTTTTTAGTTAAAATTAATTTTATTTATGTTCATAAAAAACACCACAAAAAGGTATTATAAATCTAAGTTTAAAAAGTATCACCAAAAAAGTACAATTGAAACAACTTAACCATCCCTGTTTTGTTTATTTTATTAAATGTTGCCAACTTTTTGTTTATGAGAAACCTAAAAACAAAAAGCGGTAAATCGCTGAATTTGCCCATAAACCGCTGATTCAGCAACACTTTTAATATTTCAAGCTTGAAATGTCAATTTTAAGTTAAACAATTTTACATTTTTTTTTTTGACATAACTTCATTTCTTATCGATAACTTTAGTAAAATTTTTGTCAGTTTGCCATTTATCCTAATACAGCTTAACTCTTTGCACTTGGTAAATTTTTGTATTTCATTATATTTGTACTGTTCACCAAAACTTGAACAATGCATTAAAAATGAAGTGTCATAAGGGCTTTAGCAGGTACATAAGAATGGTAACGAGATAAAAAAACAATTATTTTGCTTGTGCAAAAAAACAAGAATTTCTGAAGCTAGATGGTATTGTTTCCTGAAGAAATATTTTGTTGAATATTGTTAATATATTTAGTTAGTAATTAGTATTGTTGTTATTTTGTTGAACTATTTGTGGTTTTTAATCCAAATTTTTAATATTTTAATTAGGCTTAAGTTCATTAAATTTTATTTTCATTAAATTATTTTTATGAAGAAAGGAATTTTACAACATGAAAATTAGTTAAAATTGTTATTGATAATCTTTCATTCTTGACCGTGGCCGGGATTCGAACCGCGGCCGGCAGGTTACCATGACATGTTTCGATTGCAGCCACTCGATCTCCTCAGATGGATTTGCCGTTTACACTCGCAGCCATCGACGACTGCTGACGTCAGTCAAACATCAATCCTTGAACCAAATTGTATTTTAACCTTTGGTAGATCGAAGTTTGCTTTTTTGAATGATCATCCATTTTAATTGATTTTACATGTTCTTCCTTACTTCTGTTTTTTCGTACTTTTTGTCAAGAATTCTTCTTGAAGTCCAAAGTACATTTTTTGTTTTTTCTTTTTCTTTTTGTCTTTCTTTTTCTTGTTGGCCTTTTTCAGCACAACTTAAAGGACAAATGAACACATAGAGCTCGTGCCTTAGCTTTAACAATAATTAGTATTGTGGTTATTTTGTTATACAAATATTTAAAATTTGGATTAACAGCCATAAATAGTTCAACAAAATAACCACAATACTAATTATTGTTAATAACTCAGTTAAAAAACTATGATTACAAAATATGCAGTAAAATATTTAAAAAGACTTGAACAACATCCAAATCCACTAGCTCGAAATATTTTAAATCATGGCGGCCACACTCGCTTAAGAAGAAGAGACACTGCAGCACTTATCCATTTAGATGAGTGATAATCACATTGTATGTGAACAGAACCGAGTCGAAGAAAATTTTTGTTTGGCACTGGCAGGACATAAATAAAGTATTAGAATAAGATTTGATTAATTATTATTAGTTCATATTTAAAATATGAAGATTCGATAAATAAATAATGATAAAAAAAAAACTTAAAAAAAATTTTACCTTCGGCAAAGGGTAAAAAACAATCGAACAGAAACAAAACATTTCAAGTTTTAATCGAATTAGTTTATAACTAATTTTAATAACTTTACAAATAAATATATGAACTTAGCATTTTTTTAATTAAGGTTTAATTACAATAATTTGATTTATTTATTTTTAAGTTGTCTTTTGAGTCGTTTTCTAAAGAATTTTGAACTTTTGTTATACTATGTATTTAAATTGATAATTGTCATAATTAGGGCGTGGAATTTTAAGCATTAACTGTAAATACGTGCATAAACCATGTTTAAAAAAATTTTAAATTTTGTTTTAAATGTTAGTTAGTCGCTTTTGCGCTCGCCGCTCTAAAAACAGGCAATAAATCTTTGTTTGAGTGCGGTTTGATTTTGCTAAAAACATAAATCATTTTAATAAAATCAGAAAATGAAAAAAAGTTAAAGTTCACATTAGTTATCCATACACAAAGCCTTTTTATTGGTTAAGCAATGCCTAGAGTATTGGTTAACTGACGTGAATTCTTACATTACTGATAGACTTGTTTACACACAGAAAACAAATTGGTTCGAAAACGGTTGCAGTAATAAAATATTGATCAAGTAATATAATATATTATTGCAACTATTTAAAATGTGTTATTCTAACTGATTTTTAATACTAATGATTTTTAAAACATTTTTCTAACTGAAATATGATTCTTTCCATTCTTTTATTTAGTTATGATAATTAATTTCATTTAATACTAAAAATTAGTACGAAGACTGCCTATCACAACCAAATTAAATGCAGTGGAATACTGAATATTGGTCATTACAATCAATAATTTGCTTTTGTCGATAGATTTTGTAATATAATTGTTAATTTATTTATTGCAGCTAATTATTGATTGTTAGTATAGCTTCAATCGAGTACAACAAATGAAAATATAATTATTTGGTATTCACAACCAAAATTGTTTATTGTGAGTACTAAACTAAATGTAAACGGAATTTTCTGTCAAAAGTAAAAAACAGATTTGTAAGACATTTAATTAAATAAGTTTTTATTTCATATTTAAAAAATATTTAGTCCTGTTGATCGTTAATGTGGGCTAACTCTTCAGCACGCTCTATAGACTCCAATGGATCACTAGTCCCGTCAAAGCCTACATATATTCCACCTTCTGAGCTTATCCATCAAATCCATTTTGGATTCGGTGGCGAGGATAGGCAACCTTTTGCTTTCTGCTTCGTTTGGATTTCTAAAAAGAGCTGTGTTTCAAGCACAACATGTTCGCTACTTATGAATTTTGACCACTTTTTCTCAGTTCCTTAACACTGCCCGCTTGGTCTAATTGAAACTCTTTTAGGTGCGAAAGCAATTCTTTCCGTTTAAGGGAGTAGGCCCACGATGTTCTCAACTTTGTCTAAGTTGGTCGGGTAAATAATGTATGTATGTACATATGTGTTTTATAACATTATATAATCACCTTTATCGTGGTTGGCGAGCTTAAAATTGGTAATAGATTTTAGGAAGTAAGTTCACCTTCTCTTAAATCTATTACTAAACAATCAGGCGTATTTTAAATTCGCCAAACACGATAAGGATGAATGTATAAACGACACATAAAATATCTTAATAAATAAACAAACAAAAATGGAGGTTATTAAAATTAGTTTGATTTTCCATCTAAAGCTTCGTACAGACAGTACAGATGGTCAGAACTTACAATGTTGTAATTTTTCTGAAAATAGTGCCATTGTCCGATGCATTAATTTAACACATCTGCCAAATGAAAATAGCGTACAATGTTCACACAGTTGCAAGACATTTTTAGTCAATATTAATGACAACATTGTAAGATCTGACCACCATTTGTACGAAGCTTAATAAATCGGGAAAATGGTTAATGAAACCGGTGGAAAATATATATTGATTAAGTCAATCAATGCTTTTGTTATGAACACCAATTATGTGTTAATTCAGTTGAATCTATCATATATTCGGTTATAAGCATATTATTTTTTCTAAAAACCATACTAACAATATCTGTGGTTATAACTGATAGTGTACTAAAATTCAAATATTGCTTTCAAAAATATTATTTTAAGCAACGAAATTTTCAGTAACCGACGAAATTTGAATCTGTTTTCTGTGTGTAGATACACAGAAAAAATTTTCACCAAAATTTTTTCAATTAATTCTATAACGCTGTTTTAAACAATTTTTTTAATTGTTCCAATTAATTTGGCTTAATGGAAATTAAAAATTATAATGCTTGTGTGTTCATTTGCAAATATGAAAACATACATACAAACTTCAAAACATTTTAAATTCTCAAACAATTTTTTAATTGTTTCAATTAACTGTGTTGATTGAAAAAAATATTTTGATTTGTGTTTACGTTTTATATGGCCTCTTTTACTGGTGGTCAAATTTCAATTTAACCTATTGATTAAAACTTAACAGCCAGAAAAGCTCAAACTTACAAATGCGTTAATTGATATGATCAATTTGTTTGCAGGCAGAAAATCAGTAAAGAATTTAATTAATAGTACAAATTTCTAACAAATACGTTAATTGAAGTTGGATTTGAATTTTTTCTGTGTAAGTAATTAATATATTATCATTCACTTTATAAACTTCGTCTGATTCTTTAGAGTAATTGGAGTTATATTCGAAAATTCGTTAAAAACTGTTCGAATTATTTTGTATTCTAAACATAAAAATTTTGTTCCTTCGAACAAAAATTAAAACAAGTTGTTCGAACATTCGATTAATTTTAATTCGAATGACAACACTAAAATGCATATAATTTCACGTTATAATTTTCGATCACATAATGAAATGTTTTGTCTGTTATAGTTAAACTTCTCTAAGTGTACATGAGCAAATTGCAACAGTCTCGTTATTAATTTTTTCTATTGTGCTGCCTGAGCCCTGTTTCTCAAAACTAGAAGTGACAAGTCTACAAGTAAAATACATTAAAAAAGCAACAATTTTTGTTTTTGTTTCAAATGTAATTTACTTGTAGATTTGTTACTTGTAGTTTTGAGAAACAGGGCCCTGATACTCAAAAATACGTATAAAAACTGGGAGTTATTAATAACTAAGGAACAAAAAATCCTTGAGATGACAATAAATCGTCAAATCTGGCTGATGTGTTGACACCCGTCATATTCTTTATTATCATATTCTTTATTATTAGCGGAGCTCAGTATTAGTTTTGCAAAAGTGCAAATGCAAAATATCGCAGCTCTTTTCTTAAATCCAACAACAAAATACACAGAGTTTCCGTTAGATTTCATTAAAGTACTACGATATTTTACATTTGCTCCTTTGCAATATTGAACTCCGCTATTGTATTTGTTTTTGCTATGAGTATGTTTCGCTTTTTGCTGATATGTTTTCCCTCATCTACTCAAAAATAAATAAAATCGGCCGAGTCTCTGACGAGAATCGAACCCGTATCCCTCACACGGACAGACAAGCTCACTACCAACTAGCCCTCCGGGAACCTTTTTTTAACTTTGGGGGACTTTCGGAAATTTGTTTTTGAAACTAAAGGAAATAAAGGGGCAAAATACTGTACGTCACTTAGCGCTTTAGTTGACTTAAGCTAAATTTCAGTTAATGTCAACTTTGAGATCTTCACGTTCAAAAGTACACATGAGAAAAGTTTGAACTATTTTGTGCGATTTTTCAGGAAGTTTTAGTAAAATGACTTGTAGCTTATCTTCTTTCATTGAACAATTATATTTGAAATAAAAACTTAAATTTACTACCGATCTGTGACCGATCGGATGAAAACTTTAAAAACCAATAACTGCAGTGAAGTGATAATTATATTATAAGCAAACATAATATTAAAAACGCCCTTCAAAATTTAAAATTTCTTTCCTACAAAACTAAAAAAAGACTTAAGCACTTGTTCCTTGTTGCCACAGATATATTTAAACAAATCTTTTTTAGTCGACATTTTCTAACATTAAAAACTTCTAAAAAGCCAATCCGAGAAGAGTTTATGTCTGTTATTTTATCCCTCTTCTTAAGGTTACCTCTTATAGCCTTTTTACACTCATCAACATCTACCATCAATTTGCGAAATGTTAATTAACATCTTTCCATAAGAAATGCAAAGGGCTAAAAACCAAACTCTTGAAATGATGTTCGTTTCTCATTTTATTCCATTCTACATCTTTCGTTTATTAAAGTGTCATCAATAGAAAAGTGGCAATAAGTTCTTTTATTTTTGTGGCATCACTGAAAAAAAGACGTTTGTTTTGAAAGCAGCGTTACCATTTGTCAAGTTTTCTCTTTTATTACAATGTTTTTTGTTAAGTATTTTTTATATTTTTAAACAAATTGAACTTCAAATACATTTTTGTGTTTTTTTTTTTAATTTTGGCACTTTTTTAGAAAAAAACATTTTTTATTTTAAAAACATTTTTTTTCAAATATGGTGACATTTTTGTTTGATAGAAGATGTTAGATGTGAGCAATGTAAACGAGTGTTTCACATTTTCTACACCTTTGTAAAATGCTTATTAGCCCTTTTTCATGAAAAAGAACCCGTACGTCTTAAAATGCTCCATATAATTGTGCTTGTTAAGACTGTATATACATTTGCTGAACACTTCATACACCTTAAATTTGGGGGTTACATTGTGTCCTACACTAAAAGAAAAACCTTCGTAAATGTAACGATTTTTTTCATTCCTGCAATGAATTTTGTCATTATTATTGAGCCAACGTAGCGTGTCATTCCCGCTACGAAAATCGGATCATTAAATTCAAATTTTTCATTAAGACAATGAAATTTTGTCATTAATTCTATGACATAAATTCTGCAGGGCAACGTAAATTTTCATTATATAAATGCAATATATCATTACCGCAATGAACTTATTTCGTTCATATGATGAAACATTTTCATTGATAAAATGAAACTTGTCATTAATAAAATGAAATATTTTCATTTATTTAAATCATTGTTTCATTAACATAATGACATTTTTCATTGATTTACAATGAATTTTATCGTTAAATTAATTACATTGTTTCATTAATATAATGACAACCCAATATTATTGGTAATAAAGAATAAAAGATATTATTTGTTATAATAACAATATATCGTTAATTAAATGATTTTTTATTCCAATAATATATTTTATATCAAAATTAAAGACAAATATTTTTTTAAATTTTTATTTTATAAAACTATATATTTCATGTATTTTTAGTTTAAAAAACCATAAAATAAAATTTTACAACTAATAATCTGACACTCATTTTTTATTTGATTTGAGCAAAATTTTGTGCACGCGGCCCATGCGGAATTATATTCGTCAGATGATAAGTTATCAAATTTAAGACTTTGAAGGTATATATGGGCATCATCTTCAGGTACTGTAAGAAGAAAAAATCAGATAAATACTTTACAATTAATACATTACATATTTTATAAGTTAAACTTACTTAACGTATCTTGTGTGTCCGACGAAATTGTAGACAAATCTAATTCACGGTTGTTAAATGATTTTAACATCTTCTTCTTGTTGTGGTATTTTACATACAACTTTCCTCTTCGTTCCGTTCTGTAGTAATCCAATTTTTCCATCGGAAAAATACTTAAAATTTAGTTTTCTAAATTCTAACTTTGCAACGACATATGAATGTCTTTTGATTCAAAATGTTCAACAATAATATTTATTATACATGAACGTTGTTCTTCTGTTATCTTATTGCATTTTTCGTTATGTTCCAAAATTTTGCAGCCATGTTTGTGGAATTTCAAAATATCTAATACTATGGTTTTGGAATTTTCTAATTCCATTTCACTGCTGGAAGATTGTGATGGTTGTAAAGAAGACGAAACAGACTGAGTGTCTTGAAAATCACTTTGAGGATTTATGGGTATATTGTTTTCGGCTCTCCATTTTTCAAAATTATGCTTAAAAAGAATTTTGTCGCCAATTCTCAATTGCTGTGTTATATCAAATATGTCATTCGCCGACATTATCTTCTTCATTTTCATACTTACTTTATTATAATTGGCACAATAAGTTTTAATCTATTTACATATGTATGTAATACATATTAATTATTTATTTTTTTAATTTCGTAGACACAAATCACTTGTTCACTTCAAGGTTGAAAATAAACTGAATCAAAAGAAAGAAATTTAAAAAGAATAATTTGATGGTATGCATGTTGTTGTTACAGCATTCCACAAAATCGTTTATGTCCCGTTATATTTCTCTGAAACTTTCGTTAATATAATGAAACATTACGTTGCACTAATGATGAATACATACGATTTACTACATTTCAAGTTTGGTTTTTTACTTCTTTTTTCCTCTCTTGTGTTTTCTCTTGTTTTTTCTCTCTCGTTGTTTTTTTTTGAAACTTAAATATTTATTAACATTATATAGATGACTAGATCATTGTATTTACGACACAAATGATAAAATTGTTATATTTACTACAAATTATATGAGTTTATAAATTTTTGTGTGCTCATATTAAGCTAAGTCCCGTTAGATAATATAAATGAAAATTTCGTTGATGTAATGATAAGTTTCGTTGCATTAATTACAAAATCATCAAATATACTATTTTTTAAATTTCAGGTTTTCTCTTTGTTTCTATGCTATGTTTTTTGTTGTTTGGGGGTGTGTAAAAATTCAGAATGAAAGTTTTCGTAAATAGTAGGAAACTTTGTCATTTCTTTTCATTCCAGAAACGTAATTTTAAGAAAAGTTTTTAAAAAGAGTTAGTGAAAAATGACAAAAAATGAGAGATATATCGTAGTATTTATGAAAATATTACGTTTATAAAAAATCAGACATTAGGCTACAAAACCCACCAAAATTGCATTTAACGAATTCCTTTTTACATAACTTACTATTATAATCAATAACCAATAAATATTTTTTATTTACTTCTTAAAAAAAAAGAAAAATAATATATATTTTTTCAACGTAAAAGATCATTCGGGCTACGTAAAAATATCATTAAACTTTGATGGGTGCTGTAATTTCCACAAATATTCAATGATAAATAAAAATTTTATTTAAAATAATTAGTATTGTGGTTTTATTTAAAAATATAATTGAATAACTTTCTTAATGGGAATATTAATTTGTAATATTTTACTGTACGGACTTAGGCCAGAAATCATACATCAAAGTTTTACGTAGCCCGAATGAAACGTATTTCGTATCATTAATGATTCAACGAAATTAAGGAAAATTCAAGTTTTGGAAGTTACATAGTATTAATGAAAATTGCATAGCTACAATGAACAGTTTAGTACCAGTAATGAAGATTTTCATTGCATTAACGAAAAGGGGCCAATGAAATGCTTTCATTCCAGCAACGAAGCGTTTTTCTTTGAGTGTATGCCGATTCATTATGTGTCTAATGACCAATTTTCAGGATAATATTTAAATCTATATTAAGTTAAGTTTCATATAAACTTAAATCGTATTTAAATACACATTGATTTTTTGGGTTTTGTTTAAAATGTCTTATTTAATTAAGATAAAAGTATGGTAGCACTACTAAATACAATAAAATAACATAACAAATTGTATTTATTTACAAGGTGGGCACAAAAAACAGTTGTCTGTTATTGCTTTGCCTGTTGTTGTTGTATAGGCTTAATATTAAGACCACCTTGGAAACTTAAAATGAATTTAAATGTACCACATCGGTGAATTAAGTTACAGTTAAGTGTTTAGTGAAGAAAAAAATTTTGTATTTAAAACGATTTTAAACATTAATGTGTTTTAATATCAATCCTAAAAATTGGGCATAAATGTAGGAACCAAACCCCCATCTAAAATGAACTCCCGGCATAATTTTTCAAAATTCCGATACACGGATATTTTTTTGTCCCCTCTTCCAGAATAACTGGTTGAATCCTTGTTTTTTTTTTTTCAAAAAAAAAGTGTTATCAGAGTTTAATCCAAGCAGAATCTCAATAACCTTTGTATGTATGTAGTATAACGGGCATCATGCTCTTTGGTGTTTATCGCAAAATTTTCTTTAATTATTTATTATTGAATTGCAATCACGAATTGTCATTCAAGTTAATTATTATTGTCAAGACAGTACCAGCAAGTGTAATGGAAAATTCTGTAACCAATATTTTCCTTGACGTCGATGGTCTGTGTGGCATTAAGGAACAATTTTCTTGTTACTTTAAAAATTTACTGTCAGCTCAAAAGCGATGATACCCATGATCCTCAGTTAAAGAAAAAAAGCACGAATTTTTTAAAATTCGAAATCCTAGAGCCGGATAATGCAATGAATAAAATAAAACAAAAAAGAAATATGTAAGAACGAAACAAGTGGCAAGAACATTCTGCACGACTGTTTCAGTTAAGTCAACAACAATTTTTGCATCTGCAACAACGACAACAATAGCAAATGTTGATGAAGAGTAAGAGTCATGAACTGAGTAGTAAAAATGCTTACAAAAGCGATAATTTAATTTGTTTTAAATAAAAAATGGATGCAACAGTAAAAACAAAGAAACACAACAAAGTGGAAAATATTACAAAGATAAACCGCGTGCGTGAGTTTTAATAAATTGAAAACATTCAACAAAAAACAACTGCATGAAAAACCAACGGCAGCAACAAAAAGCTACAAAATGGACGCCAAGTATCCAACACCACTACACACATTCTCACACAAAAGAGATTTACAGAGTGTCTGTATTTTTCACTGAAAATAAAATAAGGAAAATATCAGTTTATATGAAAGTGTATGTATTTGCGTAAAGCCTGGAGATTAATGTAGTTGACGAATTCATTTATCCACTACCCATAACTTCTCAAACGAAAACTCATACAATATTAAGATCTATCTATAAATTTTTAAATTTGGCTTAAGATGTTTGGTCAAAGCTTTAAAGTTTCCATGTCTCTATGTTGGTATGTTTAGATATATTTTTGTGTGAGGTAATCTCCGGAACTGTTGGTCCGATTTTCAACAAAATGAAGAATGGAACCTCCTAACGGACAAAGGCTATACAATGTTCCACTAAAGTGCTTACGAAAGGCCATGGACCCTTTTCCATGGACCTTCTTTTCTGAGAAAATATTAGTTTTCTTTTAAAAAGAGATCTATTAAAGCAAGAGCTTCTGTACTTTAAAGAAAAACAAAGTAATTTAACGTGAGTCTATCGGTCCACACGACCGTCCCTTAACCAAATGTGAAAGTGGAATTTGCGTTTGCTACGCTTTATCGGCTAAATAGCCCAACCGATTGTTATGAAATTAGAAATATAAGCTTTTTGTTTTTTTTTTAACTACGACCAAGAGGAGGGAATTATGCCTCTCCGAAAATATCTAACCAATTATGATAAAATTTAATTCATAGATAGATCTGCGTTAATAAAACACACAGACTTAATATTTCTTTGAAAACTTGGACCAATGTGTGATAATTTTACTGGCAATGTAAGTCAAAAATTAACTCTTGGCGGGCACGCCTAGTTATGTATAATTTGATATTACTTTTTGGCAAAGCTTATAATTTTTTTGGAGCTCATGTCAATTCAAAGTGGCTTCTAATTGTGCAAACTTTTTCTATTTCCGGAACGGATAATAACGCAATCAAGTTAGTAAATTTGACAGTGAAAGTGCTCTTGCGTCGTAGCATTTGAAAAATTGTATAATATATTTATAACCTAGACCAACAAAATATACAGCAATGCATTTGTTACTCTTTCGTTAATATGCAACACTTATTACCAATAGATTATATTTACTCGACGTAAACAACACATAATTGAAAATCGAAAGCAGGCACTTATGGCTAATAAATCAATGAATGTTTAAACGTTGGTTAGCTGAACTAAACTTAAATTTATATGTAGTTTAAGCTTAACAGCTGTAAATCAGTGCTGCTGTAATTTAGTGCAAGAAATAATAATGTGGCAGCATTACGATAAATGTTGTCAAATTCATATGGCTTGTATTGGTAGTTTAAACGCCCAATTGTATGAGTTTAGAGATGGTTTAAATGTTTACTTAATTATAGATTTGCAAACTGATTTAAACTGATTTTATTTGTGATAACCAGGGACTGAAAATGACAGTTTTATTGGAATTTTAAAATAAAAAAACCATACAGAAGTAAAAGTCGAAAAACTGATTCAAGTATACCATATTGATCCTTATGAACTTCTCTATGATAAAATATATTAGCCCAATTCACAATCTTGTGCAAATGGTCTTGCGTCGCACAGTGAGACAGCCCTTTAGTAACCGCGGCAAAAAATGGTTTTTGGCGTGTCGTCCAATTTGGATGAAATTTTCACAGTATATTAACAGATATATTAGTAACAATTCCATGAAATTTCAGCCTCATAGCTTTATTTTTTTTTGGTCTAGAGCAAGTCAAAATTGAGGGCTGGCAACGCGCTTGAAATATGTTAGTTCAATATGTAATATTCAAAAGAATAAAAAAATACATAATTTTTTTTTTAATTTTTTTTTTTAATTTTTTTAATTAATTTAGTTGTTGTGAATGAGTAGATGAAAAAATAAATTAAAAAAAAAAACACAAAAAAAAATTTCTTAACAACAGAATTGTGGTGTAAAAATTGAACATTTTGCATTTTCAATGGACTAGGAAATATAGAGCAGCCCCTCGCCCTAGGTGCACCCTTATATCAAATGAAAGATTGAAGTCTCAGCTTTCATTTGAAGTTAAGAACATATAGCAAAAGTTTGCAAAAGAACTTTAAAAATACAAAAAACTAAAAAATCCGCAACGCGCACATTCTGTCGCTATACGTAATAACTGTAAAATCATATTAAATTGTTGTTGTTTTTAATATTATTGATCAACAAATGGTAATTGCAATATATATTTATATTTAATTCACAATCTATTTGAGAGTGCAAGTTTATACAAGTTTATATAAAGTGTTAAAAACAAAATTTACAAGGTCATGGATAATTCAACAATTTCTTATAGTGCAATTTCTGATATTTGGATCGATAGCAATAAAGATATTGATGTTGTTGTTGGTGTCATATCAACAAAATTCAATGAAATGTCAGACTTAATTATTAAAAAATTTCGTGACTCTTTAATAAAATATTTCATACCAAAATTAAAATCCAAATGGAACAAATCTGGGCGCAAAAAAAGTAAATTTTTGGCTGATAATGAAGAATGGATTGCACAGCTTTACACCATATGTGAAGAAACTTTGGATGATGAACAACCAAGCACTTCGCTATATTGCCAATAGGTTTGTTTGCAATTTTTTTTTTTAAAGTATTTTTTAAAATTTTTTTTTAAAATTAACTTTTTTTTTGCTACAGGAATGTTATCCGAAGGAGCGCAAGAAGCAATGAATAAGGAGTATAGAAACTGTAGGCTATTCCATTCTCGTAAAAATTCACGTATTTCTACGAATGAAGATGTAATGCACTATTTGCAAATATCATCAGATCCTTATATTAATTAATTTAGAATGAGAATGAAATTGAAAAAATTAGAATACCATGATGATGTTAAAAAATTATTGATAGAATGAAAAAAAAAATTGTTCTTTTTTATTGCATTTCAATGGGAGGTGGGCGTAATAGTGGGCGTGTTATTGTAATTTTTGCATGAAACATTTTAAATGATATAAATATCAAATTTGAAGGTTGTACCTAAAATATTTTAGAAAATATGGCACTTTTTATGTTGAGGTTGTATGGGTGGTGGGGGTAAAAGTGGGCCAAAGTTCAAAATTTTTTTCCGATAATATATGTAACAATATAACATTCAAGTATACCAAAATTTAAAGTTATACTTAAAGTATTACGGACAATACGGCATTTTACAAATTTCGATTGTATGGGAGGAGGGCGTAAAAGTGGGCGGATTTTCTTAATTTTTTTTTAAAAAACTGGAATTGTCTCAAAATTAACCTGTGCAAAATTTCAGAGCTCTACAATGACTCCTTGTATTTAATGCCGGCGTTGTCTCACTGTGCGTCGTAGCATTTGCAAAATGGTATAGTAAATACTGTAGCATACTTTTGGGAGCATTTGCAAAATGGTATAGTATATTTTTACTCTACACCAACAAAATATACAGCAATGCACTTGCTACTCTTTTGCAAATATGCAACGCCTAAAACCCATAGTTTATATTTACTCGACTTTTGCAACACTTGACTGTAAATCGACAGCTAACACTCTGTGAACCAAGCCAATCAAAAGTATAGTACAGTATTTACTATACCATTTTGCAAATGCTACGATGCAAGACCATTTGCACAAGATTGTGAATTGGGCTATTGATTTTTAAAATTTTAATTTTTATTGTTTCGATCAAAATTAACAGTTATTTTTTTGAACAAAATTAACAGTTATTTTTTGATTTTAAATTTTTTGAACAAAAATAACAGTTATTTTTTGATCGAGCAAAAATAAAAGTTGTTCTTTAAAGAAATGTACGTGTAATAATACTTTAGTTGACATTAAATGTTTATTTTAATGTGTAATCATCATTGGGATTTCTTATGCACATTAAAATAAATATTTAGAGTCAACTAAATTATTAATACACGTACATTTTTTTAAAAAATAACTATTTTTTTATATAACTGTTTTTTTTTTGTTCAAAAAATTAAAAATCAAAAAATAACTGATATTTTTGATCGAAAAAATAAAAATCAAAAAACAATTGTTATTTTTGTTCAAAATGAAAAAAGGAATAACTGTTACGGTCCCTGGTCATTAATGCTTTAATTGGAAAAAAATTTTGCAGAATTTTTTTAATATAATCATAGCGACCCTTTTGCTACAAAAATTGTTTACACGTCGCTTGGTATTCTATGCACAGAAATCATTCTGACCGAATTGATTAAGTGCCAGAGCTGCGAATTCTTCACCACCAATAAAATGAAAAACAATTATTTATACGGAAATTACACATAAGAAATTATTTTCGTTATAATAAAAAAGTAATAAAATATAAGAATATCAGAAAAATTTTTGAACAACAAAAACTCTGATTATCGATAATATATATATTTTAACGTAAAAGTTATTTTCGTTTACTAGTTGAACGTTCCGCACAACTAGTGCCGCATTTTTTTGTTTACATTTATTACCCAGTAAAATTTTCGCCTACAAAATAATGTGTTTAGTAATCAGAAAAAAGCACTACTTACAGTTCTATGGAAAGAACCGATGAATTTTACAAGGGATTTCCCAAAATGAATGCATTAAAATGTCATTATTTTTTACCTAAATACATCAAAAAAAAAAAAAAATGGTGTATAAGTAGCTATAAAAGTAGTTATAAAAGAAAGCTACTAAATAATGAGTGAAGGAAGCTAAGCATTTTGAAAAGTAAGCGAAGTTTTAACTGGGTAAAAACTTTTAGAAAATTTTGCTAATACAAATTGGCTTTAAACTGGATAATGGATGGCTCAATTAATTTTTTAAAGGCTAAACAAAATAAATATAACCAGTCGAAACCAAAAACTGTCGAATAAAAAAAGAAAAAACTTTTCGCTTTTTAAGTTGGTTTGACAGCGACTGTTTGTCAGAAGTAAAAGCAAAATTTTTTTTTGCCAATGACAAATGAAGAAGTGGAAGAAATGGCAGTTTTTCTGCTATGACTGCAGTTTTTTAAACGCTGAATGTAATTGAATTTAGCCAATAAATGACTAAATTGGCAATACTGATGCAATAGCGATGTCTCCTATTTTGTCTTTGAACTCAGCGCTTCAATCCACTAAATGTACTGCCATAAACTGCTAGACTCGCTCTTATAAAGCCACCTACTCCGAAAGCCGTCGAACCATAGAAATCGACTAGGACGAGTGCTGCGGTTTTTGGTTATTTCAAACCAAAATTGGCAATTTTTTTTTATTTTATTTCCTGAAATAATAAAAGATATGAATATTTTTTTTTATCTTGATAAACTTTTAAATAACGTTTGTTTTTAATTTTTAACATTTGTATTTACCTGTTTCCATTGCGTTTGTTTAATAACGAAAATTATATGTACTATAATCCCAAAAGTATACTACAGTATTAACTATACCATTTTGCAAATGCTACGATGTAAGACCATTTACAGGTGTCTGGTATTTTTTTTAAACTCGGCCTTATTAGGGAGAAAACGGGTAAAATCTGAATTTTATTACTTTTTTGCAACCCCATCTATCTTTTGAACAAATAAACATAGAAACAAAGTTAGTATCACATTCGAAACTTATCAAAAAAATACGCATACGAATTTGGTACTTTTTCGAAATTCGAACATTTAAGGGGTGAAAATCGTAACTATTTTTGGTACTTTTTTACAAAATATTTTCCTCCATTTTTTGACATATTCGTACTAAATTATGGGCTGCCACTACAATACTGAAATGTTTGATACTTTAATGGGGGGAAAATATAGTACCCAAGAAGGAAATACGGGAAGTTTTATATTTTTCTTTAGCTTTTTGGTTCTACTAAAGTAGCGGGTTAAATGCTAAAATTTAAACAAGTTTAAACCTAGAAAAATAAACTTTGGCATCAAAATATGTCCACGAAGAAAAAGGAGACGCTAACGAAGTAGCGGGTATATGCTAGTTCTATTATAAAAACATAGACCATTTTTATAATAACAAACAATAAAAGACTATGATTATCAACATTTGAAATTTTCACCCTGATTGACCTTTCTGAGGAAATGCCCATATATGATATATTTTACATAATTCTCCCCTATAAACTCACATCATATCAATAAAACAAACTGATTAAAAAACGACAATAAAATATTTATAAAACATAAAAATTCTTAAAACTATAAAAGAAATATATTTCAGTCTTTGTATACGTACATAAAAAGTTTTTAAACAAAAGGTACCATAGTATAAAAAAAAATCAAAGGAACTTGACCTATAATTGGCTATTATTTAGTATTTCAATAAAATTTATATAACATCTTTAATAAAAAATTTCATTTTATTAATTAAATACGTCATCAAATTAATATTATGCTTCAACTTCTGAAGAATCGATATAATATTATAATATATGTTCTTATCGCATTTTTAAATGAGATCGTACATTTTTTTAAACTATCGCAACATTTTAAACCACAGAGATTTATACTACTAAAAACCTTTTTTAACTTCCGCGTTGCTAAATGGCAAAACCAAAAACTTCATTGCAAAAGAAGCTAATTCACTTAATTGATTTTCATTTAATCCATTTTTATATCCATAAACATTTATCCAGAAATCAACTGTTGAGTTCTTATTTAACAATTCATATGAATTTAGTTTCTGCCACTGGTGTTCCAAAGTTGTAATTTCTCCTACAGTGAAATCAATCATTTCTTCTTTAAAATGTTCGCTTAATTTGCATTTATTAGCCTTTAAACTGTTTTCTACACAAAAAAGTTAGTATTTTTCATTTTATGAAAATTTTTTGGCGATCGTTGTCAAAGTTGACATATTAATTGCGCTATAAAATCTCGGCATGTAATTCATATTTGTTTTTCTGTTTCAAAAGTTATGGTATCTCTTTTCTTTTCCAAAAATTTTTCAAAATCGTAATTGAGGAAAAAAATCAGCTTAACATTAATTTAATGGATCAAACTGGTCAAGTTTTAAAACAATTTGATATGAAAGATATTTTAAAAGATTGTACAGTTTCTAAAGCAAAAGAGCAGGGATTTGTATGCGAATTCAACAAAAAAGTGTGGTAGATTTTCAAAAAAAGATTACTTGAATATTCTTAAATTAAATAATGCTAAAAAATGCTAATTATGTAGTTGAAAAATACTAACTGCGAAATGAAAAATTTGCAGCTAAATCAGACAAAAAAATGCTAAATCTAGCTGCAAAAATGTCAAAATGGCCACGCTGCATGTAAAAGCAAAATGTATTGAGAAAGAGAGAATACGAATACAAAATCTGACAAGTGGCCGGTAAGGCTGGTTTACACTATTATACTTTGTATTAATACATGTCAAAATCTCAAGTAATATGTAAAAGTCGGATAGTGTGAATGCATGTGTGATGAAAATGACAAGTTATCAAAGTTATTTACGGGAATACAAAATTTATCCTTAATACGATTTCTGTATGACGTGCTAAATTCCCAATTTTCCATATTTGATAAATACACTGAAATTTATTGTTGAGGGAAAGCTAGCTTCTATGCGCATTTTACTGGTTGCTTAGGCCAGCTCATCAGGAAATCTTTTCCTAAGATGTTAGAAAAGCTAAAAATATTATACGAATAAAACCCTAAAGCGAATAAGAGTTTTAAACACTCAAAGTCTTACTTGTAAGTAACAATATCAAAGCTTAAACAAAACACCAACAATAAACAGTGAGTTTATCTTTTCTGACATCACTCTAAATTGGTTGGGTTATTTCCGACTCGAATTGTAGTTATAAGTGGGTAAAAAGAAAAAACAAAATTAAAAAACAAATTGTTTCATTCTATTGTCTTCGTAAGAAAACAACAAAAAAACCAATTTGCCAATTCAGTTGATGACAAGTATTATGAAAAAAGTTGGACATCCTAAACGACTTTATCGTTTTTTGAGAAATTTCTAAACAATAATACTTTTCATTGGATCAGGGTTGCATTTTATATCATATGGAGTGTTTATACTTTGTTTGATGGTGTGAACACAAACTGTCGTGTTAAATTAGATTTTTTGACAGTCGCAACAAAACTCATACGATTTCTACCACAACGTAAGACTTGTGAGATAGTGAAAACTAGGCTTACACAATAATACCTTTCATTGGATCAGGGTTGCATTTTATTTCATGAGTGAGTGTTTATATTTTAGATTAGATTTTTTGACAGTCGCAACAAACTCATTAGATTTCTATCTCACAAAGTATTAAAGAATACGTAAGACTTGTGAGATAGTGTAAACTAGCCTTAAATGTTTTTTTTCCTAAACCATTTTAGAAACATATATTTTCATCACACCAGAGGTGTATTTTAACAGCATATATTGAAGGTGGTAACATTTTTATACAAGTACAAAAACAACAAAAATCAACTCAGGAAATTTTTGTGTTGTTTTTGTAAAAATTGCAAAACAGTAACCAACTGTTTTTTTGTTATTATTTTGGATTTTACTTATACCATCCGTGTAAACATGAAATATACTTACAACCAGTGCTGCCAGAAGTAGGGGGAATCCCTACATGTAGCTATTTTTGACACTAAAAAAGACGAGTAGGAAAAACCGGACAGATTTTTTATCATCTCCAAAATTTAGAGATTTTTTGTCATATCGCATAATTTATTAAATTAATGCAGTTAAAATCATTTTTTTTAGTAAAATTTTCTTATCCAAAACGGTTGAAAAGTTTGTCTTTTCCTTAAAATCGCTTAAAAATATATTACAAAAAGTACAGCTCGTACAAAAACCGAAACAAAGATACTGCTGGACGTATTTCTTCTCCTGAAGCGAATCTGGATGCCAACTTTTAACACATTTCTAGCTAGAAGATTTGGATGCAATTCAAGCTGTAATTATGTTGTTGAATATTCTGTGATCATAGCTTTTACTGATGGCACATTGAGATCTTTGTGTTTATTCGAGTTTTTTACATACCTGGGAGCGGATTTGATGATTCTCAGAATATTTTTTAGGGGCCTGTGATTTTTTCGATATTGGAGGCCAAGCCAATAATAAATATAACATTGGAAAACGAAACTGATTATGATCTTTAGAAATTTGTTTTCCCTAATATAAATTAAGGGAAATTGTTTTCAATTTGAATTTTAATTTTGCATACAAAAGCATATTTCAAAGAGCAATTTTTTATTAATATCTTTTCTGGCGACCTTAAAAGTTTCTGCATACTGTTTCTTGTAATAAAAAAATAAGTAATGTTTAAAAACATAGAATGACTGTCGGCAACCATAATATGGTTGCCGGTAACAGTAACAAAGTAAGACTTTTAGAATGCTGCTTAATATTTTAATTCGTGGTTGGAACCACTGGTATTTGTTAGTTTCATGTATTTAACTCAACAGTTTTCACAAATAGACTGACCAACAGATTTACACTCATTTAACAAAAACAAAGAACAAAATAGATATTTTGTTACTTTCAAACATTTGATATACAACTCATACATTTACCGTATACATTTATTAACTCATACATTTACCGTATTTATAAAAAAAATTTAGAGTTTAAACGTATTTTAAACTTAAATTTCCTTTAAAGTTTTTCTTAAAAAAGATTTCAAATTCAATTTAGTTTTGATATTAAGCTTATTGTCAATTTTTTGACAAATATTCTATTGTTTCGATAAACATATTGCAATTTAAAATGGTGAAATACAAAGAAAGTATATTTTTACTGACACAAATAAAAAATCGTCAATTTTTTTTTTTTTTTTTTTATTGAATCTTCATATATTATATATGAACTAGCAATAATTAATCAAATCTTATCCTTATACTTTATTTATGTCCTGCCAGTGCCAGACAAACATTTTCTTCATCACCATCATTGTTCAAGCCTTTTTAAATATTTTACTGCATATTTGGTAATCATAGTTTTTACTATAGCACATTGAGATCCTTATGAATGTTTGAGTTTTTAACATACCAGGGAGCGGCTGTGATTATTTGAATAAGTTTATTTTTTCGCCTTTGAAATTTTTCGATATTAGAGGCCGAGGCATTGCCCCAAAACTGAATACCATAGCACCAGATTGGCTTTAAGATAGAGTTGTAAAATAGAAGCTTGCAACCGAGACTAAGGACAGAATTCCTTCTAATAAGCCAATGAATTTGAATGGCTTTTAGTTTCATTTGAGTTAATTTTGCCTCTATATGGCATTTTCATGTATACCGAGATATTTTACATGCAAATGTTGAGGAATTGTTAAATTTTTGATTTTAACCGGAGGGCATGATTCCCGACGCAAGGTGAATGTGATATGTACGCATTTTTGCTCATTGACCATTATCCTCCATTGTCTTAACCATATTTCTACTTGAAAACTATGATGCTGCAAGTAACGAGATGCTTCATAACGGTTTTCGCGCACGCTTAGAAAATCTGTGTCGTCTGCAAATGTTGACGTTTGCGTGTAGTTGTGTGTTGGCATGTCCGAAGTATAAATTAAGTATAATAGAGGGCCCAGGATGCTGCCCTGTGGGACTCCAGCGCCAATTGGCTGAGGTGAACTTAAAACAATTCCTTCTTTAATAATAAATTGACGACCGACTAAGCAGCTTTCTAACAGCTTGTGTGTGTTTACTGGTAAGTTTATCAAAAGCTTGCGAAACATCGATGAAGAGTGCTGAGCAATATTTTTTTTCTTCAAATGCTTTTCTTATGACATCTATTTTCACTTAAAATCGCTGTTAGTTTTGAAACTAGTAATTTCTCAAACAGCTTTGACATATTTGATAATAAGCTAATAGGCCTATATGACTCAACTTTTGTATGAGCTTTACCTGGCTTAGGTGTCATGGTAACTAAGGAAACCTTCCATTTTTGAGGATAGTAGTCAAGGCGTAAAATAGCATTAAAAAAAATAGCCTTTTCGATTTCTCTTCTCTTTCTCTCTTATCTCAAATCTGTGTCGTCAATCGGTTATTAAAAAATTTAACTGTAGGGTACTTTGCATTTATGTGTAAAGGGATGCATGTTTATATATATTTTTGTGTGAACAAGTATAACTGAATATAATATAAAAATTGGCGGCAGTTTTTTAAATATGCATAAACAAATGTTCATGGAAGCACATAATTGGATTTATATTGTTTTTGTGTTTTTGTTCCACAAACTAAAGCACAATTAAACTCACATCAAAATTTTTATTAAAATGCAACTTTAGAAATAATTTAAGATCATTAAAATATACGTATATATCGCACGGGTTCCTCTTAATGGGGTTAACTCAAAAATTTTCAGTAGAGACAAAAACTCTTTTTTTATATACTCTTATATCACAAAGAGGAATACAATATTTTTTTTTTTTTTTGCAAAATACTAGATTGACCTAAAATTTTCACAGTGGGTAGATATCACTACTGTTTATCATTTTCCAGAAACAGTGAAAATGTGTAAATTTGGAGTGGACTCTCCTTAGAGGAACCAGTGCGATATATATGTACAAATCAGAGTTATTCTTTTCCCGGACTTTTTCATTTTGGAGCGGGATTTATTTTTCAATTTCCCGGGATCCAGCGGGAACTCAGTACAAATCAATGCAAAATATTATTTTTTTTAATTGACTTGAACAAATAATAATTCCTGAGATCTATTAAATAAGTTTATATATGCATTCAACTTTTTTTTTTCTCTGGCAAAAAAGAAAAAGTGCTAAATGGCACCTTGAAATCTTCATGTTCAAAAGTACATTCGGGCAAAACTTCCATTATTTTGTAGGATTTTTGAGGAAGTTCTAGCAAAATGACTTTTTGTGGTCTGTGACATTAGAAGTGTTTAGGAATAAAAACTTAAATAACTGTAACCGCACTGAGGATTATATTAAATACGGAGTAAATTTCTAAAAGCCACCTTTAAAGTTTTAAATTGTGCTCGTAGAAAACTAAACAAGTAGACTACTTACTACGTTTACATAATTTTACCACTTGTACTGAAGCTTTTTTAACGGTCATTTCTAGGGCTTTCTGCACATTGGGATTGAAGTGTACTAAATTATAACAATTTCTAATAACAATGCAAACTAATAAAACTACTTATGAATACAAGATAATTAAAAATTATAACTAATTCTTAACCAATAATTACATTACAACTAATTCTTAACTAAAGTTACTTTCGTAACAATATAATCTCTAGACACATTCAGTTTTCTTAGCACTTCCTTCAAACCCTGTAATCAGCGTTACCGTTGTGCGACTTTAGTTGCAATTTGCAACCTTTTTGACGCTCTGGCACTTTTTGTGCGACTTTTTTAAAATCGTCTAATTTTGCAACTTTTTCCAACTTTTTGCTACTTTTTGCCCCTTTTTTGTAAGTGAAATACTTTTTTTACACTGTTTAATTTCATATATTTTCCTACTTCTGAACTTTATTGTATATGCCTTTTTTGTATCGTGTTCATTGAATTTTCATGCCAATCTAGGGTGATCGGCATTATTATTTAAAGCGTTTTTAGACCAACTTTTTTACCGCTATTGATCTCATATCTTTATTTTAAAATGTTATAAATGACACAGGCTTTTATTAACGAATTTAAGTTGTTTGAAAGTAAATCCAAAGAAAATTCATACAATTACATTTTAAAAATTACAAATGCTAACCATTTTTGGCGTATAGTAGGAAGCTTAAAAATTGCTTTTAATTAACCATTGTACCTTAATTTAGACAAATAAGCAGCGCATGTTTTAATTCTAACGCACAACAATGCGTGTGCTGACAATTTTTTTTTTTCAAAATTAGAATTAATGAAAAATAACTTAACCAACTGGCTAAAAATAGAAATTTGTGAGTCCATGGTATCAACTCTAAATTTTCTAGATACTAAAATAGAAGTTTGGAATCCAAGTAATGAACTTGTGCGAAAATACAAAAAATAGTTAGAAAACATAAAACGTAAAGTTTATACATATATTGAAGTATATACAAACACATTATTTAAAATCAATCAAATGTAAAATTAATACACAAAAGTGTATTAATTAACATTTTTAACGTTTAAATGGTTAATTCCTTTTTGTTTTGTGTTTTTTTTTATTAACCATCGCCTTACCAAAGATTTTTAAGTACATCGTTTACCAATACCCTCCCGGGTGTTACTACATGTCTATAAGCAATGGGAACAAGTTATCGTTATACAACTTTTTTTGGGTTTTTTTTAAGAAGTTTTCGTCAACCAAATTTTTACAGTTTTTTTTAACGAAAACAATTTGTTCTGTAAGTAAAAAGTTCTTTTAAACTGAAGCAAATTTAAGAGAGTTTTTAAAGAAATAAAACCGAAATTGTAATTAAATTAAAGTAATTAAAATGTTAAAAAAAGTGTGAGACTTAAATTTCAAAAAAAGACTTTTTTGTGCGACTTTTTGTTTTAAAAACGACTTTTTGTGCGACTTTTTCAAAATTCTCAACGGTAACCCTGCCTGTAATTCCTTTTGCAAAAAAAATTATTTTCTTCAAATCAAATAAGCGTTTTCTTTATTAATAACTTTTGTCATCATCTCTTACAGAATCTAATCCGAAAAATCTTTTATGCAGACGCTCTGCATATAAAATCATAAAATTTTTTGTAGAAACAACATTTTTTCGTTTTTTAAAACAAATCTGGGTATTTAAGCAAAATAAATATTCTGTACATTTTTACTTTTCTTCTTTCGAAATTTCAGGGCATTAAACATTGCCTTACTTATCGGATATGAATTGACATCTCTTTGGCGTTTGGCAAAAATATCTTAAGTCAGAAACTGTAGTTTTTCGTTATGTTAAATTAAAACCATTTCTTTGGTGTAGTTCATAGACTTTTTTCTTAAGAGCAGATGATAACGATAACAACCAAAAGAGAAAAAAATTTAATTAAAGCCAATTAAAAAGTCAAAAGTCGTATTTTTTGACATAAGACCTTTTTGTCTAAATTGTGCGTGATCCCGGGAAATCCCGTATGAAAAACACAGTATAAATATATATATATGTATATATATATCTTTATGTATGGGGGATTCAATGTCAAGTGACCCAACTTTTGAACCGGATGAAATTTTGCACCAAGGTTAGTCCTGGGCTTGCAAAATGAATTTTTCAAAAACAAAATAGGAAAATAATTTTTTTAAATGTTTTTTTGTTTTTAATTGAAGAAATAGCTTTATAAACGATTTGGAAAAAATGTTGCTAACAACAATAGGTTATTAGTTACATGGAGAAGAAAAAACACCTGCTTGGCCAAAATGTCAAATGTTGACCCCCTCTAAATCAAAAGTTCTTGACAGATCTTGTTAAAAATTGTGTCCAACCTACTATCCAATAGGACTAACCTTGGTTGGGGCGCTTGTCATGAAATCCCCCATATGTTTTTATATTTATAGTGTTGAGATATTAAATAGCGTTTTTAATTCAATCCATTTTTTTTAATTGCCTTAACCAACCTTTTTATTGAAATTCAAAGAGTTTCTATGATCTTTTATATTTTACTAGCATATACCCCCTACTTCGTTAGCGTCTCCTTTTTCTTCGTGGATGCGTGATGCCAAAGTTAATTTTTCTAGGTTTAAACTTGTTTAAATTTTAGCATTTAACCCGCTACTTTAGTAGAACCAAAAAGCTAAAGAAAAATATAAAACTTCCCGTATTTCCTTCTTGGGTACTATATTTTCCCCCCATTAAAGTATCAAACATTTCAGTATTGTAGTGGCAGCCCATAATTTAGTACGAATATGTCAAAAAATGGAGGAAAATATTTTGTAAAAAAGTACCAAAAATAGTTACGATTTTCACCCCTTAAATGTTCGAATTTCGAAAAAGTACCAAATTCGTATGCGTATTTTTTTGATAAGTTTCGAATGTGGTACTAACTTTGTTTCTATGTTTATTTGTTCAAAAGATAGATGGGGTGGCAAAAAAGTACTAAAATTCAGATTTCACCCGTTTACTCCCCAATAGCGCCGAATTTCAAAAAAGTACCAGACACTTGTCCGCTTATTTTTGTAGAGAACAACGGTAAAAATTAGATTTATTTTGCATATCTTTTAGTTTTTGAGATATTAGGTTACCGAATTTTCCAGTTTCTACCTTTTTTACCCCCTAAACATTCGAATTTCGAAAAATCCCGTCTTAGTGGATCGATTTGGGGAGTGACCAATGCAATGATGAATAAGTGAGTCAGTCAGTCACTCACGCAACTCTTTTATATAGATATATAGATTTTTTGCACAAAAATATTTTTGTTACGATTCAAGAAATTTTGTGATAAAATTAGATTAAGTGTCATAGAAAATATAAAAGCACTAAAAATATAAGAAAAAAAAAACAAGTAAGAAGGTATTGTCGGTCAAGCCCGACCATTTGATACCCTACAGCACAGTATGTTAATACAAATTTTCGATAGTGTTTTCTATTTTAGACCCATTGGCAATCATTGACCTACCAGAAAAAACTTTGTAATAAGGTTAAGATATCAACATCTAAATGACGTTTTCACATTTAAAGCGATTTTGGAGAGGCGTTTATATGGGAGCTATGGTCAATTTTGGGCTTACAAAATTTTGCCATAACATAGCAGCTATTATAAAAGGTATCCTCGCCAAATTTGATATCAATATCAAAATGAATTAGGACATAATGGCACGAATGTGCTATTTTTATGAGAGCCATTTTTATGAGTTTAAAAAAAATTGTTAAAACGACTTATGTTGCAATACAATATTTTTGATTCAAATTTAAAATACCAACATCATAAGAGAGTTTATGGGCACACAGACTAATCCGGAAAGAAGTTGGTATGGGGCCATATCAAATTAGGGGCCGCTTCTCAACATTTTCAATAAGAATTGTTGTTATGGCAATTTAGTCGTACGTACCGAATTTCATCAGATTTTCTCCAAATTTGCGACCTGTACTTTGCGCACAAAGTTATATGGAGAGAGTTTTGGTAAAAGCATGTGGTCTTCAAAGGAAATATTTTTATAAACTTTAAGCACTGGATAGAATTCAAAATTTGTTCGATTTCAATTTCACGTGATTTCGATTTTCAGAACATGGCCGATAGTCAAGCTCTTGCTTATTTACTGAAACATCACCTTTTACAAAATTAGGTTTCATACTAAATGTACATATTTTAATAACTTTAATCGACCGCAATGGGCAGGTCTTTTTGATGGCCTCTATAATCAATTCTAAAAGATTCGCTTCGTACGATATCCTGCCTTCAGAAGTATGCCTTTTACAAGGTATAAATTTATTTTTTAAAGACTTTCCAAAATATTCAGTACTCCCTTCTTTAAGAAGGGAGGAAGGAAGGTGTTCAGTTTAATTTTTTTTTATTGACCTTACTGTTCTGTATTTTTGATTAAAAAAAAAAAAAAACAGTCAACGTTAAGAACAAAAAAAGAGAAAATTTAAATTGTGTAAAATAGTTTTGCTTAGAGTTTCGCACTTTTTGTTTCCCCGCGGGATTCCCACGCAATATTTTTTATTTATTTTCTTAATTCTCCAATGAAACAAGTTTTTTAAACTAGGTGGTATGCTTTAAATAACACTGTACTAAAATTTGACACTTTCTTTTTGAGACAAGCCGGGCACCTGGAGTTTTAACATAATTCGGGTAATTCGGGTACGCTGAAACCAATGGTGGTAACCGTTTTTTAGGTCAGCTCCGGTTTTCCGATATAAAATGGAGGAGTTTCACAACATATATTCGCAATTTCTTCCAAGCCTGGGATGCCCCTAGAATTAAATCAAAAGTTGTTAATAGATTTTAATGATTTAGGGCTTGTTTTATTTCCAACTACGTTGTTCATATGTCCGGAACAAATTAGAAGCATAACTATGTTTTCCAATTATTTATGAATTTTTAACAAACAAAAATTTCGAAATGTTGCTAAAATATAATTTTTTGCTTGCAAAAAAAAAAGTAATGTTTCTAAAACGACTGAGCATATTAGAAAAAAGTAGGAACAGAAAGGTCAACCTTAAACTGCATCAAATTTAAATATTATGGTGATATTATAGACTTACTAAAGTTTTTCTCCAAAATTATCTGGAAATCTCGCGAATAATTCGCGGGAAGGCGGGAATTGAAACCCATTTAAACAAACTCTACTTGATATACATACTTATGTATGTATGTAGGTATGTACTTAAAAGAATTTTATTTTAAACAAGCCACATTTGCAAATAAGTGTAAGGCGATTTTTGAATATTACAAATTTTTGATTTTCGTACAAACTTGTAAACTAGGATGTTTCAGTTAAATGTTTCATCGCCAATGTAAACTTGGCCAACCCCTGTGTGTGCATGTCCAAAATTTAAGCGAGGGGTCAAATATGCTTTTCTTAGGTTGGATACTAGATTTTAGCTATTAACTTAAATAAATGAAGCAGTTATGGATTTTTGGCCGGAATTGACCACCGTGTAGTGTTTCCATGATCTGCATTTTCATTATCAGCCCAATTATGAATAAAATTTCCCCGGGAGTTCTCTCCCTTCTCTCATTTTTCCTATGTTAATTCAATTGTAAAAATGGAAGAAGGGAAAAAACTCCCGTGGACCCATTTTCTACAGTGCTTGTAAATATGCATTACCTTCAATTAATTGAAAATAAAAACGTAAAGCATGCATCGATTTTTATGATCCATATCTACTTTAATTCACGTGATATGTAGCTTCACAACAAATAAATAAAATCTTATACTTTTTGCGGTTTTCGATTTTTCAAATGTTTTTGCAAAATTTTTCTTTTTTGCCTTACTTTTTTTTCATAACTTTAAAACTATTGCTCGCATCAAAAACAGTTGTATGCATCATTTAAAGATATTGTAAACCAAAATTTTTGTAAATTTATTCTAACGAAATCGAAAAAGTTGTTTTTGACTTATGACAACATAAGTAGAGCAATGATCTTGAGTAATTGACAATTATACTTCAAAATTATTTTTAAAAAAATTAACCATATTTATTTCAATTATTCAAACCCTTTTTTGCTGTTGACCTGTGTTATGCTTTGAAAAACCTTTTGCATTTTCACGATGTCTTTCCAAAACATGTCTTTTTTCATGTCTAATTGTTTAATATCCATAAACACACGAATTAAAAAACATAAAAACTCACATCAACAAACATGAAAACTCATTACATACATATGTATACGTTTGGTAACCCCTCTTTCTTCTCTAACCCAATTACCAACAAACAAAACAAACGTGTTTGTTAGACATGTCTGAAAAGACATCGTATAACTGCCTCATAGCTCTCATCTAATAAATTTAATTACGTCGAAAAAATTTTATTTTGGGAATACTTGGAAGATTCTTTGAATAATAAAGATAAATTTTGGATTGGGAGTCGGAGTCGCAAGTTTTTGTAGCTACTAAAATAACCGTAACTACGACTCCTTAACTCCATCTCAACAGTCCTGCTGTCATGTACAGCATATATCAAAACTGCGCAAAATTATATTAAATTAAGGAATTATTTCCGATAATCAAAGTTATTTTTGAGAATACAAAATTTATTATCAATAATATTTCTGTATGACGTTAAATTCCAAATTTTTCATATTTGATAAATACACTGAAATTTATTGTTGAGGGAAAGCTAGCTTCTATGCGCATTTCACTGGTTACTTAGGCCAGATCATCAGAAAACCTTTTCCAAAAATTTTAGAAAAGCTAAAAATATTATACAAATAAAACCTTTAAGCGAATAAGAAAAGGAAGATAATGTTATATAAAATTATTAAAATACTTGTTTCAAAATTCAAGTTGTTTAATACCTAGGTAGGAAGGTAGGTAGGTAGAAAGGCTGGTGTGAAGTCTCCTTAACACCTTAACACCTTTACCCAGAGACCAGTAAGGTCCATTGTGACGCCTTAATTAGAGAAAGCTGTATAAAAATAGAAAGTAGGTGAAATAAACAGCGAAAGCACAAGCCAGATTCAAGAGATAGATAGAAAATAAGGTTTCGGACCAAACCCGAGAGAAATCCTACTTAACCAAATTCGCCCTACGTGCGGACAGCACCCAGTCTCCTCTCGCGCAGCCAGGCCATCCCCATTACGAATCCTATCAGATTATCGAGTCCGCAACCCGAGACATCCCCTAATTCGCCCAGGAATCTACTGTCCAGCCACCTCAGCCTGCTGCCCTGTAGCCTGAGACAGTGGCATAAAATGAGCTCAACTGTCTCCAACTCCTCAGGGTCCTCACACAACCTGCACATATCCGACAAGTCGGATCCCATCCTCACCGCCATCCTGCCTATAATACAGTGGGGTCGTAATCATTCCTATCATGGTCCTAACGCAGACCCTACTCCTGCCCAGCAGCGACCCCGAATCGGACTTTCTAATCACCGGCCACAGCGTCCCAGATAGCCGGCAGTCCGTTCGGCTCCCCCAGGCCCGATTGGTCGCGCCTAGAATCCACTCCCTGATTCTTCCAAAATAGAAGCCTATTGGAGGCCTAGCCGCCTCCATACAGTTAGGATCCTCCATCTCTGAGCCCTGTCTTGCCAACTCATCAGCAACATCATTGCCGGCTATGTCGCAGTGACCCGGCACCCAGCACAACCTTAACAAATACTCCCCTAAGACTCCCTCCAGAGACTTCCTACAATCATCAACTAGCTTGGAGGTCACATAACAGCCCCTTACGGCCATAAGAGCCGCCTGGCTGTCCACATATATAGTGACCGCCGAGCCCCTATCAATGTTGTCCCTCATAAGTTCCACGGCCCTCAAGACCCCCAGAATCTCCGCCTGAAAAACACTGCAGTCGTCAAGAAGCCTATATGACTTTCTTATATTCAGATTCTCAATGTAGACCCCCGCACCCGTGCCCCTCATCTTCGAGCCATCAGTAAAAATAGCAAATCCACCAAATAATCTGCTCCTACCTGACCACCTCTCCCTAGAAGGCACTATTACCTCCGGCAGCCGCCCAAAATCCACCCTGGTGCCCACATAATCAGTGAAGCCGGGTAGCCACAGGTAATAGCCACCAGCCTCAATCTCACTCAGGATCCGTAAGTGACCCTGCGTGACATTCCCCGTCAATCATAACTCCCTCAGTCTAAGAATGCTCCTGGCCGCCATTCCCATCACATACTGCTCAATAGGCAGAAGATGTAGAATGACATCCAGGGCAGCTTGAGGACTACTCCTCATGGCACCTGTCATGCCAATTGAAGCACACCTCTGAGCCTTAGAAAGAAGGTTCCTACGACTAGCCAATCTCAATGACTCCCACCAAACACAGCATCCATACGTAAGAATGGGTCTAACCACCGAAGTGTACAGCCATCCCACCACTGACGGCCGGAGTCCCCAGCTCCTACCTATCGATGACCTGCAAGCATAGTAGGCATTGAGACCCCTCTTAAGTCTCTCATTAGTATTTCTTCCCCATGACAGCTTGCTGTCCAGAAAAACTCCCAGATACTTGGCACTATCAGATAGTCTAAGCTCCACTCCCCCTAGTACAGGTAGCCTAAAATCCACCACCTTGTACCTCCTAGTGAAAAGAACCAACTCTGTCTTCTCCGGATTAACTCCCAGTCCCTTATCATTCGCCCATGCCGACAGTTCGCCCAGCGCCCCTTGCATGATGTCGCTAATTGTCGGCAGAAACTTGCCCGACACCAATATCGCGTAGGCCACGACCTTCTGACCCATCCTGTCAAAACGTCCCAGAACGACATTGACGGCTAAGAGACACAATAAGGGAGAGAGAACTCCCCCTTTTGGGGTCCCCCTAGTCACCGATTTCCTTAAACGTTCGTTTCCCCAGTCCGAGGGAATAACTCTGCTGCTAAGCATCATAGTTATCCATTCGACCAAAAACAACGGAACCCGTAGGTCAACCAGTCCCTGCCTAATAGCCTCTATCCTCAAATTTTTAAAGGCGCCCTGCCCTCTATATCCACGAATGCCACCAAGGTGTAATCCTTGGTTCGCAAACCCCGCTCTTCATAACCAACCACATCATGCAACGCACTCCCAACAGATCTACTCTTAAGATAGGCGTGTTGAACGCCGCCGACGATGCCGGCGTCAATCTTCGTCCTCAATTAGTCTTTCCAACGTCTTCAAGAGAAAAGACGATGAGCTGATTGGTCTAAAATCCTTGGGTTTAGAGTGACCGGTTCTACCCGCCTTGGGAATAAAAACTACCCTAACCTCCCTCCATCCTCTAGTAATGTACTCGTTCAGCACACATACCCTAAACAGTTCCACCAACAACAGGAGTGATGATTTCCCGATATTCTGTAGCATCGCCGGAAAGATACCATCTGGTCCCGCCGATTTGTAGGACCCAAAAGTATTTACCGCCCATGTTACCTTATCCAAGTTGATCATATCCCCCACCGTCTCCCTTTCCCCACCGCCTGAGCACGACCCAGAGATGTTAAGTTAAAAAAATATTTTTGTCTATGCTTTTTGCCAATTTTCTAAATTTTTAATTAATATTACTGTAAAAAAAAATTAAATAAATACGGAAAACATGAAAGAAGAACATATTGATACACTGTATTAACCTTTTATTTCCGCAAAAGCATTTCGTGATGAAGAACCAAAAATTTCAATCAGAAGTACCAATGGAAGTAGTCTTACCCAGCGGGAAAAAGAAGGAGTACGGAGGCCTTCTAGAAGGCCTCTGTTCCCCTTCTTTTGTATGTACAAGGATTTCTTGCTCCATTCCATACTCATATCTTTTTTTCACACGTTGTCATTGCGGAGTAGGCCTTCCGCTCTCGCTTTTTTAGCAGGTTCAAAAGAATGGTAACAGGACTTAACTAAGCTTTTGCTTGTGCAAAAAAACAATACAAGAAATGTTACTCCTTCTCTACTCCTACTTATTTTTTATACGAAAGAGCCGAGGCCTTCTATGAGGCATTCTTTAGCAGTTAGATAAGAATATTAGTTGAATCCAAAAATATTTTAAGCAGGCCTGAAGTAAGAAGGTCTTCTGAGTTTTCCCGCTGGGTACAAACTTACATACACATCTACTTGTTACATACACATGTATGTATACAAATACGAGCTTTGGCTTCATAAAAGCATCACAGCAAGCATTTGCTATCGCGTATGCTGAGAACAGGAATAGCCATTTCTTTTTAATTCGTCAGCAATCATATAATAAAGGTTCACCTGAGGAATACTTTACACCTTTAAAAAATTTTGCTTATGAGTCTCTGAGAGGTGATTTAAAAATAAGGATACATAATGAAACTGTAGGAAGCTTGGGATCAAGTGTCTCGAAATCGCCACTTTTGTCGATTATTTTGGTGACATTGTCAACGAAGCGTCCGCACTTTTCTCTGCCTTTGGAAAATAAAAGGTTTTAGTATAAAAAATAAATAAAAATTCGTGATAAGAATGCAACAGTTTATTTAATGAAAGCTCGACTTTTTTCTAATATGAATAAAACATCTTTTCATTAAAAAATCAAAACAAATGCACGTATTTAAATCTTATTATTTGCCTTATCCACTAATATTATAAGTAGATTTTTTTAATTAAGTAAAAAGTTACAAATGTTAAATGTTGCTAGGGGATTCGCAATGAAAACTACATGCTACATGTCTACAGCACAAAGCATGGTAAGGGGTATAATTAGACAGCAGTACTAGTGACAAAGTCAAAAGGGAGTTAGGAAATTTTCACAATCGACATTTCCTTCAGGAAATATACCTATCGTTGGTCTCATGTAGGAAAGCCCTAAAGCCATGATCATACTTAACAACCATTTGACGCCCTACACGTAACCACTATTTTTATTAAACTTTTGTTCAAAAGTGGAGAAAAAGTAATGCCCAGTCACTTCCATTTCCTAAATGCTTGCAGGTATACGGCAAAAATATAAAAAAAAAACATAAATACGTTTGTACGCGTATTTCTATATACATACATTTGTACATACAAACAGTATTAATGTTTTTCCTTGATGTCAGAGATGCATATTTCAAATTTTTTGGATAATTCAACTGAAACAAACATAAAATAAAATGGGAATTGTTTTTACGACCACAAATACATAAATACTTCAAATGACCATTTTCGTACGCAGACATTTACAAACGAAGAGCATAATTTATAATTTTTATTGCGTCAAAATAAAAACAATATGATATTTATAAAATTAATAACGCAAAAAATGCTTTCACAAAGTTCCACCATGCATATTTGGTAACAGAAATGTTAAATTTCTTTTTAAACTGGAGTCATCTAGTTAAAACAAGTAAATAAATAAAATATGTTCATAAGTTATTTCAGTCGACTATTTACAATTTAACGAAATATTTCCAGAACAAAGTCGAATACATATCTTTACATTTGAAATATGATTTTCAATCGTTTATGTTTGAATTTGGCATCTAATATTCAAAATATTTATAGAATTTTCATTACTGAGAATTATTTCCTTGCACTGTTTTTTGCAACAGAGAATTTTACTAAAAAAAAGTTGCTTAAGTTCAAAAAAAAAAAAAATAAAAACAGTTAATTGTGAGTCAAAAACTCTTATAAAAAATTTCCGAAAAAAAGTTTTATGGAATTGTCTATAATGATAAAAACACAATTGGAACTTCGCATAGAATGACGAACTTGTCGGTAATTTGTTACCAGCGTTCTCAACTCGGTGCGTTTCGCACCAATTTTAGTGCTTTTTTAAATTTTATGTGCGAAAAATTCATTAGTTGGTGCGCAGTGCGTTTTTCTTAAACTCCGATGCGTTTTTTAATTTTTGGATGCACCAAAGCAAATTCAACCCAACTTTTTGTTTCAAAGATTCGGGTCAGACTAATTTTGAAATTTTACAAAAAGTAATTTTTGGGAATACAAAATTTTTAACATAAAAGATTTATGCTAAGAACACAACTGGGACGAACGACGAATTTTTGGCCGCGAATATTCGTCGCCAAAAATTAAACATATTTGTGTATATGATAATGCACACAATCGTGGCGTCGGCCGAAACTCGTCATTCGCGGCGACTTTGCAATAGATTTATTTCTATTTCATACGCCGGCGAACGACGACCAAATCAGTACCAGGTGACCATGTTTGACTTGAGTTTTCAAGTATTTAAGTATATAAAGTTACTTTTAATAATTGTTTTTTATTATTTTATCGCATTTAAAATATATATACAAAGTAGATAACTATTAGAATAGTTTTTAATTGTTTTTTTTAATGTTTGTGTTTTTTTAATAAATTTTTTTTATATGGTCACACTATTTCTCTCTCTTTGCACAAACAGCAAACAACTTTCTCAATAAGTAAAGCTGCTAGTTATTCGTCGTTATTGTGTTTCATACGACGAATTTACTTAGCGAATTTTTACTAAAAAATTCGTCGTTCGTCCCAGTTGTGTTCCTAGCATTAGTCGTTAGTTAGTAGTGCTTAATTCCCAATTTTTATTCTTGATAAAAACACTGAAATTTATTGTCGATGGGATAAGCTATTTCTATGCGCACTTCACTGGTTGCTTAGTCCAGATCATCGGAAACTTCATCAAAAGATTTTAGAAAACTAAAGATATTAAACAAAATAAAACTGTTAACCGAATAAGAATTATAAGCCACAGTCTTACTTGTAACCATATCAAAGCTTGAAGAAAAACAACAACAATAAACAGTGAGTCTATTTTTTCTTACATCCCACACTACAATTGGTTGGAATTCTTCCAACAATAATTGTAGTTGTAAGTAGGTTAAGAAAAAATTAAATGCACATGGGAATAGCTTATGCCTTCAACAACAAATTTCAGTGTTTTTATCAAGAATAAAAATTGGGAATTAAGCACGACTAACAAAAAGTTTTACAAAAAATTAATTTTTTAATTGTAAAAAATGTTTTATCCTATTGCAAAAAAGAATCCGATGCTAAAATATTTTTACACAGAAAGAAAAACACTCGGAATAAATCAAATTTTTTATGATTACTTTAAGTACGAGTAGTACTTAAAAATGCGAATAACAATTAAACGTACTCAAAACAATCCTAAATGGGATTACTTTCGAAAATCAATCCCGGAGTTTCTTGAAATAAGTATTAAATTGTTAAATCAAGTAAAAAAAAGATTAAACTTTTTGTTGTGTTTAACCCTCAGCCTACGCATGTTTTAATTTTCTATACACATTGAAAAAGGTCTGGCGAGACTCATGTGCACTACTAAGGGTTAAAAAGTAAATTTGAACTCTTGATTCTCATTTAGTTTATATTTTTAGTTAAATATGTTTTTAAAATAAAAACCATATCGGGCATGATATTGGTGTTTTATCATTCTGTAAGGTGTAACACGGGTAAGTAAATCAATCATTATAGCTTTTTCTTTCTAATTTCTAATTTCTTGATAAAATCAACTTTATAATACTTGAATTAATCGCTTTTTGAGATTGATTCAATCTTATGACCTAACCATAATATGCATAACCTTGCTTAACCTACTGTCAAAAATTAACAAAAAGTCCCTCAAATGTATTTAAAAAAAACAAAAACAAAATAAAAAAACATTTGATTCCGTACGGAATGTGCGATTAGATTCGCACCTTGCTTAAGCAAATGAAAGTTTCATTAAACTTAGCAAAAAGTTTCCTTAAGTTCAATATGGTTAGCGTCATATAATTAACATGTATTCGCACATTTGCTTAAGCCAACCTAAACACATTATGGTTGGGCCTTTAGTTTTAAATAAATCAATCTAAAATAAAAGAACTTTTTTTTCCTTTTGAGCTCGAGGTCCTGGTTTTATTGTTAATTATTCTAATTTTACAATTTTTAATTTGCCTATATTTCGTTTTTCATTGAAAAACATCTTCTGGGCTCTAATATAGAAAAAATTATTAACGCACAAAAATCAGAAAATTAATTCTTATTATGTTGTGTCAACATCGTCTAATTTTTTCTATATTAGAGCCCAGAAGATGTTTTTCAATGAAAAACGAAATATTGGCAAATTAAAAATTGTAAAATTAGAATAATTAACAATAAAACCAGGACCTCGAGCTCAAAAGGAAAAAAAAGTTCTTTTATTTATACATTTTAAAGGTCGAATTAAACACAATATAATATTTAAATCAATCTAATTTTCGGATTATTTTAAGTACGAATTCGGATTAAAACAATTTTATAATTCTTAATCAAGCGTATTTTGAGATTGATTCAATCTTAGTTTAACTTAACTCAATCTCATTTTCGGACTATTTCTAGTTCGAAACGGGATTGAATATGGATAATTTAAATATTTTGCGATTGAAAATCCGTACTTGAATCAATCTTTCTATACTTGATCCAAGAAAATCCGTACTCACCGTACTATTAATACCGCTTCGGATTGATTTGAGTACGGATGGATTGATTTTTCTTTTGAGCTTAGTGTTGAAAAAGAATGGCGAATGATTAACCTCATGCAATGGAACAATATTGATTCAACATTGGTATTTGTTTTAAAGACGCAGTTAACATTAACCCTTTTCTTGTACTAGCAAATATCGCGTTTAAAATTATGTCACTCCGTACGGAAATGCAGTTCAATGAATTTGTTTAAATCAAAGATACGCAATCGAATGTCTTAAAATGTTATTTATGCATTTCCTTAAATTAAAAATGGGTGAAAATGGAAATATTCTTGTTGTGAAACTTACCAACTTCATGATAGTGCCAGTTGCCACATTAATAGTAATGATGTTTATAAAACCTCAGAATTTGAAATGAAATCTGTTTTATGGCCAGATGATAACAATAATGTATTAGCTTGATTAATTTGGAATAATTATTATACATTTTTGATCTCCTTTTAATAAGTTTTAAACAGAATTTATGAATTAATTTGAAAAATTTTATCATCTTGTACAAAATAAGGCAAACATACATACATACTATAGGCCTTATTCATATTTAAATATAGAACGAATTTTCTATCAAAACTTTTTCATTTCGAATTTTCTATAAAAATTTGTTCAATAAATCTTTTATAAAACTAAAATATTTTTTATGAATAAGAGGGTATGTAATTACAAATGTATTAAGTTTTTTACTTTTTTTTAAGCTATTATGTAAAATGCTATTTTATTGTTATATTTTTAATATGATAATATAAAACTTCTGATAAAAAATTAATTTGAAAAATTTTTTTAAAAAAAATGATAAATAGAAGGGTACTCCTTCGGCAAACCGATTAATAACTTCCCGATTAACTAATCGGTTTATTTAAAAGTGGCTTTTTTTGATTTACGATTACACCGGTTAATTTCAGTCGAGAAACCGATGTAACAAAAATTTTAATTTTTTGTAGTATTAAACCATTTTTTTTTTTTTGTTTTTAATTATGGGTGGGTTCCAAAATGTAAATTGAAAAGCCACTCTCTTTTTTAAATGTATTCTACAATGTAAACTGCACGAAAGTTCACCAAAAAAGTAACCAAAGTGCTCTAAAAAAGTTGTGTTTAGAAATATTTTTTCATACAACATGTTTCCTTCTAGAAATACATTCTTAAAATACAGTACAAAAACAGAAATTAAAGAATTCGGAAATGAACTTTTTTGCAGAATGTTCGGTGCTGAGCTTTGCCAGGATGAGTTAAATGATGACCTACAACAGAAGAAACTCTCGATAGTAACACAACAACAGAAATTTAAAATGTAAAAAAAAATAAGACAGGACTCTAATGGCATAATGGAATATTTTTTGTGCTTAGAGAAATCCAGGAAAAGGACTGAGAAATTAGATAGTCTGTATTATGGGTTGCTTTCGATTTCTCTAACATTTTCGATATATGAACGAATTTTTTCCAAGTCAAGTTTTATCAAAACTAAAGAAAAGAATCGCTTAAATCCTTAACATATAAATCAAATAATTTTTCTAAAAGTTCATTTTATAGGATCTTCTTAAACTATTGAAATTATTAATAAAATGATCTCACAGTTTATTTTTTAATAAATACATAATATCGAGCCCTAACCGCGATAATAACGTAAGCGCCAAAAATCAAATTTTATAGGAGCGAGTTTTTTATTTTATTTCATATAAATTGTGTATGAAATTTGTCGCTTACGATAGAATTGTTCTTGCTATAAAATCGTAACGGCACCTTATGTGACCATGACATTTTAGGAGATGATGGAAGTGTTGCCAATAAAGTCGTTTATTAAAAAAAAAGGAAAATTGAAAATGATGTCGCTTACGTCATTTTCGCGGTTAGTGCTCGATATGTATTAATTAAAAAATACGTACGTTTACATAGTTATGAATTATTTTTTGTTTGCTCGTTTAAGTTCAAGAATTGTTATGTTATTGTTTTTTTTTTTTACTAATAAACTCCAAATAATAATTAATTTTAAAAAGTACTTAACTTATAAAAAAAAACTTTATTAACCGGTTAATTAATCAATAAGAAAATTAACCCATTATTAACCGTCTAAACCAAAAACTCGATTAATTAATCAAACGATTAACCGATTTTAAGCAAAAGCCCGATTAAATGAATACCCTAATAAATACTGAATTATCATTAATTTTAAATCCTTACTATTAATAGTTTATCTCTTTTTAAAATGTTTTGTATAGAATTTTTGGTCTGATACGTTTGGTGGAGTGTGGACTGTCTATAGGCCGATTGCGTTTCTGGGTTTCTGGAGTGTATATGATGGCTTCGGGATTTAGCTCTAAAATATCAACCAAGTATCCAAACAACTTGGATATATTTTAATGGCTGGAAAGAGAACTAGAAAAAGGCACAAATATTTAAACGAAAGAAAAGCACTTCTAACCATATAAAAATAATTTCCTGTTTTTTCCAAAAACATTATAAATTTCCATTTATTTATTTGTTGAAAACAATTTAATTAATTAATTTATAGAATTAACTCACAAAAAACAATTTATCTACTATAAGGCGATTAAAAATAAAGCCGTCCAATATGTCTTTCAAACAACGATTCGACTTAGCACAAATTTTAAGTTACAACAATAAAAAATTAACCAAAAATACATAAAAAGTGAAGAAAATTTCAAAATATAATACATGATGACAGTGGCGCCTCAAGTTGTCAACTCCCTTCACACACAATTGACACATGAGATGGAAAATCCGCTGGCTTCTGTTCAGACGTGAACAGTTGTTTATATATTTTGTTAAGTTTTTTTTTTTTTTTTTAAACCCTGAACTGTAAAAGACTGTTTCATTAGGGTGACCGTTATTTTTTTTTTCGTATTTTCACTTGGGAAACCCCTTAGATTGATTCCAAATTAGAAAAAAACAATATATATAAAATTTTAGATCGTTTGCATAGTTATTAGGCGTGCCTTGAGTCCACAAAGTTTGCTAAAAATGCTATTTTTCTCACTATGGGTGGCTTTAAGTGTTCATAACTTCAGTAATATTTATTTTAGAGAAAACCCTTATTCACAAATATTCTAGGGCTATATCTTATGAACAATGTTGCTCTGTATTAGTTTTCTTTAACATTAATATTTAATCCAGAAAAAACCAAATTAAAAAATAACACCGAAATTTTCACATATCTTCGCATTCTTTGCCTGGTGATTACACTACGTGACAAAATTTCAAAAAAGTCGTGACCAAATGAATCTAACAGCTAATTTTTATCTAAAATTTTCCCCTGAATCTAAATATGAAGTCAGAATTGTCAAAAGTGGAACAGTTTTTGAGATATTCCAAAATAACCGTTATTTGTGTTTTTAAAAAAGATGATGTGACTGAAATGCAAATATCTTTAAAAATTTTGAACGGACTATGTATTTCTTTCTTTTTATTGAGAGGTTATAAAATTACTAAAATAAGAATGGGTTGCTAGAGAAGCTTGGTCAAGAAATGACAGAGTTATAGGGGACAAAATTCAAGCTTCATTGAAAATTTTATGATTCTGTTCAATTTTGCTCTTTTCAAGTTTTTCTTTTTAATCTAATGATTTAAAAATCCTAATGTTTTATTGCATGCGAGATTAGATTATTTTAGACATATGTAGATTGGTACAAAAATGACAAAGGTACAGAAGATTTAGTAAATTTACCCACATAGAAATTCAATAGCTTTAAGCTATTTTTAATATTTATTTTACTAAAAATTTAGTTTTGTATATGCATTTGTTGTGTTTTTCTTTGGTTTGATACAAATCTTAAAGTGGGTTAATTCAATTAATCTTCTGTAACCTTGTAATTTTTTTACCGATCTGGATCCTATTGGACACAAATGTTCGAATTGAATAGGCTAATGTCGTAAGTGATAAAACTTAAAAAAATTTAATTTTTGGTTAAAAAAACAATAACTTGAAAAGAGCAAAATTGAACAAAATCATAAAATTTTAATGAAGTTTGAAGTTTTGTCCACTAGTTAGTAGTTAGTTAGTAAATTGTTCTTTATTTTGAATTCATTTTAAGTAAAAAAAATTGAACATACGACTATGACATGACGTCGTCTGTCGGAAAAGGTTGTTATATATATTACAAATATTGTTTTATATTACATAAAAATTAATAATTAAATTCAGTTATTAATATCTTCCTGTAGCCTATCGCATTTATAATATAGCGGGATAAATATTTAAAATTGTCCTTACCATTAAGAATCAACTTATTTTTTGTTACGATAGTTTTTTTTTAAGTTTTGGAATCTTATTTGTCCTTATATAGGGCATTTGGCTATAAAATGCAGAATGTTTTCGGTTTCGTTTAAATTACATAAGGAGCTATACGGGGTCTGTTTTGCTGAAACCTTGTACTATTCAACTCAATTAATCACATCTAGCTTTGAATATATAACCTAATTCTGTCATATTTGTGATTTCCAAATAGGATTGCGGCTCTATGTACTTTTGTCCACTATAACTCTGCCATTTAATGACTCATCTTCACAAACGACTCATGGTTATTTAAGAAATTTTATAACCTCTCAATAAAAAGAAAGAAATACATAGTCCGTTTAAAATTTTTGAAGATATTGCATTTCAGTCACATCATCTTTTTTAAAAACACTAATAACGGTTATTTTGGAATATCTCAAAAACTGTTCCACTTTTGACAATTCTGTCTTCATATTCGGATTTAGGGGAAAGTTTTACATAAAGGTTAGTTGCCAGATTCATTTGGTCACGACTTTGTTGAAAATTTGTCACGTAGTGTAATCACCAGGCAAAGAATGCGAAGATATGTGAAAATTTCGGTGTTATTTTTTAATTTGGTTTTTTCTGGATTAAATATTAATGTTAAAGAAAACTAATACAGAGCAACATTGTTCATAAGATATAGCCCTAGAATATTTGTGAATAAGGTTTTTCTCTAAAATAAATATTACTGAAGTTATGAACACTTAAAGCCACCCATAGTGAGAAAAATAGCATTTTTAGCAAACTTTGTGAGCTCAAGGCACGCCTAATAACTATACAAACGATCTAAAATTTTATATATATTGTTTTTTTCTAATTTGGAATCAACCAAAGGGGTTTCCCAAGTGAAAAAACGAAAAAAAAAATTGTCCATATAACTTGCGGTCACACTACTTACTGTTTCATTGTTATATTTTTATTAAAAATTATTGTAGTTTTTAGGCGAAATTAATTCAATAAATATTTTAAATAGAAACGAACTTCTAAACTTGGTGCTGTTTTTCTCCATTTTGGTGCGTTTTGAAATTTCATAGTTGACAACGCTGCAGTTTGTACCTAAAAATCGAAAAAAAATTCCATCCAATTATAAAAAGAAATTAATTTAATATATAAAAATGTGTATTTTTGCGTTAAATAAAAGTTATAATAACATAAAAACTGAATCAAAATTTTGATTTCATAAAAAACTGTACAAAAGATCAAAAATGATACGGAAGCACCCTTAAGGAATGGTGATAGGGGGCAGATATGTTAGAAACAAATGTTGGGGATGGAAAACAAGAAAAAAAAAATTTACCCGTCTAGTGACATCCTCGGCGCTGCAGGAGCCAAATGTAAGTATTTCATTTGGCCACGAAATTTGTACGGGAGACTCCCTAAGGAGTGGACACAAGGAGCAAGTATGTTTTTTGAAAATGTTCAGGACAAAAATCAAATGGAGGTCGGTCATTAATGTAACCCCCCTAGAGGGAACTTTTTCTTCAATATACTTCTAGTCCATATAAACCGCCTCCCCTAAATCACTTTTAGACAAAATAAATTCTATCCGACAGATTAATGGTTTTTGTCATTTTTTTCTTATGGTAACTTAACAAGTGAACTTTAAGAATTCAATGACAGTTTTATGTTACTCTCATTATTTACCTGTCACATTTTTTTCTTAAAAATCACAAGTTAACACAAAAAACAAAACTATTTACCATAAAAAACAAAAATAAAGCCCAAAAAAGATGACTTCTGTATCCATGTTCTGTGACTTTGTTAAAAGATGTTAAACAAAATAGTTCATCTTTCTCGAAGAGTGAGAAAAAATGTGTTTGTAGCTCATGTCGAAAACTATGTCATCGTCCAGACTAGCACTTTTCGCTGCAGCAATTCTTGAGTTTATTGTTGTACTCTGCAATTCTGTTTTGTTTTGTAATTCTCAAACTTTTTAACTTTAAGTTGGCTATAGGTGTATTTGTATTTATATACAAAATATAAAAACTATAATTTCATAATCTGAACGCTACTTACGAATTATTGAAAATTTAAAGTCTGGACGATGACCAATCTTTACACTAATGCAATTGTAAAGAAGAATTTTTAAAAGTTGCATTAGTGTCCTGATTATGAAATCATAGCAAGAGGTTATTTTGTAAATCCTTTCTTTGAGAAAATTTTCATAGGAATATAATTTTTTAAGTTTTTGGTATGTATTGTGAAGGGCGTAAATCTTGCTTCATTTCTCAACGCAACATTATTTTTTTAATTCAGAAGTTAAATGAGAACCAAAAGCAAAATATTTAGCAAGGTACATTAACACAAGGTAGACTCATTTGAGAGTGTAGACATGCTGCTCTATTAAAATACCCGACTTGCCAAAATTGTATTCATCTAAAACAAAACAAAATTGACGCAGACATCTACAAATTTTGGTCATACACACGAATTTGACAATTGGGGCATATGTCTGTCCGCTAACGAGTCTACCTTGTGTAAATGTACCTTGGTATTTAGGAGTTGTTCTTGATCCAAAACAGAAATTTCAAGGGCATATACTGTATATAATAAATAAGTAAATATTTTTATCCTAGTGCTCTATATTTTCTTAACATGAATCCTGCCCTGAATATTGAAAATAAAAACTTTTAAAATTAATCTTTCAAGCCATAATATTTTATGCCGAGCATATGTATACTAAAAAAGCCATTTGTTATAATCAAAGGCTTCAAATTTCACAAAACAAAAGTCGAAACCCTAACATATACTTTTCTAAAAGTTTAAGCTGCGCTGAATCGCATCAGGTTTTCACGATATCTCCGCTTAAATTTAAATATGTACTGTTTTCGCCATATTCGAGACGTAAAACTGCACGAATTACATTTAAAAAAAATGCTTAACCTTTGTAATATCTTGTTTCTTCTGAGATATCTTAGCCTGAAGTTTGAAATATTCCGATTTTTCGCTATGCTCATGTTTTTCGCCTCACGTTTTGTTATTTTTTTTAATATAAATTTGACATAATTTTTGTATTTTTTAAGTCTTTTTAATGGATTAAACATTTGTTGGTCTGTGTTATTTAAACGTATATCGCTCATTAACTATAATAGGGACATAACTCAAAAAAATCCATATCGAGATTAATGCGTTTTTAAAGTTTTTAATTTGCTCTTACCACTTAAAAATAATATGAAACATTCTCTTCAAACAGGGAAAGTATAAAAGACATAAAGACGCAATTTATACACAATATAAATAAAAAAAGCGCACAATTCGCATCACTAACTCCAAGATATTATTTTTTTAGCTTTGTCTTTATTGAAGTAAATGGGAGATATACAGTTTTCCTTGCGCTACTCAACGGTCAGGTTAATTGATCTAGTAATGTATACCTAGAATAAATATTCTAAGGTCCGAGTCACTTAGAATCCCCGTCGATTTTTTCAACTTTTTTCTTTTCTTTTTCTTATGAGTTTTGTCCCATCTCGCACGTCTCCGTTAACGCAAAATGCTAAAGTTGGGCAAATTTCCACTGTTAACGTACGTTGAGTAACCATCTCGCTTACGTAAGGCATGCATTTTATATGATGAGTTTTCACTGTGAAGCAACACATTTCTGACATAAAATCGCTTTATTCAACGCATATAAAAACTGGTGAGTGTAGCTATCAGCTTTAGACACTGAATGTTTTGTTCCAGTTATTAATTAGTATTCTCCCTTACAAAACTGCTTCGTAGTGAGGGAATGCTGTGGCACTTGAAATTTAATTTTTTTTATAAAACTTGTTAAGATTCGTTCACTTTCGTTACTGCATCTCTGTACGTCTTTTTGCGTAGCGCATAATTCTGCGCTTATTTTTTAAATGTGCCAATAGTGTTTCGCAAAATTATAAAATTTTTGATTGGAATATGAGTCGAACCATATTGAACTTAAGAAAACTTTTTGTTAAACTTTATGAAACTGTCATTTGCTAAAAGCAAACTTTCCGTACACAATCAAATAGTTCTTTATTTTGTTTTTGTTTTTTAAATGCATTTAAGAGGCTTTTTGTTAATATATGACAGTAGCCTAAGCAAGTAAACATATAATAAATAGTTGGGCGTTTAGATTTAAAAAACTTTTATATTGATGAATAGAGCTCGACCGAACGTTCCGGTTCGGTGTCGGAGTTACACAAAATGCTACGTTCGGTAAAATTTTTGTCGAACATCGAACTTGTTATAAAAACTTTGTGCATGTCGTAAGTGATTACAGGTTTGCCATATCGCACATTTTTATCTGAATTGGAAATAAAACATATTGGCTGAGTTGCAAAACATCATTGCACTTTGTATCATTAATTTTAACGATGCTCAGTTCATTTTTCTTCATGCATATTCTCGCCTCTCTGAACAAACTCAAGCGGGTTTCTTTACTTTTTTAAGCTGCATATAATGAAATTAAAAGTGCATATAAAAACTTGCCCTAGCTATTCAGTAATATTCGACATTTGTGCAACGAAATCTATTATTATATTATGCAAAGTGTCTACAAGTTATATTGAAATGCTGAACCAATGCATCAAGCATTTAACTCGGGTGTGCATGTGTGTGACACCGACACATTTGTGCAACATGTGTACAATAACAATTTAATATGTGTTGGACAACACGAACATTCAAATAGTACATTAACAAGAACAACAAGATTAAGTCTAAAACAGCAATAATTGTGGCATCCAATACATACGACTTTTGTGACATTTATCTCCATACGCATTAAATGCGTGTAATCTCAGCACCACAACATGGCAACTTAAACAACTAACGGTAATTACCAATACATTGCAACAATGTGTAATATTTCTATTACATCTGCATATGCACATACATGTGGTCGTTCAAACAAGAGTTTCTAAACGGGGGAAAACTGCAGGAACTCCCAGGAAGATGCTTTTTTAAAATTCCCGGGACCTATATCCACACTTAAATTTATTTTTTGTTTGTTCCATTTAAGATGATTAATTTGACAGTAAAGGATAGCTGATTAACAAATTAAAAACAAGTGTGATAGTTAAAATAAATGTGTAATGCAAATGACAAGTATTACAAAAATAAAACATTGACATCCCATACAACTTCATCGTTTTTTTTAATTTTTTAAACAATAATACTTTTTATATGATCAGGTCTGCATTTTAGCAAAAGCAAATAAAATAATTATTTCATGTGTGAAAGTGTGAATATGTACATAAGGGTGGGTCAATTTTTTTGCCCACCAAGCGTATAGCAAAATCGTAATCTACGTTAAATTCTAAGAACTTTTCCTAAAGAAACCATGGTTCTAAAATCAAAATCGAGCTTCCGGTTTTTGACTTGAAAATTTGGTGCTCAGGAAATCTGAAGAAATTCTACTTTTTTTGGAAATATTTATTGGAATTGGTGAACAGTTGACCTGTATCGCTGAAAGAGGGGCTCATTTTTAGAAAATTCTGTACATAAATAATTGGTTTAGAGGTTTTTGTCAAAATAATAAGCTGGTAAAAAACATAAAACTGTTAAAATTTTGCTACCCAAAAATTAAATAAAATAATTTAACCAAATTTTTATTCATAATTGATTAAAAAAATAACTAATTAAAAACTTAGGACCCTATTACGGTTCACAACTCAACTCAGTTGAGTTGTAATTTCTTAATTTTTGTATAATGGCTAACAATTTTGCTTTATTGCGGTGAACAAAAACATAACAAAAATAACAATTGATCACAACCAGTTGTCTTAATTACAACTCAACTGAGTGAAAATTTCTTAAAAAAAAATTTAAGCAAAAACTGAAAACGAAAAAATTAAAAAAAAAATTTTTTTTTATTATTATTCTATTTTTTTTAAAACGCACTTTTTAATTTCGAAAATTCAGTAACTCAAAAAAAAGGAACCGAATAAAATATCCATTCGTGGTATTCTGTTTCGGCTTTCCATATTAATTGCCAAAATATCAAAATATCATCGCGATTACATTATATGGCACGCGGCAAACATTGGTAAGCAATTGTGCAAACCGGTCAGTTCCCTGAAGATGTTCTGGTATTTATAGATCAGTAAACGGTGGATCATCCAATTCAATGTATCTCAGCATATGCTCGTAGGGGATGCTTGTAGTAAATGGCGGCTCAGACAAAATACTATTGTCATCTAAGTTAATCATTAGGGTGGAGCGAAAATGTAGCGTTTTGAATTTTTTTCAAAATTTGATAAAACTTGGGTGGTCAAAAGTTGTTATTCCGTATATTGATTGTGCCCTTAGAATTTGCAATAAATCGAATCATATCTTCAGTTGCCACGGCGACCTTAAAAATTGTAAAAAAAATTAAAATTACGCAAATATCAATGCTTATGCAATTTGTGTTTCGTTCAAAATATGATTGAACTTGAGCCAAAAATTAAATATTTATGCTATCAGTAACGCCCTGAAAAAATTTCATAATTTCAAACAGATTTCTTGAGGTACCACAATATTACTGAATTTCGAAGATTTACCACCAAAATCACACATATTTTCCAGTTTTTCGTTTTCTTAATTATATAATTATATTTCTTTTATTATATAATTTTATTTCTTTTATACAACTTTAACGCGTACAAAAGATAGTAACTGTCCGTTATTTGGAGTTGGAGTACCATTCAATGAAAATGTTTTACCCACATTTGGTGATATATTGAGGCTTGAAATTGGAAGGTCAGTTAAAGGAGCCTACGTTTTCAGAAGTAGTCAAAATTATCGTCCCTTCTCTTGAAACTCTTTGGAAGAAAGCGTCCATACCTATAATATCTACTGAACGCATTATTGAAAGAATCCGTGACTACCACTGTAAATTCAGAAATCTTATGAAACCTTTAAAACAACGATTCAATATTCCCAGTTTTATAAAGAAAACCGAAGAATTTAAATATAAATCGAACGTTTTGTTCGACATTGCTTCATACAAATGTAAATATTGCGAAAAGTGCATTTGCGAAAAGAACAAAAAAGTTTCTGTGACGGAAAGATTGTTTCTGCTAGACCAAAGAACTGCAAGAAAAATGATGATAGGAAATATTGATAACAAAACGACAAACAGCTCCAAGAACGGGAAAAAAGAAAACTCCACTGTCGTTGAATATATCTATGTTTAGTTTAGTAGTTCTAAATAAAAATTATAAGAGTTAGGCTAGAGCTTACCTTCCGTAAAAGAAATATAAACTTCCTTATTTTTCCCAAATTTGGATCCCTTTGTGACACCTTAAAAGACGCCGACACTGTCCTAATTTTTTGCTGTGGTCCTTTTCATAGCTTTGAGTACTTATTTTTGGCTCAACACAGAAAAAATTATTCCTAAAATATTTTCAAACAAACGCTGGTTTCAAAAATTTTTTAATTTCTACAAATTTTTTTAACTGTTTCAATTAATATTTTTGCTTGATTTTTTATTGTATCTACAAAAATGTTGACAACTGTTAAAACATAAAATATACGCTTTATTGGTTTCAAGTTTTCATAATTTTGTATGAAATATTTAACGCTCTTTAATGTAGTCGTTTTTTTGCAATTTTTTATTTGATCGTAAGCCACACTACTTTATGAGAAATATAAGAATAACAACAAAAAACACATACAGTCTATTTTTGGACGCTTTCAAAAGGTAGAACAATAAGAAAGATGATAAAATAGCGTGGCTTGGTTTGTAGTAAAAAAAGAACAAAAACAATATTAGGTAAAAAAACGTTTCACTCTTTTTAAACAACAACAACATTAGAAGAAACAGAATAAATTTTTGGTTGGTTTCAAAGTTGATAAAAAAAAAAGGAAAAACAAAATCCCGTATTCAATTTTTTAAAAATGTTCAGTTAAATACCTACATCAAATGCAAAAATTAAATGATGACGAAAAACATGTCGAGTCGGTCTGCTGCTAAGGAAAGGATACAGCAACAGTGAGTGAAGAAGAAAAACATTGTGTATAAACAAGACTTTGTTCAAAAATTATTCCAACAAAAAAATGTGTCTCAAAGCCAGCCGCGCCGCTCTGCTCTGCTCTGCCATCATCTACTTCTACAGTGCTTGCTTGTGTGCGCGTCATTGCTTGTGCAAAAACTTTTTTGTTTGATTCAGCAAAATTATTTGTTTGAAATTTATGTGATTTTCAGTAAACTATTTGTTTGACTCAGCTAAATTATTTGTTTGAAAAAATCAGGGTTTTTTTTCAATAAACGAAATGCAAAATAAATGGTTTGAATATGCAAATTTGTTTGTAGGTCCTGTTTTAAACAAAAAACGTTTTGATCCGGCAAATTTTTTGTTTGAATTGAAAAAATAATTTTTTCTGTGAAGTTAAACTATATGTGATATCGACAAGTAATTAAAACAAATAATACAATATATCAATTAACCTAATTTTATGAAACAATCAAGGTCGTTGTGGCAACTTTAAAAATCGGCAAAATTTAAAAAAAAAATTATCACAATCTATGGTATACAGTAGCAACTTTTGCGCTCCCCAGCTCATTGATATCAAAAAAAAATTTTGTTTATGCATCTCTCACGCACGGCTTTTCTGTCATCAAAAAACATTGTCAATAATACATTTTCCGGTAAGCAAAGTATGCATAATTTGAAAACAAAAATTTAAGTTTTAAAAAGCTTGTAATTCTCTCGTTGTATCACACAATTTACAGTTTCCAAAATAGAGAGAAACGCGTTAAAATGCTCACGTTTATTTCATTTTGGAAATATGTGTGGCAGTTTTAGTTAAAAGGGACCTATGGGCAAAAAATGAGTTTTAGAGAAAAACGATTTCGAAGTTGAGACGTTTATTTTGAAATTCCTGAACTTTTATATCTCGAAACCCGTTATAAGGGGTTTTTGGGGGTCGCTGAGTACGAATCTGGTATTGGATTTTGAAAATTCAAAATGGTGGATCCAATATGGTTGAATATTTTTTGTAATGTAATTGATTTGTTTAAAACAAGTGGATTTCGATACGCCTGAATGTTTTTATGGCTTGAAACTCGTTACCTGGGGACAAATTGCTGCATTCGATATCGATCATAAATCCCATTTAAATTGTATTGTAATTTCGATCGACATCGAATGCCGTAATTTGCCCTCTGGTTGTTTTTGGGGTCGAAGATTACGAACCTGGTATTAGATTTTTGAAATTCAAAATGGCGGATTCAATGTGGTGGATTTTTTTTGTGTAAGTTTAAAGATACAACTTAACACTTTTATGGCTAGCAACTTTAAATTCGGGGGTTTTTGAGGTTGAAGATTACGAATCGTGTATTAGATTTTGAAAATTCAAAATGGCAAATCCAATATGGCGGACAATATTTTGTAACATTAGTGGAATCGCATGAAACTCGTCACTTAAGGATTTCGGGGCCGCTAACTACGAATATTAGATTTGGAAAATTTAAAATGGCGGATCCAATATGGCGGACTATTTTTTGTAATATTATTTGATTTGTTTTAAAGTCGTCACTCAGGGTTTTTCGGGGTAGCTGGTTATGAATCTAAAGTTAGACTTTCCAAATTCAAAATGTCGGAGTTTAAGGCTCTGCCAGATTTGAGATCAGCGACCCTAAAAAAACCATCCCCGTCAGCCATATTGGATTCGCCATTATGAATTTTCCAAATCTAAGAACAGGTTCGTAATCTACAATCCAAAAAAACCCCCGGATAACTAGTTTCAAGCCATAAAAGCGATCAGATGTATCAAAATTAGGGAATTTCCATTATTTTATTTCCCGTTTTCCCGGGATTTTTCTTGCGGGATCCCGGGAAATAAAAAATTCCTCATAATTTCAGAAAATAGCTATTTATACTTTGAAATTTAGTTTTCTATTCTCTAAAAATTAGCATCTGTGGATTAGATCAATTACAAGAAGTGAGTACATGTACATATTGAAATCAATGTCTCCTGATGCAATAAATCTACTAAAAGCAGAATGGGCAGTGCAACAGTTGATAATTATTACATTTAGTGAAGTGAAGAGTTAATAAAGTACATTAATTCAAAATAAGATGCAGGCAGTAAAGTTTCATTGTCCATGAACAAGTCTTAAAAATAGGAGATACTTATATACATATCGCTCTTTTATTGCAACATAGTCATATCTACAAAAACAAACGATCTTGGCAAAATGCGATTAAAGTTTTCAAAATGTACCGATTTAAAGATATATTTTGTTATAACTTCGGTTCAGTTTAAGATATAATACGAGAGTGTATGAAGGAAAACTTTGCTAAAGTTACTTCAAATTTTGAGATATGACTACGATGCAATGAAGGAGCGATATGTTTATTAGGTGATAAACACAAATTTTCAATTTCAATTTGTGTTGGTTTATATACCCGTGAAGTGCGGGGAAACCGAAATAAAATAACATTTTGGAAACTCGTGTAAGATACTACAACATACAACTTGAAAAAGACATTGTCCTAAAGATTACAAATGGACCTATTGAAATGAAAAGGTTTGGAAGCAGCAGCCCGGTTGATGCTATTTTTATTGATATAGACGTTGTTTATTAAAAAGAAAAAATTGCTTCTGATTGTGAATCCGAAGCATGCTACAACGGTGCACTTTTAACTATTTGTCCAACCTCGGTAAAAAAATGAACGAAATTTTTGGAAACATGATAATTAGTTAATAAAATCAGGAATATACTTTTTGACGACTTACAAAGCGCTTTGAGTGTGTCAGAAAGTTATTTCCTAAGCCGTTAAAAAATGTTATATATTTCTTTAAAGTATTTTATCTATTTTATTAATTAACTTTTTGATTTCATATCTTGAGTACCTCAATTTTTATTTCGTTTTTATTATTGTTTTATGAATTATCCAAAGCATAATAATACTGAATAAAAGCATATTAATAGGGAATAAAGGCGTGAGGTAATAATAATTCAAGTTCCTATTTCAATCTTCAATTAATTTTTTAGTATTCAACCATTTCATTTACTTTCTTTGTAAACAAGTTCCCTTACGTTTTTTTATAAAAGTTTTTTTTTCATTAATTAATACCAAAATTTACTTTGTATTATTTATATGGAGCGGGATCCCGGGATCCCGGGAAATTTAAAAAAATTTCCCGCTTTCCCGGGAATCGCAAAAGTCCGGGAAAAAAAAACTCTAATCAAAATCGACTTGTTAACTCTACAAAAAGTCCGCAATATTGGATTTTGAACTTTCAAAATGTAATACCAGATTCGTAATCGTCGGTCCCCCCGAAAGGTGAGTTTCAAGTAAATTAGATCAATTACAAAAAACTATGTTACATTGGGTTCTTTTCTTATCAAAGGTGTATATTAAAGCTTACTTATGACAAAAGTAATGCAGTTAGACTTGCTGAATTAAAAAGAGCGTATTATCTATTTTAAGAATCACCAAAAAAGTTAAAATCGATTTTTTTATCCTTAGGTCCCTTTTAACTGAAACTGCCACATATGGTAAACAAAAATAATTTTTTAAACTTTTTTTAGTTTATAAAATGTTTCCTTTTTCGACGCGTTTTCAAGAATAACCAGCAATATTTAGTTTAGTAGTTATGTCGTGCTTTGTGACCCAGGATTTACCATTATTTTTTTTTAAATACATATTAATTCAAATTGTTAATTTTATTTTTTTCATTTAGTTTCTTTTTTAAAAAGGTAGTGAATTTTTGAAATAGAAAAGTGAGTTTTAGTAAAAAATAATACACATTTTTTTTTATTTTACCAGCTTGACTATGATTATTTTGACAAAAACCTCTAAATTAATTATTTTCCAAAAATGAGCACAGATGTAGAAAGCTGAGAAAATGTCCTTTTAAACAAGCCCTCTTTCACCGATACAGCTCAACTCTTCTCCAATTGCAATAAATATTTCCAAAAAAGTAGAATTTCTTCAGATTTCCTGAGCACCAAATTTTCAAGTCAAAAACCGGAAGCTCGATTTTGATTTTAAAACCATGGTTTCTTTAGGAAAAGTTCTTAGAATTTTCTTTTTTGCCCACCAAGCGTATAGCAAAATCGTAATCTGCGGAAAAGTCTAAGAACTTTTCCTAAAGAAACCATGATTCTTATATCAAAATCGAGCTTCCGGTTTTTCACTTGAAAATTTGATGCTCAGGAAATCTGAATAAAATTATACTTTTTTTGGAAATATTTATTGAATAGTTGGCCCGTATCGCTGAAAGAAAGCTTGCCTGCATCGCTGAAAGAAAGCTTGAAATTTTCTCAGCTTTCTATATATGTGCTCATTTCTAGCAAATTCAGTACAAAAATAATTGGTTTAGAGGCTTTTGTCAAAATAATCATAGTCAAGCTGGTAAAAAACCTAAAACTGTTGCAATTTTGATACCCAAAAATAAAATAAAATAATTAACCTAAATTTTAATTTAAAATTGATTAAAATAAAATAATTGCTTCAAAACTTAATGAAACGAAAATTTATTCAAAAAAATTCAAGCAAAAACTGAAAATAAAAAAAATAAAAATACAAAATATTTTTTATTGTTATTCTATTTTTTTATTAAAACTCACTTTTTTTTGAAAATTCACAACTTTAAAGAAAGGAACCAATTAATATAAAAATAAAAAATTTTTTAAAAAAAATACTGCACAAACCGGGGGTAAATAAATGGCCTATGTGTTCCAAAATTTACCTGTTTGCTTATGTTCTCTTACTTTTTTATTATTTAATTTACATAAAATTACATAAAATCTTTTTTGCTATCCATTCGTGGTATTCTGTTGCGGCTTTCAATAGTAACTGCCAAGATACATACATATCATCGCGATTACATTCTATGGCACGCGGCAAACATTGGTAAGCAATCGTACGCATCGCTCAGTTCCCTGAATATGTGCCGGTAACCTTAAATCTGCGATCGGCAAAATCAGGGCGCCGCGTTTTCTCTTTTATTATCTTTTATACTCTTTTATTACGTACGTGTGCGCACACATTGAAGAGAATTTAACAGTATTAACAACAACATATGTAAAATTCATACAACGCATACAATGGCAAAATGTAATAGCATAGGTTGCCGATCGCAGCCTTAGATCAGTTAACGGTGGATGCTTGTAGTTAATGGCGGCTCAGACAAAATACTACACTCATAAAATTATTACAGTAACTGATTGTGGGTTAAAAAATTCGGTTTCGAATAATTTAATTTTTTAACATTAATGTTTGTTATTAAAAAAATAAACTACTAAAAAATAAAGTTTATCGTATTTTTTTTGTAACGTAGTTTGATTTTTGTCGGTTGAAAATATATTTTTTAAAAGAAAAAATTATTCAATTTTAAGGAACATGCTATTTAATAAATAAAAAATTTAAAAATTAGTGTAAGATCATTTGTTTTAAATGAAATGTAAATGATCCCTTTTTAAATGAATTTTATGTTGTTTAGAATAAATTTTCGTTTGAATTTAACTACAGAATATTTTGAGTGTATCGACCATTTCTATTTTAGACAAGTAAGAAAGTATAGTCGGTCAAGCCCGACCATATGTATTTAAAAACACATCATGCTTATGTGTCCATATAAATATGGATTTATCTATGTTTATAAACTTCATTGAAATCGGTTTGAAAGTTTGTGAGAGGCAGAAATTGCCCCCTACTGCTCCTAGTGGTCCTATTTTTGAAAAACTGTATAGCTTATGTGTCCATATAGATATGGATCTATTTATGTTTTAAATTTCATTCAGCCGGACGGACATCGTTAGTTCGACACAGAAAGAGATTCTGAGCCGATCGGTATACTTTAAGGCGTTACACACATCAGCACAAATGCATAATACCCCTGCCGTCAAACGAGTAGCTAACTACAAAAAAAAACCAACTTTAAGTTAGCTTGTATAGACTAACTTAAAGCCAACTACTACGCAATGCAAAATTTACATTAACCAAAGTGTATACAAACACTGTGTAGTACATTTTAAGTAGAGAGAGCCAAGTCGTTAGCAAAAAAATCAACGTTGTTATTGTTGTTATGTTATGACAATTTAATCTCATATTTACGCTCTTAATTGAGTAATGGCAAAAAACTTATTTTTTTTATTCAAAGACTACACTGCCCCAGTAGGCTAGCTGGTAGTGAGCTAGTCCATCAGCGCCGAGGTTGCGGGATCGATTCCCGCCAGCGACTCTGGTTAAAAAAAAAAAGTTGAATAAGAACAACTTTGATTAAAAAAAAAAAATAATATAAAAAAATAAATTTTTTTTTATCATTAATACGATTTCTGTATGACGTGCTAAATTCCCAATTTTTCATATTTGATAAATACACTGAAATTTATTGTTGAGGGAAAGCAAGCTTCTATGGGTAAAAACTCACTGGTTGCTTAGGCCAGCTCATCAGGAAACCTTTTCCTAAGATTTTAGAAAAGCTAAAAATATTATACGAATAAAACCCCAAAGCGAATAAGAATTTTAAACACTCAAAGTCTTACTAGTAAGTAACAATATCAAAGCTTAAACAAAACACCAACAATAAACAGTGAGTTTATCTTTTCCTACATCCCCCTACAATTGGTTGGGTTCTTTCTTTCTTTTTTTATTTTTTTGAAAGTATTCATCCAATGAATAACATTCATAGATCGGCCTTAATCGGCCTTAACTTAAACTAACTTAACTTAAAGCTAACTTAAAGTATTGAGTTTATAGCTAGCTACAAAAAGTTAACTTAAAGTTAATTGAAAGTAATGCAGAGTCGGACAATCGACTACTTCCTAGGACATCGCAATGTTAAACTAGTTAGTTAATTCCATATAAAAGTAGTGCAAGTGTCAACCACCACTACTTGAGAAATAGTTAGCTTTCAGTTAATTTAAAGTTAACTGAATGTCCGACAGGGACCCTCTCTACTATTGTGGTGTGGGTATAAAAGTTTTATTAGCTATATTATGTAATTTTGTTGTTGCTTTCTACGGAAATTCTTATTGCGTTTTAAAACTTCAAACTTCTCGTAAATTTTGGCTTTGAAAATTTTAAAACGGTACATGAATTTCTGTAGAAAGCAACAATAAAATTACAAAGTATTTATGAATTTGTTTTTGCTTTCAAAGTAATTCTTGGGCGTTGCGTTGCGATTTACATAATAAGGGCCATAACTGGAAAACAAAAAATAAATATGTAATGAGAAATTTAAATTTACCGTTAAAATTCTCACGTTTATTCCATTTTAGAAATGTATGGTAAACAAAAATAATTTTCAAAATTTTTTTTTTAGTTTTATAAAAATTTTCACTTTTTCGACGCGTTTGCGAAAACTCGTATTAAGCGATAAGCTTATAAGTGCTGTTTTGGTTTAGTGGTTATATTGTGCCTTGTAACCCTGGATATAATGGTTTAATTTCCGGTTTGGCCAGTATTTTTTTTCTTTTAAAAACATTTTTTTGATATTGTTTTTTTTTCATTCAGTTTCTTTTTTAAAGAGGTAGAGAATTTTTGAAATAGAAAATTGAGTTTAATTAAAAAATTTTTTATTTTACCAACTTGTCTACACTCACAATATTCTGTACGTAAAATTAACTTAAATTGTAATATAAAATAAATGAAAGTTCAATTAAAAACCGGTCTACCTATTTTTCATTTATTTTTAACAAAAAGTTCATTTAATTTTTACTGTCAAAAATTCAACACCATATTCCGTAAAATCAAATAAATATTCAGTTATTTTGTAAAATTTTACTGTCAAAAATTCAACACCATATTCAGTAAAAACGATTAAATATTCAGTTATTTATTAAAATTTTACTGTCAAAAAATTGACCCCATATTCAGTAAAAACAATTAAATATTCAGTTATTTTATTAAATTTTCGTTTACTCCACAAAAGAGCCGAATTTCTAAAAAATACCAGACAGACACCTGTCCGCTTGTTTTTCTTATAAGCGAGAGAGGGAGAATATTTTTATTTACTTACCCAGTTACACACGTTTGTTTTACTTTTGTTGTACTGTTTTACTTTTGTTGTACAGAAGAACTCTCAATTATAAGACACCAGCAGCATGACCGATATGGCTTCGCAATTATTTTACTTTTAATATTGATGTATTTAACTAAATTATTTTAACAAATAGAAAATGGGAATTGCTTACACAAAACAAGCAATTCATTTTTTTTAGATAAGTAAAAATAAATTTTTGGTAGTAAAATTATATCAAATAACTGAATATTTAATTGTTTTTACTGAATATGGTGTTGAATTTTTGACAGTAAAATTTTATAAAATAACTGCATATTTATTTGTTTTTACGGAATATGTAGATATTTTTTAGACAATTAATTTATATAAGATAATTGAATATTGATTTGTTTTAACGGAATTCGCATTTTAATTTTTGACAGTAAAAATTAAATGAACTTTTCGTTGCTTTAAATTACATTTTTATTTACATTAACATAAAGAAGAATTTAACTCAATCAACGGACAATATTAACTGCAACTGAAAATCCGTATTAATATGCACTTAGTTTTTTGAATAACTGTTAGAATCAGTTAAAAATAAATTTGCTTGGAATTTTAAATGTTTATTTATTTAAAAATGACTGAACGGAATATTTCTTAAATAAACTACATACAGTCCGTTACTGTAATAATATTGTGAGTGTATGAATATTTTGACAAAAATCTCTTAACCAATTATTTATGTACAGAATTTTCTAAAACTGAACACAGATATAGAAAGCTGAAAAAATTTCCTTTTTAACAAGCCCTCTTTCAGCGATACAGCCCAACTATTCACCAATTGCAATAAATATTTCCAAAAAAGTATACTTTTTTCAGATTTCTTGAGCACCAAATTTTCAAGTAAAAAACCGGAAGCTCGATTTTGATTTCAGAACCATGGTTTCTTTAAAAAATGTCTTAGAATTTTCCGTAGATTACGATTTTGCTATACGCTTTGTCACTTTTTTTTGTGCTTAGGAAAGGGATCGTACCAACTCAGCCTTGCAAATAAAAAAAACGCTTGGACTTGCACTGCCTACGGTGCCGTCAGAAGTTTTGAAAATGATGTAGCAAATGCAATTATGTGTAAAGCGGTAAGAAGAGAAATTGTAAAGGGCGCTCCCAAGCAGTTGAATTCCTGCTAGATTTCATTCCACTTTTAGGCAAATTTACCCACTTACGGCTACTTTTTAACATGTTAAGCCAAAATGCCAAAAAAATAAATAAATAAAAAGTGTTGTTTAGGTTATTAAAAATAAATAAAAATTCATTCAATTTAATTTATTAAAAAAAAAAACGAAAATTGAAAATTATGTCGCTTAAGCATGTTTTGCGGTAAGGGCACGATATGATGTGTTTGAAATTTAAAAATTTAATATGAATTTCTATAGGAACCAACAACAAAATTTTAAAATATTTTTTAATTTGGTTTTTGCTTTCAATGAAATTTCAGGCGTTGCGTCGTGTTTTACGGAATTAGGCCCTTAGTGAAAGAGAGGAAAATTTTGAACAATATGGGTCTAAAATAAGAGCTTAATTGCTTGGTGGCGTAACGTGACAAAAATAGAGTTTTTCTGTGGAAGTACCCATATTCAAAATGATCCAAATAAAAATTTCGGAAAAGTGTTATCCATATGGTGGTTTCATAACCACAGGCCTTACAAGGTTGTCGGTTCTTAAATATCTGTTATCTGAAGTGTGTTTATTTAATTAAAGAAGATCCCGTAAAAATATTTAAAACATATGTACCACAAAAGTGTTGGTTCAAACGTGGCTTCTTTTCGGGATAAATTATGGTTCTCATAATCTGCATGAAATTGGCCGGATAATAAAGAAATTTGAAGACACTGTAAGCGTTACAGATGTGGTCAGGCCTGTGCATCATCGCAATGTGCGGATAATCCGAATTTGTCGATTCCATGGTTCAGAGCGCTATGGCCGTATGATAACCGAAATTTTTGGCCTGCAATTGAAGATTGTGAACTGGCCGATATGTGGTTGCAACAAGACGGTGTCACGAGTAACACAACACTACCGATTTTTGTTGCCAGAACTAGTAATTTGAACTTTTGGCGACGTCAATTGGCCGTTCGACTTTTTTGTGAGGCTACGCCGGAATTTGCGTAAAACTGATCGATAACTACCTCAAAAGAATCGACTGCTCCAACCAATCTAGAAGCAGTCATTTAAATGACATATTATATTTCCTTCGTAATGCCAAAGTCCAAGCATTGCAATGAAATAAAAGTTTCATGGTTTCATCATAGCTTTATTTAAGTGGGTTATTTAACTTTACTTTTGAAACCGAAAAATGGATAACCCGTAACTTTCCCAATTTTTTGGAAATCAAGTGCAAAACAATTGGTATTCAATCTCGAATTTCAAGGTAAAATGTTAAGATATACTTTAGTTACACTTTATTTCAATAGCTTATTGGGCTGACGCTGGGATTGAATCAAAATTATAGACTATGAATTTGAATTTAATTGTATTTTTGTTAAAGTAACAAAATTTCAATAATTTATACAATTTGAAAAATTTCAAAATTTTCAGTAGAAACTAAACAACTTTTAATTTTACATTAAATGCATACTCTCAAAATATTATGTAGTTAAATTGAAACGAAAATTCATTTTAAAGAACTTAAAATTCATTTTAAAAACGGATCATTTACATTTCATTTAAAACAAATGATTTTATATTCATTTTTAAATTTTTATTAAACAGCATATTCCTTAAAATTGAATAGTCTTTACTTTAAAATATATATTTTAACCCATGGTGGAATAAGCAGTTGGCATCGTTACGGCAACAAACACAACATTACAACAAAAATGGAAATTACATCACCGTTAACGTCAATAAATACATTAAACAAAAATCAAAGCGTGCCGCTGAACGTGATGAAATAAATAAATTTTTCGCCAATTTTTATTTAATTATGGTCAATATCTTATTTATTTTAATTTAAAATTATCAAAAACTTTAATAAAATACAATAATCACAACACAAAACGTGGACTTTTTGTAAACATAAACAAAAATTTGACATCAACCTAGATCAGTGATGCCAACTGTAGGGAATTTTCCCTTTTTGTAGGGATTTTTACGAAAAATTTCAAGCGTAGGGGAAAAAGGACAGATATTTTATTTTTAGGGAAATGTAGGGAACTTTCAAAATTGTATCTCATTTTCAATATATTGTCTAAAAAATACGTAAGTATTCTTCTTATTTTCATTTAGAAATAAAAATGTTTCATTTACAATAGCATTTAAGTACTGATGTGTTATTTTTTAACAAAAACTCAATACTATGAGTCATTACAGCCGTCTAGCCTAATTTTTGTGGCGCCGCTAATATATAATTAGGTTTTACGAATTTTCGCGTTTGCATTTGCCAACTAGTTTCTTATTTTGGCTATTTGGATTCGCACTCACATTTACTAAAATGTATGCACACAGAAAACAAATTGGTTGGAAAACGGTTGCAGTAATAAAATATTGATCAAGTAACATGATTTATTATTGCAACTATTAAAAATGTATAGTTCTAACCGATTATTAATTCTCTTGATTATGAAAACGACGTTCCAACTGAAATATGATTCCTTCAATTCTTTTATTAGTTATGATAACTAAATAAATTTAGCTCTAAAAATTAGTACAAATGGTTAGAATCACAACCGAATTTAATATAGGGCAATACTGAATATTGGTCATTGCAATCAATAATTTGCTTTCGTCAATAAATTTTGTAATAAAAATGTTAATTCATTTATTGCAGCTAATTATTGATTGTGGGAATAGTTTCGAGTACAACAAATGAAAATATAATTATTCGGAATTCACAACCAAAAAATAGTTAAAAGCCCCAATTGCTTACTAAATTTTCTGTCAAAACGTTTGATAGATTAAAATAATTTTTAATTTTATATTTAAAAAATATCTTTGCGGTCAAAAATGGAAAATGTGCAAAAACTTAATAAATAGGGGTAAGTAATTTACGCATTCTTATACCCTGCAAATAAAATTGGACCACCTGATCCATTTTGATAAAATGGACTACTCCAGGGACTGGTCCTATGTTTTTTTTTTTTTTTTGTTTTTTTTTTAACTTTAAAACTGTTCCTCTTGAGTATACCATGGAGTAGTTTTAAAACTACTCCATAGTAGTCCAAAGGTGGGTTATATGGTCCTCCCCTAGAACATCGCAATGTTAAATAGACCATGTTTTTTCCATACGTTTGGGTTACTTTTGGACTATTCCTGGTCCCTTGTGGGCTACTCTTTACACGCGTGTTTGGACTGGTCCTATTATTTGCAGGGTAGGTATGAACATATACACGTACATATGTATGTATGTATGTATTACTTTTTTATACCCTGCAAATTATATCGGACTACTTGATCCATTTTGATCCTGGGCTGGTCCAATGTAGTGCAAGTATGGACCATGTCATTATTAAAAAGAGTTTGCAGTGAAACGACATGTCTTCGTTTTTTAACGACATGTTTTCGTTTTTAAACGATTTCAAAGCAAATCCTCTGGAGTATACCATGGAGTAGTTTTAAGACTTCTCCTTTGTAATGCAAGCTGGGTTATATGGTCCTGCCCTAGGACATCGTACTGTAAAATAAGCCATTTTTACATTCATTGGGGTTATCTTTGGACAAGTCCTTGCCCCTTATGGGTTACATTTGACCGGTTAAAAAAAATATATTGATAACGACAATCAAATCTCTTGTTATGAACACCAATTATGTGGTAATTCAGTTGCAGCTATCATATATTCGGGTATAAGCACAATTTTGTTTCTAATAATCATACTAACAACTAACAATATCTGTTGTTATGACTGATAGTGTACTAAAATTCAAATGTTGCTATCAAAACTATTATGCTAAGCAACGAAATTTTCAGTAATTGGAACCGAATTGTGTGATAGTACATGCAACCGACGAAATTCGATTGGCGCCAAATTCGTTTGTGATCAGGAATCTGTTTTCTCTGTGTGCGAATATTAAAATAGAATATGTAATGAATGAAATTTCTACATAGAAATTAATTTGTAAAAAGCCAATCACACCTTCTAAATCGAGAGAAATAAAACAATATAATTTCAAATTTTGAACGAAATTTGTAATAAAAACTTTTAAGGATAAGGAAGGGTATATTTGTAAAGGGAAATTTTTTTTTATATATTAGTTCAGGGGAACTGAAAAAAATATTTCTTTAAACTTTTAGAGCCTTCCCTTGTATTTGGAACCACACGTGTGCTTAAAATTATTAGATACTTATATTAAAAAAAGGTATTCTTTGAACATATTAAGCTCTTTAAAAAGGACAAAAGATAATGAAACGAAAAATCAAATACGAAATTTGACTATGTTTTGTATCTAGATTAAAGGATATATAGAGGTGTTTCCGCCATTTTTGAAATGGAATTTTTATATGTGCGTGTATGGCAGTTTCATATTTATTTTGTTTTTTTTCTTGTTGTTAATTAATGCTTTTATTATAATATTTACAAAATATTAACAAAATATGTATGCATGTTGCAAAAAACCATAAATTTTTAATGTAGGGAAAAGTATAGGTAAATTTTTTCTCTTTGGTTGTAGGGAAAAAAGGGAATTTTTTTAGACACGTAGGGATTTTCTAAAAGTTCTCCTGGCATCACTGACCTAGACAAACAATGCAAGAGCAAACAAGTAAGAGTGATGTATTCGGCTATGCCGAATCTTATATACCCTTCACCATGATGAGATAAGAACAAAAAGTTATATACATAAATAACGTTCTTTAGATAGGTATAAATAAATATTAATTGAGCCACGCCAACTTTTCATTTCGCCATGCCGAAGAATATAAAAAAAACAAAAAATTTATTAATGTACCTAAGCCCGTTTCCTCTTTTGCCAAAGTTGATGTTTGAAATTCGTTTTATAATCTTAAAATCGTTTTTTAGAACATAAAAAAAATTATTTTTGGGATTGAACTGGCAATATCATCAGTCTCAGGAGAGAACTTAACAACTCGGCTACGAATGCTTTTACTGAAGAAGCGTTAAATTAAAATATATTGAGTCTATGAATTTGTTTCTTTATTTGAGCGGCATATCATATACATGCATTAATGTGTATGTGTATGCGTAAAATTAAACACATTACAACAAAAAAAAACCACATTATCAACACTGTATTACCATAGCCACTGTATGACCGTAGAACCCAAAATTGAATTGGTTTGTATGGTATGTTGGTAATACAGTGTTGGTATGGTAATGTCACGACTAATTGGACCTTTAAAGGAACAAATTTGAGGCAGTCGTGGTTTTTTACTCATCTCTGAGCCATTTGTGGACCGATCTTGCTGAATTTCAATAGCAAACAATTCCGGACCATATGTGACATTAATGTATAATAACCTGGCCCTCATCATATATAGGGTCTTCGGAAAATCCATTTCAACGGACAGACGGACATCGTTAAATCAACTTCGCTCCTCATAAGGACCCAGAATATATATACTTTATAGGGTCTAACATCAATATTATAGAAGTTACAAGCGGAATGACAAACTTATATATACCCTATTCACCACCTGTGGTGAAGGGTATAAAAATAGTCATCTGGCGTAGTGCTGCCACCGGTTTATTTCACCATGTTTTAACCGACAAAAAACAAACTTCATAGCAAAATAAATACAAAAAACATTATTTTTTGGTAGTTTTATTTGTAAAATTACTATATTCTTATTCAATTTTAACAGTACGGAAAACGAATTTTATAACCCACAATCAGTTACAGCAATAATTTTAGGAGTGTATGAAAAAGAATTTCTAACCAACCTTTTAACTACCAAAAAGTGGGCAAAATAACATGATATTTTTACAGCTGGTAGATATGAAAATCAAGTGTCGATTTCTTCCATAAAGTGAAAAAATCACAATTTTGAGTCAATACCCTCTTGTTGATCAAGTGCATGTGTGTATTTCAAAAAACAACATATTTTTGCTCGGATAACCGATTAGGAGTTAACCGATTGAATATCCGCGTCATACAAACCAACTTTCAATCGGCTATTGTGTATTACTTTAGCAAATACAAAAAAAAACACTCATTTGTTCTATTTGCACATTTTGGTAGTACCACAACCGAACAAGAGAAACAAAAAAACTGTGAACAAAAAAAACCCAGAAATTAGTGAATGAGCGTAAACAATTGATTTACAATTTATTGCGCGGAATATTAATGCTTCTTCATTTTTCCCTCGTTTATAGGCAGTCTTTTACATACAAGTTTGTTTTTTTTATTAATATTTCTATTTTTAATGCTGAATGAACTTTTTGAAAACAATAAAATTTTCATATTCATACAACTGCGATCAATGCAATCAATGTAAAATAAACAAAAAGTATTTGTTAAAATGAATAAATAGACAACAATGGGACAAATTCTGTGTACATATTTGTACATCTGTTTGAATGCATGTTAAATGTTTTCATATGTACATTAAGGTGGTTCATATTTGTTATAGAATAATACCGTTGGTCTTATTTAGAACGGCTCTTATTCACATGGTTGCAACTTTACAGGAAACGGTAAAAACGTAATAAAAACTGTTTGTATCGTAACGTAAAATTGCTTGTAAACCCGTTATTTTGGATACTATTGCATTCAACTTTTGCTATAAGGTGTATTTATGTGAAATGTGTTGAAGTAACTAAAAAACTCAAATCCGAGACCAACATATACGCAGTATTTTTCTTTAACGCCTTTTACGATTTCATACATATAAACTTCTGCAAGTACATTTTTCTACTTGAAATGGCCGTAATTGTTTTGTGAATAAGCATTCGCTTATACCGCAATTATACGGAGTTTATTTCCAAACTACTTTTTGTTAAATTAATGTTGCAAGCTACGTTTTGATATTTAACCATTAACCAAACTTTAAATATTATATTTGAAAAAAATCCATACGAAACATTTTAAAAAGGAACATCAAATTGTAGCTTTCTTTTACATTTCGTGCTACATTTTTTACCCCGCAAGCGTCTTTACACCATTCGTCATCAATCTTCAATGTTCAATGAAATATTTATGTGTGATATGTCGCATATTGTGCAACAGGTCTAAAAAATATATTCGTAACTCAATTAATAACTTTTGTTTTTAAGCAAAAAATTAAATGTGTTCACGCAGTTTTCTATAGCACCGTGTGGTAACAGTATCACGTTACTCCCTTATCCAAGCAAACTATATGCTTAACCTTTTTTTTTTTTTTTTTTTTTTAATTTCCTAAGCTAATCCCGCGAAGCTCTATGCTTGTGTGCAGGAAAGAAACCAGAGTCTCTGGCGGGAATCGAACCCGCAACCTCGGCGCTGATAGACTAGCTCGCTACCAGCTAACCTACCGAGGCAACCTAAAAATGTTGCTGCGATACTACACGCTACCTTAATATATAAAATTAGAAGAACAAGTTAAATACACAAGTATTTTTTTTTTTTTTATTAAACAGAAATTGCTTTTTATTTAACGGTATTTATTTTAATGGGATAATTTTGGGATTGTAAAAAGTTGATTTTATTTTATCGATTTAGTAGCTTTAATTAAACAAAACCCCAGCAATAACGTCTTTGTAGTGCAAGTGGATTATTAATGGTCCAAAATGTTTGCAGGTTTATTGCCGTTTTTGTAAAAGAACAACACTGATGCATGCAAATGGATAAGTATTTGCAATATACTTAACAGGACAAAGTTTTACTATAAAATACAAAAGAAACTGTTTAAAACATAAATAAAGTCCTTTCTTGGCATAAAATATTTATACAAAAAGTATTTTTCATGTAAATAAATTCATTTGTATGTATGTATGTATGTATGTACATCTATAAAAGTCATAAATGTGTATGTCAGCGATGCATATGAGAGCATTGTATGCATGGATATTTAGAGTATTTGACACATCTGGCAGAAATGTCATTGTATTCGATAACGAAAATTCAAAATAAACTATTTGGGATTTTACTTTTGCCAATTTATCATTGATGTTGGCCAAGAAAGTGCAATAAAAAGGCCAATATATTTATTTAACCGCTTTCTTGTCAACTGAACTCCCAAACACTAAAGCTGGCGACCGACCGACCAATCAACCGCCCACAGACCCATTCAACACTCACCAAAATACATGCAAACAAACATACATTCATAGAACAACTACAAGTTTTTTGTACTCTCTAAGATGTAACTGATATTTACGTCTGTTTAAACCGAGGTTGCATGTGAATGCATCTTTAGCAACAACGACGGTGGATTTTTGTTTTTGTTATGCCAATTTAAGTTACAAAATTTTTATTACCCATGGTGCACATTTTCAACTTTGTTGAGCTGATTGCGCGATGAAATTTCTTATTTTCTACTTTTATATTGAAGCGTTTGTCAGACAGTTAGTCACTCTGTGTGCCCCCAACAGTCAGAATCCCAACTTACACATTCGTTCAGCCATTCATCCAGCCATTTTATAGATGTTGTAGTTTCTCATTTAGTAAAGGACCTTTTTGTTGTTGCGATTATTTCATTTCCATGTACAGTAAGCGAGTGTATGAATGTTTCTGTTTCTGTTTAAATTTTTTTTTTTTTAATTTGTCAAAAACTTTTGTTTTGTTGCAGTTGCAATTACAATCGCCATTGCTTTAGTGGCAACTGTCAACGCTGAGGAGTGCGGCCAAGAGGAATTTACCAAATGTGCGGAACCGCTGGAAATGTTGCATTTAACATCAGAATTTTCAATTGGCGCTGCCAAGAAAGAGGAACTGGATAAACTTTGTCAGTAAGTAACATTTTTAATTTATATAATTCGATCTAGATTTCTTTATTTTTTTCAATTTTATTTTTAATTTTTTTGCAAAAGTTTGAACATACCCAGCTAGCATTTGGGTGATAACTTTTGTAAAAATCACCTAAATGAGTCTTCTCAGATCACTTTTGATGATTTATCACTTGAGCGATTAAAAAAGGATGCATATAAATCCAATTCATTCATGTGTACATACGTTCATATAATGATTTCTAGATGTTTTGAATTAGAAACTGTTACATCACTAGAAAACCTCGCTGACGAGTTCACAGCTGATCATCAAACTCTGGCAAACCAAAGGAAAAACCTTGATCAACTAATACTCGTGGGGCGCTACTCACAAGCACTGAGCAACAAACGTGCGGGTGAAGGAATACTTTGAGGAGATTAGCAACAGTAGAGAAGCCAATTTCAACATCACTCCAAAAAAAAAACGAAACTCCCCATTTTATAGGATCTATAGACGACCCACCACCATCCATTAAAGAAGAAGAAAAACAGGCCATAGTAGATAGCATTCCACCCGATCTACTTTCAGCAGACCCCGAAACTTTTGCAGTAGTCCTCCACCCTTACACGGTACTCGCATGGGCAACAGCAAACGTTTGTTAGTCATGCACAAAGAAGACAATAGTGAAAATACCAAAAAAAGGCAACTTAAAAGAATGTGATAACTGTTGGGGAATACAATTTTTGAATACAGTGTAAAAGGTATTTTCGGATATAGTCTACAAACGTGGAAAACTTTCTGAGGAATGAAAAGGCTCGTTCTCGACCATTACGTAGCTACCTTGATCAAATAAATACTTTACGCATTATAATCGAACAATGTATCTACAACTATATCTATTTTTGAAGCAATAAGCCGGCAGTCCATGTAGAACGAGCTGAGAAGCAGGGGAGTTCCGGAAAAAATAATACACATCATCTAGTCCATGTATGACAATGCCGAACTACAAGTCCTCCTCAAGAAAACTAGAAGTGCTCCATTCATTACTGCCCGCTCTCACCTTTATGGTTTGCATTAGTTTTCGATAACATTATGAAAGATCTAAGCATGAAAAAAGAGGCATAGCATTGGGGTTGCTCAGACACCTCGAGAATCTGGACTTCGCTGATGACATCTGTCTCATCTCCCAAAGACTCTCGGATATGCAAGACAAGGCAAACAATCTGCTAAACATAAGGAAGAGTGCCAAATCACCATCAATTTGTGGACATCTTTTGTTACTATGCTGCGCTGTCAGTTAACAGTGGATTTGACGCTAATGTCACTAACAGAATTACGAAGGCCAGACGCGCATTTGGACAATTTAGGAATATATGGAGAAACCCTCATATCACACGCAAAACCAAATTACATATTTTCAAGGCATTCGTAAAATCCACCTTGTAATAAGGCTGCGAAACATGGCTGTTTACAAATGTGATAACACAACGTACCCATTTCCGGTATATTTGGCCTAGTTACACCAGCACCGACAATCTGTGGCAAATTTCCAATGAGTGGGAAGGCATATAAAAAGTAGAAAATAGAGATTTATAAGCCATACTCTCAGAAAACCCTCCGACTCGATTAATATAACAGCTTTGGACTGGAATTCACAGGGAAGCAAAAGGCAAAGAGATTTAAGTGCAAGAATAGATAAAAATTGGGACGAAACTAAACAAATTGTGTGTGATAAAGTAACCTTTAAATGTATTGTTGATGCCCTATGTTCACACAAGGAATAAATATAGGGAAAAAAAATATCATTAATATGCTCAAAAATGATTCAGAAAACTGTATTACAAATGATTCTTCGAGGTGAATTTATTTACTTGCACAAATTGTTTGAAGTTTAATAATTTATTTGATGTTTTCCCTGCTACTTTGACAAGACGAATGAACAAAAATTCAAAATATTTAAAACTATTATTGGAGCATATGAATTAATCATATGTGAATCCTTTTTTAATCGCATAAGTGATAAATCAGTTTTAAATTAAAAATATTTCGAAATTATTATTTCAGCATATGAATCAATCGCTCAAGTGATTAAAAAATTTTAAATCATCTACGGTGATCTGAGACGACTCATTTACGCAAATTTCACCAAATTGCTAGCTGGGTAGTCTTATAAATAAATGAGAAATATATACATACATAAGTAAATAAATAGGAGCTAAATGCATTTAGTACAAACTATAAAGTATGTATGTATGTTTGTATGTATATGACATTTTCTTTGTATCTAACGGCGACAAAAAAAATCCACAGCACCAAAAAATTAAAAAAAAGAAACAAGGATAATGTTAAAAGAATCTAAAAGAGAAAAATAAAAAAAAAAAAAAGAAATACAACGAATTATTTTTATAAAAGAGAATGAATGAAATAACTATAACTGTAAATTAGTGAACAAAACTAATTGCGGATGATGCCAATGTTGTTCCCTTGTGCTTTCCCAGTCGTACAGTCAAACTATAAACATTCATTTTCCAGATTTATCTGTGCAAAATTATTTAGTCACACAGTAGTTACTCGAAGTTTTTCTATAGTTTCTTCACAGTGGTTTCCTTTTTCTTTTTTGCAGCATCATTTAATTGTGGGTGTTCGAGTCCCACTCACTACCTAAACAACGTGGAGCGTGGGACTATTTCTAAAAATTGGTGTCGTATGGTTTAACTGGTTACATACATTGTGAGGTCATAAATTAGTTAACAAATAAATAAATAAAAAAAACATTCACGATGGAGAGAAAAACTTTAAGTTTTCTTAACATGATGTATTAAATACAAACTTTTATTTATTTACAATTTTTTTCCCTTGTAACTTTTTTTTCTTATTTGTATTTATGAGTTTAAACTTTCTACGAACAAGAAATAAATATTTTTAACACATCCAAAACACAAAAAAAGGAAGAACGTGGAAGAGTGATTGAAATGGTACGTACCATTTCATATGTAGCAATTCTTGTTTTCTCCATCAAACCAAGTCAAATTGAATTTGCGAACTTTTGAAGTGTGCATGCCAAAATTGTCACTAGTAACCATTTAAAAAGGGAACAAATTAACTAAATTTGGTCACTTGTTTTAATTTATGTTCAGTAGCGGCCTAAAATTTCTTCTAAGAAATATCCAACTTTAAAATGGCTTTAAATTTTAAAGTTATAAAAAGTCGTTCAAAATTAAGTTTGTATCTATTTATATATGTATGTATATAAAAATGAAAAATGTTTGTGTGTTTGTTTGTTGGCTTATAGACTCCTTAACTACTGAACCGATTTTACAGTAACATCACGTGAGCCCTTAAAATAAAATAGGTTACTTATTTTTTCGATAGGGGCAGGGTAATTGGTAACCCCCATAGGATGCCAATATTAAATATCGCATATCTTGAAATAAATTAAAATAATTGAAATAAAATAGCAGTGGGGGAAGTGGTACCCCCATAGGGCGCCAATGGTTAATATCGCATATCTTAAGAACTGTTACAGTGAGAATGTTCAAACTTTGTAGAAGTCACTCTTATGGTATAATACACTTTTGAAAATAAAAATAAGGTGGGTAGGCGCATGGGGGAAATACCTCCCATAGGATGCATACATTTAATATCGCTCAACAGAAGAACTATTAAAAAGAGAGTCTTCAAACGTGGTTAAAGCTACTATTATGGTAAACTATAAATTTCAATATAAAAATGGGCGATGTAGACAGAGGCGGAGCAGTACCCCTCAGATATAGAAATATTAATGAGCCGCTGCACGCATTTTGTTGAACTTTTGGTAGTAGGATCTTCTGAGCCCCAAAATTTAAATAAAATAGCAGCGGGGAAGTGGTAAGTGGTGGTTTAGTATCGCATTTCTTAAGAGCTGTTATAGTGAGAATGTTCAAACTTTGCAGAAGTCACTCTTATGGTATACTACACTTTTGAAAAAAAAATTGTTTTTGACCTAAAAGAAACAGTTAAATACAAATCTTTGGACCATTTAGTAGAAAATCCATACAGATTATGATCTAAAAAGTTTTATTTTAAATATTTATACACTAGAGAATGAACAATTTTTAGTTGTGTCATATTTGATGAATTATTTTGAGTTATGTCACTTTAGCTGAATTTCTTTTAAGTTTTGACGCTTTTGCCAAGTTCTAAACTGACAAAAGTCTAATAAATATAAACTCCATCAGTGATTTATTTTATCAAAAGTGTCACAACTCGAATTAAGACTATTTTGCACTTAGCAGTAGGGATCTACTACCATTTTATTTTCGACACAACTAAAAATAAGTCACTTTTATGAAGTGCAACTTTATACCAATCGAAACAAAAAGAAAGTCATAACCATTTGTTAATAACAGTTAAGGCCATTGTACCCTTTCTAACAAAGTCTTAAGTATTTTACGGAAATGCTTCCCTAATCTAATTATTGTTTGAAAATTTTCAAAAAACAATACCAACTTATCAGACAGAGTTGTATCAAAATACGTAAGACTTGTGTGATAGTTTAAAGTAATCTTCAAAACCAACAAAATACAGTAATATTTTATTTATAGATAACAAATTGTACTGTACATAGTTTCAGCATATAAACCCGAAAAACTAAAATTTTGAGATGAGTCACTTTTAAAGTAGGTGTGTGACTTGTAGATGTTTAGCCCTCTTCTAATCGGGCGAGACCTGCAATATAACTTTTCCTTAAGCGAGTGTGGCCGCCATCTTTAAAAGTGTTTTGGAGAAGTGGATTCGTTTGCAATCCGAGCCTTTTTAAGTATTTTACTGCATATTTCCTAATCGCAGTTTTAACTAATGGCACATTGATATCCTTATACATAAATATTTAATTTTTTAACATACCAGTTGGCAGCTGTGATTATTCGAAGAACGGACATAATTTCTTCCAATAAGCCAATGCATTTCAATGGCTTTTAGTTTAATTTGAGATTATTGTGCCTCTTTATGGCATTTCCACGTTAATCGCCGATCCAGATGTTATCCGAGATATTTTACATGCGAATTTTGAGGTATATTATCGATTATTGATTTCATACGAAAATAAAGCAAGAGAAGCGGTCGGAAACTTGTTTTCAGATAATGAGACTAGCTCCGAAAGCGACGACTAAAATTTAATATATATCTAGAAAGATTTGAATTGTCCTTATTTGTCATTCTTTACGTTTAAAATCATCAAAAAAATCAAGTTTTTGTTGTTTTTTTCGATTTTATCTTAAGGTAAAATTTTTAGATCTGATGAAGAGCTTAAAATTTGCCGAAGAGATACAAGCGATAACTCGAAAAGTTCACGAGATATAGACTTAAGAATCAGTACATGTTTTTGAAAATTGTACTCAAATACACCCCCAGTCGAAAACTTCAAACATGAATTAAAAAAAAACCTTAGCTAATAATGCAAAACCCACCTAGGGTTTTTCTACTACCATCATAAGCTTTCAGATTTTGGGGGTCTCAATTGGTTCAAGATTTCAGTGCTGCACTGTGTTATAGGTAACATTATAAAGTATTACATGTAGTATATATGCAGTGTTGCCAATTTAGCCATTTAGTGGCTAGATTTAGCCATTTTTCACCCTGTTTAGCCATTAGCCATTTTTTTAGCCACTTTTCAACTTGGTTAGCCATAAAATTTTTTTAAGTCAAATAAACATTATTAACAATTAAAACGCCTCTAATATAAATCACAACTTTTACAATGTTGAAAATCGCTATAAACTATGATTATTAAACATCTTTCAAAATAAAGGAACAGTATTCCAATATTAAATTTATAAAATGGATCAACACAAACATCGGTGTTTCCTTCTGTTTGCAAGGATTTCAATAAAGAGAAGCAGGCGGCAACACAATTTTTTTAGAAATTTCAGAATTGACTATAAAGTTGCACTCAATTCCAATGGTTCCAAGTGAACATCGTTAAAAGTAATTTGAGAAATAGGTTACATTTAGCAACCGTTAATTCGATTTGATCAATTAGGTAAATATTTTTACGATAACAATAAAACATTTATACCAACACTACAATAGTGGAGAGGGTACTATGGGTTTGTGCTGATGTTTGTAACACCTTAAAATATTGGTCCTAAGCCCACCTTTACGTATACTGATTGACTCAGAATCACTTTCTGAGTCGAACTAACGATGTCTGTCCGACTGGCTGGCTTTCCATGTAAACCTTGTGCGCAAAGTACAGGTCGCAATTTTGGAGATTATTTAAATTTGGTAGGTTCTAATACGGTGTAGGGTATTATATAGTTGGGATGGCCGACTTTACTTTCCTTCTTGTTTTTTATTGTAGATCTGGACTCAAAAGGTAAGGTAAATGTTGTCGTGATTATTATTTACCTTCAAATTATTTAAAACTAATAGGTAAGACTGATTCCTATGAGATGAACAATAACCGCATCGAATTTATCGATGATTTAATTTTTTAAATATCTATCAAAATATTAATTTAAGTTTATTCTTATTTAACAAATTGATCTTAACTTACAATTTCATCGTGAATAACTTTAAATGAATTATATCTGTTTTGTTATTAAATTTTAATGTGTTTTTATTTAAAAAAGCTTTTAGCCATTTTTTCCGTAAATTTAGCAATTTTTGGTCACCAAGTTTTGGCAGAGTATCCAATTATTCGACTTTTGGTTTTGTTTGAGTAAAAAATTAGTCGATTTTTGAATTTTAAAATTGCTCGATTTATCGAATAAAGGTTTAAAATTGTTCGAATTACTCGAATAGCTCGAACAATTCAAATAATTTTATCCAATAGGAAAAACAACAAACTCATACTTTTATTTAAATAAAAACAGAAAAAGAGTGGTGAGAGGGGTAAGTTATGAAAAACATTTTAAACCAATTTATTATTTCTTAAAATCGAGTGAAATTTAATTCGATTAAGGTCTCCGTTAAATTTTTTTAAAAATTACCGCAGTTTTTCCTGGTTTTAAGAAAAATTCTGCTAAAGATTAGAATTCATTGTTTAATATATAAAAGAAATTTTTTTATAATCTTTTAAAACAGGATTTTTGTTTTTAAATCCCCTTTTAATTTCTTTTATTTTAAAACTCTACTCTATAGGCTTGGTTAATTTGTTTTTCAACGTATTACTATTTCACGACAAAACCGGAAACTTCGTTTTCAAACAAGGTCACCGATTAGAAGATACGAGGTAATAAAAAAATTGACAGTAGGGTAATAACAGGTAACCCATTAACTGACAGTACACGGTTTGCAAACTTATAGCTGCTGATGAATTTTTTTTAATGAATTTGACGTTTATAGTTAGCGTTAAAAAAATTTCAGTCAAAGCAGAAAAACTGCTATTTCTTTCACTTCTTCATTTCTCATTTCCCTAGAAAACTTTTGCTTTTACTTCTGATTCATTAAATGTAAACAGTCGTTATCAAACCAACGAAAAACTGTTCGACAGTTTTTCGTTTCGGCTGCAGTTTTTAAAACCCTGTTAATAGTGATTTACATTATATCTCACACACGCTCAACTCTAAAAATGGACTGAAATATGTTTTAAAGTTTGAGTAATGAAAATAAATGCAAAAGGTAACAACATTAATCTAGTTTTAAGGTTAGAAATCTAAGCAAAATATTTTCACATTAAAAAAGTAGAATTTTCTAAGAAATAAATTTTAATCGATTAATTGAGATAAATTGTTCGAGTTATTCGTTATTCGAAATTGGCTATTTTAATTATTTTATCAAATAATGGCCGAAAAATTCCTCGATAATTCGAACAACGATTAATCGAGTGGATTCTCAACTACTGAGATATTTTTTTATATTTTAACCAATTATTTTGTGTAGCTGACGTCGCTAAGTTAACAGTCGGAAATACAATTCTATTGTGGTTCATTATAGTAACAATTGTAGGTGTGTGATCGGAAGATAATTCTAAGGAAGTTTCAACATTAATCGTTTCTGTGGGGATGTTTTTAACCACGCAAAAATCGATAACCTCTGTAATTTTTTGCTGATCAGTAGTTGGAATTCTTCCAACATTAATTGTAGGTTAAGAAAAAACAAAATAAAAACAAAAACAACTTGCTTTATTGTTTTCGCAAAAAATAAAGCATGTTGCCAATTTAGTTTTTTCAAGACGTGCACTTGACAGTTTATTATCAAAGTAATTTTTATTTTTAGATATTTCCTGAAGTATTTAAAAAATATATAAAAGATGATTCGTAAAAAAAATTTCAGAAAGTGTTTTATAGAACAAAAACTCTTATGATTACTATTATTTGTCTAGTCTGTATATAATAAAAAAATATCCAATGTGTTGTTTATTAATTTTTTATGCCATAAGCTGTTCTATTAAAAACAAATCATTTTAAATTAAGAAAATTTGATGACACTACAAAAATATTTGCTTTTTTGATTGCAGTTGTGATTTCAGGTGTATTTTTAGTTGAATTAAAGATCGTTTATTTGCTTACAGCGGCATGAAAGCAAAGGGTAATATTTATTAAAAGTCGTAAAAGCTGTAAAGAATCACAGCAAAAAATCGCTTCAATCGCGAAAATGGCAAAAATTCGCGAAAAGTTGCAAACTTTTAAACAGACTCTAAAATTTATTTGAAATCGCTAAATGGGTAAAAAAACAAAATGTCGGAAAATAACAAAAAAAAAAAGCAAAATAGCAAAAATTTTTAATATATCAAACGATTCTTTACAGCTTTTACGATAAAATTGGTAAACATTGATAAATTAGCGGAAATTCGCAAAAATTTGCTAACAGCGCCATAATAGCAGAGTCTAATATTTATTATAAATCGTTAAAGCTGTAAAGAGTCAGAAAAACTTACAGTAACAAATCGCTTCTATCGCGAGCATGGCTAAAATTCGAAAAAAAATTGCAAAATCTTAGACAAACTTTAAAACTAATTTTAGATCGCTAAATCGGTTAAAAAAAAATTGTCGGAAAATAACATAAAAAGTTTTAAAAAATTAGCTATAGTTTTGTAAAACGAACTCTTTGTGTTTGCTTGTGCTTTCGACAAATGAAAATCACACCGGAAAACACAAAAACGGTGTGATTTACAGAACACCATAAAATGACACATGTGATTTGAAATCACGTGACCTGACCTGACAGACCTGATTGTATACTTTTTCTGAAACCAAAATAAATTTTAAGTTAAATAATTGCCGCAGGTTTAAAAAACCATAAAAATATTTTTTTAATTTTCATTGTCTATTCCCGAGTTATTTAACTTACTGCCGATAGTAAATTATAACTGAACTTAGTGAAACTGACCGTTATTAAAGCCCTAAAAACGGCGTTTTCAAATCTTAACAATTTGTGAACTATTATTAAAAATAAAATCTAGTTCTTAAATTTATCTAGCCTAATTTGGTTATTTGAACTCTTAAACTTAAGGTTTAGGGCATCAAGGAAACTAAGTCGTTAAAAATATATTTCTAAATGGTTTGGGATACAAATAAATATAATCTCTGGCGAACCAGTACACACATTTCGCTTAACTTCCTTAAAAGTAATTTTTAAACATAAACGCTGTTGCAAAGATCATCAGATGTTTGGACAAGACAGATATCAGATGCCACCTTATAACCGGCAAAAGAAAAACCAAACAAAAACAAAAAATAAGAACAAAATGAACAACTAAATAACGCCTTTCATCTTTAGTTTCAGTTTCAAATGTTTTTAAAAACTTCTCCATGAATTTTGTGGGAGTGTTTGGGACTGATTAAAAGAACCATGATATTTTTTTACAACATTTTAACTATTTTTAAACTTTTTATTCAATTCTGATTTATGCCTTGTCCCCATGTCAATCAACTTTCTGTAGTATCCCTTTTAAAAATGTTACGTATGTATGTACTTCGTGTACATACATGTGTGTGTACACCCAGCGGTAATTGAAAGGGCCGCAAGTAACAGGCCTTTTTAAAGGTATGTATACTCCTTTCTTTGAGATTTGCTTCGTATGATATCCTGCCTAAAGAAATATGTGCCTTCTAGAAGGTACAACTTTCTTTTTAAAAAGACCTTCCAAAATATTCAGTACACATTCGCTACTCCTTCTTTAAGAAGGGAGTTCAGTTTTTTTAGTGACCTTCCTTACTCCCTTCTTTGGAAAGGGAAAGAAGTTGATACTTAATGGAGTGTGTAAAAAATAAATACAGTGAGCGTCAACATAAATTGTACAGCATGTTTTTAAATAAAAAAAGTTCTATGTTAGTTATGAAAAATTTGATTTCTACTTTGCCAAGTTTGATCGGACTTCAAGCTTACTGTCATCTGTAAAAAATACGTTGCTCCAAAATTTAACGAAAGCCAGTTGGACAAAAAAAGTGACAAAAGGTAGTAATAAAAAACGGATATTTATAGGGGCGCGTGATTGGGTTGGCTTTTGTAATTCGTCCTAAAACAGATGGATCAGCCCAATAGTCGCTCGATATCAACTCAACTAAACATCTGGGAGCATTTGGACAGACAAATTAAAAATACATAAGAAAAGAAGGAAGAATGGCCAAAAATGTCTACTGAGCTAACTTTAAAATGGGTGTAATCGATGCCAAAGAGACTAGAAGCTGTCCTAAAAGCAAAAAAAATCCAACAAAAAACTTCACTTTTCTTAGTATTTTAAAACTGTGCACTTTTTTGACGCGTTAAAAACGGATTAAATTGGTTTTTTATTGTACGGTGTTTGTTGTTTTTGAAGTATTTCAAAGTTTTAATTTTAAATTGTAATAACATTGCACAAAGTTTTGTAAATGATACCAAACTTCTAAAAATTTAAATTCATTTTTACACAGAAAAAATTATTTTTTCAATTCAAACAAAAAATTTGCCGGATCAAAACGTTTTTTGTTTAAAACAGGACCTACAAACAAATTTGCATATTCAAACCATTTATTTTGCATTTCGTTTATTGAAAAAAAACCCTGATTTTTTCAAACAAATAATTTAGCTGAGTCAAACAAAAAAATAGACTGAAATTCTTAAAAATTAAAAGCATCGAAAAACTTGATCAGTTATTTCCACGTCAAGTTACAGAGGATTCAAACTCTGAAATTAGCAATGTCGAGCCGCGTGAAGCAAATACTACTGCTGCCTGATAAGTATTTATCATTATTTTTGTATTTTTATCATTATTTTATAAAATCTTTGTACTGCCCAATTTTGTATTATTTATATTTTTGCATAACATTTCTAAATTTTATACCTTTGTTTATATTCTATATCTTGTGCTGCCATTTTTTCAATTATTTTCAATTTAAAACAACATACCTATATATAAGTGCTGGCACTGCTTCTAAATTTTTACCTTTTTATGATGGTACAATCCAATAGTAATTTGCGGGTTGGTTCCTGAGAAAGTTTATTTAATATGATCAGAATCTTATCAAAAAGAATGTCTGGACTTAAAATTTGCCATTTGAACGCGCAAAGCCTTAATAATAAAATGAACGAGTTCCGTTTAATATTCGAAGATTCTAATATTGATGTAGTATGTATCTCAGAAACTTGGTGCTTAAAAGATATTCAAGACAACGTTTACAATCTACGTGGATATAAGATATTTCGTGCAGATAGAAACACACATGCAGGTGGTGTTGCCATTTATATAAAATCTTCCATACAATGTAAAATTAAAAGCGTTATAATTAATAATACAAATATCGAACAAGATGATGATGTTAATACTGAAGAAATTAATGATGAAATTGAAAACAATAATAGCGTAGAACACTTGTTTTTGGAAATATCCAGCAGAAATCAGAAGCTACTAATCGGAACTATTTATAGACCAAATAATCGTATTAAAATGAAAAGGTGGTTGGAAAGCATACCGACGATAACTATGGGTTACACTGATGTCATTCTAGTTGGTGACTTCAACGTTAATATATTAGAAGATCGCAGACTAAGTGACGATATGAGTGCTATTGGACTAAATTTAGTCAACCACTCTTTGCCAACGCACTTCACAAGAACTAGCAACACACTTCTGGACCTTTGTTTTGTAAATAATATGTCTCGGTTACTGTTGTATGATCAACTCTCGGCTTCGCTATTTTCCAAGCACGACCTTATTTTTCTTGTTTATGATTTTCACACTGAAATTCAAAACCAAACGATTTATTATAGAGACTTTAAAAATTTGGACTATCAGTCACTGACCAACGAGTTGTCCACAATCCAATGGAATCGAATATTTTATATGACAAGTGTAGATGATCAAGTCAATTTTCTTCACAACAACATGGATCTTTTATATAACAAATACATCATAATCAAAACCAAACGTATTCGAAATGAGCACCCTTGGTTTTCAAATGAAATAAAACTGTTAATCAATAAACGAAATCATTCTTATGCAAGATGGAAAAGGTTTAAAACTACAGAGCTGCATGAAACTTTCAAGTCCTTGAGAAACAGAGTAAACACGCTAGTAAAGATTTCAAAGTCAAAATTTTATGAAGAACATTTTAAATCCGCAGTTTGTTCAAAAAAGAAGTGGAAATCAATTCGCAACATGGGAGTTATAAGCCAAGAAAATAATGATGCCAAAGAATGTATAGATGTCAATCAACTCAATCAATTATTTATAAATATACCAATGCCAACTCCTAATACTAATTTTTACACGGAAACTTACGCCCACCATAGCGCACATAATGACAGGAACAATTCTGAAAATCAAATGTTAAACGGCTTTGAATTTAAAACTGCTACACAGGAAGATGTTCTTGAATCTATTTTGAGTATTAAATCCGAATCTGCTGGTCATGACGGAGTTCACCCAAAATTCATAAAACTAATTTTACCATACATTCTGCCTCATATAACTCATCTCTTCAACACAATTTTAACAACATCCACATTCCCTTACATGTGGAAACATGCTAAAATTATTCCCATACCAAAACCTAATCATGAATATCGGCCAATTGCAATCTTACCATACTTGTCAAAAGTCTTTGAACGCTTAATTCATTCACAGATAAGTAAATACCTACAAGATAGCTCCTTGCTTACTGATAAACAATCTGGTTTTAGACCAAAGCATAGTTGTGTTTCTGCTTTATTAGAGGTCTCTGAGGAATTAAGAATTAATGTTGACGATAATAGAATATCTTTTCTAGTTTTACTGGATCACTCAAAGGCGTTTGACACTGTGGAACACTCCATTCTTTGCCTTAAACTAAAACATATGTGCAAATTTTCGCCAACTGCGGTCAAATTAATATCCTCATACTTACATGATAGATACCAGGCTGTCTACTATGGTAATAACAAATCAAACAGTTGCTTAGTGTCGAGAGGTGTACCACAGGGTTCTATACTTGGTCCACTTTTATATTCCATATACTCTAATGATTTACCGTCTCAACTTAAACACTGTAGAATACAAATGTATGCGGATGATGTACAACTGTATATCAGTTGTCATCCATCCGATACCACAGAATGCATTAGTAAGCTTAACCAAGATCTAGACAGGATTAACACATGGGCTTCAAGGAATGGTCTTTGCCTAAACGCTAGAAAAACTAAGGCTATGGTTATTGGTAAGAGCAAACTAATCCCCACATCTGTGCCACCAATTCAGATTAACAACTCAAGTATAGAAATAGTGGAGTCAGCTAAAAATCTTGGTGTTATATTTAATTCTAAACTTGACTGGTCTAATCACATAAATGTAATTTGCGGTAGAACGTTTTCTATGTTGCGCAATCTGTGGATGACTCAATATTACACTCCCTTTGAAATCCGTATGTTATTGGCAAAGACATACCTAATACCAACACTAATGTATGGGTGTGAACTATTCGCAAGCTGTGATTCGGCAAGTAAGAAAAAACTAAATGTAACTTTCAATAATATCGCCAGATACGTTTTTGGTCTAACACGATTCTCAAGAATTTCCCGTTTTGCAAAGCAGTTATATAACATATCTTTTGATAACCTGTTGAAATGCCGCTGCCTAATATTCTTACATAAAACTATTTACACAAAACAACCAGGCTATTTATATAATCGAATTATCTTCTCCAGATCAAATAGAGGAAAAAAGATTAACAGTATTCGATATCGTAGTCAAATATCTGAAAGACATTTTTTTATAAACTCCATCCAGCTTTGGAACCAATTACCTAACAATATTCAAACAATCAGCAATGCTCAGCACTTTAAACGCGAAGTATTTAGGCATTTAAGTTAACTTCTTTAAATGAAAATTAATACTTTTTTCTCTTTTTTTAATATGTATATGTATTTAGTATTTTCATTAAATCACTAAAGAATTGTTTAATAAAATAAAATTATTTATATATTTGCTGCATACTGTTTTTTGCCGTATTGTATTGTAATCTATTGTATTAATCAAACTTTTTTATATATGTTACTTTTGTGAATAGCGTTATATTTATGTACAGTGCTTTAAAAAGACTCGTTCTTGTTGCACTGTGTAACTAATAATAAATAAATAAATAAAAAATAAATAAATAAAATCATTTACTGAAATCAAACAAAAAAGTTTTTTCTTTTTGCACTGAAAGCAGTCGATGTCTCTCTCTCGTTATAGCTTAGTTGCACACATTCACCGTTGGTCTTATCCTTTCCTTGGGTTAAGAAGAAGCAATCTCAACTAAAAACTGCAGCAGAACGAATCGATATGGTTTCCGTCATCATTCTACTGCAAAAACTTTATGTATTTAACTGACAAAATTTAAAAAATAGAAAACGGGATTTCTATTCATTCTTATTTTACCAACTTTGAAAACAACCAAAAATAAATTTTGTTTCTTATGATGTTGTTGTTTCTCGTCACGCTATTTTATCATCTTTCTTATTGTTGTACTTTTTTAAGGCGTACAAAAATAGACTGCATGTGTTTTTTGTTGTTGCTCATTTATTTTACATAAAGTAGTGTGGCTTACGATCAAATAAAAAATTGCAAAAAAACGACTACATTAAAGAGCGTTAAATATTTCATACAAAATTATGAAAACTTGAAACCAATAAAGCGTATATTTTATGTTTTAACAGTTGTCAACATTTTTGTAGATACAATAAAAAATCAAGCAAAAATATTAATTGAAACAGTTAAAAAAATTTGTAGAAATTAAAAAATTTTTGAAACCAGCGTTTGTTTGAAAATATTTTAGCAATAATTTTTTCTGTGTACTAAAATAACACTTTTTATATTGGAAAACTAGTTGCACACTTTATTTTGATGCTCACAGTATGTATAGAATGCGGCGAGGAGGGCTTGTGTCTGCTAAATAAGGCCATCTATTAGGCATCTTTACTCATTGTAGTTACCCCTGCGACAATATGAGTGGGTACTGATGTTTTCATTGTATGTTCTCATGACATTTCTCTATCAAGTGTATTTGGCGTCAAACTTTTTAAAAATTCGTTTGAACGTAACTGTTTCAATACGACTAGTACATTTATAGATATTTTAACAGAATTCATTTTTGTTTTCCATACGTTCATACATACATACATACTTACGTAGATGCCCTCCCTCTCCCTGTATTTTTTGATTTTATTTTCTTTCCTTTATTCGTTTAGCTGACTTATTTATTATTTGTCCAATTTCTGTTGATTGGCGCAGCAACGACAAACAAAGCAGATTGAAAAAAAATTTTAAATTTGTTGGTACTTTTTAGATTATTTTGGAGTACGTTTTAAGCTTCATTAAAAATTCTAAGCGGATCATCAGATGTTTTCTTATTAACTTAATATAAACTTTTTCATTTTATTTTTTACAAATTTAATTTATGTCATTCAGGAACATACGCAAGTATGTGTCCAACCAGGAATAACTAACTATAAATTTAATAGACATTAGGATACCCTGAAAGTTAATAGATTTAAACGAAACAGAGAAAACCATATTAAATCTAATAATATTAAAAATGTTAAGGCGTTTTTAAATAAAAAAATTAATTTATTTATTGGGACTGCTTCTGCAATGTTTAATTTTTTTTAAGAGTTTTACCAAAGTTTTTTTCTGAAATTTGGGGGCCTTTTCTAATTTATCTCTATAGAAAAAAATAAAGGCATTATCAAATTGTTCTTTTTTCCCTGGAATTTTTGTAAAGAACAATGTGAGAAAGAAAGTCGACAACATTTATGCTTTCATTGAGAATCATGAGTCATCTAGAATTCCTAAATTTCGATTTACTAATTCGAATTGTTATTTCGGAAAAAGATTCGTATGGGAGCTATGTAAATTATTGAATTCATTGGACGAATGGTTTTCTCTAACACATTCCCATATGAACTGGTCAAAACTGGTAGATCTGGCTCGTTCTTAATACTAACCAAAGTTCGAGACGAATTTAATCATCGTAAGTTATTTCGCACGGTCATAATCCTACAAAAATTTAAATATCTGGAGTTCATATGAGTTACTACTTATGGACCGCCTTTGGTAATTTTTACTTCTAATATTCTATTAATTAGCTTATAAATGTTAAAGAAAAAGAATAGGTACTCACGGCCAAGACAGTCGTTAGCGATATTGGTTTGAAGATCAACGTCATTCCACCATTTGAGTTTTTTCGTTGCAAAAATCATATCTTTGGAACCGAATAAGATAATTTAAACAGCATATGATAGATAACTGTTCTGCCTATGAAATGAGCGTTTGGAAAGGGTGCTACGCTTTGTAGGGGCCTACTTATGGGCTATCAAAGTTAAAATTAGTAGAAAAATCTATTTTATGGTAACTAAAAAAAATTATTTTTACATTTTTAGATTGTTTTTATTTGTTTTCTTTAGGGTTTTATGTTTTAATATATTACCCAACAAATTAAAAAAAAATAATTTTTTTTTTAAAATTTATTTTTTAAATTTTCTGTAAAATAAAAAAAAAAGCCCGTAGTTTCTCATATTTCTCTTTGGAAAGTTCTAAGTCCATAAACAAGGCCAAGGCTTCTTCGGAACCATAATTTTTTAGTCGCAGTGGGCTTGCATCAGCAACAGATTTGGTTATCTGCGACCTAACTCTTTCACTATCCTTTGTAAATTTAATAGACAGCGCGTCCGATAATTGCTTCGTGGTCAAGTCATTGGTGGCATCGGCAAGTTTCCTCTTTCTTGTGAAAATTGAACACTCCTCAATACTTTTTTTGGCCTTTCTTTTGCTCCTCTGGTTGATGTGGTGGGTTTATCTACTGCCAATATATCCAGGATGGTGTCTTCATTAAGCCAGTCCTCGTATTTGGAGGTGAAGTTCTGAATGGTTCGATTAGATTTCACCCATTTTGCCTTAATATTTGCATATATCAGATAAAAACTATTTTTTATAATTTCGCTTCTCTCAATATTTCTATTGAGTTTTTAATGCAGCTTCCGTGAAAAACTTTGGTGTGGTTGACTTTCTAAACAGCTCAAATAATTTTAAATTGTTCAACGCCATGTTTTCAGTACTTAAATTGTTTAATGGTTTCAGTAATTGTTGCGCCAACTTTCAGTCGTAGACTAATCCAGCAATATATAGGCTTATGCTACCATGCCGAAAAACTTACCTGATCCCTGCATACATATGGATTTAGGCTGAATAATGCATTTTGATATTATGCACGTGTCCAAATAAGATTTGTGCCTACCTGTAGGGACCATAAGTCAATATTGTTCTTGACCATTTGCAATATATAGGCTTATGCTACCATGCCGAAAAATTTACCTGTTCCCTGCATACATATCGATTTAGGCTGAATAATGCATTTTGATATTATGCACGTGTCCAAATAAGATTTGTGCCTACCTGTAGGGACCATGAGTCAATATTGTTCTTGACCATTTGTACGCCAAAGTATTGTTTAAGTGAGGTAACTACTGTCAGTCAAAACATATAAGGGATGGACGCCATACAATTTCTGCAACCATGTCTTTTTAAACTTTTTTACCTCTAGAAGCCAAACGGGCACGTACGGGCAGATAAAACCTTTTGAATTATGTAAAGAAATAATCAAAGAACAGGTTTTGCAAATATGGCAAATATAGAAAAATATAGATTTTTTTTATTTTCCGTCAAAGTTGAAAAATAGTGAAAAAGCGGATAGTTTTTAAATAGTGATTTACCAGGAGAAACACAAAGCAAACAGTTAATTTTTTTTATCATTATACATTTAATAAATACATCAATCAATACAAACAAAAAATAAGGCGATTCGTTACCTATTTTTCGTGATATTACACCTGAAATCGCAACAAATTGACTAAAAATGGTGCGTTTTTTTGAAAACCGAAAGTCGGTCAACTTTGAACGGTTATATCTTCTAAACTAAAAATGTGATATTATTAAGAGTGGCATATTTGAAATCGTTGAAAAGTTTCCTATAACATGGGTTTATTCAAAACTTCGTCGGCGCTCATGAAAATTTTGATTTTTGCAACCTCGTTTGCTCTACGGGCGCCACTGTGCGACGGCTCTACACCCAAAAAAAAATCAATCCGAAGCGGTATTAATAGTTCGGTGAGTACGGATTTTCTTGAATCAAGTACAGAAAGATTGATTACAGTACAAATTTTCAATCGCGAAATACTTAACTTATCCATATTCAATCCCGAATTTGCACTTAAAATAATCCGAAAATGAGATTGATTTAAGTAAAACTTAGATTGAAACAATTTCGAAATGCGCTTGATTCAAGTATTATAAAGTTTATTCAATTCCGATTTCGTACTTGAAATAAACCAAACGTGAAATGATTGATTAACTTACCCGCTCTACACCTCACAGAATTTCAATTATTAAACACCAGCATCATTTCCGATACGGGTTTTACTTTAAAAACTTAGTGTACATATTTAACAAAAAATATAAACTAAATGAGAAGCAAGATTCTTAATTTAGGTTTTTAAACATGAAAATAATGTGTTGTCGTCTTGTTCTGTTGTCTTTGTTGTTTCTACACACAACAAGCAAATCGTTTTTTAACTACTTGTGTGGTGCTGTGGTAGTGTCTACAACAAACTTTGATAAGTTAAATGAGATTAAGACGCTCACTTTGTAATTTTACTCTCAGAGTGACACTACTAACGAAAAGTTTAATCTTTTTTTACTTGGCTTCAGAATTTTGTACTTATTAAAAGATTTTGCGGGATTTATTTCCGAAAGTAATCTAATTTTGGATTGTTGTAGGTACGTTTTAGTGTTACACTGTGTGTAATTTTTTAAGTCATGGAAAAATAACCACATACGGACACCACTACGTGATGCATTTTTAAGCACGACTCGTACTTTAAGTAAGTATGAAAAACTTTATTCATCCCGAAAGTTTTTTATTCTGCGTACGTTTGTACTACTCGTTTACTTCTTTTTTCGGTAGCTTCTGAGCCTCAGTGTATTGAACTCGGTATTCCAACATGAATATATTAAAAAGTGTTTACCAAATTTCCAAATATCCGAAGCCTACAAGAAATAAAAAATATCAAATAATTTTTACTGATGTTGTTTAGGAGACACTAGAAAATATTACAAATATACTGACGTGGTTGTTTCTTAGACAACAACCTCAATACTTATAGTTTTGCCATGAAGGCAGTTTTCCGCTTACACCGACGCGTGCCTTCTCGTCAATCAATTTCAAAACATTGACGTACGCACAATTACGTACTTAGCAGGTTCATACTTAAATCGCGAGAATCGATATTTGTAAAAAAAACTGTGAAAAACTTTTGTTTTATTGGTGTCTGTTACACAACCACGTCAGTGGCAAATGTTTAATCAAATCTTATGTTAATTCTTAAGTCTAAGTCCTGCCAATGACTGACACAAGTTCTTCTAATCTCGGTTCCCGTTCGCTAGGTGTTTAGCGCTCTTTTGATTGAATAACTTCTCCACAGTAAATCGTCTCCTTCGAGCTAGTGAATTTTAGTGCAATTCAAGACTTTTTTTTATATTATTAAATTATTTGAGATTATAATTCTTACTGATGACACACTGGGATCGTTTTGATAATCAAAAATAATCTTGATAAGTACCAGCCTCAAAGACTGCAGAGAAAATAGATCCTACAAATTAAATAAAAGCCAAAATCATACACAATACTTTCTACTTCAAAAAAAAAAATTGTTGAATAAAACAATTTTTGACACTTTCGAATAAGGAAAAGTCTGAAAACCCTACCTACCACCAAAAAAAAAATGTTAGTGGTATTGCTTTTAATGCATATCAGTTTTGTGAGACAGATTTTATTTTATTTTTTTTTTTTAATTTTACCGAAATTTTCTTTTTGTGATTTTTTGGACCACCCTAATACATGAAAAACATATAAATGCACCTTTTTTTGTACACATACACATAGCTACACACAAAGTATGTATATACAAGTAAAAGGAATAAATGATTGTCCTTTTTTTGGACATTAATGTTAGTGTGAGTGACTTAATATTCATGTACACAAACTTTTATGTTCATTACAATATTCCCAAATAAAAGTAAATGTATTAATAATATCTTTGATTTTATTCAACTTCTTAAATTAAAGTTTTCTCTTTGTTTGTTTAGTGCGGCACATTGTATACCTATTGACAGGTAGTGTAATTCGTTGGAACGATCCTTTAAACGAATGGTCGTCCATTCAGCTAAAGAACAAAAAGAGAAGGGAACATTAACTATTAGTATCTGAGCTGTTGGATTACATTGTCATCAATGTCAAGCGCCAACGGAATGTTACTGAACATGAATTATTCACTCACAATCAGCCAAGTGTCGCAGTTGAACAAATATTCAGTGAGAATAAAAAGTATCATTCATCCTTGTTGATGCCTGACACTTGACACTGCATGTATAATACAAAGGACCATACTAATGGTTTGTGTATGGGTTTTTGCATTTATTTTCTTGAGTAACCGGTTTGAAGTGATTCAAAAAGATATTTACAAATTTGTTCACATGACATTTCCTATGAACTGGGTAGAAACCTAAAGGAGGAAAACAAATGAATACAATAGATGCTTAACATTATAAATACGTCACCAGTTATTTATTATTTTATGGAGATTAGAGGATGTAATGAATTTTCTCCTTTAACTTAAACGTTTGTACGACAGAAAATCGACCTTCACATTACTTTTTTTTTTTGGACAAAAGAAGCGTAAATATTTTGCATTTGTAAATTTATATGTGTGGAAGGTTATAAAATAACGCAGGATGTTTGATTTAGTTCAACGCGAACTAAGATAAGTAAGGAACTAGATCAAAAACAAAAAAAGTAACATGTATGGATGACATCCATTGAACGAACCATACATTCATTTTTGATGACCAGGGAAACCGTATATATGCAATTGCATGTTTTTCCTTGCGCGAACAGTGAAGGCAAGAACAATATATTTATCCTTTTAAGAGCTTTTTACAAATATTGGCATTGATTTGTTGTGCATATTTTTGCATATTTTACACTTTGCAGCATTTTTGGATAATATAGTTAAAAGAGCATTTTTGCAGAATCTTTCACATGTTTACCTTTTTGAGATATATCTTGATACATGCCAAATTTTTTTCAATTACCTCCAAGTGCTTTCGCAACGAATAAAAAATATTTTTGGAAATTCTGGTTAACGGATGGAGTAGGATGAACTTTTCATTAACTTATCGCTCACTTTAGGTAAAGCAGATTCTCATTAAACATAACTGATATTTAACATTGTACACATAAGCAAAAATTAAGAAAAAAAAGTCAGTTACAGTTGTAAATAATTTATCATTGTACTCATTTAAACCTCTTTCTGAAGTATACTCTTTGTGTCCATAAACCATCTAATTACGTTATGTTCGTATTTACATTCAATTTGCCCCAACAATGTTATAATGCAAATTTTATTTTTCTTGGAATCGGTTCCCTTTTGACGAAGTCCCACTCCTAAATAGCTTTAACTTCCTTTTTAACAATAATTTTGCGACCGTCCCTAAAATTCCTTTAAGACAAAAAATCTCATACATATTCGGCTCAATTAACTCTAAAATGAATCTTAACACAGCTTTGTTTTGGTGAGCACATGACTGCCCAACGGTTCAAAATAGGGTACAATCTCGAAGATTGGTAAACACCATGTATGTACGTATTTCAAGCGCATATTTTCCAGCAATAGAAGAGTGATGTATGCAACGCATAAAAATATTGGTTCTAGACCACCTTTTGGTATACCGATCGACTCGGATGTAACGATGTCCGTCCATCTGGCTGATTGTCTGTCCATGTAAACCTTGTCCTAAAAGTATTTGTATTAATTTCGGAAATAATTTGATGAGATTTCCTAGATGAGTTTTAAATGTCATAAGCCTATGGAAAATAGTATAATTCGCTACATAATTTCATATAGCAGCCATGAATACTTTTTTGATATCAATACGAATAGCCAATCTGAAATAATGCTCCACCCGATATATCAAATTGAATTGAAAAAATCGACCGTTTGCGTCGATAACCATAAATTGGAAGTTAAACTGTCACACTGCTAAATGTATTTAACATTTTATGACAGCCCGATGACTGAATTTCAAATTAATAACTTCGCATCTGAATGCCACTGCTGAACATTTTTTAATTGTTATATTAAATGGCATGGTGGAATGTAAATAAGCGAAAATACGAGCTTCTTTCACCTATAGACTTAAGCCTGGCCATCTTAAGTGACACCACCAATGAATGTTTATAGCGAACGACCACCGCATCGTAATAGGCTTGAAGGAGAAAATGCTTAACAACTTGTATTTTTGAAGTTCAATACTGCTCTACTGAGTTAACCTTCATAAGGTCTTAAAATTTGCTGACGTTCACGGTCTTCGGGTCAAATTTGACCCAAACAAAAAGCTTTATATAAAAAACTCTCTTTTCTCAATTAAGTATGTTTTAAAAGTTGATATTTCATTTCTAGATTTATTCAGTATATTGAAGCTCTATTTATTGTTAACATCTATTGCAAATACAAAAGTACATTTAACATAAAGTGGTTGTATCTGTTTTGTAACATTATTGGCAAAGATTTATTTTTGAATGGTAAACATATTTTTTCCTAGGTTTTGGTTGAAGATGACGGGTGCTGTTCCTGCTCAGCTATTACATGATTTTGTTGCAATTTTTTGTGAAAATTAGTCTTTGGGTAATGTTTTTGGCTGCTTGATATAGGGCGCGACAAGTTGAAAACCTAAATTTTCTAAGAAATGTCAACGTTTGGCAAAACTGTTTTCGTTCTAGCCATGTTTAGCTGATGTAAATGAGAGCCTTTAGTTGCCAAAAGCTCCCGTGGCAATTCAATCTTGTTTTTACATATAGTTCCTACTAAAGTAATTTGATTCTCTAGCAATTTTTGTCTCAATTAGTACGATGTAAAACAATTGTCTGCAGTCATACTGTGGCGCCCTATGCTCCAATGGGAGTTAAAGGAACATATATATATATAATACTGTGACATTTCAAACCAACTGTCAAATTAAGAACTACATGTATACATTTGTTTATTTCAGCCAAAGTACCTATTTATTTGCCTGTATATGGTTGTATATTCTAGGCATAACCAATTAACCCATATATTTCATAGCTCTCGAATCGGCACAAACTTCTCCAAAATTTGGCGTTTATTGCGAGTATCCTTGTTGTCAAATCTTAGTACTCTCGAAAGGTTTTTAAATCTGTTAAACGGCAAGATTGCTCGAAAAATAGATTTTCCTTACACAACATCCCACAAACTATCTGTGCTTTCAATATTTGATCTATACAATTCAGCTAACTAGAGAACCAATAAATGCGAAATTTTGGTGTCTCCACTTTAGGCCGATCAATACCAAATACACTTTTACCTGCATTATTAGTAAACCTCAAAATAACGCATAACACAGGAGGTGAAAAATAAAAAAACAACGGAAAATTTCTAACGAAATTTAAAAAATTATGCTACCGGTCCAATATGACCCAAAGACCTTAAGTTAAAAAAATTCTATAAATATTTTTTTCGCCAATATTTTTTTCTCAAAACCTAACGTAGTTGTTTGCATTTGTAATCAAATAAAAGTCATAAAATATAAAAAATATAAGTCACTCAATCTTTGAAAAAATTTAACTTTTATTTCAAAATGGGTCAGATTTGACCCGAAGACCTTATGAAGGTTAAATTTAACATGATTTGAAAAAATATCACTTTATTTTTCTTAATTATTCGCAAAATATTCGCTTGAAGTTGAAAAATACGAATGTCAGGAAATATGCGATTATTCTGCAATACGAATATTCCATAGTTGATAAAGTTGTTACAATTGTACTTTTTTTGTTGTTATATGATATAAAATGGCAACGCGTATTTACTGTCCAATGAATATAAACGAAGTTCAGTGTTTAAGACAAATGGTCTCGCAAAAAAGAAAATGCAAAATTTCGTAGGTTTTTTTATTATTTTCGGAATTAACTTTATTTCTTAAAGTTATTTCTGGATATATAAATATTAAGTAAATTGTATGTTAAGATGATCCGCCCTTGCATGGCGTAGTACAGGTTGTCTGTGTTGCCAGTTGTAAGTGGTAATTATTTAAGTGTGGCTTGGTGCTAAAAGGGCCAATGTCAATATTCTTTTTATTTTGCTGAAACAGCTAATTTCTATTTTAATCCAGAACAGTTATATAAAGGTTTTGCACTAAAGCATGTTCAGACCTAACAAATATTCGACAAAAAAAATCCAAAAAATGCAAAAAGAGTGAAGGAGGGGTAGCTCCTATTATAGATAGACTGCCTAAGATTCAAAAGGATGGAATGCCTTTGAGACCAATATGCTTTTCGATAAATTCACCCTCCTATGGACTCTCTAAATACATGATAGACATATTAAAACACTTGAAGGAAAATTCAAAATATAATATTAAAGATGCTGTAGAACTTAGTTCAAACATAAATAGCATTGACATCGCTATGACGAAGTTCATGTTTCATTTGACGTGATTTCAGTATTTGCAAGTTTTCCTTATAATTAATCGCGCTGGGGACAATTGAAGAAAAATTACTTACCTACGAATTTGTTTTTAGACATTTTAAGATTTTGTATCAAAGAAAGTATACATTTAATGTATGATGACAAAATCTATGAACAAATAAAAGGAATGCTGATATAATTATGGAATAACTTCTTGAAATATCACTGGATAAAATGGACGAAAAACCGAGGATAATTATGAAATATGTAGATGCATTATTCGCAATATGTATTGAAAAGGGACAGAATAAATGACACCATCGGAGAACTAAATTTATTTAATGGACAAATACTGTTTATCATGGAGGGAGAAAATGACAACCAACTACCATACTTAGACGCAATTGCTATTAGAAAGGGAAACAATTTAAAAGTTAATTGGTATCAAAAACCAACAGCCTCGGGACGATTGATCAATTTTATTCTAAGCACCCTAGAAGAATTATTATAAATACAGCATCAAATTTTATACGACGAATTCTTAAAATAAGCGAATGACTTCCCAATAAGGACAATTAAAAATCGTATAAAACGTGCAAAAACAACAGGCAACAGGTGGTAAGAGAACCAAAACAAAATAAAAAATTAAAAAGGGAGACAAGTCAAATGTGGTACAGTAGTTTTGACTTAACTGCCTTTTATTTACGTGCACTTTTGACTTAACTGCACAAAATTGATAATCCCATACAAATTCCTTTTTTAAGTGCACTTTCTTTACCTGCACATTTAAGATAAGTGCCCAAAATTTTTGGCATTTTAAAATTTTTTTCATACAAAATATTTAAGTTAGCTGCACTTTGACTTAACTTCCCAAAATACATATTTTCTGTAATTATTCTTCAAAATCCTTCTTTACGTGCATTTTGTATACCTGCACATTTTTCATATTTTTGGGCAGCTTTAAAATATTTTTATATAAAACATCAAAGTTAGCTGCACACATGAAAACATATGGTGGCCACTTTTTCACATAAATATCCAATTTGAGCTGTTTCTAAAAACAAAAATCGCAAACAAGTCAGACTGGCCTCATTATAATTCATTTATTTTGTTTGCATGTACCTACATTTATGCATATGGTTTGTAGTTACAGCAACTTTACCACGATTTTATGAAATGAATAGCAAATCCAAGACCTGGAACAAAATAAAGTAGTTATAGTAGTATTTGAAGCTGGCGAATGCTCTGTAGCGCAACAGAGTTCAAAATTTCGTTCATTATAAAAATGCATAACAAATGACTACAGGTTGTTTGAACGTCACTGTTACTATCAATTTATTAATAAAGACGTTGTTACTCCTCTTTCAAACACTTTACTTTAGCTGCATTTTTATGCAGGTAACCACAATTGCGTACCTGCACATTAAGGCAGCTAAATACATTTAAGATAGCTGCATTTTTGATTTACCTGCACAAAAAATCGTGCAAAGGAGATTGTGCAGCTAAGTCAAAATTACTCTATATAAAATTCCCTGTGGTGGTGACGGTCAAAATATATGCAATAAAGTATACGTTGGGACGACAAAAACAAAACTTAAGACAAGAATATCTTCGCATAAATCCGACCATAAAGCTATTGACAAACCTATCGAACAAAAAACTGTACTAGCAGCCCACTGTACGTTGAAAAATCACAAACCACATTTTGAAGGTGTAAAAATATTACAAGAAGAGAGAAATTATTCAAGGAGATATACATTAGAGATGCTACATATTACTGATGTTAATCCACAGCTTCGTCTCAATTACCGACAATACATTATTTTTGAACACTGATTTAAATATATATAATACAATTTTTGGTTAACTTTATTTTTTAAAAAATATGTGAATCCAGCTGCCCGGAGGATAATGAGATCCAGATTGCCGATTTCCAAAATTTTTATGAAGACACTCTGCAATGGCCCGCCGCCATGTATTCACAGGCAGATGTTTATCTTGATGAAAAATTTTTGTTTTTGTTATTTTAAGAATGTCTGTGTATTCTAATTTCTAATCTTCATAAACATATAAGAATGTACAGAAATGCTCTTATTGTTCCTTTATTATAAAAAGCTTGAGCCGAAAATGTTGTTTACTTTCATTAAAATGTTCAAGTTCATAAATTAATCTTCAAAGGAATACATCTTACCTTATAATGCAATATATGTGTATATTTACACGTTATAGAGTATCTGTATATTTGTGCGTTTCAATAAATTGTATACACTTATGCGCCCCATACACAGTTCAATTCAGTTGAAAGACTCAGTTGACAACTTCATCAACTGAATTGAAAGATTTAAAATTTAATGAAATAAAAGACAATTTTTAAAATACTTAACTACAAAAATTAATTTTGACAGCTGATCAAGAGACTTGAGCACACACAGTACAATCGAATTGAAAGACTTAGTAGTCAACTTGAAAAAATCAAAATCTTTTGATTTTTCTTCAACCAACTCGACAACCGTCAAACTAATCAACTGACAAGGCCATGTACGCTTTGATTTGGACAACAACCGACTCAGTTGACAATTAAATTGAATAGTGTATGGTCTGCTTTATGCATTATGCATTAAACACATTCACCACAGCAGGCTACACGAACACAATACTACAAATGCTGCTGGCTGAAATTTTAGTCGTGTAGTCAGCTACTGAATTATGTTCAAGACGGCAGCTACAATTGAAAAAATACAAACAGCTGTTTTTGTTTACTATGTCTTTATATTTCAGTGGTGCCACTATCATTTTTTTACTCTTTTATAAAAAGGAAAAACATGCATAATTGCAGACTCTTATGGTGATTTCTTTTCTGAGAAAAATGTTGCATTAATGTTACATGTTCTACATTTTGCGTTCGTTTGTACAAAAAATACAACTGTGGGAAAAATTTTCAAGTTCTTTTGTGAAAATGTTGATGAAAAACATGCAAAACATGTTACATGTTTTACCCTTACTTTTACTTAAGGGTTCATACTGCCCTGTTTTACAACTTTGGTATTTACTACTTTGTTTGTACAACCAATATTTTATTTTGTTTGTAATAATATTTTAAAAGTTTTGTCAAAAGAATTCTACATCTAAATATTCTTCGACGGCATACTCCATTTTGAATTAAATCGTTTTTTTTTATTTTGGTGGAAAATTCTATGTATTTATTATCGTTTTAAATTTGTTCAAGCAATAAGTGATGTCAATGTCTATTTCCAAACCTTAAAGTAAGTGTGCAGCAAATAGTCGAATAGTTTGAAAAATCGCTAATGAACTACATTAATAATAAAAGTGTAATAGTTGTAAATAAAGGCAGCTAATTCTGTTCGATTGAAGTTGTACAACATGTAACACTTCGAGTGATTATAGGTTACATGAAAAAGTGTTACATGCATATATTGTAGCATTTTTTTCTCAGAATAGAAATCGCCATTATTCAAACTTAATTTAAGATTATCAACAAATGAATTTATTTTAAAAAAATTTAAATATTTTAATTTTGTTGTTTTTGTAACTAATAAACAATATAATTTTAACGGCGGATTAAACAAAAAATACATATAAAATGCTTTTAAAATAAGAAAATTTGTTCCTTCAACACACGTGGTATAGTTCGTAAAAGTTTCAGAACACTTTGGGTGCGTACGTAAATGCATAAAAACTATGTATCACTGCTGCAGTGATGCAAACTATTGTTGCTGATGCGTGATTACCAGTTGCAGTTTTGTTGCTGATACTTTGCACAACAGCTGTGCAAAGTTTGAATTTTTGAAATTTCAAAAGTTTAATAAGCAAAAATTAAATAATAATAAAAATGCTTTTTACAATAAAGATGACAAATTTAATGGAAAATATTGAACCAAAAAGTAACAGTTTTCTTATAAATGATGATTAAACGATTTCTGTTTTGTCAAAAGTTATTGCTTCAGAAAATTAACTGAAGCAATAATTGCCAAAGTTTGCTGCAGAGCTGCGGCATTACTGCATAAAAACTTTTGACATATAAGAGTGATGCCAAGTTTCTTACAAGTGAAGCTTTTACGAACATTAAACTTTACTTCTGCGCAAGTGATACCCAACAACTGCATTTACGAACGTACCCTTTATCAATAACTTTTTAGGTAAAAACTGGATCTAAGAAGTTGTGGTATTATTCGAAGTGGCTTTCACTTGATCTTTAAAAAAAATTCCGATTTATTAGCCCGTTAAGGGCCAATTTCAAAAATAAATATTTCTTGAAAGATTTTTCTACAAAACTTAAAATTTTATCAATATACATATTTATTAAAACATAATATCTTTAGGGAAGAACACTTAATCTTTTATATACCATATTATTAGTAACTTCATCTTATAAAATTTTAAATTTATTAAGCTTTAAAAAATTTTATTTTGGAAAATTAGTCAATTTATTTAAAAGTTTGATCAAAAATATATATCTGGTAATAATTTATGTACTTCTTACATATTCATCCCAATTATGAATGAAAATTCCCCGGGAGTTTTCTCCCTTCTCTCATTTTTCCTATGTTAATTCAATTGTAAAAGTAGGAAAAGGGTACATAAATAATACATGTTCTGCAACGCCAAAAAACCGCAATTCAGAAAAACTTTATTAAGCAAATATCTTAGGGTTAAATAATTATTGTTATATCGACATGATTTAAAGATAAAGCCAATTTTATAAAAAAAATGTCTGCCACGGAGTATAAATATATAAAATTGGCTCTTAATTGGTTAATCGGTGTGCCATAAACGCCATGTGGAACACACTTTAAAGAATTTTCCAATGATTCCCATATTTTATAGATTCATTTTATACCTAAAGAGATATGGAAAAAGTATTTTGAAACTTTTACGACCTATAACTCCTGAACTAGAAGGTTTGGCGCGAAAAACATCTTCCTATAGAACTTCTTTTAAGGATATAAAAAAAATTATATAAATACCAATTTGGTTTTGAGCCGAGCTAATATTCTTGTTTCAAGCCGATTCTTTTCTGTTAAACAAAAAAAAAAAAAAAAAAAATTTAAGCACTTATTTTTTAAATATTTTTTTATATTAGCAGCACTTTTTCTGTTTTGTAGTGGACAAAAATAGAAATTAGTTTAATTTGACTACAACGACAAAATAAGCACAGACAACAACCTGCAGCCATGTATCCGTGTCGTCGTGAAAATAATCATTTCCATATGCACACATGTATTCTAGTTTTGACATATTGAAGTCGGTAGCTTGCTGTCTCGAATGTGTTTAAAGCATTAAGATACCATTTTTCTACTAAGACCACGAAAATTTAATAATAACACTAGCCAACAAGGTTTTGGACTGTAGCGACCAAATATCTTTCCTATGGTAATTCGGCTGAACTCGAATCTGTAACTGGTTTTTCTCTATCAAGTCAGGTTTTCGAGATACAGAAAATGTTTTTATTCGTTTTTTACATTGTCCCAAAATTCTTGATAATTTCTTTAAAATTTCATTAAATCTTGATCCCTCCCCTTGTTCATCGCTCACTGCAACAAGTTTTTTTTTTTTGAAAAAAATCTAAATGCGAATGAAGAATATGCAAAACATAGTCGATGTCCACGGTTTGTCCAAGTTTCTGACTGCAAAACCAAGATAATGTAAATATACATATTTTAATGATTCTGATATTGCATATTCACCACACACAAAGCAAAAACAGCTTGAATCAGTAACACACGATCTCCCTGACATGCTTAAACGCGTTCTTTCTGAAGATTTAGAATGAATGTGGACTTCTGTCAATTTTATAATAATTGTGAAATTGAAGTGTCAGTATTGGTTGTTTTACAGTATTGCCAGCATGCGAAAAAATATGAACAAGACGAGATAACACAATTTAGTTAAAATTAGTTAAAAAAACATGCTTCGCTTCTCCAGTAAATTTTTTTTCAAATTTGTAGACCAGAGTACGAGTCGTACAAAAATTCAAGTACGAATAACAATAAAACGTACTTTAAGCAATCCTAAATGGGATTACTTTCGGAAATCAATCCCGAAATTTCTTAAAATAAGTACAAAATACTGAAGCCAAGTAAAAAAAAGATTTAACTTTTCGTTGGTAGTGCCTCATTTTACTTATCAAAGTTTGTTGCAGACACTACAACAACACCACACAAGTGGTTAAAAAACGATTTGCTTATTGTGTGTAGAAACAATAGAACAAGACGAAAACACATTATTTTCATGTTTAAAAAATAAAACTGAAGGCAAGAGTTTTCATTTAGTTTATATTTTTAGTTAAATATGTACATTAAGTTTTTAAAGTAAAAAAACCATATCGGGAATGATGCTGGTGTTTTATAATTGAAATTCTGTAAGTTGTAACACGGGTAAGTAAATCAATCATTATAAAATTCGCCTTCTAATTTCACTTTTGGTTTCGGGATAAAATCAACTTTATAATACTTGAATCAAGCGCATTTTGAGATTGATTCAATCTTAGTTTTACTTAAAACAACCTCATTTTCGGATTATTTCAAGTACGAGTTCGGGTTTGAATCAGCGTTGCCGTTTTGACACTAAAGTATCACGTTTGACCCTTTTTCATGCCAATGACACTTTTTGTGATCCTTTTTTATACCCTACACCACAATAAGTTGTGTAAAACTTTTTTATTATTCATCTCATACCCCATAAAGTATATATATATGTATATTCTGGCTCCTTGAGTAATTCTAAGTTGATTTAGCCGTGTCCGTCTGTCCGTCTGTTGAAAACACGCTCACTTTCGAAATACTCAAAAGAAATAAACAAACCTGGTGTCAAATTGCTTGTAGCAGTTTGGGATTGAAATCCAGCAAAATCGGTTCAGTAGGATCAGAGCTATGAATCAAAATGTTGAACCACCACTTTAAAAAATTGATAATTTTGTTACAAAAACTAACATAAATGGTGGAACAATGCACGGAATGATATGAGATTTTGGAATAGTTCGTTTTATTCGACCAAAAATAACACTGTGAAATGTCATGAAGATCGGTCCATAATTTACCCTAGGCCCCATATAAACCCTACTACCGAAAAACAGTTTAGTAAGCCTTAAACCGTAATAAATAATGCTATCAGAATAAAATTGAATACTTCACAGTTTCATAGGACTAGAAATAGCACGAAAAAATTTCGTGATGATCGGTCCATAATTTACTTAAGGCCCCATATAAAGCCCACTCTGGTAAATTATTTAAAAACGCCTATAATTGTAGCAGATATATATATATATATATATTGCGGTGAAATTTCTTCCAACTTTGCTTCATATGGCCAGAAATTTTGTGATATTTTTTTTTTATTTATTTATTTTTATTTATTATTATATGTCTATGGAATTTTATTCCTTACAGACAATTTAAAAAATAATTGATTATAAAATGTTACACATAAAAATATAATACATAATTAACAATAAGATTACTAAGTGTTAAGAAATGTGATTATTGCCCTTTTTATGGCATCAGGATTTGATGAAAAGTCAATAAACCTATATAAGTTGTTAAATGCATTGCTCATTCTCCTGAGAGGGTCAGCATTAGCATAATTAGCTCTAACAAATGTTACTGATAAAGGTATGTAATTCCGGGATGGATATACGGTCCATAATTTACCTTAGATCCCATATTTTGCAGCCTTCTGAAATTCATTGTAAACGCTAAAACCAATTTCACCACTGTATTAAAATTTATGTTTTTTAATGCCAGAAATCACTCTGCGGAATTTTAGGATGATTGGTTCATAACTTACCATGGCTCCAATATAAATCCCCCTCCTGAAAATCATTTAAGTTCGGCTTAAACTGCTACGAATCAAGATATTTTACTAAAGATCGTCTGTCAATAATACTATATATACTATAGGCTTAAACCGCAACCAATTTTAATGCTGATGTCTGTTTTTACAAAAACATATTCGAACTGTCGGTGCAGGGTATCAAAGATTCGGCACAGCCGAATATAGCACTCTAATTTGTTATTTTATCCCTTTGTATAATTTTAACAAAATTGATGACACTTTTTGAAAATAAGTACAAGTTTATATATTTCTTACGAAAGTTCCCAAGAGTATTGTGAGCATATGTATATATAGAAATTGGTAGCATGTCATAAAGTCCAGTGTCATATGTCCACGGACACTATTTACAAACAAACTTAAAATAGAAACTTGTGACACCGTGCTTTCCTCTCTCAATTTACTCGAATCGGAACTGGAAGAATAGACTCCAAGTGAAGAATTAATTACAAAATATAGAACAGCGGTGGGCGCTGGTTTGCCTGGATTACGAAGTTTTTCGGGTTTTTTTGTACCAGAGCTGCTACAAAAACAAAAACTTCCCTAATAAGATATTCCCTAAAATCCCCAAAACATACCATACACTTGTTTTATTATATTACTTTTTTACTAAATAAAAGTAGGTTTAAAATAGAGAAAATTAATAAAAAACTATTTTCTAGCAGTCAAAACAAAAAGAAATAACAATATCTACATTGAAATCAGAAAGTGAAAAAATTTACCGTATAACACATACACGTGTTTGTGTGATGTTGTTTTCGCTCATTTACTATTGCCCACAAACTGAAATCTTGAATTCATTGTTTCAAGCATAAAAAGTAACAAAGGCAACCCGAAAAACAAATACAACAGAAAGAAAAAAAATTAAATTTTAATCAGTTGCTCTATTAAATTTCAACGAAGCAGGAGTGTTGCGCATGTTGTTATTTTGGCAAATTTTGCAATTTCGTAGTGGTACATTGACAATATATTAATTGTGTTGTGATCAAGCTGTGCTCATGTATGTTTATTTTTCAGCTTGTTTTGAAAATATTTCAGCAATCATGTGGGATGATGAATTATATAATAATCAAGTTTTTTACTGAATTCCTTTTTTTTTTGCATATTTACATACCCATAGTACACATTTTAAAGTTTTTGCTCACGGCCTTTTCGATTTCAGGTGACCATATGTATACATATATTTTACCGTTAGGTAAATCTTGATGATTTATATTATAATATTTTTTACTGAACTCCTTTTTTTATATTGCATATTTACATACAGTTTGAAAATCTTTTCTCTAAGTGTAAATCAACTAATTTACTCTCTTTTATTCAATGTTCTCTATCTGCCCTTCGCTGATATAGAATATGTATTTCTAAAAAGTGATACACATTATCAAAGGTTTTTGAGTAACTTCTTTTTTGATAATCTGACTAAATTTGAATGTACCTGTGAACTGTTTTTTAGTTTTAACATTGATTTATAATTCAAATTTTAGTCTAATGTATTTTAATAATACATACTAATAAACTTGACCCTATTTTACTTTTAAATACCCTTTTTGACCCTTTTTTCCTTGAATACCCTTTTTATGACGCTTTTTCGAAATTTTCAACGGCAACCCTGGTTTCAATATGGATAAGTTAAGTATTCCGCGATTGAAAATCCGTTCTTGAATTAATCTTTCTGTACTTGATTAAAGAAAATCCATACTCACCGCACTAGAATACCGCTTCGGATTGATTTGAGTACGGATGGATTGATTTTTCCTTTGAGTGAGAGATATTCAGTTTCTTGTTTCTGCTGAACACTTTGTATTTTTGGCTGTGGTACAAACATAAAAATTTATAGTTCAGTTGTTTTAACTACTTTTTTAGATTTGGTTGCTTTATTTTTATGCAAAAGTTTTATTAAATTTTCGTTAAAAGTAAACTACTTTTTATGATCGAATACTTTTCAATTCAAAAATAATTTTATTTGTGTTTCAGTGTTGTGAAAACTCCAATTATTGCTGTACAACACTGAAAAAAATTTCGATTTGTTCAGTATCGACTGAAAGAATTAGAAGTAAAATTTCTTCTGAATCGAAATGAATGTATTAAAATTTTTCTAGATCTCATTCATGCCCAATTTTCAGGATAGTAATTAAATCTCAATTAAGTTAATTTTCATAGAAACTTAAATCGTATTTAAATACAGATTGATTTTTTGAGTTTTATTTGAAAAGTCTTATTTAAATAAGATAAAAGTATGGTAGCACTACTAAATACAAAAAAATATCATAAAAAAGTATAATTATTTACAAGGTGGTCTCAAAAAACAGCTGATTGTTATTGCCTCTTGTTGTTGAATTCTCGTGATATTGAGGCCACCTTGCTTAGATATTACAATAGAAACTTAAGTTGAAATTAAGTGAACCACATCGGTGAATTAAGTTTGATTTAAGTATTTAGTGAAGAAGAGAATTTTGTATTTAAAACGATTTTAAACATAAATGTGTTTTAATATCAATCCCTAAAATTGGCCATTAGTCCATATTTTAGCATTTTAAATCTACACCCACATTCCTGTCCATGCATCTACTGCACTCTAATACATGCATACATACATAAATATATAAGTGGTATAATAAATATATAATTCTAGTTAACAGTATATGCAAATATGATTTTAGTTTTTTTGCTTTGCAATAACTATGACGTATGCAAATAACTCCAGTGAGTTCGGTATATATTTTTGTGTAGGCCACATAATAAATAAATCCTTCTTGAAATAAATGAATTGAAAGGAAGTACGAGCGATATTTAAAGGCCTTTTCCTTGTAAGAATTAATACAGTATTCATCCATGATAAAGAAAATTAGTTAATTGAATCACAATATGAATATGTTTTCATCAAAGTACAAATAACGTAAACTTGCAGCTAAAGCTTACTTGGTTTAATATGTTATTTTAATTCTTAAACACATGTTATTTATAAGGTGTTTTTTTTTTGTAGAGTGGCATAAGTTTAAATCATAATAAAAGAAGGTTTTTTTTTTAATATCAATGAAACGGGCTTTATTAGAAAGAAAATTTTATGAAATTAATTTTTAAATATGATTTCTGTAATGTGGCCGCCACGGCTGGCGCGAAGAAGGCGCAATCTGAAACACCAATTTTCAACAACTTTTCGCAGCATATGCAGCCGTATTTCGCCGATAATTCTTTGAATGTTGATTTTCAGGTGTTTAATTGTTTGTGGTTTATCGACGTGGACAAGTGACTTAACATAACCCCAAAGAAAATAATTCAATGGGGTTAAATCACACGATCTTGGTGGCCAATTAATTGCGCCATTCTTTGAGTAAGTCCTGTTGGAACCACATATCAGCAAGATAAATGCCACCCACGTTATTGAGCTACGAAAAATTCACAGTAACATTCTGACCATCATCGTTGTTGAAGACATATAGGCCAATGACTCCGCCAGCCCATAAAGCGCACCGAACAGTAGTTTTCTGTTTTGAATGGAAATTCAAAATCAATATCAATTTGTGCTTCAGCCGATTCGCCGAATTGGCGAAGATGGTCGTTTGGCTTTAATTCCTGCACAAGTTTAATCTTGAAAGCTTTTAAGCAAAGATCCTTTCGTAAAATCTTCCATAAAGGGGAAGGACACAACACCAGTTGCTGCGAACGGCGACGAATCGATTGATTAGGGTCATCTTCAAATCTTTCCTGTACAGCGGCTACAGCTTCTTCAGTGCGCACTGTTCGGCATCTTACGGGATGCACATTATCAGTAAAAGTAAATGTGGTCCGAAAACGATCTATCGTCTGAAGGACGATTATGTACGCCATAAAATTGAAGAAGGGCACGAAAAGTTTGTCGAATAGAACAATTATTTTGATTAAAAATTTCAACAATTTGCACGCATTGCTCTGGTGTAAGTCGATTCATAATGAAATTTCAAAGCAAACTAAACAAAAAGCAACTATCAGCTATGAAATGGTTGCTCAAATAAAGCAGTGATGCCATTTCAAAGTTGTCACACTCTAAAACACTCAATTTATTTTGCATGCACACGAAAAACTGTTAACCTCCAACACAAATATTACAAAAGTTCTAAGTTCTGGTTCTGTTCCCAATGAGCTTAAGCATTATCTAGACCAAAGAAAATCAGATCCTGTAATTTTTGTAAATTGCTAACATATCATTACGCCTGTTGCCTTAAAATATTTCATCTGCCAGGCTTCCTCCATATTGTCCGAAAGGGTTGCCGAATACAAGAAGCTGATTGACAGGAGAACAGGTAAAAAGAGAGTGCTACTAATGTCCATAACTGATGAGTACTGGTTTGACTAAAACAATCAAAAACATTTTTTGTTAAAGTTGGTACTTTTTGTGGTGCAATTCAAATTTGGTACGTCTTTACTTTCATTTACATTTTTCGATGTTAATTTTTTATACCCTCCACCACAATTAGTTGTGAAAAGGGAATACTAAGTTTGTCATTCCGTGTAAAACTTTTTTATTATTCATCTCAGACCCCATCAAGTATATATGTATATTCTGGCTCCTTGAGTAATTCTAAGTTGATTTAGCAGTGTCCGTCTGTCCATCTGTTGAAAACACGCTCACTTTCGAAAAACTCAAAAGAAATAAACAAACCTGGTGTCAAATTGCTTGTAGCAGTTTGGGATTGAAATCCAGCAAAATCGGTTCAGTAGGATCAGAGCTATGAATCAAAATGTGGAACCACCACCTTAAAAAATTGATAATTTTTTTACAAAAACTAACATAAATGGTGGAAAATGCACGGAATGATGTAAGATTTTGCCAAAATTCGTTTTATTCGACTGGAAATCACGCTGTCAAATTTCGTGAAGATCGGTTCATAAATTACCCTAGGCCCCATATAAACCCTACTCTTGGGAAACAGTATAGTACGTCTAAAACCCTAATTTATAATGCTATCGTCACAGTTTTATAGCACTAAAAATGACACTGTTAAATTTCGTGAAGATCGGTCTTTAATTAACCCTAGGCCCCATACAAACCCTACTCCCGGAAAACAGTTTAGTACGCCTTGAACCGTAATTGACAGTGCTATCATAATAGAAATTGGCTCGTTACAGTTTTTTGGGACTAGAAATGACACTGTGCAATTTCGTGAAGATACGTCCATAATTTGCCATAGACCCCATATTAAGCCCATTCTGAAAGGAATTCCGATGGGTTCGCCAGCTTCTCCAATTGTAGCAGATAAAGTAATGAAAAAATTATTAGATATATGTGTAGAAAAGTTAGGTATAAAACCGAAAATCTTGACCAAATATGTTGACGATTTATTTTGCATAATTCCGGAATCGGGAATGGAACAAATGTTGGATGTCATTCAGACATTAAATTTACAAAGGAAAGGTAACTTAACTCAAGACTATCATATTAAGACACCTCGATAATTAGAAATGGAGTATCAATAGATTGGTATCAGAAACCAACATCTTCTGGTAGAATTATTAATTATTACTGAGATAGTTGCAAAATTAGACAAGCCGTTTTAGCATAATTCGGGTACGCTGAATCCAATGGTGCATATAAAAAAACAAAAAAATTATATATGTACCTACCCGTTTTCTCTTTTGACAAAGTTGATGTTTGAAATTCGTTTTATAATCTTAAAATCGTTTTTTAGAACATAAAAAAATTAAATAAAAAAAATTAAAAAAAATTCTTTTTGGGATTGGAATTTAATTGGTTTGTATGGTATGTTTTTACTGAAGAAGCGTTAAATTAAAATATATTGAGTCTATGAGTTTGTTTCTTTATTTGAGCGGCATATCATGTACATGCATTAATGTGTATGTGTGTGCGTAAAATTAAACACATTACAAATAAAATCCACCACTTGTAGTGAAGGGTATAAAAAAACAACAAGAAAAACCACATTACCAATACAGTACTACCATAGCCACTGTATGATATGTTTATGTCGTTTTGGTAATACAGTGTTGGTATGGTAATGTCACGTATGATTGGACCTTTAAAGGAACAAATTTAAGGCAGTCGTGGTTTTTTACTCATATCTTAGCTATTTGTGGACCGATCTTGCTGAAACAATTCCGGACCATATGTGACATAAATGTATAATAACCTGGCCCTCATCATATTTAGGGTCTTCGGAAAATCCATTTCACCGGACAGACGGACATCGTTAACTCAACTTCGCTCCTCATAAGGACCCAGAATATATATACTTTATAGGATCTAACATCAATATTATAGAAATTACAAACGGAATGACAAACTTATATATACCCTATTCACCACCTGTGGTAAAGGGTATAAAAATAAGACCTTAAACTCAAATATTTAATTTTAATATTATAATTAAATACGCCTAAAACCGTAGCCAGATATGTTTAGCTTCATATGGCCAAAAAAAATGTTATGCAATTTTGTGATATAAGGTCCATAATAAGCCTTGGATCCCATTTAGCAGCCTTCTGAAATTCACTGCAAACGCTAATTGCTTTGTCAACTTTAAGACAATTAGGATTAATAATAAGAATTTTATCTATAGGATTTTATAAATTAGCTTTTTTTCATTTATTAACTCATGCTTTATTTAAAGCTTTATTATTTAATCGCTGTATTGAAATTTATGTTTTTTAATACCAGAAATCACTCTGCAGAGTTTTGGGATGTTTGGTTCATAGCTTACCATGGCTCCAATATAAATTCCCCTTCTGGAAATCATTTAAGTTCGGCCTTAACTGTTACGAATCATGATATTTTACTCAAGCTATTTAAAATTGCTAAAAAAAAAACATAAAACTTTCTGATGTCGGTCAATAATTTAATAATAAATTTTAATGCAGATTTCTGTTTTTATGAAGATACATTAATAATAAATAGACATCATATAGATATTACTCCTAAGACATTTAAACTGTCGGTGGAGGGTATCAAAGAATATAGCACTCTAACTTGTTTTCATTTTATATGGTTTTTTTATATTCTATCTTTTTGTTTTAATTGAATTTAATAAAAAAGAAACAATGGATTTACTTACATTAAAAAAGTTTGTACAAAACTCTGTATGCACATAAGTTTATTTACACTTATCATGGTTTACGAATTTAAAACACGCCTGCGACTGTTTGATTATAGACTAAAGAGAACGTGAACTTATTTTCTTAATCTATTATGCAAAATAGCGTAGCTCTTTTGGTTAATCCGTTAGATGTCATTAAAGTGCTACGCTATTTTGCATTTGCTCTTTTGCAAGCCGTTACTTATTTACTCACCAGATTCAGACCTTCATTCAAAAATCATGCCTTTTTTAATTCCTTTTAAAAGTTGCTTCCAAAAACACAACAGATTCAAACGATGATTTTTCTCCCATGATTTTAGGGTTGATTTTTTCCCCGTTATCGGTAATTCTTCTTTACTTGCTTATTTGTAAAAAAAAACAAACAATTTAAATGTGCTCCGTGTTTTGTATTGTTAAGAGATGTTGCCACATTGAAATAAAAAATAAAATAAATAACATGACAACAATACGAGTGTGTGCAAAGAAAAATATAAAAAAGACACAGAAAACAGAAAATTAAATTTTTTTTCTCTACCCCGCTTGCTTCTCTTACAATAGTTGAACAACAAACAGCAAAAACCATGTCTTAATAATCATAGTGTGAATCTGGTGTAATATAGAACTCCGCTAATATTATTTTTGTTTCGCAAGTTCAAAATAAAAAGTCAGTGCACTTTCTGATATTCTATTTACAATTTTTTAAAGGAAAAACAGAATCTTTTCCCGAAAATGCTGGAATGCAGGTTCGGTGGCAGATTTTGGCGTTGTCAGTGTACAAGCTGTTGGATAAATACAATACGGTGTGGACTTAATTGAAATAAGGGTACAATGTAGTAAGCGGTATGTTGCCAAAAAAGTGGCTCTAAAGGTTTCCCAATGTTTCCTTTCCATTATTTTTAATATTACTTACATTTTATTATGGTTCCACAATCAAAAGGTTTTAAACGTCTGCTAAAGTGAGGCCTTTCAATAACTTTTAATGATTCCATGTATCCTCCTTCGTCTAAAATGAACAAAAATTTAAGACTTTACTAATACATATATACATTAGACCGATTCCTCAAAACTAACTTCGACTTGTTTTATGAAGATTCCCCAAATATTTTGGTTCTAGCGGTTATCTGCCGTGAGCTAAGCCGCATTAAAAAAGGGTCCAAAATTTGTATTTTTCGTGAATAAAATATAATAGATATTTAAGAATTCCTTGATTCTGCACTACAACATTTTAAAACTTTAGCCACGAGAAAGCGAGATGTGTATGTCAGTTTCTTGATTCTTTTCCATTCGATTAAAATGAAAATTAAAATAACCATTCTTGTCCGATTTTTCATTTCACGCGGCGTTGGAAAGGTGTTGATCCCCGCTTGAGATTTTAGTCAAAAATTAAGCCTTAACTGCCTATCTTACTTTTTGCAACATTAATTTTGACATCACTAAAAAACAATAAAAAGCATTGTATATGTATTTGTGCAGGAAACAAAGTAAAAACTTCGCCTACAAAATAATGTGTTGAGCAATCAGAAAAACATAAAAGCACTACTTACAATTCTACTGAAAAAACCAAAAATTGAACAAAGGATGTCCCAAAATGAACGGATTCAAAAGTAAGTCATTATTTGTTTACCTACATACATCCAGAAAAAAGTATTTATAAAAGTTGTTGTAGAAGTAGTTAAAGAAGAAAGCTACTAAATAATGAGCGAATAAAGCTATTCATTTTGAAAAAGGAAGCGAAGTTTTTACTAGGTATATTATTTGTAATTTTTGTCTTAAAAAGAACCAGTTCGAGTAGAATTATAACAAGAGTTTACAAAAAATGGTAAACTAACACAGTTTAAAAAACCAACTTAACAATTGTAACGTTGCCCCCATGAAACTTTTTTGACTTCAATGTTATTTTAACGAAGTTTTCGTTAACTAAACGAACACTTTATTAATTTTAACGTACTCGTTCGGTATGACAGCGAACAGTTCGTATAATTTACGCGTGTTCATGTTAAATCTCTCGTTAATCCAACGAACACTTCAATGATGTTAACGTATGAGCTTCGTTAGCTCATTGAACATTTTATTTGCTTTAGCGTACATTTTGGGGCAGCATATAATAATTTCAATGAAAGTTTTATTCATTTTTGTGTACATTCGTTATTACAAAGAATCGTACATACCCAGTAAAAACTTCGCTTACTTTTTCAAAATGAATAGCTTCTTTAACTCATTATTTAGTAGGTCATTGGTTCTTTCAGTAGAATTGTAAGTAGTGCTCTTATGTTTTTCTGCTTACTCAACACATTATTTTGTAGGCGAAGTTTTTACTGGCTAATTAATTATAAGTCCATGCTAATGAAATATTTTATAAATCCATGTTTATTGAGTCAATAATGGGTACGTAAATTTAAATATGTATCTGGATAATTTTGTTTTTTATTATGTTAATGAATAACTCATTGAGCCAACGAAAATTATTTCAATAAATGATGTTTGTTGATATTATGAACACTTTCTGGATCAGTGTACCTCACGTTAAATTATCATTCGCCTGATAGTCGTCCTGCCCCTGTGCATATTCTTAACAGGAGAATGATGACAGGTGAATGGCTAGTATCTACAAAACTATCTTAAATGTAAATTTAAGTAGCAACCTTTAAAATACTGACATGAATTGGAAGTTAATATTAAAAATAAATTTTAATATACACAAAATTAAAAAATTTATTGAAAATTTAAAAAAAAAAAAAAAATTACAGCGTAATGACCAACGTTAGTGGTCACTGAATTGATATTATAAATTTTTATTTTCTTACAAAAACTATTTAATTTTTCTTTTAGTGAATTGCGAAAAGGCGTTCGATGTATACAAAGCTACACCAGGCGCTGCATGGACTTACAGCAGCGCAATCAGTTTAACAAATTATATCACGGAACCAACCAATTCATTAGGGACTTATGCAATAAAGGAGAATTTCAAGATGGTAAATTATTTATTATTATATATATTTTTTTTATTTACATACAAACGTTATTTTTCAAAAATGGAACCCACACTAGATTAATTTTTTTACCTTTTAAATGTGGGAAAATACATAATGATAAACAACTGAACAGAACTTAACTAACTTTTGAATATTTTACAGAAGAATTTACACGTTTAAATTACAAAGTCTTATTCATTTCAAAAAAAAAGTAAAAATTAGATACAACTAAAGTGTATATATTCTAGGCCCTTGAGTAGTTCTAAGTCGACTTAGCCATGTCTGTCTGTCTGTTCGTCCGTTGAAAGTTGAAAACACGTTCACTTTAGAAAGACTCAACAGAAAATAACAATACATATTAGTGTTAAATTCTTTCGAGTTCTCCTAGACAGTTTGTAAGTCCAGCAAAATCTTTTCAGTATGAAAACAGTTATAAGCCCAAATGTGGAACACTCTCGGAAAGTCTTTAATTGTAACAAATCATTTTATTGCAATACAATTAAGTCTGTCAAAGTTTTATAAGTTTAGATTTCACTCACTGAATTTCTTTAAGATCGGTCCATAATTTACCATAGACCTTAAGAAAAAAATTTTTTTTCAATATTTATTAATTGAATCTTCATATGTATATATTAAATATAAACTAACAATTATTAATCAAATCTTATTCTAATACTTAATTTTATGTCCTGCCAGTGCCGGCAAAAACTTTCGCCATCATTGTTTCTGTTCACATATGAAGTTGCTTATCGCTCTTCTAATCGGATGAGTCCTGCACAATCTCTTCTCCTTAATCAAACAAGGCCGCCAGCATTTAAAATTTTTCGAGCTAGTAGATTTGAATGCAATTCAAGCCTTCTGAACTATGTTACTGCATATTTCGTAATCATAATGGCACTATGAGATCCTTGTGTTGGCATGTGCGACAATTAATTTTAATTTAATTAAACAATTAATTATACAATTATACAATTAATAAGTAATAATTTTTTCAATTATTCCGTTAAAAAGCCATATTTGGTCCAGCTTGCCAAAAAATACCTTTTTTGCGACCTAAAATAAATTTTTAAATAAGCTTAGCAAATATGAGGCAGAATCTATTCGAAATGGTTAATGAATGTTGCAACAATCGGACGTAAAAAGTGACTAAGTGTACATAAAAAAGCTCAAGTCTTTAAAATTACAAACAATAGGATTTTCTATAAATAAAAGCTTAGACGTAATTGACAGTGCTAAGGAAAATATTAGAGATGTCAGTAAAAAAGATTTTGTTGAAAAGATTAAAAAAAGGTTTAGATCGTAATACCGGAATACAAGATTAATTAAAACAAGAAATAGTATATGTGACTATTAAAATTTTGTAAAAGCCGCCATTTTATCTCGCCAATTATTATTAAGCCATTATCAATCTCGCACTCCGAAAGTTATGCGCAATTTCTGGTTAATTATTCAATACTCCTGCAAAACTCTCTACATGGCTTGGCACATCAATTTTAAAAAACTGTTTTAATGGATTTTCTCCGAATTTTGTTTTTTTTAGCATAGCGGTGTTTGCAAGTGGATTCATATTTTAATGAAAATGAGACGGATTAATTTATTGACAACCTTTCTCCATCTGTGCCCTTGTTCTGTAACTCTCGGGTCAATAAACTTTTCAAGTGAAGTGTTTGAAATTAAACAAAAATGAAACAAACAGCTGTTTATCTCACTAAACTGTCTGTATCTTTTTTTGGCGAGTACTAACTGCCAATTTAGAGAAAAAGTGTGTCTGTAACATTTTCGAGAGAAAAGTTCACGCTTTGAAGTGTCAAATAGGCTTACGAATCAAAATGGGGCGAGAAAACATTTTAACACTATAAAACAAATAAAATCGAAAATACAAAGAATAATAATAATAATATTTTGTTATTGGCACATGTTTTTTTATACCCTCCACCACAATTAGTTGTGAAGAGGGTATACTAAGTTTGTCATTCCGTGTGAAACTTTTTTATTATTCATCTCAGACCCCATAAAGTATATATATTCTGGCTGCTTGAGTAATTCTAAGTCGATTTAGCCATGTCCGTCTGTCTGTCCGTCTGTTGAAAACACGCTCACTTTCGAAAAACTCAAAAGAAATAAACAAACTAGGTGTCAAAATGCTTGTAGTTATCCTAAGCAGTTTGGGATTGAATTTCAGCAAAATCGGTTCAGTAGGACCAGAGCTATGAATCGAAATGTGGAACCACCACCTTCAAAAACTTGATAATTTTGTTACAAAAACTAACATAAATGATGCAAAAATGCACGGAATGACATAAGATTTTGCACAAGTCCGTTTTATTCGACTAGAAATGACACTGTAAAATTTCGCGAAGGTCGGTCCATAATTTACCCTAAGCCCCATATAAACACTACTCCCGGAAAACAGTTTAGTCTCCTAAAACCATAATTAATAACAAATCGTCACAGTTTAAGATAATAATAATAAAAAGACATCATACAGATATTACTCCTTAAACATTCGAACTGTCGGTGGAGGGTATCAAAGATTCGGAACAGCCGAATATAGCACTCTAACTTGTTTTTTTTTACTTTTAACATTTTTATAAAATATACGAATGTTTTCAAAGCTCGTTTGCAAACAACAAACATTAAAGTCGTACTTCACATTATTTGGTACAGCCGATAAATTTTAGTAAATTTTTGTCGCCGTCAACGATACGTGTTACTGGCGTTCCCACACTGAAAGAAAAATGCTTCATATATTTAATGAATCGTTTTCATAAAAAAAATTTTACTAGTTAAATGAAAATTTTCATTGTCCAAATGGAATTTCGTAGTTATAATGAAGTATTTTCGTTAAAATCGATTCATTAGATTTCGTAATTACGTTAAAAATTTTCATTGGATATATGACAACTAAAGTTTGTCCAAGTTAAACAAAAAATTTTAATTGGAAACTTAAAAAACGATATACAAACATAACTATATTCATAAATTAATACAAAATTATAGTTTCCTTAAGAAAATGTTTAATTGTTAATTAAAAAAATGTAAGATTTAATTATTTCATACATCTAATGTAATATGCCATTAAATTTATGAGATCAAAATTTTTTTTATATTTCAATATTTTTGTATTTCAATAATTGAAAAAAAAAAAATATTTTTAACATTCAAATAACTCTATAGTCTCAATAATTAAAAGTATAAAAATATTTCGAAAAAGCATGCCTTCAAAAATTTTAATTTTCATTATGACAATGAAAAATGTCATTATAGTAATGAAACAAAAACTTTCAATCCATAAATACGAATGTTTTTAGTTTTCTTTAATATGTACATTAGGGTGGCTGTTATTTTTTTTATTTTGATTTCTTATATTCTCTTATATTATTTATGTAAAAAAAAATACAAAAAAATTTCGTAGCGATAAGTTGTGTTTTAGGGGGGGCGTCCGTCCCTCAAAGTTTGCCATCAAGCCATTTATTCAAATGTAATTTGTTTGCGTATGACTATTTTCTAAAAACAACATTTTACCAGAATATGATATATGGCAATATTTTAGCTCTTCTAGTCAACAACATAAGCCTCTAAGAAAGTTTTTTGCTAAAATCAATATTTTAGAAAATAATAAGGAAAATAAAAACAAAATACCAAACATTTTATATACGTTTTATATATATAAAAGGGGGATTTAATGTCAAGTGACCCAATTTTGAAATAGATGTCTTTCGATTTAAATAAAATTTACACCAATTTTAGTACTGTTAGATAGTAGCTTAGACACAAATTTTCAACAAGATCGGTCAAAAAGTTTTTGAGTTAGAGGGGGTCAAAGTTTGACATTTTGGCCATACAGGTGTTCTTTCTCATCCATGTAACTTATTACCTATTGGTGTAAGCAAAATTTGTCCCAAGTAGCTTAGATAGCTTTTTGATCAAACTTTTTAAAAAAATTGTTTTTGTTTTTTTAAAAAATTTTTTAAATTTTTTTTTTTTTTAATTTAACACTTGGCTTAAAAAAAATAAAAAAAAAAGTTTTAAATTTAAATTAAATTAAAAAATTTTAAAAAAAAAAACAAAAAAATATTTTTAAAAAAGATTGGAGGGGGAGAGTATAAGAAATAAAAAAAGTTCTCCATACAACTAACGGCAACGCTAATGTACATACATACCTAAATACATATAGTATATAGTAAATAATGAACAAATAAATGTTCTCCTTTAAAAAAAAAACACACCCTTATTTTAAACTGTTGTCAACCAAATGATGTATACAAAAAAGCTTGTTCTCTGTTTATGTGGTCTTTTTTTATTATGATTAATTAATATGATTAATGTCAAAATTCATTGGTATTCTGAAGAAAATTCTTTTAGTGCAGCAGGGATGAGATTTTCATGCACTAAAAAATCGGAAATATGCGCATAAAATATGCACTAAAAACTCCAAAATATGCTTTAAAAAAATAAAAAATATGCACTGAAAATTTGAGCATTTTCAATAAAAAAGCGTTCGTTTTTTTAGTTTATTTAAAACAAAATAAAAAATTATATTTTTGTTTTTATTTTATTGTTATTCGAAGGTATAATATTTTTTAAAACTCAATTTAAATAACTACATAATTTAAATTTTTGGTTGCATAACCAAATAAATACTTTTTATATAATCAAAAGTAAGCCTTTGTCTTTTAAAAAGCTTTTGTACTTGGAAAATGATCTATCAAAGTCAATCCAAGCTGAGGCACACTTGAAGAATGCCAATTTAATTAAAAAATATTAATTTCTAATTCGGATCCCACATTTGATTCCAGATCAAAAATAGTTAACATTTTTTTTATTTTTTGAAAACCTGTATTTTTTTTTTGCAATACGTTTTGGATTTTTTTTAATTTGGTGGTCTATTTTTCCTTCCGCATGTTAATTTTACTTTCTGCCATATCAATTCCAATTTAGTTATTGTTTCACCAATATATCCGAAGTTGGGAAATACAAATGCTAATTAACTTTTGATGTTATTAAAATTTAATATTTCTTTTACTTTTTTTATTGCATAAGCACTGGAAGCAACCAGTTTTGAATAGAATTTTGAAGCATCTATCCAGGTTCCCCTTAAAGCCTAGTACTCTGTTAAAATTTGTGAAAAATATTGAGCAACATTGATTATTCCACACGAAAATTTTGGCATTTATCAAGGTTACCAATCTTGCGAGTTTGTACAATTTGACGTTTTTATTCCTTCAAAGTATGCTACATTGTTTCGAGTATGTAAACAAACGCCACATGTATTTTACTAAAATTATTTTTTTTTTAATAAAAAATTTAATAAAAAAAAGTAAATATGGATAAAAAACTGTTACCGATTGTGTTATTTTAATTTTTTATTTCTTTTTTAATATTAAGTTCATATTTTTGCTTAAAATTCCACGTGAAATAAAGGCAGTTTACATTATTTCGCAGTTGTAAAAAAAATGTTGCCAGAAACATTTCGGAACTTTTTCACAAAATAAACAGAGTACAACTCCATCAACATTATTTCGTAGATATTCCGCACAAGTTTTTTCATGTGCATTTCGACAGCACTTCACGTGAAATGTTGAACAGAGTACCAGGCTTAATACTAAAAATTGCAACTCTTACAGGAGCCCTTAAAATAGTTTTCCCGTACGAAATCAACAAATCAATAGTATCGAATTGGCTTCTAATTTCCTCTGCAACTCGGTGTAACCCATGTGCCAAGCAAGTAACATGTAACAGTTTTGGATAAATTGTTATAGTACAATTGGCAGCCTTAACCATGTTAGGTGCTGCATCGGTTAAAAATTGAAGGATCTTTTGTCGAAATCTTGTATTTTAAGCAGAGCTCAAACAAAATTATTAATTGATTTAAAAAAAAAATTTTTTTTTGAAGATTTTTTTTTTATACAATTTGGAATTTTTTTGAAGAACCTTTTTTTTATAATATGGAAATTTAAAAAAAAAAATATATCACTCAAAAATGTTAAAATATGCAAAAATATGCATTTAAAACTAAAATATGCAAAAATATGCACTTTCACCAAAATATGCAAAAACAAATCGATTGCATTTTAAAGCAAATTTAAAGATTCGGAAAGATAATTGGTACACATCAATTTTAGACTATCGACAAAAAACATGCATTTGCATGGAAATCGCATCCCTAATTATGACATTTATAACGCAATCTCATTTGATAGTTTTCGTCTAGAGTTGCAGACACATTTTTTTCTCATCTTTCGAGAAACAATGGAATATTTTGTTTCACATCTTTTAGATGCGAGAAGTTCTCACTATAGTTACAGAACATGGGTACTGAACTACAATAAGCGTTCAAATATGCTTCAGTTACATCTAGCGATGTTGAAAGAGTATTTTCTATTTATTGAACTGTTTTTTGCGATAACAGGAGATTATTTATTTTTGACACTTTGAAGAAACATGCTACATATTGTACTTTACAATCAAAACTTAATAAAATAAATGTTTCTTTAAAAACAAAATTTTTATTTTTGCCAGTTTTGCCATTTTTCGTGCCATTTTGCGCTGGTTAAAACTTTCAAACAGGTGTGATTGCAGACCCATGTGGGTCAGTTAATGAAGTGAAGTTATTAAAATTATTGAAAAAGTGTGAAAACTGTCAACAAATATTGATAACAGCTAATACTGAACTTGGTGAGTGTGTTAACTGGTAAGTTTAGCTTCAATTCATCTAATAAGCCTTCATGCCAGACTCTTTCAAAAGCTTGGGAAACATCGACAAAGAGTGCAGAGCAATATTTTCTTTCTTAATACCAACGCAATAACTTTGTGAGGTCTATGCATATTTCTTGTGTAGCTCAGTGAAATTAACATTTTCTCATATTCGAAACAAAATTTTAAGTATTAAATGGAATAATTAATTCACTTGTTTATAAGAAATGACTTAACAGGCAGTTTGCATTTTATTTAATAAAATTTATTTATTCAAAAATTTTATTATTACAAAAAAGGTCTCAGCGTCCAAAGGACATTATTGAGGCCAAAGAACTAAAAACTTAACAATTTATACAAAAAAAAAAAAAAAAAAAAAAAATAACATGTTCATACATATTAATAAAAAAGAAAAGAAAAAAAGAAATAGAATGAAAATAGATCTTTAATGATATTTTTATATTATTATAGTACATACTCATTTTACTACATTAGAAGCAACTCTAAATATGCAAAAAAATATTCTTTAATATTTTTCTTAAAAACGGAAATTCTTTGGATATTTTTTAATGCTTCCGGTAACTTGTTGTATTCTGAACTACCCATATGTTCCATTCTTTGTTTTGTTTTTTCTAAGCGGCAAATAGCCACTCTTAGATTACTCGCATTTCTTGTATTAAAGGTATATTGATTTCTGGAGAATAGAATAGTATGATGACCAATATCATGTAAAGATTTATAAACATACATTTTAAGTTGCGTTTTGTACAAACCATATACAGGCAGCATCATTTAATCACAAATTTTTCATAATCACGACAACGATTAATATATGTTTCGATTTATCGAACTTTTAATGTTTTCGCATATTAATTTGTAATTAAAATAACAATTTTTAAACAAATTTTTAACTTACATAGCATAACATGGACATCCTCAGTATCACTTTGTGGCACAACAAAACAAATTTACTACACTTTTTAAATGAAATAGCGTTGGTTCTAGATGTTGTGAGTAAACCGTATTGTTAATTTTCGATTTTTTCATACACCCTCAAAATCTAAAGTAAATATTCAACAAAAAAGTGTACTATCTTCGGTTTTGAAGAATCGTGTATACCCTTTATCAATGCAGCTCTTCTAAAATTGTTGGCAATAATGTTTTCTAAAATCATAATTAAAGCTCAAAAATTAGATTTTGACAACAGTTTTTAGCTTTTTTTGCTCAATAATTATAATCAATTACAAAATAAGATATTTGAAAACTTCTAAACGACGACTTATAAGAAAAAAAATCGGTATTTCAGAGGATATTTTTATTTCAGTAGTGATACTTTAAGGCCCATTTTAATTGCCAAATAATATATATGTATATTGAGAGAATATATGAGCAGAATTAAATCATATTAGCCCTTCTTTTATGATCGCCATTTGTCAAGAACGCCTACACAAAAAATATCAAAATTTATTTAGTAATTAAAGAAAATTTGTTAATACTTTTCTAATATTTTCAACCCTTTTCTTAATTATCATGTTTGTAAATTGTCATATTAACAATTTGTTTCATTTGTAGAAAACTAATAAGTATATCATAGAAAAAATTATTTTGTGTCAAAAAATTTAAAATATGTATAAAATAAAAAAATCCGGATTTTCATCTAAAATCTTTAAAAAAAAATTAACGATTTGATGGTTATTGGAAATTGAATCCATCTTTAAGGTAAGAAAAGTTTTTATTTGATGATTTATAAACAAACTTTAACGGTTCTTTTATAAATTATAGATTTTAAAATATTTCTGCTAGTGGTGCCAAGATTCCGTTTTGTGTTAACCACCCAGTGCATCAAGGTGTTAATAAATAAGTTGTAATGTTAATACCCAGCGGGAAAATTCAGAAGATCTTCTTACTCCAGGCCTTTTTAAAGGCCAGCTCAAAATATTTTTTAATTCAATTACTATTCTTGTCTAACTGTTAAACATTGCATACCAAAACGTTCGTGGTCTCAATACAAAGCTTTCCAATCTGTTTATAGAAAGCTTCACTTTTGATCAACATATTATTGTTTTAACTGAAACCTGGTTAAATAAAAAGACCTTAAATACTGAAATTTTTTGTAATGGATACAACGTATACCGACTCGATAGAGAAACTACTACAATTGGTGGTAGTATCTTAGTTGCTGTTTCATGTCTTTTCTCATCCGAGGAAATTAAAACTAACACTTCTCATAAAATAGAATTTATTGCTGTTGGTATTAAACTAAAACATAAACATATATACTTAACATGTTCATATATTTAACCGAATTCTGATGCTCTAACTTATAATCAACTTTACATAGCGTCTTTACCTGACAATTTTTTGTCATACCAAACGTCAAACTTCATATTAAAAAAACGCTGACAAAAATTTTCGAGTTTGTTTATATATAGACTTTGACGTTTGGTATGACAAAAAATTGTCAGTTGAAGACGCTATGTTACGAGAACATTAAATCCGCCGTGTCGTGTGCCCAGCCAGATGATTCAATTTTCGTTTTTGGCGACTTTAACTTGCCAGCAGTTTCTTGGAGACTCTTACCAGATTCATTTTACTATACTCCCATAAATTGCAATGACTATATCGATGTATTTTTTAATAATCTTTATGACTTGTGCCTTTTCCAATTTAACGGTGTTTACAACGAATACGGAAAACTATTAGATTTGGTGTTTGTGAATGAACCTGCTGACTGTTCATTAACTCGTGCTCTTCCAATTTCAAGACCTGAAGATCGTTATCATCCTACTATTGGAATTTCTTGTAACACTCCATTTGTTAAACGTAAAGCTATGGTCAATAATAATAAAGTCTACTGTTTCAAACGAACAAGTTACAACGAGTTAAATTTTCTTCTAAATAATACAAATTGGCTTGATAAGTTATCTATTTCAAATGGCACAGCATCTTCATTCGATACTATGATTAATACTTTCTATAAAACTATTTTGAATATTTAGACAAATGTGTTCCGAAAATCACTGTGTTTAAGCAGTCAGGTCCTCCCTGGGGCTCAAAACAGCTGTCTAGACTTAAAAATATAAAAAATAAATATTACAAAAAATATAAAGAATCCGGATCATTTTGTGCTTATGGTAAATATTCTGTATCTCGTGCTGAATATAATTTACTAAACATGAATCTATATAAAAATTACTTAAATGAAATGAAAGTTGAATTTAAACATGATCATAAGTCATTTTATAAATTCGTAAATTCTAAACGTAAATCTACAGGCTATCCAACTATAATGAAGTACTTAAATAATGAGTCCAGTGACGATTTGACAACAAGTAACATGTTTGCCGACTTTTTTGCAACTACATATTCTGATGATCAATACAACAACTCCAATAATTACCCTTACGTGATTGAAGAACACCAGTCAATATCGTTTTCTCCAATTATAACATCCCAAATAGTAACCAGTCTAAAATGCGTAAAATCATATTTCTTAAGTGGGCCGGATGGTATTCCAAGCTGTATTTTAACTAACAGTGCGTATGCTTTTGCCACACCTTTATTAATAAAATTTAACCATTCAATTACATATGGCTACTTTCCTCAACTTTGGATAGAATCTTATATAATTCCGCTACTTAAGTCTGGAAACAAATCAAATGTTGTAAATAAAAGAGGTATAGCCAAACTAAGTGCTATCCCTAAACTCTTTGAAAAGTGCATAACCGATTCTCTCTCTCGTCAAGCATTTTCATTACTATCACCTTTCCAGCATGGGTTTAGAAAAGGTTGCTCCGCAATTACCAACCTATTACATCTAACCACTATTATTCATAATTTAATAATACCCATATACTTTACAGACTTTAGTAAAGCTTTTGATAAAGTCAACAATAGCCTTCTTCTTAAAAAACTTTCCATAATGGGTTTTACTAACAACAGTCTTCGCTGGCTTGAGTCATACCTTACTTATAGGAAACAAAGTGTTCGTTTTAACAATACAATATCAAAGAGCATCATCGTCAATTCTGGAGTACCACAAGGAAGCTCAATCTTCAACATGATTTGGATAATTTTTATAACTGGTGCAATATCAACATCATGAATCTCAATTTAACAAAATGTAAGCATATGCGCTTTTGTGTACTTGCTTTTATAAAACGTTGAGCTAAGGAGTTCACTGATCCTATGATTACAAAAACCTATCATCGAATATGGCTCTATTATCTGGGATCCTGACTATGATGTTCACATAAACCGAATAGAATCTGTCCAAAAACAATTTTTATTGTTCTGTTTAGGAAACTCAACTTGGAATCCTTCTGAAGTACTTCTATCTTACTCTGTAAGACTTGCACGCGTTAAATTGCCATCACTAGTAAGCCGAAGAAAAATGCTTAACATTGTGTTTTTAGTTAATTTGCTTAATGGCAACGTTAGTTCTGAATTTCTGCTTAATAATGTTAAACTCAACGTTCCTCAGCGATCAACTCGCAATTACATTCCATTATATCTTCAGGCCTTTCACACAAACTATGCAAATTCTGATCCTTTTCGGAGAATATGTAAAGATTTTAATGAAATGTATGATTTAGTTGACTTTTCTTTAAGTGCCAGTGTCATTAAACGTAGTATTATCTTATTTTTAAATACATAAACTAATAATATTGTTTGTAATTTAGTTATAGTCTGTACGGATTTAAATCCATAGACTTAAATAAAAAAGAAGGCCTCAAAGAAGGGCTCGTCTCTTTGGTATAAAAGATAAGATACACCTTCCGCACTCGCTTCTATGAGAAGGGAATGGAGAATGAGCAAAATTTTTTGTATTGTTTTTTTGCACAAGCAAAAGCAAAATAATATTTATTTTGATCCCGTTACAATTATTATGTGCCTGCTAAAGAAGCGAGAGCGGAAAACCTACTCCGCAATGACAACGTGTGTAAAAAAAGATATGAATATGGAATGGAGCGAGCAGGCCTTGTACATCCAAATTAAGGGGTACAGAGGCCTTCTAAAAGGCCTCCGTACTCCTTCTTTTTCCCGCTGGGTAGTGATGTTATTTTTAATATGCATGTGTATTTTGCTAAAACATATACAGCCCAATTATGAATAAAAATTCCCCGGGAGTTTTCTCCCTTCCCCCATTTTTCCTACGTAAATTCAATTGTAAAGGGAAAAAACTCCCGGGGAGTTTGTATTCATAATTGGGCTGATAATAAAAAGGACTTTTAAATGCATCTTCTTTTTAAGCAACAAAATATTTTGTTTATATGACAAACTCACAACAAAAAATTATATTTAATTGTTAACAAATATTATATTCAATATTACTTTTAATTAAAAAGTCAATTGTATTGGCGAATATGGTATTCAATATGACAATTGAATTGACGTATTTTTTTCTGTGTAGTTTTAATAAGACATTTGTATGTGGATAGGGTAAAATAATTAGTCTATTTAATTCGTTTTTAAATAAATTGAAGTTTACACATTTAAACAATTCAAGCCGAATTTCATAATCCTAGGCTGCCCTTTTTGCACCATCTTTTATAATACAAGTATATATATTGTATTAAAGTAAGTAAATAATATTAGAAAACAAAACAATATAACTAAATAATTTTTTTTGCACAAAACAAAACGTTTACAGAACTAGTCCTTTTGTTAAACGTAGTTTGTGATTTATTATTTTTGTTTTGATCGCGAAATTTGTGTTGATTGTAGCGGCTTGTTTTCACACGTTGCCACTTCACAATCAAAAAACGCTTTCAGTCTTTTTCTTCGAAAACTACATCCGCAACTGATTTGATGAGAACCACTTTTTGAGTCGATTTAACGACGTTCGTCCGGCTGGTTGGCTAGCTGTCCATATAGACTTTGTGCCCAAAGTACAGGTCGCAATTTTGGAGATATTTTGATAACATTTCGCTCATAGCTTCTAATTAGCACTAGAACCAAACCTATTGAAGGGGCGAATCGTACCACAATATCACATAGCTGCCACACAAGTTTCTTTTCGGAATAGGGTCTTTGTGCCTATAAACCATCTTATTATGTTCGATGTTTTCTAAGATAAATTGGGGCTGCTGAACACGAATATGGCATAAATTTATTTTTCTCAAGAAGCGTTTTCGAGATATACGCGAAACCGCAGTTTTTTTGCAGTTCATAAGGCTGTTTCCAAAAATCTTGAGAACGGATTCTTTTAATGAATGTTACAAAGATATATCTTCTTTCAGCTGATATCTATACTCTGCTTATCGGACAAAAATTCACTGAGTTACACGCCTTAAGATTGGAAAAATTGATTTTTTCTACGTCTTGTAAAATTCAACTTTTTTAGTCCTTCCATTAAGTCAAAAGAAAAAAATATTTTTTATTAAGCCCATATCTTAAAGACAATTTTGTTCCAAACATATTTGTAACAATATGAATATCATCGGATAAAAATAAGAAAGTTGCAATAAAAATTTTCAATAAACAAATGTTGTTTCTTGGTTGTGCTGATTGGATAAGGATTAAATGTTAAGAGACAATTTAGTTAGTTAACATAATTCTATTTTGGGTCAAAAATGTTATATTTTTTCTCTTCGATTTATCCCTTTATATTGCGATGACGTTTCACGAATTTGCATCGAGTAGTATTACACATCAAGGTCTGATCCCAATGGCGCTGGTAACGATTCTCCGTTACTGCAAGACCTCTGTGAAATCTTTCACCTTGATCGTCACATTGAAACAAGTCTTAAAAGTGTTAAACAGGAAGCGAGTAATTTCGAGCTCTCTTTTTACAAGTTTAAGTCATGATGTAAATCATAAAGTGCGCTTCGACTTTAATATTCGTATGACCTATATAATTAAAATTCAGATTTAAATCTTCTTCTTTATTATCTGATGTTACTTTTAATGCTGGAGGTTTTCGCTTTTTTTCAAGATTAAAGTCCTGTAGATCAGTAAACCTTTATCCGACCGACACAGTATAGATATGTGGGGAAAGAGAAAAGACATATCTATGCAAAAGCTTATATCTTGTACAATGCAGTTGAATAGTTCTCGAGATTTTCGGAAATACGTAAAACAACAGCAGAAAAACACGATTTTCGTGTATATCTCGAAAACACTTTTTGAGAAAATTAAATGAATGCCACGTTCGTGTTTATCAGCCTTAATTTTGCTAAGAAAATATCTAATTTTCATAGTGTATTTGACCATAGCTATCATACAAATACTACTCCAGAGAATAGCTTTTGATGCCATAACTTCATAGCATTACCATAAAAATTGGCGGTAATAACAAAGGTTGGCAACCGGTACCGCGAGCGAAAGGTAAATTTGTGTTCAATTATTATAATTTTTTAATATTTCTTTAACCTACCAGGTAGGATGAACCATCCTTTAACTTATCGCTCACTTTAGGTTAAAGTGAAGTTGTAATAATTGAACACTTTTTAGATGGCCGATAAAATCCCAACTTTTGGTATCGGTAAGTTGTAACAACGGGCCTTAAATTAATAAATTCTTGAAAACACAAAGTAGCTTCTTTAAATTAACATACAAATTATCTTTAATGCAAGTCAAGTAAGCAATTGAAGCCACACATACGGAACTTGATAAATATTTTATAAATAACCTTTAGATATGTAACGTTTATTATTTTAATGGTACATTTTTCAGCGCACTTCTTAATTTTTATACCAATTTTTTTGTTTTTGTTTTTTTTTTTTTTTTTTTTTTTGATAAATAATAAAAACTGGCCTGAAAAGTTTTTGTTTTAATAAGATTTTGTTTTAATAAGCTGTTATCGAAATGAAAATGGCAATGCATTGTACAAAAAACTAAAAAGGCGGTATCCAGAGGCGTGGCAAAAAATGAAAATATTTTCTGGAATTTTTCTCAAGTAATCTTTAATTCTAGGGAGTATCCAGTTCAACTTTTTTTGGAACCGCCTAAATGTTCATAAAACAAATTTTTTTATAATTGATATACATATGTATATACAGCGATATAAAAATTAATAAATGGCTATAAACTGAGCACGATTTAGGTGTTTATAGCGATTGTTTCCAATTTCTTAAACAAAAGCTAGCCTAAAAAACGGTTCATACAACTGGATCCAGCGTAAACCGCTTGATACAACAGAAAAAGTTTCGAATTCCAGCACAGCTTTTATTCTTATAGTGGTGTGTGGGTGTGGCCTTCATCACGTAGAATATTCCGAGCATGAGGATTCTGGTGGTCGAATTCCTTTGTTTATATATTTTACAAAAACGTAATTTAATTTTCATTTGGAATTTATTCTTCTAGGCTAGAAGTTCTCTAGCACCGTTGTAAAACAATAAGAGATGAATGCAAGTTTCTCCATTGATCTGTTCGAATATTAATTTGAACGCAGTGCTTATTTTAAAAAGAAAAACTCGTTTAGGCACTACTAAAAGACAAATTAAAAATAAATGCCGCAAATTTATAAACATAACTTTACTTTGATAATAACTGGCGCATTAATATCAATATGGTTTAATACGTGTTGTCAGTCATCGTACTTTTTATTTTGAATTCGAAAACACTTTTAAAACAATGCCTATCATGTTTGGATTTTTTAAATGCCGAGTAAAAAATGCTTAAAAACATTTACTGCCAAGTTCAGTTAAAACTAACTATTACTTTAACTTCCATTTACAATATGTTTTTGACAGTTATTACTGATAGTTAATTTAAGCTGAACTTGGTTAAATTGGCCGTTAGTCCCGTACTTTTTTTAATTTATTCTGGATACAATTTCGTGATATGTATACATAATTTCAAAAACAGTCAAAAAGCATGAGCTGTTACAGACACAGTTTAGTGGGAAAATGAGCTGTTTGTTAACTTTTATGTCATTTTTGTTTCATTTCAAACATTTCTATTGAAAAATTTTCGACGCGGGATTTACAGAACGTGGGCACAGATCTAAATTTTAGTACAGTGGGGCTGACTTCCAAAACGTACTAATACAAAGTTCGTACACAATTTTACTACTGTATTTTAATAATGTACATGTACAAAGTACCGAAACAATGCAACTATGTGTTTTGTTTATTAAAACGTTTTGAAATGTAAGTGATGCAATGCATGATGCACTTTTAAAATAAATCTGTATTGCTTGCAAATTAAATGTTAAATGTCACAAAGCATCAACTTTAAAACCGATGCTCTGATTGCTTTTTTGATGCGTTACTAATACTTAGCAGTGACGTTTTGGAAGGGTTTGCATTGTATATATATTGTACTGCGGCGTTATGAAACATTATACTTTGTTCTAATACAAAGCAATTGACGTTTTGGAAGTCAGCCTGGTAGATATAAGTAGTAAGTGCTGAATGCTGCATCTACCTCAATTTCTTTAGTTTTGGCACTTGTACGTACCCCTTTGCTTTAAGCATCTGAATTATAAATAAATATGACATTCATTAAACAAATTTGTAACTATTTAATAAAGCAGAGGGTAACAATTTGACACCTGCAGACTCTGTGGTTGTTGGACTTGTAGTTTTAAACTTGTAAAATAATGTTTCGTATTTCATAAATAAATTAATGTGCTTTTTATTGTTGCTTTTTGTATCATTTGCCGGATTTCTTTCATTATCTGTGTGGCAGAATACCTGAAGCACGCTCCTTGCTCCGAAATGGCTAAAAAGGAATTTGAAGTGTGTGCCAACCGTTACAAGGAAACAATGGTATTTTTAAAGCCAAATAAGAATCAGGAAAGTCAGGAGAACATCACCATCAATGAAAACATCAAAACGATATGTTGGTAAGTTTAACCGCAAAATGTAAAATAGACTGGAGGTGATGTTTGCATTCACACATTGCAAAAATAAATGCACATTTTTTAAGGTACATATTGAAGATTTTTGATTAAATGAACTTTTAGTACCTTATTTCACTACCGTATTGTAATATTTATTATAACTATGTTCGTCTTCATATAAATGTAGCCCGAAAAATTATTTTTGAACAACTCTAATGTGCGTTAAGCAATACAAATTAGAGTAAAGCTCTATACATAATTACTTCCTAGTAGAGATGCCAATCGCGATTCCGAGGAAACCCGCGATTTTCAAGATTCAGCGATTCCCGAATTCCGGGATTTAAATTTTTTAATCCCGGAATTTTCGGGATTCACTCAATCCCGAAATTGTTAACCTAATTTTTTTATTTTACCTTTTTTATAAAAAGAAATTCATCATGAGATTCCCCCTTGAGAGGATAGGGAACACAATATTGATCTTTAATATTTATTAGATAAGCTCTGTTCATACTGTCATTGAAAACGAAAGAAAAAAATATAAACTTAGTTATTCTTCTTAAGCGTAAAGAACAGCTGTAAAGAAATTTTAATATGCGAAATAATATAAGCAATTAAAGAAGGACATTCATTAATGCAAAAATGTCTTTTGAAATGCACGAAACATTCCACTGTTCCAAATTCCAAATTTAAACTTTACTCTTTATAGATTTAGGATTATTAAAATGTTTTCCGAGTGTAGGCATAGGACCTACGGTAATTTATGGAGCGATTTTATGAAATTAAGTAATGTGTTTTATACACTACACAATTCCTACCACTAGTGGTGGTGGTTTGTAAAAAGAAAATATTTATGGTTTACTAAGTAAATTCATTTTGTTGATTAATTTCGAATCCATATTTCAATTATTTGTTTTATAAAAATTTTAATAGAATCTTACAAAAAAATCAATTACTATATTCAATTGCAACATTAATTTTATTTTTTATTTAGTTTGAATTAACTGAGGTAATTGAATAAATAAGGGTTTGAAATCGTACGTTGTTTTTTTTATCATATATTTAATTAAATCAATCATTAAATAAGAAAAAAATCACAATTTGAAATTTTTACAAATTTTAGTAATCAATATAACATTATATGTATTTAACTTTTAAGTAATAAATCACATATAAAACTTTAGTTTGTAATCCTCTTTTAAAAAGTTTTTTTGAATAAATATCTATAAAAAACATTTATATCTACATTTCCAAAAACCCCGAACACCGAAAAATCCCGATATCCTTGGATTTGAATTGTTAAAATCCCGAATCCCGGAATTTGCAAAAAAACAGTCCCGATTGGCATCCCTACTACTAGGGTTTTTTCCCGGGATTTCCCGGGAATTTCCATTATTTTATTTCCCGTTTTCCCGGGATTTTTCTTGCGGGATCCCGGGAAATAAAAAATTCCTCATAATTTCAGAAAATAGCTATTTATACTTTGAAATTTAGTTTTCTATTCTCTAAAAATTAGCATCTGTGGATGGGTTGTGGATTAGATCAATTGCAAGAAGTGAGTACATGTATTTAAATCAATGTCTCCTGATGCAATAAGTCTACTCAAAGCAGAATGGGCAGTGCAACAGTTAATAATTATTACATTTAGTGAAGTGCAGAGTTAATAAAGTACATTAATTCAAAATAAGATGCAGGCAGTAAAGTTTCATTGTTCATGAACAAGTCTTAAAAATAGGAGATACCTAAACATATCGCTCCTTTATTGCAACATATTCATATCTACAAAAACAAACGATCTTGGCAAAATGCAATTAAAGTTTTCAAAATGTACCGATTTAAAGATATATTTTGCTATAATTCGGTTCAGTTTGAGATATAATACGAGAAGGTATGAAGGAAAACTTTGCTAAAGTTACTTAAAATTATGAGATATGACTATGATGCAATGAAGGAGCGATATGTTTATTAGGTGATAAACACAAATTTTCAATTTCAATTTGTGTTGGTTTATATATCCGTGAAGTGCGGGGAAACCGAAATAAAATAACATTTTGGAGACTCGTGTAAGATACTACAACATACAACTTCAAAAAGACATTGTCCTAAAGATTACAAATGGACCTATTGAAATGAAAAGGTTTGTAAGAAGCAGACCGGTTGATGCTATTTTTGCATCAACCTTGACATACATTTGACTGATATAGACGTTGTTTATAAAAAAGAAAAAATTGCTTCTGATTGTGAATCAGAAGCATGCTACAACGGTGCACTTTTAACTATTTGTCCAACCTCGGTAAAAAATTAACGAAAATTTTCGGGAACATGATAATTAGTAAATAAAATCGGGAATATACTTTTTGACGACTTACAAAGCGTTTTGAGTGTGTCAGAAAGTTATTTCCTAAACCGTTAAAAAATTTTATATATTTCTTTAAATTATTTTATCTATTTTATTAATTAACTTTTTGATTTCATATCTTGAGTACCTCAATTTTTATTTCGTTTTTATTATTGTTTTATGAATTATCCAAAGCATAATAATACTGAATAAAAGCATAATACTAGGGAATAAAGGCGTGAGGTTATAATAATTCAAGTTCCTATTGCAATCTTCAATTAATTTTTTAGTATTGAACCAGTATTTTTATAAAAGTTTTTTTCATTAATTAATATCAAAATTTACTTTGTTTTATTTATATGGAGCGGGATCCCGGGATCCCGGGAAATTTAAAAAAATTTCCCGCTTTCCCGGGAATCGAAAAAGTCCGGGAAAAAAAACTCTACCTACTACCTAAACACAAGATATTTTCATTAGGTACATTAAAAAGTTTGCAATCTAAAAACAAGTAACAAAGTATAGACGATCAGAGTGGTAATTTAATACCCTACACTACAGTAAATACAGACAAATTTTCTAGAGTGTACCCTTAATGGGTTTCATGGGCAATCATATCCCCGGCAAAACAAAATTATGTTATAAGCGAAACCATTGATCAACCTCTAATACGAAGTGAGTGGGAAAAATGGTTGACAAATTGCATCAGTATTTTTCCCGCAATTTAACTTTTGAAAGACAATTGTTGCAACTCTTAGTCCGGTAGATGGGTAAGACTTTAATAAGTCTAAAGACAGAAGGGTCGAAGTGTCAAAGATCACAGAGAAATATCTCTAAAAGATGAAATCATGGATTTGTGGGCTCTAATTAATCTAAAGAAAAATTTATTGGAGTAAAAGCTAAGCTTAGATGACATTGTGTCCACTTGACAAATTCACGAACAGTAGCTCGTTTCTGTATTTCTCTCATCGTAAAATTTCTTACATGAAGTGTGAAACCAAGGTATATTTATAGCAGGTAGCCGCGGGATTACAACAATTGTACAATAAAACAAACAACAGGGCTTTTTATTGTTGTTATGTGGTAAAAATAATATGAATGTCTGTAGGAAGCAACAACAAATTAATTTAAGCTTTTAATGAAATTATTGGCGTTGCGTTTTACACTATAAGCCCCTTAGTCTTCGAAATAAGAAAATTGTAAATATTTTTATATGTTTGTTTATTAGAAAAAAAGATATCTTTAGAAACAAGGCTGCTTAAATTTTTATATTTATCCCTATTGTGAAAATTGTCCTCGAAATTGTTTGTTTCTTCCCTAAAAAATGTATCGGCAAAAGCAAAATTTCGAGGGAAAGTAATGGACCGACTTGGCTTATTTTGAACATTTAATAATTCTTATATACATATACAAAATATGATTGATATTCTTATCTTATATGTACACTTTTGTGCCAAAACCATTATTCCGGCAAGAAAGAATTTTGTTTGTCTCCCAGTAAAAACTTTTTCAAAATGGATAGCTTCTTTCACTCGTTATTAAGTAGTTTTCTTCCATAAGAACTTCGATAACTACTTTTTTCTGGATGTATTAAGATAAAAAAATGACTTACTTTTGAATTTGTTCTTTTTGGCACAACCCTTGTAAAATGCATTAGTTTTTCAGTAGAATTGTATGTATTGCTTTTATGTGTTTCTGATTACTTAACATATTATTTTGTAGGCGAAGATTTTACTGGGTCTTTAACCCGTTTATTTATGAACCGATTTTTTTAATTTTAACTACAAGGTATTCTACTAAGTCTTTTTCAGGTAAAAAAGAAAAAGATTATAGGAATAGGTAAATTAAAGATTTATATCTCAATTATTAAATACCCATGAACTTTAACTATGTTTTTGTTTGATTATTTTTTTAATAAAAGTCGAAACTAATTTGTTTAAAATTGATTTTAAATTGCACGATTTTTAAAACAAAAGAGACGATCTTTTTTATTTTTTTCTCAGGAAATTGACGATTTTGACACAAATTTATCTGGCAGCACTGAATAAAACCAAAACAAGAAAAGGCTAACAAAAATTTAAACTAACAATATATAACAATTGTTTTTTGTTTATTTTCATCATATAAATTATGCATTTATCATTTATATTCCTTCTATTTTTTTATTTATTTAAAAAAAATAGTATATAAACATATTTTAAATTCAAAATATCTACATTTTGTTTTTCTCGCCACCAATTTCAAATGTGACTTATTTTGACAGTTCTTGAAAGAAACTTTTCGCAAAATATTGTTATAGAAACACTTTTTCTCGCATCCTTCCAATAATTGCTGGAAAATTATTTAAATGACTGATAATTCTCGCAAAAAAAAGATACAGAAGCACTTGTGTGAGAAAAACCATTTTTTGTTTCATTTCACACTATTTTTGTTGCAATTCACACGTTTCATGCGAAGAGTCTTACGATGTGAGATATACAGAAACGGGCTACAGATCTACAAGCAATCACAGACTATGCTTCCGAATGTCGAGTGAGAAATGGTCAGTAGAGTATATATAAAGCCCGAATGGGAAGGCAAGAGGGCGCTGTTAGGAAAAATCAATTTCGATTGTCTCAAAGTTTATACATTGCTATGTAGGTGACAAATTATTTCAATGATCATAGATTCTACAGGGGTGGGATTATTAAATATTCGTACTCATTCTTTAAATCAATTGAAAGCAGGTATATCAACTTTTGAAAATACTGGCTGTATTTGAAGCACCAATAGCTGCTGGGAATAGTCCGGAAATAATTGCTACATTTTATGTTATAAAAAATGTTAACCAGCCATTGTTGGGCCGCGATACCACGATTCGACTAAAGGTATTAAAACTGGGCCCAGATAGTATCAATGGTATAAAAAATAGACCCGTTTTCGAAGCTTAAATATATCACAATCAAATTAGCAATGGATACCAGTTGCTTTGGAATAAAAAGTTGTGAAGAAAATAGATGAGGCATTGGCGCTAAATATTATAAAGGATTGTTTTTTAGAGTGTTTGGGTTGGCATCACTGCTTTATTTGAGCACCCATTTAACAGCCGAAAGTTGTCTTTTGTTTAGTTTGCTTTGAAATTCCATTATGAATCGACTTACACCAGAGCAACGCGTGCAATTTGTTCAAATTGTTAATCAAAATCATTCGGCGAATGGTCTGAAGCACACATTGATATTTATTTTGAATTTCTATTTAAAACTTTATTTCCGATGAATGGATACGTAAATAAGCAGAATTGTTGCATTTGGAGTGAGGAGAATCCACAAGCTTTTGTCGAAATACCATTACATCCACAGAAAATTACTGTTTGGTGCGCTTTATGGGCTGGCGGAGTCATTGGCCCATATGTCTTAAAAAACGATGATGGTCAGAATGCGAAAAGTGGTTGAAAATTGGTGTTTCAGTTTGAGCCTTCTACGCGCCAGACGTGGGAGCCCCATGGCAGAAATCATATTTAAACATTAATTTCAAAAAATTTTCTTTCCAGTTCTTGCCCGTTTCATTAATATTAAAAATATATTTCCTTGTTTTATTATGATTTATACTTGTGTCACTCTATAAATACCATCCTTTAGAACCTGTGCCAGGGCCGAGCTCTTGGATCTCGCCTATAGTTATCGTATTTTAAGAGAATGATAAAATTCGTTTTTGTGTTGACATGCGACGAGTGAACCAACTTGTTCTTCGAGAAAATTACCCTTTACTATCTTTTGAAACATTCATGATAAAGTTTAAAGGAGCCAAGTTGTTCTCTCGATAAGATTTAAGATGGGCACATCACCAGTTAGAGTTGCATGAATCTATCTGTATATATTTATAACTCAGCGAGGACTATTCCGCTATAAAAGGCTAATGTTCGGAATGAATCTGTTCAGCTCCTGAAATTTTCAGCTTTTAAAGTTATCTCAATGTCCTAATGCTTTACATTGATGACGTTAAAATTTTTGGTAAAACGGAAAAAACAAGACGAGGTCGTTAAACAAGTTTTACAAATATCTAATAATAATGATGTCCTGCTTAACAATAGAAAAAGCGTGGGGCGGGTTAAAAAACTAAAATTTTTTAACACATGTTTTGTCCAATAACGGAGTGCGTCAGATAGTGACAAGATACAAGCTATTATCGATTTTAGAACTCCACAGACAAAAGAAGGGACTATAAGTTTTTTCGAATTAATAACCTACGTGGGTAATTTCATTCCAGATATGGCAGATACCACAGAGTCTTTAAGGAGTTTGTTAAAATAAAACTGTAAGTTTTTTTGAGGTCGGGACCAACAAAGGCAATTTGATAAACATACAATTTTATTGGTAGCATATTTCAATCAACAAAATAGATCACGGGTAATAGCCCTTGTAAGCCCTGTAGCTTTTAGCGGGAGTCCGCAGATAATATATTTTGCCAGCAAGAGTTTATCAGATATAGAGAAGAGATATTACCGAACGGAAAACTGTGGAATTACAGGGGATATCGGTCAGGTCAGGAACTGTTGAAAAATAACTATACAATGTGTAAATTCAACAGCCTACCTGCAGAGTGTCACCCGGACATCAGATTCCTTCTTGAGGGTGATAACCGAGTCGTGATGGAAGAATTTAATGCTCACCACAAACTCTAGCATTAAAATCTCGGGGATGATCAGAGGGATATGACATTGGCGGGACAGATTGACGACTCCACATTTTTCATTTTTGAATTAGCCCACCAGAATTATGGGTACTTTCGCCAGTTCTCAAGACGTCACCATTTCTGGTGCAGGTCTGGTAAACTATGCGGCTTGGTATTTTTCTATGGTGGTTTCTCTTGTATCAGACCATTTACCCGTAATAATTAAGCTTGGCAGACCGACAGACTTTGTTATCTCTGAACTTCGAATCTATATAAATCAGAAAATGACGGGCGTCAGAGAATTTATAAACAACAAATTTAATAATTTAGCAAAACCTTATCACGTGCGCTCCGCAGAAAGGAAGTTCCGACAAATCGTCCTAGCAGTAGTCGCAAGCTTTATTCGCAGATGCAACCCGAGTGGTCCTCAAGTCGGCCAACTCAATAGGGACATTAGCAAGTTGGTGAACGAATATAGTCGGAAGAAATGGTTAAATCATTTAAATACGTGCAATCTAACCTCCAAAACCAGCGAGCTATGGTCGTCAGTCAGATCTCGATTATTGATTACCTTCGATGCCAATACCATATCCGACCCCAAACGACGCTCGAACTACTTTTCGGGTCAATTAAGCACCCCGTCAGAGATAAGTTATCATTTAAATTTGCCATTTGTGCAAATGGGCAAACTTGCGAGACTCGTTCCATGAATTCTTGAGTAATTTTAAACAATTAATGTCAAAAACAAAGAAACGCCAATCCAAAATTATAAAAAAATAGAAAATATAAAAATAAAAGTTAAAATTTGTGATTTAAATATTAAATTTGTTTTTAAAAATACATAAAGAAAGCAAAAAGACTCATTGTCTCACATTATTGCAAGAATTTATTGTTTGTGATTTATAAACACTTGAATTTTTCATTTAAAACGACGGTTCATTTACGAGGGCGGAAAAATGCACTTTTTGCACAGATTGCGAGACTTTATGATATCATGAAAACCCTTATGACATGCGAGGTTGCACGGGTCATCAGGGCAGCTTAATCATCTAAAGCCCTTGGCACCGACGGAATATCATTGCTTATGCTCAATCTGGATGAGCCCGGAGTAGAGTGTCAATAAAACCTTATAATACCCGAAGCCTGGCAAGTGGGTAGGATGGTTCCCCTGCTAAAGATGCGACCCAGGGTGACTCATACAGGCCATTATTGGGAGTCACATTTGACAGCCTGTGCATGTCAATGAGCATACCACTGCAATCTGCAATAGAATGCGGAGTAGAAACAAGGTCCTCAAGTCTCTCGTCGGCAGCACTTTAGGCATGGAGAACGAATTCTTGTTAGCTACATACAAAATAATTGGCCGGTCAGTGGGTAACTATGCAGCGCCTGCGTGGACTTAAAGAGTCAGCGATACTCAGTGGAAGAAGCTTCACAGCTGTCAAAATGCTGCCCTAAGGTACGTAACCTGCATGATGAAGCGAAGATGATAACGATCAAGGAGCACAACATAATTGTGTTTTTTTTTTTTGGGATGTCATCAGAGAGGGCATTCGAATTACCATCTACCGTAATTAGACCCCCCGAGACATGTCAGAAAATATCTTTGCTAGGACCATCCCTGAACTTTTCCCAGCATATGGAATAGGCCCTCACGACGTAGGACACCTTATGGACCCGCCCACGCGAGGTAGCACAGATACTGGGTCTGATTTAGCTGAGTTGGATGGACAGATCGAAGTAAAAGAATAGAAAATAAATTTTATACATACTTGTTGTTCAGGTCGAACTGTTACGACAACAACAACAACAGTATGAAAAAGAAAGTCTGGCACTTGTTTGGGCTGTGGAGAGATTTTATTATTACCTAGTTGGACTGGAGTTTCAGTTGATTATCCATCATATGTATATTTAAGCCATTTTCAAAACCGCCTGCAAGAATAGAAAGATGGCTATTGAGACTAAAATCTTTTTAATTAAAAGTCACTTATCGATCTGGAAAGAAGAGCATTGCTGACTCGATATGTCAACCTTGCAAGCTTGATAAGAAACGTGAGAAATGAAACAAAAATGCCATAAATTGAAACAAACAACTGTTTTTCTCACTTAACTGCGTTTGCAAAATGTTTGACGAGTAACAGCTGTCACGTAAGGAAATAAAGAAAAAGTGTGTCTGTAAATTTTTTGTGAGAAAGTTCCCGCTTTGAACTGTCAAATAAAATCACGAATAAAATTGAGTATTTTGTTATGGTTGATTTTTTCATTGTTTAATTATTTTGCTTTTAACATTTTTGAAAAATATGCGAAGGTTTTCAAAGCGATTTTATAAACAACAAACAGACGGTAGTTTTTTCGCCGCCGTCGTTGAATATTTTTAAATTTTAGTAAATTTTGGCCGCCTTCAACGATATGTGTTGTTGGCGTTTTCAACGTCTGCAACTTCACATCGGCTTAGAGTGCAATGTTATGAATTTTATAACGTAACGACGTACTCTCTTTTGATAGTTTTCGACATGAGTTACGGACACACTTTTTTCTCACTTTTCGAAAAACGATGAAATATTTTGTTTTACATCTTTTCGATGCGAGAAGTTCTCACCAAAGTTGCAGAACATGGGTATTGGATGTCAAACACTGTGAATACCTATTATATATTCCGTTATGAGCTAACAACAGTTGGTTATATTTTGTAAAGGGGTACTCGAATCGTTATACCAAAAGTACTTCGTGGGAAATTATCGAAACTTGCTTATGAAAGACATCCGGGGGAAACAGTAATGAAATGGAGTAAGAGCAAACGTTTAGTAAACAGGGAAGTGGAGACATTTGTAAAAAATTTGTAGTATTGTTTGCTGGTTTCACAGTCAAATAATCCAGCTCCATTGAGGCGACATGTGCTTTGTCCATTGCCGAACAATGATTATATGTATATTTATATAAATGTATGTATTTATATCTGTGGCTTGGTGCTAAAAGGTCCAATGTAAAAATATTAACTTTTGAGAAAATTGAAATTAAAGTTTGTTTTATAGAAGAGTTCTTAGTGAAATTGGCTAGCAAAGCCTTTATGAAGCTGTTCTGTGTTAACTTAGAACTTGACTGTTAAAGCAAAATAAAATCGAGTAATAAAAGACACCTTATGCAACGATTAACTCAAAACAACAAAATATTGACATTGGTCCTTTTAGCACTAAGCCACAGATATTATTCTTATTGATTACACTGTGATATAAGCTTTCTAAGCTTTATGTAAAATACTCCGCTGAATTCGAATATGAAGTCGGAATGGTCTAAAGTAGAACGGTTTTTGAGATATTGGAAAATTACCATTATTTGCGTTTTTAAAAAGCTGATGTCACTTTTATAAAAGTATTTTTTGAAAATATTCAATGGATTTAATTTTTCTTTTTTTATTGAAAGATAGTAGAATTAGTAAAACAACCATGGGTCATTTGAAAAAATTGTTGAAGAAATGACTGAATAACAGGGGACCAAAGTTCCAATTTCACAAAATTTTTTAATGATTTTTTGCAATTTTGCTCTTTTTAATTTTCTTTTTTAAAACCAAACAGTAAAGTTTCATAAATAACGACGTAAGTTATTTTAATACGATTCTCTTGTTTTTGTCCAATAGAATCTAGATCGATGCTAAAATGACAAAGCAACAGAAGATTAATTTTCACTTTTCGATTTTTATCCAATCCAAAAAAAAAAAACAAGTAAATATACAAAGCTAAATGTAAAGCTTCGTACAGACGATGGTCAGATCTTACAATGTTGTCATTTTTCTGACAATGGTGCTATTGTCAGATTCATTAATTTAACACATCTGCCAAATGAAAATAGCGTAAAATGTACACACAGTTGCAAGACATTTTTAGTCAATTTTATTGACAACATTGTAAGATCTGACCATCGCACAGTGTTCGATTTCAAAAATTAGGACGGCAAAAATAAAAAAATTATTTAATAATTTTAATTGGGCTTAAGTTCATTAAATTTAATTTTCATTAAATTATTTTTATGAAGAAAGGAATTAAAATTATTAAAAATTTGGATTAAAAACCATAAATAGTTCAACAAAATAACCACAATACTAATTATAAAAAAATTAAGTTAATTAAAAATTTAAATTGACCACATTGTTTGCAAGCGAAGACCCAGACTAGCTTAAAATTACATGATTCTTGTATATCTTTCAACTTGTATGCTTATAACGGTACTCTGAATGACATGTTAAAAGAAAAACAAATAAAAACACAAAAATTCTATGCGTATTTTATGCAAATTCAAAAGTAAATAGAAAGCGTTGTAGAAGCGATATTACAATTTTTTTTATTTGTATTAAATTGTTGTAACTTTTAAAACAAACACACAAAAATTCATTATTTTCTAATTAATGGTAAGTTTTTTAAAAAGTGTTAAGCTAAGAAAGTTTTTTTTACAATTATTAACAAACAAACTAACTTTGTCAGACGATATCTTTTGATTTCCATCCGTTTCAGCACATTCAGAAACGTTTCTGTAATCTTCCAAACTTGCTGTTATAGACTTTAAAAAAATTTTCTGCCCTAAGCTGCCCCATTAAAATATTTTTCAAAAGTACAATATGAGCTCGGTTTTAATTACCCGCAGAGACGTTTTTAATGTATGGCTGTCTTCTTTACATAGCGTCTTCAACTGACAATTTTTTGTCATACCAAACGTCAAAGTCTATATAAAAAAAACTCGAACATTTTTGTCAGCGTTTTTTTAATATGAAGTTTGACGTTTGGTATGACAAAAACTTGTCAGGTAAAGACGCTATGTTAAAACAAAACCGGCATGACTGTATAGTTAATTTTATTTCGTCAAATTTTTGTGGTTCTTCAGCAGCAATTATACAATTTGATAAATTAAAGCTTCTCGCTTCAAACTTGTGCACAAATTTTGAAAAAAGTGGCAACAGGCCAACAGAACAAAACCACGATTTTTCCATAATAATAACGATTGGTTAGCTTGCGCAATCGATTATTCATATTTCACATCAAATTCTGTTGCACAGAGTAATACTAGAGGCAGAGGCAGGCCAAATAAAAACTTTGAAGACTGCAGTCAAAGAAGTAAGGAGAGAAAATCAAAAAATCTGGCAAATGTTGAAAGTAATGAACAATTATTCAAGGCAGTAGAAATGCAAATGCGATCAGCTGGTAAGCGTAATTCAGCGAAAATAGTGAAAGAGTTAGCTATTGCTTCTCCAGAAAGAGGTTCTAATATAAAAAAAAATTAGGTTAGAAGAAAAAACGCAAAAATCTATATCGCCTGTTGAAGCATTGGCAATGATCTTGGATTTGTCTGTAAATAAGTATAGGTTGATGAAACAGTATACAAAACATATTAACCGCGCCCTTTATCCTTCTTACGAATTAGTTCGAGCTTCGAAAACATTGTGCTATCCAGAAAATATAAAGGTAACAGAATCATATGCTGAAGTAAACTTACAGTCCTTAATGGACCACACAATTTTAAGATTATGTGCATCACACAATGACGTACTCACTGACAAACTAGGAACTTGCCACGAAATTTCATTATTGTGTAAATGGGGATGTGATGGGGCAAATCAAAGCCTTTATAAACAAAAATGGATGGAAGAATTAGAAGAAGGCAATAGCGATGAAAATTTATTTAGTATTTCTGTAGTACCAATTCAAATGTATTTTATCAATGAGAAAAAAGAGAAATCAATCGTTTATCAAAATCCAACACCTAATTCTTCACGTTATTGTCGTCCTATTAAACTATTATTTGCTAAAGAAACCACTGATTTAATAAATACAGAAGTGCAATATATTAGGGATCAAATTGCAATGTTACGTCCAACGGAGGTTATTTTATTAACAAACAATGTCCAAAAGGTTGTGTATGTTAAACCCAAATTAGTTTTATGTATGGTTGATGGAAAAATATGCACAGCTTTATCAAAGTACAATTCATCACAAATTTGTTATGTTTGTGGAGCTAAACCTTCTGAGATGAATAATTCCTTTGCTCTTTTACAAAAAACATTAGACCCCGAAGTTTTAGAGTTTGGTTTGTCGCCATACTGAACGAGAAAAGCAGTTTGATATTAAATAAAATATAATACGAAACTTTAAATAAAATACAACCTAACTTGTACATAAAGGGTGGTTAAATTTTAAGGGCCGATGTTGATGTTGAATAAAACACAAATTATTTAGGAAATATTTGTCATTTTTTTATTATGATAATATTGGTATGATTCAATTATGTATGGAACAAAATATCAGCCAAATGGCCGCAGCGACCTCGACGGCACGAATGGGTGCTTTAATACCATGGGAGATAAGGCCATGATGGCTTTATCTCTCATTCAAAAGGGAGATAAAGTCTTTTATTTTTTTTGTTCATTTGAATGGGAGATAAAGCCATCATGGCCTTAGCTCACATAAGTAATTTTAGAAAATGGCTTTATCTCTCATTTCAGTTTTGAAGAACTTTTGCATTTTACATTGATTAATAGTTTTCTTATTTTTATAATTAAAAGGTAATGATTTTCCCTTTTACTAAAGTTAAGTACTGAAATCTGGCTTCGCATACTAAAGTTTTTCTGCACTTACGGGTTTTCGCCTCCAGTAGGACACGGCAGGTGGCTTCGCTGAATAAAGTTTTCCTGCGTGCGTCACAAGAATAAAAAAATGACTTTTCCCGGAAACACTAAAGTAAAGTATTGGAATCTGGCTTCGCTTACTAAAGTTTTTCTGCGTGGCGGCCTGCGGCCGCGCTTACGGGTTTTCTCCTCCAGTAGGACACGGCAGGTGGCTTCGCTGAAAAAAGTTTTCCTGCGTGCGTCACAAGAAAAAATAACTTTTCCCGGAAACACTTAAGTAAAGTAACAATATTCTGAGAAAATATGACTTTATCTCACATTTGCGGAAAAAAATATGGTTATGTCTCTCATTTCGCAAAATTTTAAATATGACCTTATCTCTCAATGATTGTCCAATAAGGCCATTATGGCTTTATCTCCCATTTAATTGAGCAATAAAGCCATCATGGCCTTACTTCGCATGACTTTAAAGCACCCCCGACGGCACACCTCCATCCGATGGTCCAAATTTTCGATGACGCTGAGGCATAATTGAGGTTCTATGCCGTTAATGTGCCGAATTATCTCATCCTTTAGTTCTTGAATTGTTGCTGGCTTATCGACGTACACCTTTTCTTTCAAATAACCCCAAAGAAAAAAGTCCAACGGTGTCAAATCACATGATCTTGGCAGCCAATTGACATCGCCACCACGTGAGATAACACGGCCATTGAATTTGTCGCGCAAAAGAGCCGTTGTTTCGTTAGCTGTGTGGCAAGTGGCACCGTCTTGTTGAAACCACATATCGTCCACATCCATATTTTCCAATTTGGGCCATAAAAAAGTCGTTATCATCTCACGATATCGAATACCATTCACAGTAACTGCCTGACCGGCCTCTTTTTGGAAAAAATACGGCCCGATGATGCCGCCAGCCCATAAACCGCACCAAACAGTCATTCTTTTTGGGAGCATTGGATTTTCGACAATCACTCTTGGATTATCTTTCGCCCAAATGCTGCAATTCTACTTATTGACGAATCCAGTGAGGTGAAAATGTGTCACATCAATGAAGATGATTTTCTTTTAAAATTTATCATCCACTGTTGCCATTTCTTGCCGCCATTCTGACCATTGACGACGTTTGGAATGGTCAAGAGGCTTTAGTTCTTGAGTCAATTGCACCTTGTAAGCGTGTAAATGCAAGTCTTTATGCATAATGTTCATCAACGCCGAGAGTGAGAGGTGCAATTGTTGGGCACGACGAAGAGTTGAGGTGGAATGCACTTCAGCCACACTATCGCGAACAGCAGCACGGGCATGCACTGGTGTTTTCACATCTCCTACATACCCGGTTTGCTCAAATTTTTGCACGATTTTTCCGATTGTACGCACATTTAGACGATTAAATTGACCGGAAGTGCACGATATGCATTTTGATTTGAACGCCCATTTTCATAATAAGCCTGAATAACTTTAACACGTTGCTCGATTGTGTATTTTTTCATGGTTCAAATTGAATTAGTCTGAAATTGAGAAATGTCAAATGAAATCCAGAAAAAAACTTGACGTTTAGGTGTGGTTCACATTCAACATCGGCCCTTAAAATTTAACCACCCGTTTTTTGATAGACAATCTGGTTTCAGACCCAAACATTAATCGAAGTTTGTAAGAAACTACGATCAAAGATGGATGATAACATGATATCATTTCTAATTTTACTTGATCACTCAATGGCAATTGATACTGTCGAACACACTGTACTCTGCCAAAAATTAAAACACATGTGCCATTTCTCAAACACTGCTGTTAAATTAATTTCGTCATATCTTTATAACAGAACTCAATTTGTATGCTCTGGATCTGAAAAATCTGACATTTGTTTGACAACAAGAGGTGTACCGCAAGGCTCAATTCTGGGTACTCTTCTATATTCAATTTATATCAACGGCCTGCCGTCTAGTGTCAGTTATTGTGGAATTCACATGTGCGCTGATGATGTACAACTTTTCATTAGATGTTCGCCATCAAGTATCAATGAATGCATCGAAAAGTTAAGCCATGATCTTGACAAAGTTTATAGATGGGCCTTGATAAATGGTCTTTGTTTAAACGCAAAACAAATGCAAGGCAATATTGATGGCAAAAGCAGCTATATACACTCAAATCTACCACCAATACTCATTTGGCAATCCGTAATTGACATAGTTGATACTGCAAAAAACCTTGAAACCTTGAATTGTAATCAACCCTGGTCAAGTAACGGAAACTTCATTTGTGGAAAAACTTACTCCATGCTAAGAAATCTTTGGACCACGCAATATTTCACTTCATTTAATAAACACATGCTTCTTGCCAAGACATTTTTACTGACGACACTTTTTTATGGTTGGGAAATTTTTTCTAGCTGCAATTCACTATGCCACAATAAGCTCAAAGTGACATTTAATAATGTTGCAACTTGCAAGATATATTGATGGTAGAACTGGATACAGTAAAATATCACAGTTTTCTTACCAAATCTTTAATGTACCTTTATAAAACCTACTAAAATGCCGCACTCTACTATTTTTACTCAAAATTATTTATAGTAAACAGAGTAACAATAATTAGTATTGTGGTTATTTTGTTGAACTATTTACGGAGGAAAGGAAAAAACATGTAAAATCAATTAAAATTGATAATCATTCAAAAAAGCAAACTTCGATCTACCAAAGGTTAAAATACAATTTGGTTTAAGGATTGATGTTTGACTATTGACGTCAGCAGTCGTCGATGGCTGCGAGTGTAAAACGGCAAATCCATCTGAGGAGATCGAGTGGTTGCGATCGAAACATGTCATGGTAACCTGCCGGCCAAGGTTCGAGCCCCCGCCACGGTCAAAAATGAAAGATTATCAAAAACAATTTTAATTTACTTTCATGTTGTAAAATTCCTTTCTTCATAAAAATAATTTAATGAAAATTAAATTTAATGAACTTAAGCCTAATTAAAAATATAAAAAAAAAAATAAAAAAAAAAAAAGTAAACAGAGTAACTTTACAAAAGAATAACGTTTTCAAGATCCAATAGAGGATACAAAATAAACTCCATTCGATACCGCAAACTAATATCAGAAAGATACTTCTTCGTTAATGTCATCTGTCTCTGAATGCATTCCCATCTAATTTACAAATCCTAGGCAACGCAATACATTGCAATACTTTCTCATTTTGCTTAAAAATTTTGGAACAAATCTAGTTTACCGACGCAGCTCCAAATAAAAAAAAAGTACGTTGGGTGATAGAAAATTGAAAAATAAGAAGACCAAATTAAATTAAAAAAATTGGCGCAAACGCTTATTTTTCCAGTTATGGACGTTTTTAGTTTTCATAGAAATATGTAATTTGTCCACTACATTTCGAAAGGTATATGGCCAACATTGGTATCGTTTTGAAGGTTTTGACTAGATCTTTCTGGATATATAGAATTTATTTAAAAATGTTTAACTCTTTAGCTCACATTACAGTTTTTCTGTACTAATTGTATAATTGATTTAAATAAAGGTGTAATACAAATGTTATAAAATAAAAAACACCAATGTCGAAAACAAAAACTCCATGCTTAGCCGGCCTTCGGCCGTACGCAAATAAATTCTTCTTTATGGTATAACAAACACTGGCTTCGCTAACTTAAGATTCTCTGCATATCCGGCCTTCGGCCGGGTGCAAGGATTTTCTCCTCTATGGTATAACAAAAATCCGCTTCGATAACTAAATCTTTTCTGCACCTAAAAAATACTTAAATTAACCTAAAGAGGAAAATAATATGCGAATACAAAAACAAAAAACATATTTGCAATCGTGAGCAAATTACCTTTAATTTGAGTACCCACGCATATCACTTAGAGAGCGGGGCAGTTTTTTGGTTCCAGGGGCCCTCACGGACCTCAGCCCCCTTAAATTTTAATTTTGTTAATTTTTATATATTTTAAACTAGAAAACACTATTTACTTTTTATTTTCACAATACTTTGCTTTTTGCTAGTGCCGGTTCACACACGACAAGTCTTGAGTTTTAAGGAGAGAGGGGAAAAGAAATGGTATTCTCTTTTCCCTTCTCTCCTAAAAGCTCAAGACTTGACGTGTGTGAACCGGCACTTACATTCAGTGCAGACTGAATTTTTGTAATATATATTTTTTAATTTTGTTTAAATAAGAAATTATTTTGCTTGAATAAAAAATTATTTTGTATATATTTTTTATTTTTGAGAAGGGCACAGGCCTACGCTAGAAAAACGAAAGCTACCCTTATGAATAAAACAAAAACCAATTCTCACAAATTTGTTTTTGTTTTAAATGTATTTGTGCGAAAGAAAGCTTTCTTTCGACATCGTGAAATTGGCAGTAATTCTTAGTCCTATCGGAAAAAATTATGTTTAGTGAAGACTAACGGGCATGTTCTGACAATCGCAAAACGCTTAACATTGGCGATCCTGACTTAAAATCGCATATTAGATGTTCTGTAAATCGCAATAGCAAGAAGTTTGGCGACTTAAAATTACAAAATGGAACTAGAATATTTGTAAGAAACTATAGCAGATCGCAAGTTAAACGCACGAGTTAAGGAACACCATACAATAAATTTGGCGTTTGGCGATTTCAAATCGTGCGATTGCCAGAACATGGCCGTAAGTTTAATGGTTTCAAAATAGAAAAAAACTAACGCTTAGCAAAAAGTTTTGTTTAAACTAAAGTAAATACCACTTTTTTTTCGTACTTTTTCCAGCGCTTAAAAAACTGCAGTCAAAGTGGAAAAACTGCCATTTCTTCCACTTCTTCATATGTCATTGGCCAAAAAAAAGGTTGCTTTTCTGATTCATTAAATGTAAACAGTCGCTGCCAAACCAACTCAAAAATCGAAAAGCTGTACCACAAATTTTCGTTTTTTGTTAGACAGTTTTTTGTTTTGACTGCAGTTTTTTAAACCCTGCTTTTTCCATTCTTTTTTGTAAAGAATCATGTTCATCATATAGCAATAAATTATCCTAAATAAAAAGACCAAAGGTTTTGCTTTTGATCTGTATGGACGGGTTTCAAAAGAAGCCGCTCACCTTTGTTTTATGTTTTCTACATACACTAATGCACATAATCACTTCCTTATACATACTGTTTTTTTTTTTAAATTTAATAAGTTTTTAATTTTAATTTACAGCTCCATCAATGAACTTGTCGATTGCTCCGAAAACGCAGCAAGAAAAATATGTGGTGCCGATGCAGCAAAATTTACACGCGAGCTAGTCGATAAATACGCTAACAGCTTAACAAAGGTTAGTGATCCATTTTCCCTCTCCATAACCGTAAATATTTAGCCAAACGTTAAGCTCTTACATCCATACCCAACAAACATTTTGATTTCTAACAAACTTTGAAAGTAAAGGCCATGTTAGATGAAACTTTATCTCTTTGCCTCACGTTTTTAGCTTTGACAGAAAAGCGTAACGCAAAAGGCGTATGTCACAATAAACACTTTGACAACACTCACGCATTGTTTGTTAAAAATAAATAAATAAAAAAAAAATATTAAATTAAAAAATTTTTTATTCGTGCTTAATTCCCAGTTTTTATTCTTGATAAAAACACTGAAATTTATTGTTGATGGGATAAGCTATTCCTATGCGCATTTCACTGGTTGCTTAGGCCAGATCATCAGGAAACTTCATCCAAAAACATTTTGGAAAAACTAAATTTATTAAACCAAATAAAACTGTTAAGCGTATAAGAATCATAAGCAACAGCTCTACTTGTAACAATATCAAAGTTTAAACAAAAACATCAACAATAAACAGTGAGTTTATCTCTTCTTACATATCCCATCAACAATAAATTTCAGTGTTTTTATCAAGAATAAAAACTGGGAATTAAGCACGAATAAAAAATTTTTTAATTTAACATATAATAAATAATTATGTTAAGTCAAATTAATTTAAGCATAGTTTCATATAATGTACATGGTTTGGAAAATAAGCAATTTCATCACGGGTTTTTTGAATTCTTGGAAAGCAGTCATATATTTATCTTATTAGAAACTCATGTAGAAAACAAAAATTTTTTCAAATTTGATACAAAGTTCAGAAATTTTAATACCTTTTGGAAGTCAGCAACGGGAAATAGTAGATTTGGTAGGGCTATTGGTGGCTGTGTATGTGGTGTGCGAAAAGATGTGCATGAATTTGGTATAAAACATATATTTAAAAGCTATGACGAATCATTTACAATAAAATTAAAAATAAATGAGCTGGATTTAAAAATTATACCCTCTTATCTTAGAGGTGCGAATTGGAACCACGACTTTCAGCAATTAAAAAATATTTTTGATAATGATCTGATTAATCCAATAATAATGGGTGATCTAAATGTAAGAATAGGTGAACTCCAACAGCAATGCTTAGAAGGTTTAATTGAATCAATATTTGCCGCTGGTTTAGAAAAAAGAAGGTCTATGGACAAAACAACTACTTCACATGGCAATGATTTTTTAGAATTTTGTAGTAATTATGGGCTATTGATAGCAAATGGCAGAACAGTTGGTGATCAGGAAGGCTGCTTTACATGTATGAATTATAATGGAAGTTCCGTAAATGACATATGTGCGTTAACGATTGAGGTTTTAAAATATGTAGAAAGCTTTGTAGTAGAAAACCAAATATTTTCCGATCATCTTCCCATCAGATTGAATTTAAAACTAAAAGAAGCAAACAACACAGCCAAGAAAATTAACTTGTTACCAAAGCTAAAATGGATCCCGTTTAATGAAAAGAGGTACCAACAAAATTTAGATGCAAAAGGGTTCAAGAACAAAAAGAATGTTTGGATTTAAATGATCTTAAAAACGTGATTCTAGAATCATATAAGCAGCCTAGTAATACGAAAAAGACTTTCGATTTCAAAAATAAATGGTTTGATAAGAAATGTAACAAAGCTAGATAGGGGTCAATGGAACGCTTGAATATTTTTAGAGTTACAAAATGTCTTGCTGATAAAGAAACATATATTAAGAAAAGAAATGAGTATCAAACTCTCTGTAAAAGTAAAAAGAAAGATTATTATAAAAATTTAGAACGCAAATTGGATTTAGTCTCAGATAGTAAGCAGTTGTGGCAAATAGCAAAGGAAATAAGAAATCAGGAAACCCATATTGGATGTACAATCAGTTCAAACAGTCTTAGAGGTTATTTCAAACGTTTGTTGAATCCATCTGCCACTGCAGCTGAAATTTTCTATGCGCCAAACTTTGTGAGGAAATTAAGCAACAACTTATAAAAGCTAAAGTAAATAAGGCTCCTGGAGAAGACCGTATTCCATACGAATTTTTCAAAAATGCAAGCGAAAATTATTTAAAAGCACTAGCTGATGTATTTGCCCAAATTTTAGAAGGCTGCAACGATTACGAAGCTTTTAGAAAAAGTATTATATTCCCTATACATAAAAAAGGTGACATAAACCAAGTTAGTAACTATAGAGGAATATCATTTATGAATTCTATAGCGAAAATTATGATGGGCTCAATAAATGATAGAATATCAGAATGGGTGAATAGATATCACATTTTAAACGAGTACCAAGCTGGGTTCCGCAAAGGCTACTCAACTATTGACAATTTATACAATTTATCTGCAATAGTTAATATAAAATTCACTGAGAACAAAAAAGTGTACGCTTTTTTTGTAGATTTTAGTGCAGCTTTTGATAGAATACCAAGAAAAATGTTAATATACAAGCTTCACCAATGTAGACTGTCAACTAAAATTATAAATTTGATTGAGAAAGTATACCAAAATACAAAGGCAGCTGTATGGACAGGTACTGAGATGTCTACTTCGTTTGAAACATATTCAGGCGTCAAACAAGGTTGCTTACTATCGCCGCTTATGTTTGCATTATACTTAAACGATCTGCATGAGTTTCTTGGTGGTGGTTTATTCATAGACGAAATCAATATAAGAGTTTTAATGTATGCAGACGATATAGTTTTGATTGCCGAAGAAGTGAGTGTTTTACAAAAAATGATTGATAAATTAGAACAATTCTGTCATATGTGGGCAATGGAAGTAAATCTAACGAAATCGGAAATAATGGTTTTCAGAAAAGCAGGTAGACTTGGTTCAAGTGAAAAGTGGACGTTTAAAGGAGAAGATGTAAGAATAGTAAATGAGTATACATATCTTGGAATGTTGCTCACACCAACAATGTCGTTCACAAAGCACATAAATCAAAAAACAGATGCTGCAAAATCATGTCTAAATGTAACCTGGAAAAATTTTACAGGCAAAAAAGATGTCTCAATTAAAGCAAAATGGAAAATGATGTTTCTCGCAGTATGTAGGTCAATTCATTCTTACGGGGCACAAATTTGGGGATTCTCAAACTTTGATGGTGTAAATAAGTTGAGCAGATATTTTACAAAAAGAGTCCTTAAACTACCAGACAACACACCAAATTACGTAATCGCTTTAGAAACTCAAGAAGAAGGACACTTCTACACGCTTGCTCTGCATTTAAAATATATTTCAAAAACGATTTTCGATTATGAAAATCATAGATTACCCCACCAGTAATAATGAAAAATATATATTGGTACAAATATTTTAAAACCTGGCTAATACAGCACAACGTAGAACACAACAACATTGAACAGAACAAAATGCTATGGAACAATGCCAACATACTTTTGATGGAGGAAATGAAAAACCGCGCATACCATGCACACGTCAATGAAGCACGCCAAAGTCAAGATAGAATATATCGGTGTTTAGACATCACAAAAGGTTTAACGTATTGTAATGAGTTTTTTAACCAATTCCAAATATCACTAATTTTGAAAGTCAGGGGAAGTGTTTTGTGGCTAAACGGAACATCTTACCGCGTAGGTGATGATTGTCATTGTTCCTTGTGCAACCTTAAAGAGAAGGAAACTGTACAACACTTTTTGTGACGTTGTCCAGTGTTAAAGGAAATAAGATGGCGGTACTTCTGTAATACTTTTTTAACAGAAGAACAAATGATTAATATTCTAAATGGTGATGAAGTTGCTAGTTGGTCAAATTTCTTAAAATGTTTTGTTAGATAATTATCTGGAAATATTTTAAATTCATCATTAAAAAACACATCTTCGTAATGTCACTCATATACTTTTTTCCCGATGAAAGTACGTTTCGCAACGCTTCTTCGTTTACACATCGTTACTTTAATTTAGAAAAGGCGTATTAAAAATATTAAATTTCTTTAAGTTTTAGACATAAAGCCTAATAAAAATTAGTATAGTAGCAAGTTAATGCATGGTTTTAGATCTATAGGAATCTATAAGATCTATAGAAAAGGTCATACGTTTCTTATAGTTCTAAAAATATCAAGAAGCTTTTTTATATATTCTTTCTTATCAAGTTTTATATCTCAAATAAAAAATATTTTATATGTTAGATTGTACCCAATTTGGACCCATGGCCAGTCATGATAATTTATGCTGCAATGCGATATTTTTGTTCCAAATTTAATCCAAATACCAACATAATTAGATGATTCATGGGCACGAAGTCGGGAAAGAAATTTGTATGAGGGCCATGTACATTTGTGGAACAATTCTCATTATTTTTAATAGGCTTCGTCCTTATGGAAATTGAAACCTACGTACCAAATTTAATCAAATAATCTTCAAAATTGCGACCTCTACTTTGTGCGCAAGGTTACCTGGACAGACAACCAGCAGCTGGCCGGACGGACATCTTTGCATTAACTAAGAAAATTATTCTCAGTCGATCGGCTTACTGAATTATAATTTTTTTTTTTTCAGCACAAACGCATAATACCCTCTCCACTATTGTGGGTTGGGTATGATCAAGAATGATAAAATAAAGATTACGCCAACAAGCTTAAAATTTTAAAATGTTCTGCGCATGTTGGCCCTGTGACGTCACACATTCTGTGTTTCTATTGGCTAATAATTTGCAGCTGTCGAACTGTAATGTTTATGAGTAAACACAACAGTGGGACAAATTATAATTTTTCTCTTCAAATTATTTTGTAGTTACAAATTAAGTTTTCTTTTTATTTATATTTTTTATTTATATTTATTCCATTTAATAAAAATTATCTATGTAACAATAAAAGACAAAACAATTTCATTTTGAAATACAAATTGAGTTGGAATTTCATTTTCAATACTGCTGTCAATGGTCGGAACTGCTCCCGGTTTCAACTTTGGTGCACGCCGATTGCTAAATCCTATTCATAATTATGAAGCAGTGAACTGCAACAATTAAATATATGTTGACTTACCCATTTCAAATATCAAATTTCTTTCAAAATCCTCCTCTTTGAAATGTAAGGCACAAATTCCATCATTTTTAACATCTATGGGTTTGCATCGATTGCAAAACATAACCCAAAGCTTTCTTTGTCCTGCATCTTTGGGAAATTTGTAAAACGATACATCTATGGCAAAAAATATATTAGTTCCATTAAAAATATCCAAAATTAAATTTTTTTCTCACTTGTTTTTTTACTGCTGCTTTGCTTACATTTGCCCACTGCACACTTCATGTTTATATTTGTTGTTGTTTTTTTTTTGTTCGTTTTTCTTTTTTCAACAATTACAAGGTTACCAACTATCACATAATACATACATTTTTTCGCAAGAAATTTTAAATCTAACACATGAAATATTCTTGGTAACCCTTTGAATGGCCCTTCTACGTCACATAACGGGAAATCATGCGCATGTCGTAATCTTTATTTTATCATTCTTGGGTATGATTATAAGAATGAGAGCATTAAGTAATTATTAGAAGGTGACCGCGATACGCCAGCTGTTTATTGTTTGTTTTTGTGTAATTATGTATAAAGTGTATAGAAATTGGTATATTATGCACGTCACGTTAGTGTATCTATTGTGATTGTCAAATTGTACATGAAAAAAAGTACACAAATATATTTGTTGTAATACCGAGGCCCCCTTTAGTAAATATGCCATAAATGAGAAAGTGGGGAAAAATTTTGCGATTTAAATTGTTTAAAGCCACAAGATAAGCAGCGTTTGAAATTTTAAAATTCAATATTAGTTTTTGTAGAAAGCAACAAAAAAATTAAAAAATATGTTTGACTTTGTTTTTGCTTTCAATGTAATTTTTGGCGTTGCGTTGCGTTTAACACAATAAGGGCCTGGCTTATGAATTCACTTTCCGCCTGTGGCCAAGGCATTAAAATAGGCTAAATACGTGCAGTTATTTAAAAGAAATCATTAACTCTCTATTTATACCCTTCACCACAGGTGGTGAATAGGGTATATATAAGTTTGTCATTCCGTTTGTAATTTCTATAATATTAATGTTAGACCCTATAAAGTATATATATTCTGGGTCTTTTTGAGGAGTGAAGTTGATTTAACGATGTCCGTCCGTCCGTTGAAATGGATTTTCCGAAGACCCCATGTATGATGGGGGCCAGGGGGTCGATTCTGGTTCTGTGAAACTGTGAAATGAAAAAAAAATTTGCATTTTCGTTTTCATACGCACTTTTCACATTATCACTTCACATTTACACAAATTGCGATTCCCGTTCTTTTAATGAAAAAGTGTTTCATTCCGTTGTAGCCGTGAAACTTTTGTAACTATATTAATAAAATGTAAAAGACAAATGCAGATATCTAAGCTTAGCATTTTTGAGCCGGCGCTAAGCCGCAAACGAGTTTTTAACTACTTGCGCCGCATGCATTTATTTTTGCTAAAAGATTTTTAACTTTATATGTACATATGTATGTATAATTGTTTGTTCACATTTGTAGGTGGTAAATTAAAATTGATATTGTGCGCTGTGTTCTTCGAGTTTATTTGAAGTAAGAAAAAAACAAATTTTTATGACTCCTCTTGTTTTATACAATATAAATTTTTTCTGTAAAAGAATTGTTATTGTTTTTTTATATTCATACATGCATGGTTAATATTTTTAACTTAAAATAAATAATGAACCGAAAATTCCTTAATTTTCTGCGAATTTGTTGCATTTTTTTCATGAACGATATTGCATCTGAAAGAGGTTGGCGCCAATGCCCTGTCCAAGTGCGCACAAAAAATAGTAAAGGAAAAAATTTTATATAAAATGCAATTCTTTAACTGAAACAAATTTTAATTCTAAAAACTAGAGCGGTCATAAAAAAGTAAAATCGATCAATCAATGAGTTGACAAATGTGTTTTATGGGCAAACATCTTGCCCGCGCGATTTCCACAAAATATTTATTGCAGTAAACCTTGAGTAACATAATAATTTTGGCATAAAAATGACATTAACGAAAATAATGTTGTTATTGACTAAAAGTTTCCTTTAAGAGTAAATATTTAAATAAAAGCTTGCTTTTTAAAAACGTTTTTTATTTTTAATTTATTTTTTGATAGTTAAAATCAATCACATCATATTATTTAATTTACTTGTTTTTCTACACTAGTAAATTTCGAGACAAGTTTTTATATCGTGTAAATTGTGTAATGACAATTGATAAGCTTTTATATTATAGTGCCGGTCCAGACTTGCAATTTTTGTTGCAGCAATTCTTGAGTTAATTGGTGAGAGGGGTGAGAAAATTTTGGAGGGGTACTCATCTCAACAATAAAATCAAGAATTTCTGCAACACAAATTGCAAATCTGTGACTCTATTAGTTGTTAGTAAAAATTTAACGTAAAAGTAAATTTCTTTTGTTTTAGCGCATTTAAATAAAAACTTGTGTTGTAAAAAGATTTTTTACTCTTATTTTATCAGGGGTGTGCTGGAAATCGCAAACGCAAAACGCAAGAATTTTAAAAGTCGTTTTTTAGGAAGATTTCTGAAAAAAAAGAATTTTATGACAAATATTATACAAACATTTCTCTATTAAACAGAATTTTATAATCAAAATTATAAAAATTTGATTAAAAGTGTATTAAATACTGCCTCCAAATTCTTGCGTTTTGCGTTTGCGATTTCCAGCACACCCCCCCCTATTTTACTTTTTAGCGCATTAAAATAAAACCTTTTTTCTTCAAATTGATTTCAAACTCGCATTTGTATTTCCAGTAAGTCTTTTCATTTGATACCCATATTGTTGGAATGCATTAAAAACAATTAGTTTCCAGCTTCAGAAGTCCACCATATTGGATTTGGTGTGACGGAATTTCATTTTTCGAGTTATTCTTAGCAAGACTTTTCATTTGATATCCATATTATAGGAGTGCATTAAAAATAGCTAGACCGCCATCTTGGCTGTGCCGCTATGTTGGATATAGTATAATGTCACATAGTTAACAATGCATTGTCATCAAAACTGAACGTGTGTACAAAATTTCAGCTCAATCAATTGAAGATATCTGCTTCAAATTTAGTTTCAAGGTTTCACCCAAACATACATACATTGCAAGTTAAATAAAAGCTTTAAAATACGACCATAAGCCCAAAAATAGTTAAATCATTAACAAATAAAAGGACAAATAAAGATTAATTTATTAATATGTTATTATAAAACATAAAAATATAATAAGCGGCTCTAAATTTACTTTAAGCCGTCGCTAATCCTAAATTCTTCACCGCCGATGATAATTACATATCTACTTTGTCATTTAATCAAGTGTAAAATTATACAAATACACAAAAAATATAATTAATTCAAATAATGTTACGATTATAGATTTTAATTTAATTATCGCAAGAAAATCGGAATGAGCCAAGGTAAGAAAACTTTATGAACGTTTTTCGTCAGTAATGTTCTGTATTTTATCAAAAATTGGCATTTTATGTGAATATACCTATTAAGTTAAAAATCTGTAAATATGTATCTTTTTAGAAGATTATTATTTTTATTTGTTTAAATAATTATTTATCGTTCGCAATGTCCATATTTTCCTCTAAATAGTTTATTTAAAATTATTTTTCACCGTTAAAATGAAAGTGTAAAAATATGACATAAATGAAAAGTTTGTGACACTTCTTTGCACTGTTACACAGAACAAGAATTACATTACTGTGAAAATGTGAAAACAATTTGTTTCATTCCATTTGTTCTTCTCATATGAAAACATTCGAATTTATTTATAATTTTTTCACTAAACGAGAATCAGAAACTCAATGAAAATGTGAAAAAAGTTTTCATTTCACAGTTTCACAGAACCAGAATCGACCCCCAGGTTATTATACATTTATGTCACATATGCAGGGTTGTCATAGAAACCAATATTGGTTTTGCTAATTGTCGCTTTTGAAAACCAATATTGGTTTCATTTGGTGTCACGAAACCAAGTTGGTTTTTTTAGTTTCGAATGTAAATAAAACCAATATCGAAACAGATGTTGTTTACATTATTATTATTTTTTATTTTACTTTTTTTGCAGAAAATTTACAAAATATTATATTTTTTTCATTAAAATATCAGTAAAAGTGTTTTTTGTGAAAATAATTGATATCAAATAATTGAAAGGTTATAAGTGCTTATAAATAAAATATAATGACATCAGCAGTTGTAACATTTTTGTTATCGGAAGATGATCTTGCATTGCATTTGTTGTTTTAATTTGTGTAATTTTATTGTTTTGTAAAATATGTAAATATAAAGCGAATTTATTAAAATTATAAACAAATTTGTTGTTTAACGTTATATATAAGTAAAGTGACCACTGCTGTTGTTGCATATTTGTTGTTAGCAAAAAAAGTGAGAAGAAGACTTTTAAAACCAATAACATTGGTTTCTATGACACCAAAGCATTTTTTCTTGTCGGTTTTAAAACCAATTCTGACAATATTGGTTTCTATGACAACCCTGATGGCCCGGAATTGTTTGCTATTGAAATTCAGCAAGATCAATCTACAAATGGCTGAGATATAAGTAAAAAACCACGACTGCCTCAAATTTTTCCTTTAAAGGTCCAATTAGACGTGACATTACCATACCAACACAGTGGCTATGGTAATACAGTGTTAGCAATGTGTTTTTTTTTTGTGGTTTTTTTATACCCTTCACTACAACCCAGCGGGAAAACTCAGAAGACCTTCTTACTTCAGGCCTTTTTAAAGGCCTGCTTAAAAGATTTTTTGATTAAATTACTATTCTTATCTAACTGCTAAAAAAGGCCTCATAGGAGGCCTCGGCTCTTTCGTATAAAAGATAAGATACACCTTCCACACTCGCTTCTATTAGAAGGGAGTAGAAAAGGAGTAACATTTTTTGTATTGTTTTTTTGCACAAGCAAAAGCTTAGTTTAGTCCTGTTACCATTCTTTTGTACCTGCTGAAGAAGCGAGAGCGGAAGGCCTTCTCCGCAATGACAACATGTGTAAAAAAGATATGAGTATGGAATGGGGCAAGAAGGCCTTGTACATCCAAAAGAAGGGGTACAGAGGCCTTCTACTCCTTCTTTTTCCCGCTGGGTTAATGCTTCTTCAGTAAAAGCATTCGTAGCCGAGTTGTTAAGTTTTCTCCTGAGACTGATGATGGCAATTCGTTTGAATCCCAAAAAGGATTTTTTTTAATTTCTTTTATTTAATTTTTTTATGTTCTAAAAAAACGATTTTAAGATTATAAAACGAATTTCAAACATCAACTTTGGCAAAAGAGGAAACGGGTAGGTACTTATATAATTTTTTATATTCTTCGGCATGGCGAAATGAAAAGTTGGCGTGGCGCAATTAATATTTATTTATACCTATCTAAAGAACGTTATTTATGTATATAACTTTTTGTTCTTATCTCATCATGGTGAAGGGTATATGAGATTCGGCATAGCCGAATATAGCACTCTTACTTGTTTTAATATAATTTTTTCACTTTCAAGATTTTAAAGAGCAAATATAGATATACAATGTTTATTTTAACATTTGATATGTTGTTTTTAATAAAAAAAAGAAGTTATCTAAAATTGTTATTCGCTTTAAAATGCGTTTAAATAATTTTCAGTATGCTTTTACAAGTTTTATTGAAAGAAATATGCAATAGAATTGGATAATAAATAAATGGTTGTTGGGTATTGAATTTTGCAGATACATTTATACATCCGAGTGCAATAAATTGTATAAATTTCAAATGTTTGCAAGTGTGAGTGTGGCTGGCTAACTGCATATTAAAGGAAGAATTGACCAAAACCAAATGGTTTTTTGTTTTAGTTTTTCTTTTTCCTTCCTATTATTTTCACACATACTACCAGCTATAAATCGTTTTGTTAAACCTCTGGTGCTTTTTTTGCTTTATACTTTTTTCAGATTTACTGCGAAGATTTTACACGACATCCGGAAATTTGTCGCAATGGTGAGGACGATGCCGGCATTGCCTTACGTAGTCCCTGGCAACTTATTATTGCCCTAGCTGTGGCACTGTATGCTTTGGTGGGCTATCAACAAACCATACTAACAAGATAGACGACACATTGGTTGTCAGTATTGTTGCAACTTACAAACATAGAGAAAGAATGTTGTTCAAAGTGCGATGAAGTTAAAGTTTTTTTTCTAACATTGGTCGAAATGTCTGTCTTAATGTTATAATTTTTTTTTTTTTTTGTTGGAAAATGCTGTGTGGAAACGGAAATGGTAATACAATTCTTTGTTTGTGTGTTCATTGATAGCCAGGTTGACGCCTTGATTAACCAATAAAGTAACAATTAAATTGACTTTAATATTTGCCCCTTACACGATTAATCCTTTCCGTTAACTTTAATGCAATTAAAAAAACACCATAAACGCTAAAGACACAGCGAAGCACCAATGAACTAATCATCCAGAAACCCCACGACAAATTATTGTGCCAGCAAATACATACATACATCAGTACATAGTATAAGTATAATATAAAAGTATGTTTTGCTAAACTAATGAGCAATTATTAATTTTAAAATACAAGTATATATAATTATTAGTTTTGGTTTATCCTGGAACTATTGAAATACATACATACAGAGAAAAAAGTGTTTATATGTATGTATGCATCGCACTTATTGTGAATTACACCACGAATACACCATGCAATAAAACATTAAGAATAACACAAAAACAAACAAATACAAAAACCAAATTAAATACTTGTAATGATACAAATTAAGTGCATATATTAAATAATTTAAGTACTTATAGTAATATTTGAATTACTTATTGGGGAATAAGATATAAAACTTCATACTGTGAGCGTCAAAATAAAGGTAACAGCTTGTTTTCCAATATAAAAAGTGTTATATTAGTAAAAAAGAATTCAAATTTTTAGAAGTGTATTATCATTAACAAAACTTTGGACAATGTTATTACAATATTAAATTAAAAATTTTAAAAAAATACTACTTTAAAAACAACAAAAACAGTACAATTAAAAACAAATTTACTTCGTTTCTAACGAGACAAAAAAAGTCTACAGTTTTAAAATACTAAGAACTTCACTTTCCTAATACAGTGCAATCTCCCGTAGGCGGACACCGACCGTCACAGCAAATTTGTCCGTTAACGGGAAGTGTCCGCCTTCGGGATAGTTCATTTAAAAAGGTCAGGATATATATGTTAAAAAATTATTTAAAGCAAAAGCGTTCAAAAGTGCAATCTGTGTTAGGGCTTCTTTGATCGATTTAATTTGATAAATGTCTTGCTCTACAACATCCTCTTCTGAATTACTTGATATTATTTCTGAAGGCCAATTCTTGCTTCTGGCAATTGCAAATCAATCAAAACACAAATTTTTGTGATTGATGTAATATCCAGGTTGCCATCTGGCTCTAAGATGTTCCTTGTCTTTTAGAGTGCTCTCAGACTGAGTTTGCCCAATACTCAATCTTAAAAAATAAATTTGTATCTAATTAAGCACGTTTTGTATTGTTACAATACCTTTTTGTAATTTTTCGTACTGAAAGTTTTTCTTGTTCTTAAACATTTATAATTTTAATTTTTCATTTAATGTAAGAGAATTTCGCCCAGTTATTAATTGTTGTTAACACTTTACTCAATCAACCCTTACTCTTAAATGAACTCGCTTAAAAAACATCATAGAAAACCACACAACAAACTGCCAATGATAGGAAAAAGGGGAACCACACTACTTAAAATGTATGTCTAGTGCTGCTGTGGCTTAAGTGCAAAGAGTATGGTAATTTTTATACATGAATGTACATATTTTGTATGTTTTTTTCGTATTTGCTAAAATTTTTGTCCGTCTTTTGGAGGTGTTTTACAGAAAAAAGGTGTCCGCGTCCGGCTATGGGAGTGTCCGTCTAACAGAGAGTAATTTGTTCTAACAACACTTTGAAAACAAAGGGACTTGGAAAGTTGTCCGTTTTATAGAGGTGATCACCTACGGGAGGTGTCCGTAATTAGAGTTTTCACTGTACTTTGTTTGATTTCTTTTTGTTTTTAGGGCTCTTTGGCATCGATTTCACGCATTTTAAAGTTAGCTCAATAGACATGTTTGGCAACTCTTCCTGTAGAATTTTCTTCAGAGCGTGCTTGCTGCTTAGGTTTTTTTAATTTGTCTGTCCAAATGCTCCCAGATGTTTAGTTGAGTTGATATCGGGAGACTATTGGGTTGATCCAGTTCCTATCGCGCTTCACTATAGATACTGTATGTTTTTTTTTGCCAACTTGCTTTTGTCAAATTTTTTATAACTAACATACACTTTTTATATGTATTGGAAAACAAGCTGTCAGCTTTATTTTGCCGCTCACAGTATACAATAATTTACATTAATTTATGCATGTAAAAACCAAAAAGATTTTTTTTTTTTTTTTGTTATATATTCTGTTTTTTATTTTTTAATCGTTAATTACTGGGGCTAATTATGGCATTCGATATCGATCGAAATTACAATTCAATTTAAATGGGAATTTTGATCGATATCGAATGCCGTTATTTGGCCCCTGATTGTATTTATTTATATGTATGCAACACATACATACACACTTATTAATACAAGTTTACAAATATCTTGTCTTGTTTGGATTTTATTTTAGGATAAACTCAAGGGGAATTCATACAGGTGACCGCATCAGAGAGAGAGAGAGTTCTGCTAGCTGTCTTTTTTATAACGGTACATATCCCTATGATTTGTTCAAACCTAAAGCAAACAAATTTACACCAGCTTACGCTCTCTGCGTTCACCTGTATAAATTCGCCTTGGATATACTTATACATTTTTAGATATATGTAGTTAAGTATTTACTGGAAGGAACATTTTGTGCAAGTACATTTTTAATAAATATATTTCTTGCTTTATTGCTACATAATAAACTCTATGTGAATATTTTACTTTACACGTGTTTTTTTATAAAACACAGAGCGAAAAAAGACGTAAAAAAACTGTCAACATTTTTTCGGACTTTTAAAGGTTAGTTTAAACGACTTTTTTTTGGTACAATTCCAAATTAAAATTACTCTGGTACCACCGTGACTCATTTGGTACTATTTCCAAGTTTTGTAAACCTACATATTTATAATTGATATAAAATGGTAACTCGTATTTATTGTCCAATGAATATAAACGGAGTTTAGTGTTTGGTGCAAATAGTCTTGCGAAAATGCAAAATGTCGTAGCTTTTTTATAAAATCTTTTTTTGCAACGATAAAGCGGGGCGGTTCCCCCACAGTGACGAGTACCGCCACCAGGTTAGGTCTATTGTACCCACTCCCCTTAGTTGGCCAAAAGGCCCTCTGCTTCCCAAAGGAACCCAACCAGGGCTTTTGCCGATATAGTATGGAATCTAAGGGAAACTCTATTTTTTATTGTTGGATTTAACAAAACAGCTGTGATTTTTTGCATTTGCTCTTTTGCAAGACCATTTGCACCAAACACTGAACTCCGCTATTCTGAATAGATTTTTGCACTTGCTCATTGAACGATTTCTTATGCCACCTTCTAAATTTAGTATCAGCGGCAGCATTTAAGCGTGCATTTTCTGATGATATTGACAAGTTTTAAAAAGATATAGAAAACCACTTTTGCAAAAATCTGCGTAGTAGAAGAGACGACTTCCTCTCAATCGAAGGTTATTTTGGAACGAATAATATTTTGAAATATTTGTCAACAAGATGGTTGTCACGTCAAGAAGTATTCAACAGAATTTTGGAACAGTGGGAGCCCACTCCATTATTATTTTACTCCGAATTTACAAACGCTATATTAAATTTTATTTTATATGGACTGACTACTCCTTTCCTGTTTCTGCAGTACACATTGACATTGTAAACACAATAAATATGGAAATGCAATCGGATGATGCTCGTATGCACATATTTTTAGAACGCTAAAAAATGTTTTGTTTGTTTATAATTTTGAAAATTATTCGTCAATTTTCCACAAAAAAGACGATAAATGCTAAGGGCTAATAAAACAGAGCAAGTTAAACTCTCTTATTTGGTTTAAAATGTGTTTAAACCAACAAATCTATAATACGTAAACATATAAACCATCTTTAAACGCATAAATTAAACTAGCAATACGGACCATATGAAGTGCTGCCAAATGTTATTTGTTTAACTACATATTATACATGGGACACTGATTTACTACAGCTACATATAAATTTAAGTTTAGTTCAACTAAACCAGCGTTTAAACATTTACTAATTTATTAGCCATAAAACGTGTACGAAAACGCTCTTTGGCGGCAATCAAAAGCAAAAATAAATGGATTTCTCGACCCTAAAAACCGCATGATACAGGTCTGGCTAGATTCTTTAATATTTTGGAAAACTAAATATTTTGAAAAATCCGGGGCTCGAAATTCATTTATGACCTATGGTTTCTTTAGCAAAGTTTCTTGGAATGACTTATAGAACAAGAATCGCGATAAACTTTTGACACGAAAAATTTTACCGACCCTTTTGTTTTTGCTGTATTAAATATTTGTTTTTAAAAGTTAAATAAAAAAAGTTTATAAACAAATGATTTAGTACTATTGGGGCCGAAAAAGTACGATTTTAAAAGTTCGTTGGTTTTCTCATTTATCATCCCTGCACTGGAGTTTGCTAAAAACCGTAAAAATGTGAAACCGCTGTTGCGGTTTTAAAATGATTAAAACCGGTCGGTTTCGGTTCGGTTTTCGGTTGTGAAAATATCCAAGTAAAACTACATAGGTACATATCGACCCCTAACCGCGGAAATAACGTAAACTCCAAAAATCAAATTTTACAGGAGAGAGCTTTTTTATTTTATTTCATATAAATTTTGTATGAAATTTGTCGCTTACAATAAAATTGTTCTTGCTATAAAATCGTAAAGGTACTTTATGTGACCATGACATTTTAGGAGATGATGCAAGTGTTGCCAATAAAGTCATTTATTCAAAAAAACGAAAATTGAAAATGATGTCGCTTACGTTATTTTCGCTGTTAGGGCTCGATATATAAATTTTTTTGTATGTAATAAAATTTTTTTTATTTGTTTTAATTCTGGAACTTTTATTAAAAAAGAAACATGTGCTCTGCTTAGTACTTTTTTTAAATTTAATACCTTGCTATTGTTTCAGTCTGTTATGTATAAAGTTTTTTTTATATGAAGTACGAGTATTATGTATAATTTGCAATTTCTTTTAGCATAAAAATATATTTAAAGTAAAAGCTAAAACCGAGGTTTTTTGCTCGGTTTCGGTTTTAAGATATTAAAACCGCGGTTTCGATTTCGGTTAAAACCGAACAGCAATCCCTAGTTTGCCCTATCACAGTAGTCTTACGTATGCCATACTACTTTGTGAGATAGAAATCTAATGAGTTTTGATGCGACTGTCAAAAATCTAATGTATTACTACAATTTGTATCCACACTATCACACATGAACATGCTTTTGTTTAAATGCAACTCTGATTAATTGAAAAGTATTATTGTTATTACTTTAGTTGGCCAATTTCAAAATTTTAATATTTTCTTATGGTTAAGCTTGTTAGGCCCGGAGCTTCAATGTTATATTTATACACAGAAAAAATTAAAAATTGATTTTAATCATCGAATTCATAAAATCAAGTAAACAATTTGTTGAATTTGCTCCTATCACCAAAATGATTGATTACTAAAAATTGTAGAAATTGAAAATTGTAAATTTTTTTTTTAATAAATGGTATTTTAAATTTTAGTTAAAAATATGATCAACAAACTATGAGATTTCAAGCAATGTGTTAATTGATTCAATTACAAAAATAATTTAGAAAAAATTTATATTTTATTTATATTCAATAACCTCATTTGATTAAAAAGAAACAAATAAGTAAAGAATATAGTAATTGAATTGAGCCAACTAGTAATCAAATTATTTTTAAGATTCAATTAAAATTTTTATTGAATAAATTATTATAAATAATTGAAATTAAAATTAAAAACTTATTATTAAAATAAATTTTTTTTAATTAACAATAAATTGATAAATACAAATACAAATTGATATTGTGGTGAAATTCGGTCGAATAAAGTTTCGTTAGACATGAAGTTACACAAAAAACTTTCGTCATGATCGGTTCAGAATTTACCACAGGTTCCATATAAATCCGCCTCCAGAAAAGCACGCTATGACACCTAAAATGCTAACAAATTATATTTTTATATTGCAACTTATCAACTTTTTTACTCTTCCAAATTTTGTAATGTTTGTTACATAATTCACTAAAAGTCCAATATAAAACTTCCTCCCGAAAAGCCTAAAACTGAAAGGAATCGTTATATGCATTTTATTTCAAAAATGTGTCCCAAAGTTACATATCGTCGGCTTAATATGCAAACCTGCTTAATCCACTGTTTAAGTCGGCCAGCATGTAGTTTTTCTTGAATTTGTGTCTTGAAGTGTGTTAAGCCAACTATATTTGGTTTTTCTCTTAAGCTGCTCATATGAAATATAAAAAGTTTTTTGTCTCTTGTAATGTACAATTAATACCACCGTTCGTAATGGTCAAATTAAAAGGCCATTACTGGAATGTATCCCGTCCGTAGACGTAGATGACCGAAGTAGGTGATCCTATTCCCATAAGTAAGATTTAACTTCATTTCATGGACTATGTAGAAATACCTTTGAGAGCCTTACACTGCTAGCTATCAGTCTTTCTGGGAGGGGTTCTTGTCCTCTACATATCCAAAACATATCCAACTGTGATTGCAATCACGTTTTGGCAGTTGGGTTTTTTATAGTTATCATAATATAAAAGTTCCAAAAAAAGAACCAGCACAATATCAATTTACTTATATGTATAATATAATATATAGTTTTCAAAATACCGTTCATTAACATTTTTTCCAATAACAATTTTCACCCTACTAATTTATGAAACTACTACGTCATAGGATTACTTTCCTCTTTTTTTTCCAAAAAAAATTAAAATTCGAGTACATTAGAGATGTTTTTGTTGGGGTGGTTTTTCGATAACAAGGAAATGTTCACTACACTCTCCTGTAAAATTTACTGAAAGGGAGCTAGCAGGTTTGCATATTAAGCCGACGATATACTTTCTAGATATCCCGCAAAATTAATCGAAATTGAAATGAAAGCAAACGCTATCGTGTAACCAAAGACATTGCATCTCTCGAGTTTTCATTCGATATGTCTATCGTATGCAGAAAAATACGATAGCTTACTCGATATCGATTGCGGTGATCAGACCCCTGTATTTAAGAGCTTAGTTCCGTGTGAATACGCACTTCATTTGTTTGCCGTCCTCAAGTTGTAGAATATAAATTGCAAGTTTGTGCAAAATTATTTTAAAAAAATGTGGTGGCGAAAAGCACTAAAACAACAACTTTGTGCCCCTTGAAAGAACATATGTTTCAAGTTTGCACAAATGCATTTTGCCCTTTTTTCAATAAAAAAATAAATAAAGTTTTACAATTTTGCAGTCTAAATGGTGTTGGTCAAAATGTACCTAAAGTTCCCTTACCCTAAATACCGATTTTCGAAATGTACTCGTTTGTGATATGGTGATGTAGCTTTAGAAAATCGTAAAGAATACTAAAAATAATCGGAAGAAATAAATACGAAAGGATGTCTCAGTAAGAACGTCCTTTTTCATTTTAAAATAAAAACATGTATTTTTTGAGAATGTTGTGAATTTGTTATTGGATTGTAAAGAAGTCATGCTCCGATTAAGTATGAAACAAAATATCTGTCAAATAGTTCTGATGACAGACAGATCAGCCCGAGATTTCACAAAAACCCAAAGAAAAAATCGCACGGCGTCTAATCGCATGATCTTAGAGGCCAGTTGAAATCAGAATATCTTGAGATAATTTGTTCTTGAAATCATTGCTTCAATAAATCGATTGTTTCATACGTGGTGTCTTGCTGAAACACATGTATTCCATATCGATTCCATCTTGCTGAGGCCACAAGAACTCCGTTATCATGTTTCCGTGCAATGGTGAGTATTTCAGTTTTTGAATGAGCTACCCATCGTAAATTAAACTTGAATTCAAATGGTCAAGATACCAGCTTAATTCGGAAACATTGGCACTTGCCGTTCTCGAGATTTTCAAAAATCAATGCCTTTGTATGAGAAGTGTCATGCCCATTTGTCCAATCTCGACCACATTTCGTCGGCTGTTGTGTATTGAGAACCAAGATGCTTGTGCCTAACTTGGAAAATCCTGCCGTTCTCCAAATATTATTTATTATTATTTAATTTATTTGTCTATGGAATATAACCCTTACAGACTTCTTAATTAAATACAAATAAATTTGACAAAATATATACAAATGTGCAACAAAAAATTACAAAAATTATGTGTTTAAAAAGATTAATAATTGAGTTTTAATATCCGTGGGACTAGAAGAATAGCCAATAAATTTATAAAACTTGTTGAACTCAATACACATCCTTCTTAACGGGTCACTATTAGCATAATTAGCTTTTAAAAATTGAACTGATAACGGAACCAAACGACGTGATGGGCGTTGAGGAACATTAAATGTTATATTGTTGATTAGGCATCCAGAGCATGTTCAGCACAGTTCTACGGCTCTTTAGAGTTGTCAGCTTGATGAGGGCTAGTCTTGCAGAATAAGACGGCATATTCCATTGGTTAAAGTTCAACCCACGCAGACAAAAAGTCAGAAACTGTTTTTGGACTGATTCAATTTGGTCGGAATATTTATTATATATAGGGTCTCATATCACAGATCCATACTCCAATACAGGTCTAACAAGGGAAGTATACAGACTTTTCGTAACATATGGATCCTTGAACTCTTTAGCCCATCGTTTTACAAAACCGATCATACCTCTGCCTTTATTATTAGTGCGATGAAATTTAGTTTCGGGTCAAGCAGAATTGCAAGATCTAAAATAAAACAAAATAAAAAAACAGGGGATTTTTGGGTAAAATTAGAGGCAGTCGTGGTTTTTTCTTCATATCTCAACCATTTGTCGACCGATCAGGCTGAATTTCAATAGCAAACAATTCCGCGATATGTAACTATTAAGTCTCCATCATATCAGGGGTCTTTGGAAACCCCATTTCAACGGACACAGTTAAATTAACATCGCTCACATCACATCACATCACAAACTAATTTTTACCTTCGGTGAAGGGTATAAAAAGAATCGAAGCCTGGAATTTTAAAAACGAAGTGTTAAATAAATAAAAAAAACTGCTGGCAGAAGAGACTTTTTTAACGAGGTTATGACTTTAAATGCACGATACTCGTCGACAAATGACCGTGTGTTATGCACTTCTACCTCTAGTGCTATCGCAAAAAAGTTTGACTGCTACTGAGAGCACATTAAAATATATTCTTTCTATTTTGCACCTTATGTTTTTTATTCAGATGCGTACATACCCTAGAGGGAAGCGAACTGACACCAAAGTAGTCCCGTGATAGGTCTGTGGGGTTGTCATTGGAAGGGGTCAATTGACACCAATTCCTAGAATTAAATTCAAGAACAAAATTTAAGAAAGTTCCAAAAAATGTGTCACACCACCGGTAAAGACTGTACTGTAATTCATTACGTTTTCTACCTTTTTGTTCTTCATAAACCAGTTACATGATTGATTCTCCTTTCACAACTCCCGGGACCAGTCTGTTAGACCAATTGACCCAAATTTCCCGCAGGGTAGTTTCAAATAATTGAATAATTTCATTACGCTCATAAAATTATTACAGTAACTGATTGTGCGTATTAAATTCGTTTTCCGTACTGTTAAAATGGAATCAAAATATAGTTATTTTATGAATCTCTTATTTTTTAAAATTTATGTTTGTTATTCAAAAAACAAACTATGTACCAAAAAATAATGTTTTTTCGTATTAATTTTGTTATCTAATTTGATTTTTGTGGGTTAAAATATATTTTTTAGAAGTAAAAACTATTCAATTTTAAGGAATATGCTGCTTAATACACAGAAAAAAATATTAGTAGTTTTTTATCAATTAAAAAAATTATTTAATCTTAATTATTATTTTAATTCAATCAATTATTTTTTTTTTGTTGAACGAAAATTAAAAATATAATTTTGATTTAATTAACATTTTAGTTGTTTTGAAATAAATTTTGAATTAAAATAATAATCCAATAAAAAAAAATTATTTAGTTTAAAATAAAATAATTTAAACCAATCAACACATTGTTTGAAACGGCAAAGTTTTTTGATCATTTTTTTAATTGAAGTTAAAAATATCATTTATTGATAAAAAAAAAATTCAAAATATTAAATGTTTACAATATTTAGTAATCAATATAATCATTTTGGTAATAGGTGCAAAATCAACAAATGGGTTGCTTGATTCCATGAATTTGGTATAAAATTGGTGATTAGAGACAATTTTTAATTTTTTCTGTGTAAATAAAAAATTTAAAAATAAATGTAAAAATCATTTGTTTTAAATGATCCGTTTTTTAAATGAATTTTAAGTTGTTTAAATTGAATTTTCGTTTGAATTTAACTACATAATACGCCAATTTTTTTATTCAACTTTGTAAGATTTTAATTTAGATTTATTTAAGTTAATTCTGATTAATTTGTTTATGTAAAAATAAACGATAAAATAAAGAGTTTTGTATTACAAAATGGGTTGTCATCAAGTATTTTAAACATTAGTCGGTTGCAACATCGCAACAGGTCAGATTATTTCGAGTTGTGAAAGTCGAGCTCCCACACTATAATGCAGTATGCAATGCTTTTTCTTAGCAGTGTTTATTTTATGTAAACTGTTATCTTTTTTCAAAATGAGTTTCATTTAAAGCAGAATATATCTTTTGACTATAGAATTTTTTATTAGCTCTTAGTAAAGGCGACCGTACACGACATGTTTTTGTCATCTGACATGTCAAATTTTCCACTGCAAAACACATACATGTCGTGTGTTACCTTTTTAACTTTGCTTCTGTAAAAGTCAGACGCAAAGTCATCTGACAAAATTTCAATTAGAGCGTGCTCTATTTTCTTCTGACAAACCATCTGACATCAGAAAGCTATGCCGGCAAGAAACCGGCAGCGGCGTCCACTATTGACGGAATCATTAGCCGGCTGAAGTTAATTTTTTACAATACCGAGATATGTTTGATCATCTTACCATTGAATAGAATTTATGTAAATATATATATAAAAACCGTTTTATTATAAAATCCTAAATTGGTATCTTTGAATTAAAAGAAAAAAATGTTAAGATGGCTGAACTATTTTACGGCGCAAATAAAACTTTTCATGGCGGCAGCAAGCTATTTTGAAACCGAGCACTACTTTGGTTTCTGCAATAACAATGCAAAAAAAACAGAGACAATGTCAGAAGCAAATTACATGTACGTTTGTGACCGAATATTATAAAGCTTATGTAAAACAGCGATTTTGACAGACATGCACAATTACATGTGACTTGAAAATTTGACATGTCAGATGACAAAAACATGTCGTCTATATGCGCCTTAATTGATATTTTGTCAGATGACTTTGCGTCTGACTTTTACAGAAGCAAAGTTAAAAAGGTAACACACGACATGTATGTATTTTGCAGTGGGAAATTTGACATGTCAGATGACAAAAACATGTCGTGTACGGGCGCCTTTAAATTAAAATAAGCGCACGCCGTTAAATTGAAAAAGAAATCTAGTTCGGGTGTATAAAAAATTGCTTAAAATTAATGATAAATCAATTTTACTTTTAAGTCTTCAAAAATCTCTTCCTTTGCAGCAGTTTCTTTTTCTAAATTCGATTTCTTTTTCTTGGTAATAAATTCAAAGATTAATTAAAAAATTAAAAAGAAAGAAAATAAATATTTTTGTCTGCTTCTGAATAGATGTGGATATGTACGAATGCATCGTAGGCTTAAACACTATGGGCACTGTCTAATAGCAAAATAATATGTTTTTTATATAAAATTCAAAAAAGTTTTTTTTTAGTAAATGTCAAGAATTTCGTTAATTTGAATTGGCTTGGCCAACAATACTTTCTTAGTTATACAAAAAATAAATAATATAGTTATTAAAATTAATTGAATAATTTCAAGAGGTAGTTTAATTAACATATTAATTTTGGGGATTAATGATAAAGAATTTTCTTTTCTCTTGAAGTTTTAAACTTGGCCAACAATACTTTCTTAGTTATACAAATTATTTTGCAAATTAACCTTAAAAAAATGAATCGGTTTTTCTTAGCGTTAAAATTCCTGAGTATTTGCAACGCTTCTAAAATCGGATGGTAAAAATTCACCAATAATGTATAAGGTGTTTTTTTTTAGTTGCACGAGCACTTAAAATAATATCACAAGACAGAAATATTGTTGGAATTTGATTATTATTTTAAGTCTTCCCATACTTTGGTTTAGCAAATGCAAATTTTAACGTTGGCGAAAGTAAAATGCTATCTTTCGTCCCGTCCCCTTTTGTTGGCGGTTACATAAAATAATATTTGCAAAAATAAAGAAATAGAATTCTCACGCTGTAATACCATTAAATTAAATTTTTGAGCTTTTGTGTGCATTTTACTCTAAAAGCTTCAAAAGCATTTTGACAACAATTTTGTTCAATAACTACAATGTATACTTAGCAAAAAAACTAGGCAAGAATATTTTTGTCTTTGATAATTTTAAGTTATTTTAAGTTTTATTTATTTTGCTCTATGAAATAACGTAATTTAGAACGCGGTGGGTGAAAATTACTGATTCGCACATTCTTTTTTTTACATCCACTCCTCGCCACATGAATAGGACACCCGGTTGTACTTTGTACAGCTGCAATTACCTACGATATTTGCAAACAATTATCGGTGGCTTGTTTTATGTTTTAAGGGTGTCTATGTTTACTTGTTGTGAGATAAAATTACTGGAAAGGTTCCGTTATAATTTTTTTATATTTTGTTTTGTGATTACCAAAATTGTCTATATATTTTTTTTTTTTAGGACATTCTGCAATAACTTCAGTTTTCTTGAGCAAGTGAATAAGTGCAATAGAAAAAAATTGTTTAAATGCAAATTGAGTTATTTTAATGAATTTTTTTTAAATGGGTCGAGAAAACCCCTTAACAGAAGCTGAAAAAAAAAAATTTTAATTTATAAGGAATCTGGATAATCGATCCAGAAAACTGCTGAACTAATAAAAAGAAGCCGAAATGTGGTACCTAATTTTTTACGGAATCCGTCAAACTACGGAAAAAATAGAAAAGGCCTTACTAACAGTGCACTTTCTGCAACTGATAAACGTGCTATTCTCAGAGCAGCATCAAATTCTCACGACTCGTCTACACAAATTAAGGCTAAAACAGGTGTTTCGGCAAGCGTAAGAACAGGGCAGCGTGTAATTTCGAAGGCTTAACATCTAGAGCAATTAAAACTTAAGAAACAAATACCACTTCACGATGCTCGAAAAAATATGCGCTTGGGCTTTGTCGAACTCACATGACGTGGAATAGCGAGTGGCACCGTGTCGTTGTTTACAGATGATAAGACTTTAATTTATAAGGCCCATAATTATTATTTCCACGACCTCCGAATAGAGGATCATCAATTGTATCGTTTACATAACAAAGTGGGAGGGGTAATGGTGTGGGGAGCCATATCCTGTTGTGGTACCTGCAAGCTGAAATTTTTGTCCAGCACCATGAAAGCTATTTGCTAAATTGGAGTGCTAGAAGAAGCGTATCCTCACTTTCAGAAAATATTTGGAAGCTTACAGTGTGCATTGCAGCATGACAATGCAACAATTCAAAATGCCCGGGTGGTTAAGTCATGGCTACGCGATCAAAATATTAAGGTGCTCGATTTGCTCCCTTAACCAACTCACCTTAACATCATTGAGGATAGCCAGCTAGTAGAGTGTATGGTTCGAGAAAGCAGTAGTATATTATCATTAAGGAACTAGCTGAAGGCATATGTGGCTTGGTCGACCATTTCGCTCGATTACATAGAATCTTTGTATGATTCTATTCCCAATGGAATTTACGAAACAATCTGTAAAAATAGAGGCTCTACGCATTACATTTTTTCATCAAATGTAAATAAAATTTAAATTTTTATTGCAAACAATACATAAACCGTTTTTTATAGTGAGTCCTATTCATGTAACGCAAAGTTTGAACGCATTTTTTTACTTGGTTTACAAAATTTTTAATAAAAAAAACGTTTGAATTGCTTTTAAATACAAATAAAAATTAAGTTCGTAGCATTTTTTCGTAGAAGATATAAACTTTTGAAAAATATATGTTAGGTTGTCCTATTCATGTGGCGGGGAGTGTACATTTACAATTTTAATAAAATACATCTAAATACAATTATTTAAAACCAAAACATTTTATGACTGACGAATGGGTTTCTTCTCATATATTTTCTATGCAAGTTGAGCAAAGCAGAAAAGATGAAATTTGCAAAAAATCACCAAAAAATGGTGCAAACACGAGCAACGTTTTTCCAGCCTCTAAGTAAAGACTTAAAATTTTATCGTGATGTGTAACATTTGTATAATCGCGACTAGCTTTACTTTAAAAACCCTTTTTGATCGAATGACTTTTCGAAATCAATGAAGACTAGGTGTAAAGATTCTTTCATCTCGTCTATTATAAAATGTAATGTTGCAATGTGGTGTATGCAGCTTTTTCGACCCCAACAAAGCCAGCTTGCTGTTGCAGCCGCTCAGACCTTGTAACCAATCAGATAGAAACAGGTGCGCTTACTTGGGAAGATTCTTTGGGCTTAGTTGGCATTACTTTTTTTTGTTAGGACCAGCACTCAGGGGATGACCCCTTCCAATGCATTGGTTATGTGAACATTCGACCTGAACTAATTCATGTTGAAAGTGAGAGAAAAGACTACAGCTGGAAGAGCTTTCCACATACGAACAATCCGGCCAAAATATTTTTTCCTGTAACGCGTTGTACGAAACCGCATCTATAACAACTCGTATAGTGCGATTCCTAATAAAGCTCGATAAAAATTCAGAGAAACTATCACCGACACCAAGTGCAGCAAGTATTGAGAAGAGTACACCATGCCAGCCTTTGTCAAACGCTTACTCTCGCCAAAATGGTGAATGGAACGGCACCGTTTTTCCGAATACAGGGCCCGAAAGTCTCTAGTAGAGCGACCTCTAAAAAAGCCATACTGGCCGTCGCTTTGTAGGTAGTATGATTTTAAAAATTTGACAAGATGTTGGCTTACCATGCTCTCCATAACTTTGGAAAGTGTCGAACAAATTGCAATTGGGCGGTAATTTTAAGGATAATTAGCCACTCCTTTTTTAGGAATTGGTGTTACATTAGCAGCTTTCCAACAGACGAGAAATTCCCCGGCATGGTATTAAGTGCCTAAAAGACTGCTTTAAGACCACTGCAGGTATACCATCCGGCCAAGGAGACGACATTGCCATGCATGAAGTCGTTGATGACAAAGAAGGCGATATTGTCTTGTACATAATATGGAATATATTGTAAAGGAGATATTGCCTTATATATAGTTGTCGACGAAATTATTAAAGACATTGCCGCTCACCTCGTCTTGTGTGACCTCGCCGCCATTTTTATAAAATTTCGTCGACGATTTGTATTAAGCTGTCCTCAGTATGTTTTCTACGACTTACTGTTGTCCTGTACCCGTCATTACTGGGTAATTCGGTGTAGTGGAAATTGGGCATAAATTCAAGAAATTACTAAACGTTAAAGATTATGTATAAATACAGTGCAGGATGACTCGGAGAGAGTTTTATTTTAGCCATGGTATAGTTGTAAACTAATAATTAAATTTGTTTAATTTGCAATAAAAGATCCTAAGCAGCGTGGCCATTTTGGCATTTTTGCAGCTAGATTTAGCATTTTTTTGTCTGATTTTGCTGCAAATTTTTCATTTAGCAGTTAGCATTTTTTTTAGCATTTTTCAACTAAATATTTAGCATTTTTTAGCATTATTTAATTTAAGAATATTCAAGTAATATTTTTTGAAAATCTACCACACTTTTTTGTTGAATGCACATACAAAACCCTACTCTTTTGCTATAGAAACTGTACAATCTTTTAAAATATCTTTCATATCAAATTGTTTTAAAATTTGATCAGTTTGATCCATTAAATTCATGTTAAGCTGATTTTTTCCAATCACGATTTTGAAAAATTTTTGGAAACGAAAAGTGATACTATAACTTTTGAAATAGAAAAACAAATACGAATTACATGCCGAGATTTTATAGCTCAATTAATATGTCAACTTAGACAACGATTGCCAAAAAGTTTTAATAATTTAACAAATGCTAACTTTTATTGTGTAGAAAACAGTTTAAAAGCTAATAAATGCAACTTAAGCGAACATTTTAAAGAAGAAATAATAGATTTCACTGTAGAAGAAATTACAACTTTGGAACATCAGTGGCAGAAACTAAATTCATATGAATTGTTAAATAAGAACTCAACAGTTGATTTCTGGATAAATGTATATAAAAATGCATTAAATGAAAATCCATTCAGTGAATTAGCTTCTTTTGCAATTAAGTTCTGGGTTTTGCCATTTAGCAACGCGGAAGTTAAAATAGGTTTTTAGTTGTATAAATCTCTTGAAAACGAAAATTCGAAATAGACTGACGTTAAAGACTTTGAATTCGCTACTTTATATTAAGTGTGGTTTAAAAGTTTACCATAGTTTTAAAAAAATGTACGATCTCACATAAAAATGCGATAAGGACATATATTATAATGATATCTCGATCGATTCTTCAGAAGTTGAAGCATAATATTAATTTTGATGACGTATTTAATTTATAAAATGAAATTTTTTATTAAACATGTTATAAATTTTATTGAAATACTAAATAAAAGCCATTTAAAGGTCAAGTTCCTTTGATTTTTTCTTTTATATTTTTAAGACTTTTTATGTTTACTAAATATTTTATTTATTTTAATCAGTTTGTTCTATTGATATGATGTAAGTTTATAAGGAAGAATTATGTAAAATAAATTATTTATGGGTATTTCCTCAGAAAGGTCAACAAGGATGAACATTTAAAATGTGGATAATCATCGTCTTTTATTGTTTATTATTATAAAAAAGTCTATGTTGTAATGGTTTCAAAGCATATCTCAGCTGTTTTACTCGAGGAAATTGCGCTGGAAACTCAAAAATTTTATATTTTCTTTTTAAGCTACCATTTTTATATAACTATTTTGCATGCAAAAAATATGTTATGTGTGCACTCTTTCTTCATAATCCCTTCATTACAATCAATTGTTAATTGAGTATTAAGTTTTTTGTTACGGAAATTTTAGGATATTTATGGGAAAATGCATGGTGATAATAACAAAAAAAAAAAAACTTATGGAAAAATCGTACGTTTGCGACCGGTACATAAGCCAATTAAACAAAAGCCAATAGAGATATTTTATTGTGTAAATACTGGATAGAGACCTACATTAATACACTTTTAAAATAAACTAATCACTTTTGAATATTCCGTTCCATTACGCAGATTTTACATTTCACTACTGTCAGCCAAAGTAGACTTCTATTTTGCGTACGTTCGTGACCACATGTTTATGTTTATAACTAGGAAAAGTTTTGTTTTCTATATTATTTGTACAGCTAAAACGTACGAACGTACGTTCGTGACCCTAGGAAATGCCCATATAAAGGTATATTAACTAAAATAACAAAAAATAATACAATTTAAATTTTAGCATTATTTTTTGGCAGTTTAAGATTTTTGTTAGCATTTTTTAGCATTATTTTAAAGCCGATTTAGCTGTAAAATATTTTTGGATATGGCCACACTGATCCTAAGGTTTATTTAAAAGTAGTAAACCAACGCTTTCTTTTAAGGTAAAAACGCAACCATATTTTTTCAATTCTATATGCACACAAACATAATTGTGCGTTGAAATTGTAATCGGAATTATTTGAAAGTGTACTTGTTGTTCTTTTAATTTAAATATTTATTCAGTATTTATGTAGTTATTTAATCGAAAAATTATTGTTATAGCTTTTTAAGATTAAAGGAAATATAAAATAAATTGCAATTATAAAATATTGTTAAAAGTGGGAAGGAACACTTTATCATAAAAAAAATAATATTTAATTTTAGAAAATACATATTAGTAAATTCAGGACACAACCTTCCTCCTCACTGACCATATAATAACGAATTAAATAGAAAACTCAAAAATATACAAACATATTTATAAAATAAAAAGAGAACTGTTTTATAAAGAATTTAAGATTTAATGAATCTGGTAAGTTTATTTTGAATTTAGTGTTGGTATCTCTAGAAAGAGTCGCGTCGCAAAGTGTCGTCATTTTATATAACGAGTGCCCGCAAGTAGAATAAGTTATTGCACAACAAGTTATTCATAAAAGATTAAATCTCTTGAAATTTTCAGCATGCCGGAGCAAGAATTCGATTCCTTCAATTATATCCGAAAACTGAAGTATTTAGCCATGTCACAGAGTACAATTTCGTTAAGAATCGAAGAAAACACATATTTATTTATTGATAGAAAGTGTATTTTGATAGTTTATTGGCCTTTCAAATACAGAAAATTCCCTGAACGGAATCATGAAAACAAAAATGGTTTTATTCAGCAAAATAAAAACACTTGAAATTTATTGTTGTTGTTTTTGTTTAAACTTTGATGTCACAAGTAGAACTGTTGCTTATGATTCTTTTAGGCTTAACAGTTCTATTTGGTTTTATATCTTTAGTTTTTCTAAAATCTTTATGGATGAAGTTTAATGATGGTCTGGCATAAGCAACCAGTGAAATGCGCATAGGAATAGCTTATCCCATCAACAATAAATTTCAAGTGTTTTTATCAAGAATAAAAACTGGGAATTAAGCACGAATCACAAAATTTTTTAAATCAAACAATGTCATGAATTGTTTTGAATTGTGGTCTACGGAATCAATTGGAATATGTAATCCTGGCTAAGCATATAAATTTTGTATTAAATTTGTCGCTTACGATAAAATTGTTCTTGCTATAAAATCGTAATGGCACGTTATGTGACCATGACATTTTAGGATATGATGCAAGTGTTGCCAATAAACTTATTTATTAAAAAAAAAAAACGAAAGTTGAAAATTATGTCGCTAACGTTATTTTCGCGGTTATAATATACATATTTACATTGTATATATATATTAAACTTAAGCGGTACATGTATGTAATCGCATCACGTGAGAACGTCTGAAGCATTTCGGCTGATTTTTTTTTCAATTCAAAATTTTCAGGAGATGATTTGTAAAGGTAAAACTCGGAAAATTTAAGTGTTAATATATTGCATACTATTTGTTCTATCTATAAACCAATTTAAGGGTAAACGTTGAACAATTAATATACTGCCACATTTTAAATTTTTCTAAGTATAAAAAATTTTAAGGAGACACTCGAAAAACAAAATTTCCCTGCTCCCTTTTACGTCTCATTTTTGTTAATAGGAGAACATTTTAAAAAGAAGAAACACGAAGAACTAAACACACAACCAGCGTTACCGTTGGTGCCACTTAAGTGGCAATTTGCCACTTTTTCGACTGCTTGGATACTATTTGGCCGCTTATACAAAATGCACCCAAATGTGGTACTTTTTGCGATTCGTGCCACTTTTTTGATACTTTTTACGCTAGGAAAATATAATTTTTTTAATTCTGTTTTATTATAACCCCTAGCTTTAATATATGTATATGTAAGCAAGTTTATATGAAATTTTTTCTTGTCATGCGTCGTTAGCTGAAAATCGGTTTAATAAACTTTCTATTAACCTATTTTATTTGTTATGAACAAGGGGATAAAGATATCTCACATATCCGCAACCTTGTAACTCAAAAGCAACTTCTTTTCAGGAGAGACAAAATACTTTTTTTTTACCAAATATTTAAAACTTTTTGCTATATATTCTTTTATAAATCAAGAATTAGGAAAAATTCCTATAAATATTTAAAAGAATATATGTATAGCAAAAAGTTTCAAATATTTGGCAAAAAAAAGTATTTTGTCTCTCCTTAGAAGTCATGAAGCAGAAACCGAACTGTTGTGTACCGAAAACTTGTCTAAAATTTGTGTAATCGACATTAAAAGTAAAATCTAAGTTTTTACAAAAAATTGTGTAACGAATTGATAATAAGAATGGATAAAAAAAAACAAAAAGCTCAATATATTGAAGTATTTAGACCCAATATTTATAGTGTCTAATGAAGACATAAATTATTTCGAATTAGTTTCAGAGTTTAAAGATATTATAACTGACCCAGATGCATTTATACATGAATTTAAACTTCTAGAAAGTAAAGTAAATGACGCGAATTATGAACACATATTAAAAATTTCGAATGCTGAAAATTTTTGTCGTGAAATAGGAACTTTGAAAAATAGATTTGATGAATATACCTATATATATATTCAAACTTGTACAAATTGGTCTCTCATATTTTTACATTGAAACATAGTAATGCTTCTGCTGAGCGTGTTTTTACTTAGTTAGCTTTAATCAAAAATAAAGTAACAAATAGGCTAGACATTTTACGAAAGTATGAAAGTCGTTTTAAGAACAATTAATTGTAAAATTTGTATGAAACTGACGATTAATAAGTATGTAGCACAGGACGACATTGAAAAAGATTGTATAAAACTGATTCTTATGTTTTTGAAATGCTAAAGACGAATATGAACACAGTTTTCTCCCATCACGTCACATTTATCAGATACACCAATTATTGTAATTTCGGAAGATGTTTTGTACCACAATTAATAACAAAATCCAGGTTTATAGTTTTGTTCTATAAACCTGATTACAAAAATTTGAAGCAATAATAGACGTAATTGGATAAAAACTAAATATGCTATAATAAAAAAATTAAAAAACTAGCACTTACATTTAGTAGCATGTATGCATGCCGTGCATTTATTTGTATTAAAGTGAGGAACTGATTATATATAAAGTATTTGAAAAAGTGATATTTTCGTTTTTTTGTTATAGGATTTCTTGTTTTCATCCGATTATAGCTTGGCTGCCAGGCCCACGGTGTCGACAAGAAAATTTGTTTCGCATATTTATATTGAAAACAATAATAAAAATAAAATTTGTTTTTGTTTTTGTTTTCAAAACAAATGTACGAAAGAAATTTTATTGTCCACCTTGTGTGCCTGGGCCTACAACTTTTATAATTAGGTTGACTGTAGAATAAAATTATAAAACTATGGATTTTGTTATTAATTGTGGTACAAAACATCATCCGAAGTTACAATAATTGGTGTATCTGATTAATGTGACGTGATGGAAGAAAACAGTGCTCATATTCGGCCATAGCATTCCAAAAAACATAAGAATCTGATGGAATGGCCAATAAATTTCTTAAAAGTTTTTAAATGTCTCCCTGTGCAATACAGTGTCTGAAATAAATCAAAGAAAATGTATTCAGAAGGAATAGTACAAGAAATATATTACTAAATGTATATATAAAACACATTACATAAATATCTTCTATTTGCTGCAACAATGTCATAATCCAAAAAAACATGTTTGGCAGAAAACAAGTTTAACGTTTTTGAATTTCCAAAACATTAAAGTAAATATTTTATAAAAATTACTTCTCGAAAGAAATATTTACAAAATATTTGTTTTAGTTTTTATACCATTTAAAATTATAATTAATAGAAAAAAAAACGTAAAAAATACATAATGTGGTGTACTTATTTTAATTTTAAAAGATGTGCCCCTTTTTTTGAAAAAATCCACTTTTTGGTGCCACTTTTTTTGTAGATATCCCCTTTTTTTGGTACTTTTTGAAAATATCCGACGGTAACACTGCACACAACCTGCTTTTCTCTTCTAATTTTTCGAAGTGTAAGAAAATTTTACTTCTCATTAGTAAATAGCTTCCGAGCGAAGCCGGGGAGATTATCTCAAATACTTAATTTATAAAATTCCTATTATTTTTTAAAACAAAAGTCTTTAGTAGAATTGTATGGCGATTCTTTTCTTAGAATATATTAACCTTCTAACACTCATTTTAAGGGGTAATTTTTGTTCTTTTTTAACTTCCACACAAAAGTATACTAAAACGGCACTTTAGAGGGTTGAAATGTTCGACGAATATATTCTAAGCAAAGAATCGCTATACAATTCAACTGAAGACATCTGAAGTAGTATTTTAACTCAGAAGTACATTTAGTATATTTTTTTTTTTTACTTATACATACCAAACGCCTTTTCAAAAAATTAAACAATTTTAGGAGCCGATATTTCAGGAATCCAAGCTAACTTTTGAAAACCCTTTGGCAGATCTGCTCTACCAATAGTCTAGTTTCATTTCGCGTTGCAGGTATTGAGGCTGGCGGCGATGACCTGAATTTTGTTGCACTGTGTTATTTGAAGTCTAAATGAGTTTCCTGTAACTACAGGAGCACATATGTCATTGAAAATGCATTTTCTTGAACACTTTTTATATTGATTTCATTGTGACGAACAGCGCCATTGGGATCAAACCATGACGGGTAAATATTGCCGAATGCAAAAAATGCACAACGTGTTGCATTTTTGAGTAATATAATGTGGCATCATTAAAATTCAGAGTTGATTTATTAAAAGTAGGCAGATGGAGAAAAGTTCGTTATGAATTAATTATGTGCTAACAAGCTGCTAGGCCTTATCGGCATTCAAGATAGCAGCTCGTTGAACGTAGTGTACAACATTTGGCTAACTTTTTGTTATGAATACGGCTGTAGGAATTTACTTCTTAAATTCTAAAATCTTTAGAATGTTCACACTTTTTTTTATTTAATAGCGCAAAAATAAATATTAAAAAAAAATTAATATCAAATTCGACAGTTTATGTTAAACATGCTCACTCCTCCTCAACAATAAACTCAGACTATCTGCAAGAAAACTTTCATAGTGTAAACTCTGAATTAAGCTGCCCACACAGGAGTGATTTGTTCGCGTACCATTGCTCCATACACGACGAACAAATCACAATAACCTTAAACGTCAAAAAGAAAATATGAATTGTGAAGCGGATGATGCAATTGCACTTTAATTTGTGTACACAACAAAAAAAAAGAAATAAAAAAAGAAGCCAACGGACGAAAAAAGTCAGCGTGTAAAAATCAATTTTGACTGTAATGGAAACTTAAAAAAATTACAAAAATACCAAGTTCTTTAACAAAATCTTGACTGTCAAAAAATAATGAGAAAATACATATAGATTACACATGGGCTACACATGAAAGTAAAAATTACACACAATATGTTAAATTACACATGGATTGGCAGCACTGGGTTGTGTATTGAAAACCAAGATGCTTGTACCTAATTTAGAAGCTTTGGCTTTTGCCTTTCTCCAGATATTCACACGCAAAGAAAAAACATGGTTGTGGTAAACATATTCTAAGAGCAACATATTATGATAAGATTTATGATTGTAGTATATATGTACATATATATATATATATATATATATATAGGGTGTTTTTTTCAGTGGTATAGAACTTCGAATTGAAATAAAACACAAGAAAATCGTTTTAATGACCATCAATTTGGCTTTATTGGAAGGATAATTTTATGCCATTAATGTTTAAATATGATTTCAGGCATGTGGCCGCCGCGGCTGGCTCGAATAAAGCCAATTCTACAGGTCCAATTTTCAACCACTTTTTCGAGCATATGGGGCCGTATGTCGGCAATAACGCCACGAATGTTGGCTTCCAATTCCCCTAACGTTTCTGGTTTGTTGGCGTAGACGAGCGACTTCACATATCCCCAAAGAAAATAATCCAATGGTGTCAAATCACACGATCTTGGTGGCCAATTGACAGGTCCATTCCGCGAAATTATGCGCTCATCGAATGTTTCCTTCAATAAATCGATTGTGGCGTGCGCTGTGTGGCATGTAGCGCCGTCTTGTTGGAACCACAACTCATCCACATTCATGCCATCCAATTCGGGAACAAAATAGTCGGTTATCATGGCTCTATACCGGTCTCCATTAACGGTAACTGCCTCTCCAGCATTATTTCGGAAGAAGTATGCCCCAATGACTCCACCAGCCCATAGAGCACACCAAACAGTCAGTTTTTGTGGATGTAATGGCGTCTCAAGGGTCTCATGTGGATTCTCTTCACTCCAAATGCGGCAATTTTGCTTGTTGACGTAGCCATTCAACCAAAAATGAGCCTCATCACTGAACAAAATTTTGCGATGAAAATCAGCATCGAGATCAATCTCATTTTCGGCCCATACACCAAGCGTTGTTCTTTTGTCAACCTGTTCATGATGAAATGGCAAACCAAACTGAACATAAATGACATTAGAGTTGCCAGATTTGACCACAAAATGCCAGTTTTATCTCTATTCGAAAAACAAACCTGTAAAAAAACACCCGATATTAGGGTGGCCGTTAATTTTTTTAATTTTGATGTCTTATATTCTCCCCCCCTAAATCGGTTCAGTTTTATGTAAAAAAAAAATACAAAAAAATTTCGTAGCGATAAGTTGTGTTTTAGGGGGGGCGTCCGTCCCTCAAAGTTTGCCATCAAGCCATTTATTCAAATGTAATTTGTTTGCGTATGACTATTTTCTAAAAACAACATTTTACAAGAATATAATATATGGCAATATTTTAGCTCTTCTAGTCAACAACATAAGCCTCTAAGAAAGTTTTTTGCTAAAATCAATATTTTAGAAAATAATTAAGAAAATAAAAACAAAATACCAAACATTTTATATACGTTTTATATATATAAAAGGTGGATTTAATGTCAAGTGACCCAATTTTGAAATATATGTCTTTCGATTTAAATGAAATTTACACCAATTTTAGTACTGTTAGATAGTAGCATAGACACAAATTTTCAACAAGATCGGTCAAAAAGTTTCTGAGTTAGAGGGGGTCAAAGTTTGACATTTTGGCCATACAGGTGTTCTTTCTCATCCATGTAACTTATTACCTATTGGTGCAAGCAAAATTTGTCCCAAGTAGCTTAGATAGCTTTTTGATCAAACTTTTTAAAAAAATTGTTTTCGTTTTTTTAAAAAATTTTTTAAATTTATTTTTTTTTAAATTTAACACTTGGCTAAAAAAAAATTAAAAAAAAGTTTTAAATTTAAAAAAAAAAAAATATTAAAAAATTTTTTAAAAAAAACAAAAAAATATTTTTAAAAAGGATTGATAAAATCGCTATCTAAGCTACTTGGGACAAATTTTGCTAACACCAATAGGTAATAAATTACATGGATGAGAAAGAACACCTGTATGGCAAACTTTGACCCCCTCTACCTCTGAAACATTTGGACCGATCTTGTTGAAAATTTGTGTGTAAACTACTATCTAATAGGACTAGCCTTGGTGTAAATTTCATACAAATCGGAAGACATCGATTTCAAAATTGTGTCACTTGACATTAAATCGCCTTTTTATATATGGGGGATTTCATGTCAAGTGACCCAATTTTGAAATCGATGTCTTCCGATTTGGATGAAATTTGCACCAAGGTTAGTCCTATTGGATAGTAGTTTAGACACAAATTTTCAACAAGATCGGTCTAAAAGTTTCTGAGTTAGTGGGGGTCAAATTTTGACATTTTGGCCATACAGGTGTTCTTTCTTATCCATGTAACTTATTACCTATTGGTGTTAGCAAAATTTGTCCCAAGTAGCTTCGATAGCTATTTGATCCATCTTTTGAAAAAAATTTTTTTTGTTTTTTTAAAAAATTTTTTTTATTTTTTTTTTTTAAATTTAAAACTTTTTTTTATTTTTTTTTTTAGCGGGTATGTTTTTTTTTTTTTTTTTTTTGTTAAAAAGAAAGCTTTTGTCTTACCCTTTAAGGTAGTTTTGGTCGCTTTTTGGGATGCGAGTGGCTTATGTATAAAAAAAATTATTTCTAACTCTAGACGAGGGTTTTTAAATTTTTAGCATATGCATTATTTTGAATTTTTTCCTATTTGTGTTTAAGTGTTTCTAAAGCCTTAAAAATAAAACGTTTGTAAAGAAACTAGACAAATTAACCTTTCCGACGGTATGTTACAAACCCAATTACTATTTTATACCTTCGATACTATAATGCCCACAATATGTTAATCCCAGGAATAAAATCACTTTTTTTCTGTAGAAATGTTGACAAATTAAATTCTTTTTATTAATTTGTAATAATAATTAAATTAATATATAATTATAATAATAATAATTTCTAATAATAATAATAAAAAGATAAAGATAAATAATTTAATAAAATTTATGTAGGAAAAATTAAAAAAAGAATTATTTGTCAACATTTCTACAGAAAAAAGTGATTTTATTCCTGGGATTACCATATTGTGGGCATAATAGTATCGAAGGTATAAAATAGTAATTGGGTTTGTAACATACCGTCGGAAAGGTTAATTTGTCTAGTTTCTTTACAAACGTTTTATTTTTAAGGCTTTAGAAACACTTAAACACAAATAGGAAAAAATTCAAAATAGTGCATATGCTAAAAATTTAAAAACCCTCGTCTAGAGTTAGAAATAATTTTTTTTATACATAAGCCACTCGCATCCCAAAAAGCGACCAAAACTACCTTAAAGGGTAAGACAAAAGCTTTCTTTTGAACAAAAAAAAAAAAAAAAAAAAACATTCCGCATAAAAAAAAATATAAAAAAAAAAATTTTACATTTAAAAAAAAAATTTTAAATATAAAAAAAAAGTTTTAAAAAAACAAAAAAAAAATTTTCCAAAATATTAATCAAATAGCTATCGAAGCTACTTGGGACAAATTCTGCTAACACTAAAAGGTAATAAGTTAAATGGATGAGAAAGAACACTGCATATGCTAATAATTGAAAAACCCTTGTCTAGAGTTAGAAATTATTTTTTTTTATACATAAGCCACTCGCATCCCAAAAAGCGACCAAAACTACCTTAAAGGAAAAGACATAAGCTTTCTTTTGAACAAAAAAAAAAAAAAAAAAAAACATTCCCGATAAAAAAAAATATAAAAAAAAAATTTTTACATTTAAAAAAAAAATTTTAAATTAAAAAAAAAAAGTTTTTAAAAAACAAAAAAAAAAATTTTCAGAATATTGATCAAATAGCTATCGAAGCTACTTGGGACAAATTCTGCTAACACTAAAAGGTAATAAGTTAAATGGATGAGAAAGAACACTGCATATGCTAAAAATTGAAAAACCCTTGTCTAGAGTTAGAAATTATTTTTTTTTATACATAAGCCGCTCGCATCCCAAAAAGGGACCAAAACTACCTTAAAGGAAAAGACATAAGCTTTCTTTTTAACAAAAAAAAAAAAAAAAAAACATACCCGCTAAAAAAAAAAATAAAAAAAAGTTTTAAATTTAAAAAAAAAAATAAAAAAAATTTTTTAAAAAAACAAAAAAAATTTTTTTCAAAATATGGATCAAATAGCTATCGAAGCTACTTGGGACAAATTTTGCTAACACCAATAGGTAATAAGTTACATGGATAAGAAAGAACACCTGTATGGCCAAAATGTCAAAATTTGACCCCCACTAACTCAGAAACTTTTAGACCGATCTTGTTGAAAATTTGTGTCTAAACTACTATCCAATAGGACTAACCTTGGTGCAAATTTCATCCAAATCGGAAGACATCGATTTCAAAATTGGGTCACTTGACATGAAATCCCCCATATATATATATATATTCGTAATATTACATCATAACATTTTTCCTTTAACATATTCTTATCATGTTAATCATAATAAGTCAGATAAAATCATATTATTATCATGTTAATCATAATAAGTCAGATAAAATCATATTATTATCATGTTAATCATAATAAGTTAAAAGTATTCATAACACATCTGAAAAAATCGTATTGTGATTACTGTAATCATATCGAGTCATTACCGCAAAAAAAAGCTTAAGTGGCAAAAAAAAAATTTTGCAGGAGAAGGTTTTTTTATTTTATTTCATAAACATTTTATATGAAGGTTGTCGCTTGAGATAAAATTGTTTTTGCTATAAAATCGTAACGGTACCTTATGTGAACATGACATTTTAGGAGGTGATGCAAGTGTTGCCAATAATGTAATTTATTAAAAAAAAAAAACAAAAATTGAAAATGATGTCGTTTAAGCTTTTTTTGCGGTAATGACTTAATATTGTAATCGTTGGTTGTCATAATATCGTTGTTATCTTTGTATTGATATATTTTTTTATTATATATATTTAGCTGGTGAGGCCTAACTCCATTTGTGAAAATAAAAATGCATGAATTTTATGTTCACTTCTTCAGGGGATTCGTAGTGAAAAGCAGGGTTTAAAAAACTACAGTCAAAATGAAAAAATTGCTTTTTCTTCCACTTTTTGATTTTTCATTGAACAAAAATAAACCGTTGCTTTTACTTCTGATTTAATGAAAACAGTCGCAGTGAAGGCAAAACAAAAAAACGAAATGTTGTACACAACAAAGAACATTGGCAGTCGTCATGTTAGAAAGTGTTTGGTTTGACAGATTGAAACTTTTAATAAATCCTGAAGTTAACAAAGATGGGACGTTGTGTTCATTGTATATACATATATAAAAGCGATGATATTATTTACAGTTTTATTTAATTTCAAAAAATTAAAAAGATTTGTTAAGCTTAAAAATAATAAATATGTACTTATGTACATATTTATGTTTTTATGAACGCATGTATTATTAAAAAAAAATATGGAAAATAAAAACAAACACAACGTCCCATCTTCGATAATTACGGGATTTTTTAAAAGTTTTGGTCTGTCAAACCAAACACTTCCGAACATGTCGACTGCCGATGTTCTTTGTCGTGTACAACATTTCGTGTTTTGCTTTTGCCTTCACTGCGACTGTGTTCATTTAATGAATCAGAAGCAGCGTTGCCACGACCAAAAAAAATTTGAAACCAAAATGTAAAAATAAAGTAACCAAAAGCGGAAAAAAGTAACCAAAATTATTATGTATTAAATACGGAAAGAATTATTTACTAAATCACCAGAAGATATGGCTTGAACCAAAAAAATTTTGCACCATTCTCGTCTAAGCCAAACATTTTTTATTGTAAACATATCGTCGGTTGATTATTTAATTGTCGTATGTGGATACATATAACATAGGACATACGACAATTAAATAATCAACCGACGATATGTGTGGCTAGGTTTAAGCAAGAGGTTATGACTCAAAGCGAACTAAAATTTACTTAAATACAGCTAAAAAAAATTAATTATAATTCTATAGTTACTTAAATCAAGTTTTCGTTGCTTATGGGCAATTTTACCAATTCTTTTTATATATCAATTTATATTAAAATATACTTTTCATATAATTTTATTTTTTATTTGACGTGAAAAACGAATTTTTAATTATAAGTTGATATGTTAAAAAATTGTTGAAATCGGCCATGAATATTTTACAAAATACAAGGAAAAGCCTAAATTTTTTACATTAAGATGTGACGCATATACAAATAAGAAACTTTTTATTGATATGCTTAACATATCGATTCAAATAAAAATTAATTGAATTTAACCAAGTTAACTTGAGCTTCTTCTGAAAAATTTTAAGAAATCCCTAGCACTTATTTCTTGTTGCAAGAAATTCAATTCTATTTAAAAATCAAGAAAACCAGACTTATACTACGTAAATGCTGCTTGATTTAAGAAATATCTTTCTTCTTTTTATTAAAAACTAGCTACTTTTGTATTTTTTGTTTTAAGAAATTTTTGATTATATATTAAAATCGTCAATATTTTGATCATGAGAAAATGTTTATTTATTTAAAAAAATTTTACTAAATACGAATAAAATAATAAGTTAGAATCATGAAATTATTTTTGGATTTTGAATTATCTTGTTTTAAGAAACGAAATTGATTTCTTTGGAAAATAAACTTCTTTCGTGAAAGTGCTATTTTATTCACACTTCAGTTTAAAAATATGTCTACAGAAGAAATTGTGTTTGTTTGTATCTTGTAGGCTAGTAAACCGCTGGATCGGTTTTTTAAAAGTTTTGATAGTATATTACGATGGTCTGGAAAGAACAATAGGCTATTCAAATTTTTCGAAATTTTTAGTGGAGGTGCCACCCTACACAAAATTTACACTTATTTTCAGTTTTAAAATTTTTATGAGCTAGAGCATTTAACCTTTTCATATAAAGAGATCCTACAAGTAAAACTTTTTAAGTCTCGCTGCGGTTATGGTATCAAAGTGCAAAATTGAGCTTAATTATGCGGTAGATCTTTTATATAAATATATATTTTTGCCCGGTGGAAATATAATCATATTACACGGGATGGGATCGTAAGGACTTTTGACCTTATCTTTTATCTAGAAAAGTGTTTCAGTTAGACCTATGAACCATTAAGAGTAGCAGATAATGGCCATCTAAACCTCAAAGTATATACCTTATATGGTTAAGTTGATAGTCTGTTGAAGCTTAAGCTTCAAAAAAATAGTTTTTAAGTAGATGAAAAAAAAAATATATATAAAAAAAGGGTCAAAAAAGCGGAGTGGGTAGTTCTTGTTCCAAAACAAAAAAATGGTTATTTTTGTGTTGATAAAAAGTAACCAAAATGGAAAAAAAGTACACAAGTACATATTGGAATAAAAAGTAACCAATTTTGGTTAAAAGTAACCAAAACGGCAACGCTGATCAGAAGTAAAGCCAACAGTTTATTTTTGTCCAATGACAAATGAAGATGTCGAAGTTACAGCATTATCTTATGACTTTTATGCCTTGTTCGCACGGTGCTTTGGATTACTTCGCTCTCCGTTTTAATTACTTATTTGAATTACCATGTTCGCACGGCATATTCCTAATCGGTTTTGACAGTTTTTCTTCTTCTTTTTATTAATTTTGTTTATTGCTAAATTTAATTGTTTTTTTGCGGTAACTTGTATTAGGAATGAAAAGAAAAAGTAAGTAAAAACTAATATTTCAAAGAAATACATACATTTATTTATTTTCCCAGTAAATAGAATATTTTGTTTGTTTTTTTTAGTGCTTTGACAGCTGGTGATGGAAAAAAACCGATAAAAAGTAGAGATCACATTGATTTTAAAGTAATCCAGAGGGTAATAAAAATTGAATTACGTACAAATGAGATAATCCTCTCTCAAAATTTTGTATGACGAATTATGTAATTTTGATCATAATTAGGCTGTGAATTACGAATGAGAGAGCGAATTACGAAAAAACGCTGTCGTGCGAACATGGTATTACTATCTCAACTGCAGCTTTTTAAACGCTGGTGAAAAGAAACCAATTTGTATTACATTTATATATTTTTAAAAACATAAAAGCCAACACTAGTGGTGTCATCTACTGTTTTTCAAAACAACTCTATAACAGGCGCTTAAATTGTCAGTATCTTCTTTTTTATTCATTGTTCTATTTATTTTCTGTTGAATTCTTAAGATTTCTGTTGTATACCTTTTCCTCGCTTTATTTACCTTTTCTAGTATTCTTATGTTGTCAAAATCAGGTTTGTGTTTTGTTTGTAATATGTGCTGTGATAATGCAGTGCTTTCTTTGTTTTTGTTTATGTCTGAATTGTGTTCTCCCATTCTTGTCTCCAAATTCCTTTTGGTCGTACCAATGTAAACTAAGTCACAGCTATTGTTGTTGTCTCCCTTGCATGGTATTTAATACACTACATTATTTTGTTGTAGTTTGTGTATTGGAGTTTTTGTATTTGTAAATATTGCACTTAATGTTTTGTTTGGTTTGTAAGCAAAGCTCATGTCATTTTTATCTATTGCACCTTTTATGTTTTTATTGTCCGTGAGGCCCGGTATGTATTTTACACTGATAAAATATTTTTCCTCCTTTTTAATGTTTCCATTTGTGTTTGTTATTATAGGTTTATAGGCAGTTATTAAATTTTTAATTAAATTTGTAGGAAAAGCATTATCTTTAAGTAATTTAGTGATTACCAGTTTATTTTTACTGTGGTGTTGTTTATCGCTAATATCAAGAACTCTACGTATAAAATTTTTTGCAGTATTTATTATTTGAGATTTAGGTTGAGTAGCGTTGAAATTGATAATTCTGCCAGACGATGTATTTTTTGCATACCAGTCAAACGTTATTTTAATGTCCTCTCTATGTGATTTTGTGTCGAGGTATGCTATTTCTCTGTTCTTCTCCACCTCAACGGTGAATTTGATCATCGGGTGATACCCAAGTTGGGAGCATATTTAGGGCCTAAACATTTTGTTTATTCTTGGGATAAGAGCTAACCAAGATTAAAAGAAGAAAACCGAACTGGACCTGCCATCAAATGAATGAGAATGGCTGATAATATTATAACTACCACGTAGCCTCCGGAAGAGGGAGAGAAGAGCCTATAAGGGGAAATAATCATATGCAAGTCCAACGAACGAGACAGTGGCAGGAGGGGATTCCTGGGGACGTTATGGCTTGTAACAGAAAAACGGCTACACTGTTTTAAATTCACAGTACTTACATAGGTATTTATTTTATTACTTATGTTTGAATTTACAAGTTTTGTATACTTAGGGATGATAAAACTAATAGATGTTTGAACGTTGATCTAGGAGCTGGAGGATGACCTGGTCATTACAACCGCTATTAGCGAACTGAACTCGACCGAGTAAACTTAACTCTTTTTACCGCCAAACAAAGAAAACGCGGCGAATATAGACCGGTAGAAAAAAGAGTAATAATTCACGATACGCTGAACGAGTCAGAGCCGGAAATGTAGAAACAAACGATAATTTTTTGTTTTAAAGAAGTACTTTAAACACATTTGAAAAACTATTTTTAGAAACAGACTGTTGTCTGCAACCGTAAAGAATATTTCTTAAAGCCCATAAAACTTCAAATTGTAAGAATATGTAAATAAAAATAAATTTTATTCAAAAGATCAAAACATGGCTTTAACATTTGAAAAAAATCGCACAGCCTTGATGCTAGTTAACAGGTGCTTTTCTCGAAATCAACTTTTCGGCCTCATATTTAAGAATTAAGGTCCGATGTTGCTACCACTCACTCCATATGAGGCAGTTTTGTTCATTAACAAACCTGTTCAGTAGTGCGATTCACTAGCTTTTATAATCGAATCGTTAAAATAACTATAACGAATATTTATTAGATATGCTATTCAGTAAAATTTTTAACGATATTCGCTGTCGTTTAAAGTCAGCTGTTACTTTAAGCAATTTTTTTGTCGTTATTTTAGCGACAATAATTTAGGTTGTGCTTATTTAATCGATAAAATGTATTTTATGTTTAAAATAGCTTACATACATACAAAGATATATTCATATGTATATGTATGAACAAAAGCAAAATCCTAAATTTTAAATTTACAAAAAAGCAAATTATGAACAAAAACTAAATTCTAAATGTAAAATTCACAAAAAAATATAAAAACCACAAATTTACCCTTCGTCTTACTCATGAGTCTGGCCAGAACTTTTTCAGTGCATTTTAATGAAAAAACATGTGTAACACGGGGGGTAAAGAACACTTTCATTTGTTTTTACTTTTTTCTCTTTTGTGCTCTTCATAAAAATAATTTAATTAAAATTAAGTTTGATGAACTTAAGCCTAATTGAAAATATGAAAAATTTGGATTAAAAACCATAAATAGTTCAACAAAATAACCACAATACTAATTGCTGTTTACTATCGTTAAAAAAAAGTTACAGAATCAAGCTATCGTTACTGCAAGCGAATATTTATGTCGACAAATGTAACGATTGTCGGTTCGAATCGCACCACAGATAGACGATTCTTTAAAGTCGCCTTTAATTTGCCTGAATCGATGATTGATTTTTAAAGTAATTTGCATAGTTTGTCTTCCGATCGGGATAAAATTTGCATTAAGGCTACACAGAATTTTTCAACAAGATAAATCAAGAACTCTCTGAGTTAGAGGGGGTCAAAATTTGACAGGTGTTTTTTCTCATCCATGTAACTTATTACCCAGGGACCAAAAATAATGGCTATTTTTTCAGAAAAAAAGGTGACTTAAAAATTCCCTTTATTTTCATTTGGGAATTTTTACCAATTATCGTTACATATATTTTTTGGTTATCGTAACCATTTAAAGTGAAAAATATTTTATTCTTTTTTTTTTGGCTATAAGTAACCATTACCAAAAAATTACTCAAATGTCACGCTGCAAATGTTTCATAATATGAACGGGGACTAATAGGTCAATTATTTATGGCAACTGAACTTTAGTTGAGTTGACAGTGGTCGAGAATATATTGGCAGCCGTAATCAAGCACAGCTAAGGTGGGTCCATTAAATTGTTCCCGTTGTGTTACCTTGTCGCACTGTCTCCCAAGGGTCCTATGTTACCTGGCTTATAATCTTCTTACTCAGCCACCCAGTCGATTCAATAAAGGAGTGGAGCCTGTTTAAATTACTATTAGATAGACAGTTTTTGTCTCTAAGGATTCTTCGACCAAACAGTTTAAGTCTAAGATCTACGAAAGCCTGACAATTACAAAGAAGATGTTCGTTGACTCTTCCCCCCAGATTTACCCACAGGTGGTTTCATAAAGCCATCTCAGACTGGCAATAAGATGAAACTTATGTGCAATTAGTTGCTTACTCGTTGGAAGTGAAACACCTATATCATATGTTTAATCGTTTCGACTCAAACGCCGTGTTTGCAGCTAGTCTTTTCGCCAAAATGTCTGGTGGTAACTAGTTCAAGATCGGAAGCAATGCCTTAGAGGGGGTTGTTCTAATGGCACCTGTTACCGTTATTGCCACCATTCTCGCCGGCCACCAAACAGCTGCCCCGTAGAATAGAATGGGTCTAACGACATATTCGTATAGCCAGTATACATTGCTCGGGTTGATTCCCCAGATTAGGTCAATGGTCCTTTTGCAGCAATATAATGCAGTTAATTTTACTGTCCAATATTAGCCAAAGATACTATTTTATTGGATACGCCTGAAGTGCAGATACTGCTGACAAAGTGAATGATCTTAAGGTATCACAGCGTTAATAGCTGATTCAAGTTTAACATTGCTGAAAGCTCCCTCAATATCCAGGAATGCAACCTTAGCAAATTTCTTGTAGTGCAGGGATTCCTCTATGTGGCCCGCCAAAAAGCGCAGTTTCAGTGGACCTTCCCTTCGTGTAAGCGTGTTGAGTTGAGTTGAGGAATTATGTCCTAGCGATGATATTATGTGAATATCCAAAATCCTCTTCAGTATTTTCAGTAGAAAGGAGGATCGCTACTCTCCTTTGAGGATGAATGCGATCTTTTAAATGGAGCCCGGAGTTTTAAAGGGATGGAAGCTTTTTACCGCCTATTCCACACGATGGTGAGTTATTTGGATATTAGGGAAATATCCCGAGCGCCACTTAATGTTTCCTCCCTCGGCACATCATCAGGAAGTGTGCATTTATCAGGACCGCGAAGGTGTCCCGACTGTTTGTGGTCCAGGATCCAGCTATCTTCTGTATATACGATGGAATAGTTGGTTAAGAGGATAAAACCTTACGTAGCCTACTTGTCTCCGAGGAGTTTTCCACATCGCTGCAGAATTTCCTCCATCTTGGCCTTCCTAATGAGATTCTTGAAACCATTACGATTTACCTGTTTTCCTTGCATTTTTAGCAATTTCCGCATTCCACCATATGGGCTTAGCCTTGCCCTTCCTGACTATTCTTTTACAGGGTTTGTTTGTTGCCTCAATTAGGACTTCCATCAATGGCTCAACTGCGGAGTCAAGCATGGGCACACTGCCTATAAAACTGGGCACACCGTCAGTTTTTCCTTGAGTACACTGGCGTAGTTCCCCTCCTGCGATTTTATAATTCGTTTTCATGAGTTACTTCTTATCAAGACGAAATATAAGAAAATATAGGAAAGCACAGGTTGCGGATAGTGGATGACACTAACCACGAAGATTGGTGGGCAACTGCGAATAAATAAGCAGTGGCGGACGGTTCAGCGGATTAGAGAAGAGAGTCTCAGAAGGACACGCCTGGCAAAATTCTGAGTGTCAATGAGGCTCTAATCATCATGGCGAATAGTAGGCGCCAAGTTTATACATAAAACAGGTTCCTTAACCCAAAAAACAGGTTGGGCTATGTGCTAATAACTCATACTCATAAAAAGCAAATTATTACTGAAACACCAACAAAATTAAGAAACAATCCCCCTAACACGATGACGAATTACGGCTTCAAACAACGGATAATGATTTGAACTTGGAACGTCCGAACCCTATCCTCACCATCCAGACTGGAACAAGTTTGCAAGGAATTTGATTCAAACAAATTGGACATTCTTGGACTAAGCGAAACAAGATGGCTAGATAAGGGCTCCAAACAACTTCAGTCCGGGCATACTTTCATATACTCGGGCCATACGAGCAACAGAATCAATGGCGTCGGACTACTATTCTCAGCCAACGCGAAGCAGGCCCTTATTGATTATGTTCCCTTCTCTGATCGCATTGTCAAGGATAGACTTAATTCAAAATACTGTAAAATTACAATCTTGCAATGTTACGCCCCTACCGAACCCGACGATGAAGAATCAAAAGATAACTTATACAACCAACTTGAGGCGGCATTCAATACAATACCAACTGGTGACATCAAAATAGTTTTAGGTGATTTCAACGCCAAAGTGGGTAAAAACAACAACAGCTTACAGAAAGTTATGGAAACACAAGGTCTTGTTTTTGTGAGAAACAATAATGGTTAACGTCTGGTTGATTTTGGCGCCCGTCAATGCTTATTTATTGGCGGAACGAAATTCCCACATAGGGATATTCATAAATATACATGGGAGTCTCCCGATGGAAATACTCGCAACCAAATTGACCACATCTTAATTAACAAACTATTTATTGGATGCTTGCTTGGTAAAAACAAGACGTAGTGCGGATATTTACAGTGACCACCAACTACTGGTTGGTACCTTTAAACTTCGCCCATCAGCCTACAAGGTAAACAGCTCGAAAAGACTTAAATTTAATCTTTCAAAATTTTCAAACCCACAAACGCTTATTTCCTACAACAATGCGCTGAGACAACATTTACAACCAAGCACAGAGTACCAGTGGCAGAAGATTGCACAAGTCTGCACGGATAGTGCAAAATCTGCTTTAGGTATAAAAAAACGCAAACATAAACCGTGGCTAAGTGATCAAACGTGGCAACAGATAAAAGTTCGCAAACAACTAAACATAAAGTCGATCGTTCCAAATCGGCTGAAGAAAAATAAAGCCACAAAATAGAATATCATTTGGCCGCACGTAGAGTAAAATTTTTGGTAAAGATGAATTGCGAAAAATATTATAATAATATTGCCAACGATATTGAAAAGGCTTTTTTGTTAGTGTGGAGGCACGCTCTATGGGATGCACTCGCGGTCAAAGGTATACCTGAAAAAGTAATAAGCCTCATAAAGGAGCTATACTCAGACGCTGTCACTACCGTACGCTTTAATGGCCAGGAGAGGAAAGCATTTCAAACTACCAGAGGAGTAAAACAAGGCTGCGTCCTATCTCCCACTCTATTCCTAATTCGTCTTGACTGTGTTATACAGCAAACCAACATCGATTCCCCCCATTGTATCCGATGGAATTTAAATGAATATCTTAATGATATTGATTATGCTGACGACCTTTGCCTAATGGCTCACCGCTTCTCTGATATTGAAGAAAAACTACACAGACTCGCCTCAAACGCAAATGCAGTAGGAATAAAAATGAACATAAAAAAACTAAACTAATGCGTATTGGTTGAGTAATCGACACTTCTCTTACATTGAATGCAGAAGTCATCGAAGACGTTGAATCCTTCAGTTACCTGGGTAGTATATTAACTAAAGACGGCGGGTCTGAAGACGATATCGTAAGCAGAATAAATAAAGCTAGAGTAGCGTTCCATGGTAAACACAAGACATGGAGATCTAACCATATATCCAGAAAAACAAAAATTTGTATTTTCAACTGTAGTGTCATGTCGATTCTACTATACGGTTGAATAACCTGGGGTACAACACAACATCAAATGTCATAACCGTCATGAATGGAGAAGATTCGTTGGTTCCCTATGTTCTACTACATGAACTTTCTTTTAATTAATTCACAATCCTTGTGTATAATTATTATGAATAAAGGCAATAGTTCATTTTATAGGTTGAAGTTCAAAAGCATTTTACCTCGTAGATTAACGTCCGAGCTTCCCCAGATGGTGTGATGTGCATTAGCGTCAGCACATATTATAAGGGGAATGTTGCTCATGTTAGCATGCCATATCGCCTTCTTACTTAAGTAGTTTGGAGGATTAGCACCCTCGTCATGTTCCATGTAGCAGCTTATAAGCCAGACTGTATGGGTTTTGTTTTCCAATGCGAAAGTGAAAATGATCTTATCGCTAAAATTAGAGAGAATAGAAGCTTTAGGAATGTTTTTGACCATTACACAAGCTCTGGTGTTACCTTGATCGGCTGCGTACAGAGTATTATCGCCGACTAACCCTGCCTTTACACATGCAAGCAGTGGCATGCCACTGTTGTATACATATTATTAAAGAAAAATTGTTCGAAATTGTCGAATCTCATGCCATTTGCTTTTGTGTTTACATATGCCACTACGAGTACATTTTCAAAATGTCGTCGAAGCGCAAACTTGAGACAAATTGTTTACTTCTCAAATAAAATAAAAAGTACCAAAAAACCAAATAGAGCTACCGAGTTAATCATATAAGCACATTTTTGGGGGAATGGTTCACATTTATTTATATAAGCATTATTTTAACAATATTAATGCTCTATAATTGACAAACTTTCTTTTATTAATGCGCATTTCAAAAAATTAATCATAATAATACATTTATCAAGTCAAAACTTTAATTAAAATTTGAAAATAATCCATTAAATTTGCATTAAATTTTAAACAGGGTAACATTGTTCATCGTTTTGTCATTTAATGGCATGCAAGTGCCAAATTTCCACTCGCATGCAATTTTTGCTACCACTGGAGCTGCCATTGCGAAAAATGTGAGTGGTTTAGTAAAAAAGTGTGAGTGTATTGAGTTTTTCGAACTGGCAGTGGCATGTGTAAATGCTAGGTAAGCCGCAAACCCTGACTTTATGCAACAATATTTCTTAGATGTATATAAGCTCCTCAGCGCTTGAAGCCAATCGGAGGAGAAAAGCAGCAGATGCCGCTTAAGAGTGATGAAGTTTGGTCTTTGTAACCTTCGTCAAAGCTCCTCGGTGTGGACGACTGTGACGTTGGCATTCTTTTGGGTCGTCCTATTCCAGAAGAATGCCCTTATCGTCTGCCACTTCCATCTTGCCTAAGAATTCAACCACAAGTCACGTGAAGGACGATCCTAGTTTTTGAGATACTGTATCTGAAAGCGTCAAAAATTACCTAAAAATAGTCTATTTTTTTGAACACAGAAGTCAGTCAACTTTTAAGGGCTATGCCTTCTGAACCAAAAATCTGATCGTAATAAGAGTATCATTTCTGAAATCGTTCGACAATTTCCTGTAAAATAGGCTTATTCAATATTTTTTAAGGGTTACATGAAATTTTTGATTTTTGTAACCTCAATTGTTTTACAAGCGTAACTTTGCGACGAACAATTTGCAGTCTTTGGAGGAAATGGGCAGTGAGTTGCGGTCGATGATCGCCCAAATGAGGTAGGCATTTGCCACATCCTTTCTAGTCTACGGCCATTAAGCCATGTTCTTGCCCCTTTTAGTCTCCGGAAAAGTGTCTTCCCCTGAATGTTGCCGTTAAGGCGCTGCTACAGTTGGCTGCCGTTCAGGATTGCCTTCCTTCGCAGAGGGGTGGACACGTTGTAAGCCCTTAATATGGGTTTTTACCCACTGCAGAGAGCTTTTCTCCTTCTCCGCGAGCATACCAACCGAACGAATTATTCTTCGGGGCAGACTAGTCTGTACCGTTACACCTGCATCCGAGGAACGAAGTTTCGACGGGATTTTCTCCCATCCGAACCTGAAACGCCTTAGAGGTACCTAGTTTCGATGAACCCTGTACCGAGCTTGGCTTACGACCACCTGAAGGCCTAGTCATAATTTTGCGTCAGCGGACACGCTTGTCCATTAGCCGCTTCAACTAAGAGAAACAAACGCTAATGGTCGGGGGTTCTTTGTTCGCACTTGACTCTTCCGGCCTTTAAGGCCCTTCCGGTCGTGACGTGACGTGACGTGACGAACAAGTTTTCTGAAATAAATACATAAATTGTATTTGAAGAAAGCAAATATTATTGCTCTTATTTGTAAATGTGAATTAAATTTATTTCATGTAAATAAAACGAATTTATTTTTATAAGACCATTTACCTATTCTAGAAAGATTTTTTAACTCATTTTACAAACACAAGCCATCTAAGCACTAAGCACGACTCTTGATGCTGAGAATGCTGCCCCGGTAGCTGGTAGTGAGCTTTCAGTGCGGGGATTGCGGGTTCGACTCCCAAAAGAGACTCTGGTCTCCTGCAGACCAGCATAGAGCTTCGCGGGATTAGCTTGGTGTACAAATGCACGCACTAATTTGCGTTACTGGAACAGCATGAACAATGTCTGCTGGCTGCTTCAGTATTTTAAAAGGCTGGTATCGATATCTACTATTCCTTTCCGGAAGGTGTCAATTTCGGCAAAGGTGTTTAAAAGCAATTTAAAAATCACGCTCATCCTCTGAAGCCGAGTCAACTTCCAAGCTTCGGAAGGTCTGGTGAAGCAAAGAGGAAATGCTTATATTTGACGTTTCATCAATAAATTGTACATCAGTTTTAAAACAAATCTGTGTCGCTTGCGGGGGATAGTTGTCGACCTGAAAAAGAACAAAACCTTTGATATTAATATAAAGGAAATATAAGCATCGAAGCTCTTAAACCTCGTCTAATTCGCAATTCAATACAGTTGTTGACGCCTCTGTGTTCAATAATTTTAATTTTAGCTTAATCTCAAAACAAGCTTTATACCAATGACTCATAACAAGATGCTAACGCAGCAATTTAAGTGTTGTTTCGAGGCTTTAAATAACAAGTAAGCCTTTAAGTTCAACTTATTCTTCTTTTATTAACGGCCGATTAAGATGTTCATTGCATACTTTTTTGTATTTTAAGAGTTTATCTATAATTAAAAATGTCGAGCTCCAACGCGTAGGCACATCTAAGGAAGGCTTGCCTACTTGAAGCATTTTAAAAACTTGTCTAAGCAAATAAAATTGTATACTCGTACATAAATACAAGCTTCTTCGACTCGCCTTTGATATTGCAGTTTTTAGGCCTTGATGATTACTTGCACTTCGGTGTTCTTTCAGTTTTCACAACTTGTCTAGCTTTTTCAACAACTGAAACAACGTGGTTTTACCCAAATAGTCTCTCACGACTGATTGCAAAGCGCGAGCTGCATACTCAACTGAAAAAATTTCGATGTTCTTCGCTGAAAGTATTTTGAAACTTTGAACATAATTCTCTTCATGCGCCGTTTCCGCAAGCAAATAAACTGCTTTAAGCATATTTCGACCGTTGTCCGTAGTGACTGTAGTAATTGGTTTTTTTTTTTACCTAGTATATTGAACTTGCTTAAAACTTCTTTAATCTTTGCTTTTTTTTGCGCATTAATACCAAAAACTGAACGTTCGTGTCGGGTAGCGCTATATATTTTAAGTAGAGTTTCTACGCGGGAAAAATTCCCGGGAATCCCGGGACATTTTTTTTTTAATTAATTCCGGGAATTTTAAACGATCAATAAAAATATATTCTTTACTAAAATTACTAAAAACTACCTACAAATCCAACTATTTTTCCTACGCCAATAAACGGTCTTTTTAATTGCTGATGAAATGTTTAAAAAGCTTCTTGAAGTAAAAAATGAAAATGTACACGATACACCATCACAAACACCAGAACCATCTACAAATTCTAAAAATAAATGTAAAGAAAATACAAAAGCCTGAAAAAATCTTAAAAAAGAATTTGAAATCTATGATGTCACTGGTAACAGGCCAACAAATTTATAATCTTTGTATGATGCGCTTCTTACTATAAAACCAACGTCTGTAGAGAGCTTTTAAATGCTTTAATAAAACTAAAAATTGTTTTCTTAAAAGAAAATTAATTTTAGCAAGTTCCTAATAGTAATAACTACTAAATATTAATAAGTTTTAATAATTCGTGATCTCCAAATAAAATAAAATAAAATAGACATACATATACAATATGCATTTACATATGAGTGTAACAATTTATTTGGTTTTCAGTGGAATTAATAAAGCTAATTTTTTTAAAACTGTTGTTGTATATGTGTATAATCTTTTAAAAGAAGTAAAAACTTTTGTCTTGAACTCATTTAATGAAATCATTGTTTTATTCAAAAAATCCCGGGATTCCCGGGAATAAGATTTTTTTGTTTCGTTTGCCGGGAAGAGAAAAAGTCCGGGAAATTAGAAACCCTAATTTTAAGCGATAGTATTTTTCTTGTTAGTTTTTTCGTTATAAGTCTTCTTACTATGAATTATGTAAAGATATTGTACGACTTTATCGGATTCATATTAAGTCCCTTGAAAATTAGCTTAAGCTGGGATCAAACGATTACACCAATTTCCACACTTTTTAATACCCCAATCGTGTGATTGCACAACCAAATGGCTCATCGAAGACAATATTGTACTTACTTTTACCAATCAAATGCAACCCTGGTGCGGCAATCGTGTGACTGTTTGCTATGCCACCGAGCGTCAAAAAAATAACAAAAATGCACCAAATTTATTGTGTTCTTGTGCGGCAATCAAACAACACAATACGCCCCAATATTTGCCTTTTTTAATAAATTTACTTTGTTGTGTTTCTTTTAGTATTTAATGAAGATAAATGTATATTTACATATTTATTATGAATTAAAATTTTTTTTTAATTTTTGCTGTTAACAAAATATGTACGTATGTTCACAAGCACATTTAGCTTTTCTGTGCGAATATTTTTATTTCAGGTATTTCTATGCTAAAATTAACCTTAACATACGAATTGTTGTTTTTGGAACTTCTTTAAAAAATTTAAATAAAACTATTTAACAAAAATTTGTTAAAGTATATGATACAAATTTACGTTAAACAAATAAAAAGGCTACCACAACAGCCGTTTTCGCTGTTAACAAAAGTAAGAACAATCGTGTGACTGTGCTGCGGCAATTGTTGTAACCATTTCGCTTTGTACCAATTAAGTTTGCTTTAAACAGGGCAATCGTGTAGTTTTAAAATAATTGATTTAATAATTGATAAAGCACAATAAAAATTGTGTCTTATTGGTGCATTTGCGGCAATCGTATGATCCCAGCTTTAGTCAAATCCTTAAAAGCATTTCTATTCAAACCCGAAAGCGGTTGGGACTGTTGCGTGACCAAATTTAGACAAGCATTATTTACTTGTTTTTTAGAATATGCCACGGAAATTTTACTTGCTTGTCAATATCACTAGTATCATCACTTTCTTCGTATTTACTAATAGACTGCTAATACGTTTTGTTATGTTTAGCCACCATATGCTTCCTTAAATTCGTGACGTGATTTCCAACGAACACAAAAGTACAGATCCTGCAAATCGATTAGTTTTTCCTTTCATCGTTATGAAAAAATAGTGAATAGCAAAGGTAAGTTTTCTACCTATATTATAAAATTTTAAATACAGGATGTAAAAGATAAGCTACGGTCACACTTATTTAATATTTGACCAAATAAGCGTAACCCCTACTTTTTTTAGTAATTAGTGAGATTTAACATGGTGCCTTAATATCAAAAAATAAACTATTTATACTACTACCCATAGCAACAAACTTTTTTTTGTAAGATTTTGAATTATAATCAAAATAAATATGGGAATTAAAAGAAAACGATTATTTAGTTTGCTTGTTGGTCCAGCTTTTTTTCGTCAAATATTTGGCAAGTGTGATCGTAGCTTTACTCTTTTTTCAATCAATATACACATATATTTTATACATTCATATTTTAATTATTTAACGTAAAATTTAAAGAGAATTATTTTAAACTAACTGTGAAGTTAAAAATTTTAAAGTATTTATTATAAGACACAAGAGTTTTTGTGTCCAAAATTCATCTATTATGTTGTATTTAAATTATATTCTGTCCAAGCTTAACTATTTCATGGCAAATTAAATCATCATACCAAATTTTACTTGAATTGGTCCATATTTGATCAAAGGTCTCATACGAATACCATTCCCGAAAATGGCTCTAATGTTGGTATTGACATAAAAATTGGCCAGAATAACTTTTACGGTAGAACTAGTACTAAAAGTCCAAAACTGACCATAGCTACCATTTAAACCCCTATCTTAAATCACTTAAAGACAAACAAATTTCATATTGTTGAAGTTTGGCGTGCGTGCTCGTTGAATGCAGACGTGTTTTTTTAACTCGGCTTACGGTTTTTTTTTTTAACATAAATAAGTGTATATTTATGATATAATAATATTATTTTTTTTAATAATATAAGATCAGCGAATGAATAGACGCTTTAAAATAATTTTTAATAAGTGAACATAAAATTTTTAATACAAATATTAAAAATTACAATTAACAAAAATATATGTATGTACACACATACATATACATACATACATTTTAAGCAAAAACATTTCTTGTTTTCTTTATTCTTTATTTATTCTTGGGGTTTTTTTAGACAACAAATAAAAAGAAGAGCACAATTAAACAAACAGTAATATATAAAAAAAACTCTTATGAATGCATATAATGCAAAAACAATAAAACATAACGAAAGAAATGCTTATGTTACATTGAGTGTTGACGAAACAAACGTAGAAAAAAGAATCGATGATAGCAATTATTTAACGGCTAAACCTATTACTCGAACGCGTTCCCTCTCACCCTCTTTGTTTAAAAATACGGTCGATCGTAACACAATAACAAATTTATTAACTGCAAGCGTTGCCACAGAGCAAAAAAAAAACTTTAATAAGTGATGAAACGGTTAACACCAAAACAGCCGCTATGGACAACTCAATAACTTAAGTAAAAACTTCTCAAAAGCCTACAGTACAAGTTGGTATGGACAGGTACATAACAGTGCTTAAACGGGGACGCAGCCCTACCTCTGCAGCAGTTGCTTCGGCCTCAAAAGTACCATCTTTTGATAAAATAAATTCTCAAAATCGTTTTGCAATTCTGGAGGATGAATCCTCAGAAGCACAAAACGCCATAAAATCGTCCAAGCCTCCCCCGATATATCTGAGGGAGCAAAATTCTAATGAGCTCATAAAGAAGTTGATATCGGTTTTAGGAGAAAATTCGTTTTACGTAGCTGCTATCAAGCGTGGTAGTATAAACGAAACAAAAATACAAGTCAATCATCAGAATGATTTTCGCAAAATTATAAGCAACTTTGAGGCAATTAAAAAAAAACTTTTATACATACCAACTGAAAAGCAGTAAAGGTCTTCAGGTAGTGATTAAGGGTATTGACTCATGTGTGGACCCAGAAGAGGTAAAAACATTCCTAGAAGAAAAAGGATTCAAGGTAAAACATGTATTAAACATAAAAAATAGAGAAAAAATTCCCCAACCACTTTTTCGAGTGGAGTTTGAACCCGGCGACGTTAAACTTAAAAAAAATGAAACGCATCCCATCTATAACTTAAAATACATTCTGTACAGAAAAGTAACTATAGAGGAGCCGCACAAAAGAGGTGGTCCCGTTCAATGTCTGAACTGCCAAGAATTTGGCCATACTAAGGCATACTGCTATTTACCCCCTGTTTGCGTAGTATGTGGCGAATTACATGGTACAGTTCTTTGCGACAAGTCTAAAACCGACCCCAACGTAAAAAATGCAGCAACTGTGGTGGCAATCACACTGCCAATTATAGAGGATGCCCTGTATATACTATCGTCAAGCAGTCGGTTGGACCGAAAACTAATCCCCCTCAGGTAACAAATCAAGTAAACAGTAATGACCATCAGGCCCCCCAGCCTAGTAGTAACAGAATTTCTTATGCTAACGTCTTAAAATCAAACAATGTACCAATGCAAGGCCCTTCGACAAGTAATGACGAAACTTCAGTTTCTAATCTTAGTCGGCTAGAAAAAACAATGGAAACATTAGTGCAAACAGTAAATAATTTTAAAAACACAATGGGTAATATGTTACAGGAAATTCTAAGAATGCAATCGATGTTATTGCAAGCTATTCTTAACAAGCCATGAACTGTTTAAAAATTTGTTTTTGGAACGCAAACGGCATCCGCCAACATTAAAATGAATTAGAATACTTTCTTAAAAATAAACAAATTGATGTCATGATGGTTTCTGAAACTCATTTGACCTCAAGAAATACGTTTAAAATTAATGGTTATACTCTATATGATACCAAGGACCCTCGAGATAGAGCTTGTGGAGGTTCTGCCATTTTGATAAAAACCCGAGTCAAACACTACTTAATGTGTGATCATCGAGAGGATTATCTGCAAGCAACAAATATTCGTGTTGAAGAGCTTAATCGAAACAGAGTAATTTCATCTTTATACTCTCCACCTAGATTTTCAATATCAGAAAGCCAATATTGTGAATATTATAAATCCCTAGGACCCTGTTTCCTGGCCGCTGGCGATTATAACGCTAAACATACCTTCTGGGGGTCACGACTTATAACACCAAAGGGTCGTGTTTTGTTTAATACAATCTCTAAAATGAATTTAAATGTTGTCGCGAGCGGACAACCAACATAATGGCCTGCTGATCCACAAAAAGTTCCAGATGTCATCGATTTCGGCGTAGTTAAAAACATCCCCACAGAAACGATTCACGTTGAAGCCTCATTAGAATTATCCTCTGATCACACACCTACAATTGTTACTATAACAAACACCAATAGAATTGTATCTCCCTCTAGTTACATAACGACGTCAGCTACACAAATAAATTGGCTAAAATATAAAAAATATCTCAGTACTCATTGCACAGAAAATATTCCGCTTAGCACACCGGAGAATGTGGATCTTTCTATTGCCAATTTTGACAGTTATCTTAAACTAGCGGTTCAACATTCCTGCAAAACCCTCAAAAAAAACTTACAATAATAATATATATTCTACAGATGTCGAGCGCCTCTTGAATGAAAAAAGGAGAGTGAGAAGGAAGTGGCAATTGCACAGATCCCCCCAACTTAAGAACTTATTAAAAGAGTGCACAAAAAAGCTAAGAAAATTACTGCAGTCCCGGAAAACGGCTTCCGTGGAAAAATATCTTAAGGACCTGGATGCAACACCACAATCAGACTACTCATTAAGGCGTGCAGCCAGAAATCTAAAAAGGCCAGTTATCATGAAACCACCATTAAGAAACCTGAATGGAAGTTGGGCAAGAAATGATAATGAGAAAGGAAACCTGTTTGTAAATCATTTGAAAAACGTATTTACCACAAATATATCTGACAACATAGCGGACGAGTTTCCACCTGTTGCTGCTAGAGCAGCTGTTCCCCTAAGATTTGAGATGAGAGAAATCGAAAAGGCTATTTGTAACTTAAACCCCAAAAAAGCCCCTGGTTTTGATAAGATAAGCAACAAAATGCTTTTGGAGCTACCTCGCATAGCAAAGAAAATTATTCTTTATATTTTTAATGCTATTTTACGCCTTGAATAATACCCTCAAGAATGGAAGGTCTCCTTAGAAAAGATGATACCAAAGCCAGGAAAAGATTACACAAAAGTTGAGTCATATAGGCCTATTAGCTTATTGTCTAATATATCAAAGCTATTTGAGAAGCTCTTAGCGTCAAAATTAACCCCGATTCTAAATGATAATGGGTGTATACCTAACCATCAATTCGGCTTCAGAAGAGAACATAGCACAATTGAACAAACCCATCGAATAGTAAACGCCATAAGAAAAGCCTTTGAAGAAAGAAAATATTGCTCCGCTCTCTTCATCGATGTTTCTCAAGCTTTTGATTAAGTCTGGCATGTAGGCTTGTTACATAAATTGAAGCTAAACCTACCGGTAAACATACACAAGCTGCTAGAAAGCTACTTGGTCGGTCGAAAATTTATTATTAAAGAAGGTGATTTTTTAAGTTCTCCTCAGCCAATTGAAGCTGGAGTGCCTCAGGGAAGCATCCTGGGCCCTCTTTTTTACCTTATATATACCTCGGACATGCCAACAAATAATTACACCCTAACCTCAACTTTTGCTGATGATACAGCTTTTCTAAGCGTACACGAGAACAGTCGAGAAGCATCTCGATACCTGCAGGATCATATATTTCAACTAGAACTGTGGTTAAAACAATGGAGAATAAAGGTCAATGAGCAAAAATGCGTTCATATAACATTCACCTTGCGTCGGGAAACTTGCCCCCCTATTAAAATCAATAATCAACTAGTGCCTCAACAATCGCATGTCAAATATCTCGGTATTCATCTAGATCGTCGTTTAACATGGAAATGCCATATAGAAGCAAAATTAATCCAAATGAAACTTACAGCAATTCAAATTAACTGGCTTATTGGAAGAAATTCTGTTCTTAGTCTTGATTGCAAACTACTACTTTACAACTCTATTTTAAAGCCAATATGGTGCTACGGTATTCAACTATGGGGCACTGCCTCGGCTTCAAATATCGAACAAATTCAAAGGCGCCAAAATAAACTTCTTCGAATAATCACAGCTGCCCCTTGGTATGTTAAAAACTCAAATATCCACAAGGATCTCAATGTGCCACTGGTAAGGACTATTATTACGAAGTATGCGGTAAAATATTTAAAAAGGCTAGAGTTGCACCCTAATCCACTAGCTCGAAATATTTTAAATGATAGTGGCCACACTCGCTTAAGAAGAAGAGACACTGCAGCACTTACCCATTAAGATGAGCGATAGACACCTACATATGGGTAATTCCAAAGTGTTGAACGTGACAGTCGTACGCATCAAAAATTCAATAACATTTTAAATAACAAATATTTTTACGTTCTTTTAACCCTTAAATTATAGCACTAAGAAAGCACTATTATCTATGCAAAAGCTTATGGGGGGCGCGATTCTAGATCAAAGATAATGGCAAAAGAAGTAGCGGTTCGAACGTGAAAAAAATAGAAGTAGTTTTTGTGGCCGTGTATAAAAAGGCGTAATTCAGCGAAACCTGGCACAATTTCAAGTCAAACTACGTTCGGAATTTTACGTAGCAATGTAACAGTTAAATGTCTTTGGTTTGATTCATAAAATTTTCTGTATTTTTTTGTGTTTAAACCAAAATCTGGTTCGATACGTGACATTTCGAACGTGACATTTTTTCCATAATAATTTAACTGAATAATGATTAAAAAAAAATAAAAATTTACCGTTAATCCGAATAACATATTTCTCTTCGAACTCTTCCTTAGATTACAGACCATGTAAGAAAATTTTTTTGGAATAATTTTCATCAAATATCACCTCTTTTAAGGAAGATAATATTAAAGAAAACATGCAATAAAACATTCTCACAAATAAGAAATTACGTTTGCACAACTTTGCAGTCTGATTGTTTATCTAAGTGAACAAATTTATGGGTAAATTTATAAAATTAGTAAAATCTAAATATTTCTCTATAACAATATCGTAAAATAATAAGCTTTTAATAACTTTAAAATTTTCGGTCACGGTGGACCTTTTGACGGAAATGCCCATATGTGAACAGAACCCGTGATGAAGAAAATTTTTGTCTGGCACTGGCAGGACATAAAATAAATTATTAGGATGAGATTTGATTAATTATTCTTAGTTCATATTTAATATATGAAGATTCAATAAATAAATAATGAAAAAAAAAAAAAAAAAAATATTGTTGAAGATATCGACCCCTTTGCGTGAAATTATCGTATGTTACAAAAACCAAATTTTACAGGACAGCCATTTTTCTACTTTAGTCTGCTATGGCTTGCAATATAAAAATAAAAAAATATACATTCAATTTTTGGAGCAACCAAGTGGAATTCGCCTACAATATTTTGTCAGGTGACGTCTCCTTGAATGTAGAACAAGATTGCATCAAAAACTCAATTTCAAAAAAATTGGCATATACGATAATTTCGCGCAAAGGGGTCGATATCTACATAAGATTCGGCGTAACGAACTTTAAAGTGAACCTTAAACTAATGACATCGTTTTGTTTTGCCAGATAAAAGATTGCCCATGGGCCCCAGAAAAAGTAGCCGACTATTTTTTCTTACTTATTTATAATGAATATTTGTAACCAAAAAAAAAAAAAAATAATTATTTTTTATTATGGTTATTTGTAACCATACAAAATTATTATTTTTTAGAATCGATATTTCTAACCAAAAAATTTTTGGTTGAAGTAATGGATATTTATATCCAAACAAAAAAATATTTTTCACTTTAATTGGTTACGATTACCAAAATTAAATATATTAAATAAAAACTATTATTATCAAGTATTTTTTGGGAATATCAAATTTTTAATTAAAATTTTAATTAACAATTAATTAAAGATAAACACACTGTTTATTGTTGGTATTTTGCTTATGCTTTGATATCGTTGCAAATAAGACTTTTTAAGTGTTTGTAATTCTCATTCCTCTGTCTTTTCTAAAATATTTGGGAGAATGTATCCTGATGATCTGGCCTTATCAATCAGTGAAATCACATTCAAAATAGCTTATCCTCCAACAATATTTTCAGTGTGTTTATCAAGAATAAAACTGGGAATTAAGCACACCAAACAAAATCTTATTAATTGAACATTTTTATTTAAAACCTTTTAATATAATTCATCAATATTAATGGTTAAATATGATTTTGTTTGTCGTTTCTCTTATAACTGTAATGCTCCCTGTTATTACCTATTATTCTTTGAAACATTATCTCCAAATGGTTTAGATAGCCCATTTTCAATCGTTGGAAAAACCTTTTTTGACCTATTACAGTATCGAGGGTATGAAATTTTAGTTATTTATGTTACATACCGAAAAGTTAATTTGTCAAGTGCCTCAGTATAAGTTTTATTTTCAAGATTTTAGAAACACTTTCACACAAATAAGAAAATATTCAAAACAGTGCATATGCTAAAAATTGTAAAACCCTTGTCTTGAGTTACAAAACATTTATTTTGACAGATATCCCACTAGCATCCCACTAAGCAACCAAAAAGCTCTTAAGCTTTCTTTTGAGCGAAAAAAAACAAACAAGAAAATATAGTCGGTCTAGCCCGACTATATTATACACTACACCACAGTATATAAAAACAATTTTTGTCAGTGTATCCTATTTGGGGACAATGGGCCTGAACAAAATTATGTTATGAGGTTAAGATTTACGTAAAAGTTATTTATGCCGAATATTATTTAAACATCTTAATCTAAATTAGTGAAGGGCACATTTGCAAATTCAATATACGCGTGCATAGCAAAAAAAATGCTGCTTGTGTGACGTCGACATATGTACACTATAAACTTCTTCGTGTGGTCTGTGACAACGTACGTTCGGCTGTTGCTTTGTTGTCATTTCTTCAAAGTTATTCAAATCAGTTGCAGATCAGCACTTGTTGATGTGCGTCATCCGTTTTCTGCTGCTTCTTACAAAAGCATAAATGTAATAGTATGTGTGTTGCCCTTCACTGATCTAAATATATGAGATTTTAGGATGGGGGTTTATATGGGACCTATGGTTAGTTTTGGACCTACCAAGACAACATTTTGTCATGACATAGTAGTTATCGTAAAAGTTATTATTGTCTTAACACAAACATTTATAAGGAAGTTAAGTTTGTATTGGAGCTATGGTCAAATATGGACCGATTCCAATAAAATTTGGTAAGATGATTTTGTTTGCAATAAATTATTATACAAAAAAAATGTTATCCCAACAAACACGGAGGTTTGATTTGAAATTGAAAATGATTTGAAAATCATAGCATTCTCAACAAAAAGGGGAAATTATTTTCAAATTGAAAAATGCCTTTCTTTTCAACTTGCTTTCAAACGTATTTCTCAAATGTTTTTCAAATGTGGATTATAATACAATGTGGAACATAAATAAAAATATTTTATTTTTTTAATTTTAATTCATTATTTATTTAAATAAACTGTAAGATAAACATTCGGCAACATAGCTAAAAGATGAAGTAATATTCTTTCCGTCCTCTAATTTGCAAAGACGAAATTAGCTTCCTTTTATTTTGTAGATTGTAGCATCACGATCGTTCAACAAACTTTCTTCACTTTCCCGTTTTATTTTCTTTTTTTCGTATTCTTAATCATTGTAATTACTCACAAATAATTTTTATTTTTCACAAGAAATAAACTGTTCACTTTATATTAAATTTTATTTTTAATAGTAAAACACATGTAGCCCCAAAGTAAAAAATTTAACTTTAATCGCAATTTTTAATGTTTACATTTATTTTTCGCTTGAGTTTTGCCAAGTTTATTTTTGATTTGAATTTAACATTTGATATCAATTTGATGTAAAATGTTTGTTTTCAAATCATTGTAAATTTGAGTTAAAATGTTAAAATTAAACAATTGAAAAACGTTTGAGAATTGTGTTTGATGTCAAATGATAAAGACATTTCATATTAAAGGTTTGACTTCGTGTTTGTTGGGATATAAATACCAACAAAACAAGATAGTTTATGGGCGCAAAGACCCTATTCCAAAAATAAGCTTGTATGGTGCTATGTGAAATTATGGACCGATTCGCCCCATTTTTAATAGGCTGGGTCTGAGGGCCAATCAGAGCATACGTGTAAGAAGTTTATTTTCTAAAGTAATCAATACCGTTTCTTAAAACAAAAAAATCCAAAAATAGTTGCATGATTTTAGCTTATTTTGTTCGTATTTAGTAAAAACAAAATTCACGTTTGATCAAATGATCAAAAATTTCTTAAACAAGAAATAAAAAAGTAGCTTGTTTTTACTAAAAATAAAAAAGATATTTCTAAAATCGAGCTGCAATTATTTTATATTAGTCTGGTTTTCTTGAATTTTAAATAGAATCGAATATCTTGCATCAAGAAACAAATGCTAGGGATTTCTTTAAATTTTTCAGAAAATGCTCAAGAAAACTTGGTTTAATTTAAATAGTTTTTATTTGAAGCAAATCAATCCAAAGTTTCTTATTTTATCAGCGCACAGTGGCGCCATTTGAGTTTTGTCGTTGCAAAAATCACATCTTTTGAACCGAATAAGATAATTGAACAGCTTAAACAGCATATGATAGATAACTGTTCAGCCTATGAAAAAATCAATTTTATGGTAACTAAAAAAAAATATTTTTACATTTTTAGATTGTTTTTATTTTTTTTCTTTAGGGTTTTATGTTTTAAATTATTACCCAACAAATTAAAAAAAAAATTAATTTTCTTTTTTTAAATTTATTTTTTCAATTTTCTGTAAAATATTCATCACAGTTCGTAAGAGAAGGTATATCTAAAATACAAACCATTACTAAACTATAATTATTTTCTAACTCTATTCTTGACTTCACATGCCGCAGGGAAGAAATAAGTGGATCGGAAGATGCTGCCAACATGTTGAAGAGGTCCTCATTTTGCCTTACCCTTGATGCTTTGAATGTGTTCTGCAATCTATATTTTTTATAAAATTTGTTAAGAGACTCCTGTGCTTCTTTAGAAAGCTCTCCAATTGGCAAAGACTGGTACTCAATTATATCTTTGCCATGCGCCAATATTTTATGGACGGTCGGGGTCAACTTCTTCTGTGGATACATTTCTGCTAAAAGAGATGCAGTTTTCGAAGCATATTTTCCATATTTTGTAGAACTGACATTTTTTTTGCAGTTTAAAACATCCAAGATCGTTCCCAATCTTTTCACGGTTTGATTGTCAATTCCAGTGATTCTAGTTACTGCCTCATCATTTTCAAAAAATCTCCTAGAAGTGTTTCCATCGTTTGAGTTACCGTATCCGCATCCTGTATTTGCTTCTTTCTGATCTTTTCCTTATCCTTTATTGATGTATTTTCATCGAAGTTTTCCTCCTCTTGTGGTAGGGTATACGCCAGTTTTAGCAAGAATTCCATAATTCTCCTCATTTGTAGAATCGTTTAAATTACCAAAGTTCTTCTGACTCTTTTTGCAAATCGGGCATGACATTGTTGAGGTTGTTCCTGTCAGTTCGTTTATGACTTTTCCGTCAACCATGGTCAGATGGAACTCGTAATTGCATTCAATATATTTTCCTTCTCCAATTTGCAGCTTTGTAGGCTTAATCTTGCTTATTTGTTCTTCAATGTCCTTCACCGTGGTCCTTATGAGTTCTGCCGGTTCCCTTGCAAACTGAAACATTATTGGTCGGCAATAATGCACTGATGACGGACGTGGATTTTTCCAGTGTAGGGAAACATCAGATTTAAGCCGCAAAGGAACAACAGATGCCATAAACATATTTCCGTCCGATATTGTAGCGTCATCGGAAGATATCCTTTGCTTATAAACGCTTTGTCCGGATGATCCATCGCAGCCCCATTTGCTGATCAATGTCAACTTCTCAGGAAGAATTTTCACCTCATTTTCAGGAAGACTCTCCAACAACCGTTTTGCTGTATGGCCCATGAGATCCTGCAGATTGGCTTTCGCAGAGACTTCCGTAAACTCCGTATGCAGTGGTCGTGAATTTATTTTGGCTTGCGTAATATGCTTGTATCCGGGTAAAACGTCAGCGCCGTGTCGCGTTAAAGATGCCCGTAGTTTCTCATATTTCTCTTTGGAAAGTTCTAAGTCCATAAACAAGGCCAAGGCTTCTTCGGATCCATACTTTTTAATGTGTGCGTTTGTGGGCGTGGGAATGCTTTCCTTAATCCTTTTTAGTCGCAGTGGGCTTGCATCAGCAACAGATTTGGTTATCTGCGACCTAACTCTTTCACTATCCTTTGTAAATTTAATAGACAGCGCGTCCGATAATTGCTTCGTGGTCAAGTCATTGGTGGCATCGGCAAGTTTCCTCTTCCTTGTGAAAATTGAACACTCCTCAATACTTTTTTTTTGCCTTCCTTTTGCTCCTCTGGTTGATGTGGTGGGTTTATCTACTGCCAATATATCCAGGATGGTGTCTTCATTAAGCCAGTCCTCGTATTTGGAGTTGAAGTTCTGAATGGTTCCATTAGATTTCACCCATTTTGCCTTAATATTTGCATATATCAGATCAAAATTATTTTTTATAATTTCGCTTCTCTCAATATTTCCGTATAAGCTATCAAGTTCTTCTAAAGCAGCTTCCGTGAAAAAATTTGGTGTGGTTCACTTTCTAAACAGTTCAAATAATTTAAAATTGTTCAACGCCATGTTTTCAGTACTTAAATTGTTTAATGGTTTCAGTAATTGTTGCGCCAACTTTCAGTCGTAGACTAATCCAGGCATTATGCTTATTTTGCAATATATAGGCTTATGCTACCATGCCAAAAAACTTACCTGTTCCCTGCATACATATGGATTTAGGCTGAATAATGCAATTTTGATATTATGCACGTGCCCAAATAAGATTTGTGCCTACCTGTAGGGACCATAAGTCAATATTGTTCTTGACCATTTGTACGCCAAAGTATTGTTTAAGTGAGGTACGTACCTGCTAATTTCAAGGAGTAGTTTTTTTCAAACTATTAGATCAAACTACTGTCAGTCAAAACATATAAGGGATGGACGCCATACAATTTCTGCAACCATGTCTTTTTAACCTTTTTTACCTCTAGAAGCCAAACGGGCACGTACGGGCAGATAAAATTTTTGAATTATGTAAAGAAATAATCAGTGAACAGGTTTTGCAAATATGGCAAATATAGAAAAATATAGATTTTTTTTATTTTCCGTCAAAGTTGAAAAATAGTGAAAAAACGGATAGTTTTTAAATAGTGATTTACCAGGAGAAACACAAAGCAAACAGTTAATGGTTTTTTATCATTATACATTTAATAAATACATCAATCAATACAAACAAAAAATAAGGCGATTCGTTACCTATTTTTCGTGATATTACACCTGAAATCGCAACAAATTGACTAAAAATTGTGTGTTTTTTTGAAAACCGAAAGTCGGTCAACTTTGAACGGTTATATCTTCTAAACTAAAAATGTGATATTATTAAGAGTGGCAGATTTGAAATCGTTGAAAAGTTTCCTATAACATGGGTTTATTCAAAACTTCGTCGGCGCTCATGAAAATTTTGAGTTTTGCAACCTCGTTTGCTCTACGGGCGCTACTGTGCAGCGTTTAAAAAACTGCAGTCAAAGTAGAAAAAAGTGAAATTGCGTCAGTGTCCAGATTTTGAAATTCTAGTTTTGCACTTAATTATATTTTATGTATAAATACATATGTATATACCTGCAACCAACTTCAAGTTGAAAAGTGTGAGAATTACAAAACAAAACAGCAGAGTACATGAAACTGAGTACCCTTCCACAATCTTCTCACATCTCTTACCATTACACTGAACAAACGCTGCAACAAAAATTGCAAGTCTGGACGATGACTAAAGGTATGGTACGGTCACAGAAACAGAACAGAAAAACTAAGTTTATTTTCATTAATTGAAATAAATATATTTTGTTCACATTTATGAAAAATTATATAAAAGTAGCCATTTACAGCATTATTAATCTGTTTTGTAACATGATATAATGAGCAAACGTAGTGGTTTCGTCTTTTTCGTCAAATGTTTGCCATAATTGACCGTACCTTAAGTATTAGGGGTGTGCTGGAAATCGAAACGTAAAACGCAAGAATTTGGAAGATGTTGTTAATACACTTTTATTCTAATTTTTGTTATAAAATTCTGTTTAATAGAGAAATATTTGTATAATATTTGTCATAAAATTACAGAAATCTTATTAAAAAACGAATTTTAAAATTCTTGCGTTTTACGTTTACGATTTCCAGCACACCACTGTATGAGTAAAATTAAATGTCATACAGTCATAGTAGCTAGCAGGGTTGTCAGATTTATTTCGATCTTTTTCGCTTAACTCAATGTTAAAAATCGCCAAAGTCTTGCTTCTTCGTTTCCAATCCCGCTTAAATTCGCCAAAAATGGAAAAAAGTCGCATTGATATAAATTTTGTTTACCCTGCGGCCACACGATCAAGTTGTTCTTGATAGTCTTTTACACATACTGCTTGTCAAAATTTACATAAATTGAAAGCTGTGACTGTGAGGCTGCATTGAATTTGTAAGCAATTTACTTTCAAGATTTCATCAAGAAAACAATTTATAAAGACAAACATTTAATCAGCTGTTATATTGAAAGTAAAATTTCCAAACAAATAGAAAGGTGAAATTGAAAGCCGTCTCGTGGTCAATTTAAAAAGTGTGAGTGTGGTAGTAAAAAAGTGAGAGTGTATTGCAAATTGAAAGGCAAAACTTGATCGTGTGACCACCAAGTTAAGTGCAGACAAAAAAGTACAATAAAATAGTTTATAGTAGTCTACTTAAAGCAACAAAACAAAAATTTTTTTTGTAAGTATAAAACAAAGAATAAAAATAATAATTAGTATTGTGGTTATTTTGTTGAACTATTTATGGTTTTTAATCCAAATTAATTTAATGAAAATTAAATTTAATGAACTTAAGCCTAATTAAAAATATTAAAAATTTGGATTAAGAATAAAAATAATATTATTTTTTAGTATTGATTTAAAGGATTCTAAAAATATGAAAGGAAAATATTTGCAAAATGTGTATAAACGGTCATAACGTTCGTCCTACAAGCATTTGATTGTGTACCAAAATTTATATAAGAAGCACTTAAAAAACTGAGTGATTTTCATATAAATTTTTCTACACAATAAATTGCCTATCACCTGGAAACAGCACATTAACCTGCACGAAAATAAGATCACGCCTTTCGGATGAAAGCGTCGACAATCTATGTTTTCTTCGAACAAGTTTAATTCACAGAAAGGAATTAAAAAAGCTTTGAGTACTTTACCTCTGAATTAATATCTATGTTTTGCTTTCTTTTTAATATCGACAAAACAGGTCGATTTTTAAAACAAAGCAAAACAATTTAATATTAAATCGATTTGTATAAATGAATTATCTTTTTTTCTAAATAAATATAGGCATTTCACCAGAATGGTCTACCAGGATGAAAAAATAAAATGTGGATAATCTTTGTCTTTTATTGTTTATTATTATAAAAAAAGTATATGTTGTTATAAAAGAATGCTTTCATAGCATATCTCAGCTGTTTTACTTGAGGAAATTGCACTGGAAACTGGAAAATTTTATATTTTCTTATATTTTCTACTTCTAAAGACATTTTTATGTACTTATTTTACATGCAAAAAAAATGTTATGTTTACACTCTTTCTTCATAATCTCTCCATTACAATCAGTTGTAAGAGGAGTATTAAGTTTTTTTGTTAAGGAAATTTAAGGATATTTATGGGAAAATGCATGGTGATAATAATAAAAAAACATATGGAAAAATCGTACGTTCGCGTCCTATACGTTCGCGACCGGTACATAAGCCAATTAAACAAAAACCAAGAGAGATATGTTATTTTGTAAATGCTGGATGGAGACCTACATTAATACACTTTCAAAATAAATTAACCACTTTTGAATATTCCGTTCCATTACATTTCACATTTCACTACTGTCTTCCAAAATTGACTTCTATTTTGCGTACGTTCGTGACCACATGTTTACAACTATCATTATGAAAACTTAAACTCGATGAAACCCATCTTTTGCACTAAACATAGAGCTACCCAAAAGCTATCGAATCGCAAAAAAAATTCTAGGAAAAGTTTTGTTTTCTATATTTTTTGCATACCAAAGCGTACGAACGTACGTTCGTGACCCCCATAGGAAATGCCCATATATTAAATAAACAATAAATTGGATTGAAACATGGGTGGTATTATTGATTCCGCACGGAAAGGAAAATTCGACGGAAATAAATATCGATCGATATGCAAATTGCAATTATTCATTCCTGAGGTATAAGCTTTCCGCAATAAATTTTTAGCATCCCTGTTTTAATAATTTCTGAGTTGATATTAGCTCTGTTTCTTTACTTTTTTGGGTAAATTTCGTGCAAATGGGAGCAAGCATAAATTTCTCTCATAAAGAGTCAAAATAACACAAAAGTACGGGAAAAAAACACAATTTAAAGCACAAAATAAAAATGCAGTGTTTTGACAGTCTTTAAAACACAAACAAATTTGAGCCATTTTTGAAAATATTTATGTTGGCTGTAGAAATAAACTACTTTTAACAAAAATAAAACAAAACAAACACTTTTACAAGACCTAACATTTTGTATCCCTAATATTTCAGTACAAAAATATCTATTTAAATACATTATTTTATTCCACAACTCTTTTTCCAGAATTTGGATCATGAACTTCTAATCTTTGCTTTTTTTGTTTTGTTTATGTTTTACAACCGTTTGACAATTTACACAATTTGCACGAAGAAAAAGTCTGGGCTGTTTCGTGCAAGAAGAAGAATAATTTTATTCTCTCAATTCCGCTCTCATTTTGCACAAATTTAAAGTACGGGAACGCGTTTCGTGCAATGTAGAGTAAAAAAACAGAGCTATTGTGTCAGCTGTTGGTAAAAAGAACTTCTTAAACCAGTTGAAATTTTTGTGAGCAATAATTTTTTATTAAACTAATTTCTGTAAAATATGCAAATAATATAAATAAAAATAATTTTTTGTAAATAACAAAACTAAATGTTTTTTTTTTAAATACCTATATCTTACGTTTTTATTCCTTTCCTTAGCTTCTCGTTGTAAAATTTGAACGTAAGCAAAATGGCGAAAAATATCTATATGGCGGTTTCTATAATATGACAATACCGCAATGGTAGAGATGATACCGCAACAACGGAAGGATACCGCACAAACGGAATGAATAATTACAACTTTGGCTTCCGCACAAAAATTGCCTTCCGCACTTGAGGAACGGAATCAATAATAATAATTAGATATTTTTATTCCATAAATAGTACCGATAATACCGGTATCGAGATTTCCTTAATACCGAAAGGACTTCGGCATTGGAATCCCCACACTCGCAGTGAACCAACTCAAAAAGTGAAAAGTTGTACACAAATTTTCGTTTTTGGTTCGACAATTTTTGGTTTCGGCTGCTGTTTTTTAAACCCTGATTTTTGTGTTAAGTTTTCTTAAACTAACTTATGCTACAAGTTTTATGTAAAATATTCAGTCTTTACTTCGTTTTTTTACAATATTAATGGCCGATTTCACCAATTAATTTATATGTACATCAATTTATGTTGAAAATTCGTTTTTCATGTCAAATAGAAATTAAATTTTATGAAAAACTATATAAATATGAATTTATATATATATGTAAATAGAATTGGTGACCATAGAATTTAAATAATTTTTTTTCAGCTGTACATATTTAAATAAATTTCATTTCGCTTTAAGTCATAACTTTTTGCCTGCATCAAGCCACACACATGTTTATAATAAGAAATCCTTGGCTTGGACGAGAATTGTGGAAAATTTTCTTGGTTCAACCCATTAGGTGATGTAATAAATAATTGTTTCCGTGTGCTAATCAAATTTCATCAAATTATTTCAAAAATGCGACCTGTACTTTTCGCACAAGCTTTACAGAAACAGCCAGCCGGAAAGACATCGATAGATCGACTCAAAAAGTAACTCTGAATCGATCGGTATACTTAAATGTGGGTCTAGGTCCAATATTTTAAAGTGTTACAAATATCAGCACAAATGCATAATACCCTCTACACGATTGAGGTGGGAGTATAAAAAAGGACCATTTTGAAAAAAATGAAAAAAGTTTTGATTTTGCAAAAACAAAGTCAAAAAAAATTTTTTAATTTTTTTCCAAAGATTGAAGAAAAAGCTATCTAAACTATTTGGGAAATATGTTGCTACATGGATGAGAAAAAACACCTGTTTGGCCAAGTATTAAAATTTTACCCAAAAATAATTGTGTATAAGCTACTATAAAAGTACTAACTTGGTTTAAACTTCATCCTGATCGGAAGACATCAGTCTCAAAAGTTGGGTCACTTGAGAAGAAATATGTATATATATATATTTATTTTTACACGTACATATTTATGTTTATAACTTTCTGTACTTATGATGCCATGTTAAAGGGAGATATGTATAACGGTGTTTTCTTTTCTACAAAAAAGGTGACATTTTATTTAAAAAAAATGGAAATTGGTGTCTGTTTCTTAAAAATTTTGCTCCCGAAAAGGGTGGCTTGTTTTATTCTAAAAAACTCATCCTTTTCGGGAGCAAAATTTTTAAGAAACAGATACCAAATTGCATTTTTTTAAATAAAATGTCACATTTTTTTGTAAAAGATAAGAGTGGTATGCCATAAGATTCGGCATACCACTCTTATGATGCCCTTACCCAAACTGAAGATTTTAAGAACATTAATTATAAAATTTTTTGCCAGCGTATTGACTGTGTCAGATGTAGGGTTTTTCCCGGGATTTCCCGTCCCGGGAATTCCCGTGAATTTCATTTATTTTATTTCCCGTTTTCCCGGGATTTTTCTTGCGGGATCTTGGGAAATAAAAAATTCCTTATAATTTCAGGAAATAGCTTTTTATACTTTGAAATTTAAGTTTCTATTCTCTAAAAATTAGCATCTGTGGATGGGTTGTGGATTAGATCAATTACAAGAAGAGAGTACATGTATTTAAATCAATGTCTCCTGATGCAATAAATCTACTAAAAGCAGAATGGGCAGTGCAACAGTTGATAGTTATTACATTTAGTGAAGTGAAGAGTTAATAAAGTACATTAATTCAAAATAAGATACAGGCAGTAAAGTTTCATTGTCCATGAACAAGTCTTAAAAATAGGATTTACCTAAACATATCGCTCCTTTATTGCAACATATTCATATCTACAAAACAAACGATCTTGGCAAAATGCGATTAAAGTTTTAAAAATGTACCGATTTAAAGATATATTTTGCTATTTCGGTTCAGTTTGAGATATAATACGAGAAGGTATGAAGGAAAAATTTTCTACAGTTACTTAAAATTTTGAGATATGACTATGATGCAATGAAGGAGCGATATGTTTATTAGGTGATAAACACAAATTTTCAATTTCAATTTATGTTGGTTTATATACCCGTGAAGTGCGGGGAAAACGAAATAAAATAACAATTTGGAAACTCGTGTAAGATACTACAACATACAACTTGAAAAACACATTTGGGCTATTCACAAGGTAGTCATAAAGTTGTAAAGTCATATGTCTTAAAATAATTACAAGAAATATATATGACTGTTGTGGGCAAGCGCTTATAATTTATACTTAATGTACAGTTACGACGAATTAATGAGCACAGCATTAAAATTTTTATTCTGTTTTAAACACAACAATATTTTTTTTAAACAATTGTAAAATATTATCTAGGATATTATGACGATATGACTTGATAGCACACCTTGTGAATAGCCCAATTGTCCTATAGATTACAAATGGATCTATTGAAATGAAAAGGTTTGTAAGAAGCAGTCCGGTTGATGCTATTTTTGCATCAAACTTGACATACATTTGACTGATATAGACGTTGTTTATAAAAAAGAAAAAATTGCTTCTGATTGTGAATCCGAAGCATGCTACTACAACGGTGCACTTTTAACCACAGAATACTAACAGAACTGTCACGAGACGGAAGATTTTGCGTTTTTTTTTTGTTTCTTTCTAAGAAAGCTGCCCTTTTTCATTTCTCTTTGCATCATCTTTTATGCCGCAATACAATGAACACAAATTTATTTAGTTGAGATTTATTTGCAAAGCTTTTGTAAAAATTAACTTTTAAGTTTACCACAACACAAGTAAATAATATTTAAGTAAATAAATAACATTATAAAACAAAAAATATTATTAAATACATTTTTTTTGCACAAAACACAACGTTTGTTGAACTAATGCATTTTTTTAACTGTGTGTCTGTGTTTTGTTATTTTTGTTTTGATCATGCCATTTGTATTGATTGTTGCTGCCTGTTTTTACCCATTGCCACTTCACCACCAAGAAAAGCTTTTTGTCTCTTTCTTCGAAAGCTGCCCTCGCAACTGATTTGGGCCTTTTTCACACGTCAATTTTTTTCAGTTCTGTTAGTATTCTGTGCTTTTAACTATTTGACCAACCTCGGTAAAAAATGAAAGAAATTTTTCGGAAACATAATAATTAGTAAATAAAATCAGGCATATACTTTTTGACGACTTACTAAGCGCTTTGAGTGTGCCAGAAAGTTATTTCCTAAGCCGTTAAAAAATGTTATATGTTTCTTTAAAATATTTTATCCATTTTATTAATTAACTTTTTGATCTCATATCTTGAGTACCTTAATTTTATTTTGTTTTTATTATTGTTTTATGAATTAAATTGTTGTTTATGTTATCTTTTTATCAGAGCATAATAATACTGAATAAAAGCATAAAAATAGGGAATAAAGGCGTGAGGTGATAATAATTCAAGTTCCTATTTCAATCTTCAATTAATTTTTTAGTATTGAACCATTTCTTTTACTTTCTTTGTAAACAAGTTCCCTTACGTTATTTTATAAACGTTTTTTTCATTAATTAATAACAAAATTTACTTTGAATTATTTATATAGAGCGGGATCCCGGGAAATTTAATAAAATTTCCCGCTTTTCCGGGAATCGAAAAAGTCCGGGAAAAAAACAACTCTAGTCAGATGGCATCTCATCTTTAATAACGAAGACGTAAATGATCAAATCGCTTTCTATCAAACTGCAATATACATCTGTACGCAGATGATGTGCAGTTGTACTTAAGTAGCCCAGTACAATCTGTTTCTCAAAACATCATGAGACTCAATGATGATCTGGATAAAATTTATCGTTAGGCAACGTCTAACGGACTTTGTTTAAACCCTAATAAGTCGAAGTGCATAATAATACGTAAGAGATCACTTGCTTCTAATATCGGACTTGATATTTTAATTAATGGGGAAAAAATCAATATTGTGAATGCGGCCAAAAACCTTGGGCTAATTTTCAATGACAGTCTTACTTGGACAAATCATGTCAACACACTTGCTGGTCAAACTTATATAAAGTTAAGGTGCCTTTGGTCGACACAATACTATACTCCTTTTAATATTAGATTAATGATTGCAAAATCTTATCTTCTTCCGGGTTTAATGTATGGCTGTGAACTTTTTGCCAATTGTGATTCCATTAGTAGAAGGAAGCTGAATGTCTTATATAATCACATTGTAAGATATGTGTTTGGCCTTGGTAGATATGATCATGTGTCACATGCCTCTTTAAAACTATACGGCGTTTCATTTGACAATCTTTTAAACATTCGTGTACTCTTACTATTACATAAACTTATCTATTCGGAGACTCCACGATATCTTGGCGATAAAATTAGGTTTGCCAGATCACTCAGAGGTAAAAGAATTATAATTCCCTTGCATAGCCTTCTTGTATCTGAACAGAATTTTTTTATACATGCGTCACGTCTATGGAATTGTCTTCCTCAAGTTCAGCAACTTAATAGCAACGCAAGTAGCTTTAAAAACTTCTTATTTAAATACTTTGCACCGCAGTAGATAACTGTTATCATATTATATAAATAATTTATAGTTTAATTTAATTTCATTTAATTCAATTGTATGTGATGATCTCTTAATGTAATTTATGAAACTGCTTTCCTGTACTTTAAATATAAGATTAAATCTTGTTGTACAGGAATTGAATATATATAATAAATAAATAAAATAAAAAAAAAAAAAAAAAAAAAAAAAAAAAAACAAACTGTACAATCTAAACAGCCACTGTGGTTTAATTCAACCATAAAACGCTTAAACAAGGCTCGGGACTTAGCTTACAGTCGTTGGAAAAAAATTTAAGACCCCAGAATTATATGCGATCTTTAAATCTGCAAGGAAAGATGTCGTTAAATGCATTACTTCTGCGAAGTCTACGTGTGATGGATTGAAATTCTCATCGGCTTTAGGAAGCAAAGAAAAGTGGAAAAATATTCGTGAAATAGGTATTGGAAAGAGTAGAAACATTACTTCTGTTTCAAATGTGGACGTAAACGAATTAAACAAAACATTTGTCAATGTCCCAGAGTTAAAAGACAAACAGTAAACAAGTATACCCAATTTAACATCGTGCCATTTGAATACATTTTTTTGCTTCAGACGTGTTGATCAAGCGAAAGTTCAAAAAAGTGTATTTGGCATTAAATCAAAAGCTGAGGGTCTAGATGGCATAAATCCTAGATTTTTTAGGCTTGTTGTTCATAAACTCCTGCTATTTTTGACATATTTATTTAATTCTTTATTAACTAAGACAGTTTTTCCTGATACTTGGAAAAAAGCCAAAACTATCCCAATTTCCAAGAATAACAATGATTTCAACAATGATTTACTCAGATATTCAAATTTGTGAATATCTGAGTAAACAAAAGCTATTAACTAATTATCAATCTGGATTTAGACTGAGAAGGAGCTGTATTACTGTTCTAATCAACGTGGTGAAAGAGCTTAGGTCTAAACTGGACAATGACATGGTCACTTTTCTTGTACTATTAGATCATAGTAAAGCTTTTGCTACTGTTGAACGCCAGATCTTATTATCAAAACTCCAAAAGTTCTTAAATTTTTCCCCTACAGCTAATCAGCTGATTTTTTTCGTATCTCCTAAATCGGAAGCAAACCGTTTTCCTGAATGGCTTAATGACTTATTGTCTTGAAGTTGACAGAGGGGTTCCGCAAGGTTCTGTTTTGGGTCCCCTGCTGTTTTCATTGTATATAAATGATCTGCCGGAGGTATTAAGTCATTGTGGAATACAAATGTATGCTGATGATGTACACTCAAATGAAAAATCAATCCATCCGTACTCAAATCAATCCGAAGCGGTATTAAAAGTACGGTGAGTACGAATTTCCTTGAATCAAGTACAGAAAGATTGATCTTTAATCGCAAAATAATTAAATTATCCATATTCAATCCCGATTTCGTACTTGAAATAATCCGAAAATTAGTTTGAAATTCGCTTGATTCAAGTATTATAAAGTTGATTTTATCCCGAATTCGTGCTTGAAGAAAACCTAAAAAGAAATTAGAAAGAAAAAGTTATTTTGATTGATTTACTTACCCGTATTACACCTTAGAGAATGATAAAACACCAACATCATGCCCGATATGGTTTTTAATATAATAGCTGCGTTCGAGAACACAAAAGTTTTTACTATTTTTTACTGAACTTTACTACATTTTACGAAATTGCGTTCGAATACACAAAATGCAGTAAATGAGAACACAAATTGGAAGCGAAAAGTGACAGTTCTTGTCTGAGTATTCAAAAATTTTTACTGCAGAAATTTTTGCAGTAAAATTTAGTAAAACAAAAAAACATATGTTTCAAAAGGTAAACAAACAAAAGTAACAAACAGAATGCCCACAAATTGTGAAAAAATTGTTAAATAAACGAAAAGATAATATAAAAATTAACCAAAAACAAAATGTGAATAGAAATTTATTAATTAAACTTGCTTGTGAATCATTTACTTGACTAAATACCAACATTTGAAACTTTTTTTTGTTATGATAATTTTTTAGAGTTGTAAAAGTGCTATAACCCGCCACAAATTAGTAACATCAAAAAAAAATAAAAAACAAACAAATATGAAATATTACATAAAATAATTTGTTTGTATTTTCCAAAAATGTTTGTGTTATAAAAAGTATTTAATCGAGTACCGATAAGAAAACGAATTAAGTAGTCAAAAGTGTTAACATTTTTCAACACTTCAATTATTTGTCATCAGCTGTTGCCTTTATTTTACGAATTTTTACAAAATTTGCGTTCGCGTACTTTTTTGGACAACAGCTTTTTGTGAGAGCAAATATTACAATTTTCTCCTTTACTGCATTTTACTGTAAAACTACTCAAACGCACCTAATATAAACTAAATGAGATGCAAGAGTTCAAATTTACTTTTTAGCCCTTCGTGGTACACATGAGTCTGACCAGACCTCTTTTAATGTGTATAGAAAATCAAAACATGATTAAGCCGGAGGGTTAAACACAACGAAAAATGTCACCTTTTTTACTTGATTTAAAAATTTTATACTTATTTCAAGAAATTTCGGGATTGATTTTTGACAGTTTTAGTATTATTCGTACTTGAATTTTTGAGTACAACTCGTACTTAAAGTAATCATACAAAACTTGAATTATCCCGAGTATTTTTCTTTCTGTGTACAATTTTACTTAAGTACCAAAATAGACTGTGTAAGTTCTTGTATTAATTTCGTAAACAATGATCTTAATAGAGTTCATCCCTGGGCGTGCATGAATAGTTTGTGCATAAATCCATTGAAATCTAAATGCATTTTCATATCCAGGAATAATAAGAAGGCTCTTAATAACAATGCTTCATTATTTATCAACAACAATAAAATCGACTTTGTGCCATCGTCATCAAATTTAGGAATACCGTTTAATGCTGGACATTCTTGGTCTAACCACATCTGTATTATTGCAGGAAAAGTACACGGAATGCTTAGGAACTTATGGGCTATTCAATCCTTCACTCCATTTAATATAAGATTGTTACTAGCTAAAACTGATCTAATACCGGTTTTACTATATGGATGTGAAATATTTGCCAATTGCGACACCTCCGATTTTCACGGACTTGAGGTAACCTATAATAATATAGCTAGATATGTATTTAACGTTGCACATAGGGGTTTTTTGCCAATCTAGCCGGACATTACTTTTTGTTTTAGCTTATATTTATTGCTAAAAGTTATTGAGTGCCCCTAGATCGATGGAACTTGGCAGAAATAGGTGTTATTGTCATAGGCAGGTAAACCTCAAAAATAAATAATATCGGACCACGGAGAAAAAGTTCCCCCTAAAAGAACTAATCCAACCTCTGAAAAATGCAATTTTTTTTAAAGTTTTCCCATACTTTTGTTTGTGCAAATGCAACTTTTAACGCCGGTGAAAGTTAAAAAACCTAAAATTGGACCCAGGAGATCGTTAAATTACACTTTCCGCCCCGCCCCCCTTTTGTGGGCGGTTACATAAAATAATATTTAAAAAAAATTTATATATTAAAAGAAATAGATTACTAACGCCTTAATACTATAAAAATTAAATTTTTTAACTTTTATGAGCAGGGGGAGGTATCCCTCCAAACCCACCCCCCGGAACCAACATGTCAAAAAAAAATTTTTTTTTTTTTGCTAATTTCCAAAAAAATATTCGTTTTAAGGATTTTGTGAGACTTTTATGTATTTCATAGTATTTAATTTAACTGAAAATAATTAAATTGTCTTAATTATAACTTATCTATAATAGTAACAACAAATTTTATTTAAAATAATAACAACTAATTTATTTAAAATAACTTCTCTTTTGCACTACGATGATGATGAGTGCTATGGTTCTTCTTCGTCTGTTTCTTCAAAATCCTCTTCCGAAACTGAATTCTCTTCAGAGCCAAGTACAGGTGGAAGCATAAAAGAAATTGCTTCTTTCGTAAAGGGTAATAACTTTTTTTTGAGTTGCTCTTATGCTAGTAATCAGTGGGTCAGAACTGAGCAACAGTCTATTTATAATATCTTTGTTACACTAAACCCTCGAAAACTTTTTAGCTAAGTTCTGCCTGTAAAGCCGAAAATGTTTATTTCGTGCCTCAGACGCTCCTTCTGATAATAGCCCGATAGGCAATAATCCCTCGCTCATTACAGTTGCAACATGTATTAAAATGTTGTGCATTGTAGGTGTAATAGGATTCCAGGAATATAGAGTAACGTAAAGTTTTGCAGTGTCTAAGCAATAATTGGCAAACTCGTGCAAATGGATTTTGTGACCACTTGTAATTACTTCAATAATAACTTTGATTCGGTAGATTAAATCAAATTCAATTCCAGTTATTTCTGCAGCTAATTCAGGATTGGAAAAAAAATCTTCTGCTGGTGTTACCATCGTTGCTGTTTCCAAACCCAGTCTTCGGTACATCCACTTTTAGCCCAAATTCACTTTTAAATTTTTCTTGGATAGTTTTTTTCCTCTCTTTAACAATAGTTTTGTCCTCATCCGATCTTAATTGCCACATTTTCACTGTGATTTTATACGACAGGTGTAATATGCTCTCAAATAGACGAAGTCTGGCGTGCTCAATAAAATAACGTCATGGTTAAAAACCGTTACTTACTGTTTCGCACATTCCTTTTTTTACACAGGTAATATTAGTCCTAGATGTAATAATTTAAATAAAAAAAATCTACGTACAACCCAAACATTTTATGACTGACGAAAGGGTTTCTATCATATGTCCCTATGCAAGATGAGCAAAAACAGAATAAAGGTGAAATTTTCAAAAAATCATAAAAAAAATGCCGCAACAACGCGCAACGTTTTTTTTTAATTTAAAAGTAGAAATTTCAAATTTTATCGTGATGTATAACATTTTTAAGAACTTAAATGACTTCACCTTCAAAAACTTTTAGAATTTTTTTTTACAAAAAAGTGAACAAAAATCATAAAAATTTCTAATAAAATTTTTGAAAGTAGCTGTTTATATAGTCTTTTTCAGAAAAAAAAAATCATTGTAAAATCTTTATTCGTTTGCCCACAAAAAAATATATTGTAAACCTCCCAAAACCGTAAAAAGGAAATGAACACGCATGCAATTTAATCAACTTTCCACAGATCTCAAGCAAAAGACTTGAAAATTCACTATACGATGCAGAACTTTGTTGTCTGTCGAGCTGCGTACTTAAATTTTTCCATTTCTTAAATTAAATTTTTTGCCTAATGTCCGGCTAGATTGGCAAAAAACCCCTATGTGCGTAGGAGAACTGATAGTATTTCGTCGTACTCCTTTCAGCTTGATGACATGAGCTATAGAAACCTACTAAAATTAAAAAGCCTCCTCATGATGCATAAAATAATATATATATACAAGAGCCCGAATATCTATTTAGAAGAATTATTTTTGCCAAATCTCCAAATCTCTTCGAGACAATTTTTTAACTACACAATTAGTCTCTGGAACAAATTACCACCACGCTTTCAAACACAAAGCAACACTTCGGCCTTTAAGAAGGAATTATTAAAGTACTGTAAAAATCTTTAATATAGCTTAAATATAAATATGTATATCCATTTAGTTATTAATTGTTTTTATTTATTTATTTTATTGAATATATTGTATAACTTAATTTAATAATTCAATTTTTATATGTTAAATTGACATGTAACTTACCATCACTGTTTATATAAGATTTATATCTTCTTGTGATAGGTATTAAAATAAAAGTTAAAGTTATAAAGTTATACTTGTTGACTTTGATATACCCTTTTTGTGACCCCGTTTTTGAAAATTCCCCTTTTGTGACCCTTTTGTAAAATTTCCAACGGCCACGCTGTGTCTTACGGGAGTCAACTCAAAATTTACTCAGTTTCACGTTTTCCTGCAGGTAAATTGTGTGAATTGTTCTTTAAGTGCTTATCACGGGACTTGTGAACACAATATTATAATTAAAAAGAAGAAATTGTGATGGATGAAAACAAGAGATATCATTTAACAGGCGAAAATGTGTCTAAAGTGTAGTTACTTCAGAGGAAAGGAAATTAAAACAAAAGTAGATGCGACTTGATTCGGTGGCTGATTCTTAAATCGAAATTAAATGTGTCACTGTTAATAAGTGTCAAAAAGGTGCCAATTAAGTTCCTCCTAAAGACATCGCCATGGTAAAGTGACAAGTCCCCTTCATATAAAGTGTTAAAACTAAACCCGGTCCCTATTTCTTTAGAACTGTCACGTGACGAGTTTGGTGTTAGTTCCCATTTCCCTAGGGTATGCAAGAACGATAGAGAGTTGTCACATCTAACCGCTATAAAAATCATAGATCAATTTCTCCAGTGTTTTGCACACATTTTTACTAAAAGATTGATTTTGCAATTTAGATTTTTTTCGCTAGAAAATGTTGGCTGGGTATAAAGCTTTTATGAGTCATTCATACATACTTCATGCATATATTGATGTGTTTTTAGAAAATGACCGAGAAATGATAATAAATTGAACAAGATGTTGCCATAAACCACATGCCAAATGCAAATGCATAAAATACACCAACATAATGACCAAAGTACCACAGTTTCAAATAGAATGCAACGAATTGTGACCGAATATGGACATGTTAGTATTTTATTTTAAGATAACCAACCAAAAATTGTTTTCAGCATTGCCTAATGCAAATACTTTAGCCAAAGGCATATTTAAGAAAAAAATATATAATAATTTAAATAATATTAAGTGCACATGTCTCTACAAAAATAGATACTCATACATATTTTTATTTAATAGTGTCTTGCATCAGTTTGTGAATTTTTCAAAATAAGGTTAAAACATACAGTTCTATTTTAAATCAATTTAAAAGTTTTTAAATTGTTAATAACGGAACGAAATAAATTTTTTTTTTTCTTAATTTCAAACGTTTATTAGTAGAGACGTTACATTATATGCAAATCCATGTTTTTTCTCAAACGTTTAAAGCAGGGTTTGCAAGTAGATTATATCTTTTCGTAACCGCGATTAATATCACCTTTTATTCCTAGTCGCACAAAAAAATCCAGCTGTAGAGTTAAAAATTCGCATCTTAACCAGGTTGTGAGCAAAGCTTTAATGGCCAATTTTCAGGATTGATATTAAAACACATTGATGTTTAAAATCGTTTTAAATACAACAATCAGCTGTTTTTTGAGACCACCTTGTAAATAATTATACTTTTTAATTTCAAAAGATTTTGTTATTCGTGCTTAATTCCCAGTTTTTATTATTGATAAAAACACTTGAAATTTATTGTTGATGGGATAAGCTATTCCTATGCGCATTTCACTGGTTGCTTAGGCCAGATCATCAGAAAACTTCATCCATAAAGATTTTGGAAAAACTAAAGATATTAAACCAAATAAAACTGTTAAGCGTATAAGACTTATAGCAACAGTTCTACTTGTAACAATATCAAAGTTTAAACAAAACACATCAACAATAAACGGTGGGTTTATCTCATCTTACATTCCCCACTACAATTAGTTGAAATTCTCTCAACATTAACTGTAGTTGTAAGTAGGTTAAGAAAAACAAAATAAAAACAAACAACAACTTACAAAAGATGTTGTCAATTAAGTGTTTTTTAGGCCGTGCACTTTGCCTGTTTATTATCAAAAAGTAATTTCAATTTTTGGGAATACAAAATTTTAATTTCAAAAGATTTTGTTATTCGTGCTTAATTCCCAGTTTTTATTATTGATAAAAACACTTGAAATTTATTGTTGATGGGATAAGCTATTCCTATGCGCATTTCACTGGTTGCTTAGGCCAGATCATCAAGAAACTTCATCCATAAAGATTTTGGAAAAACTAAAGATATTAAACCAAATAAAACTGTTAAGCGTATAAGACTTATAGCAACAGTTCTACTTGTAACAATATCAAAGTTTAAACAAAACACATCAACAATAAACAGTGGGTTTATCTCATCTTACATTCCCCACTACAATTAATTGAAATTCTCTCAACATTAACTGTAGTTGTAAGTTGTAAGTTGCGCATAGGAATAGCTTATCCCATCAACAATAAATTTCAAGTGTTTTTATCAATAATAAAAACTGGGAATTAAGCACGAATAACAAAATCTTTTGAAAATAAAATTTTGTATTCCCAAAAATTGAAATTACTTTTTGATAATAAACAGGCAAAGTGCACGGCCTAAAAAACACTTAATTGACAACATCTTTTGTAAGTTGTTGTTTGTTTTTATTTTGTTTTTCTTAACCTACTTACAACTACAGTTAATGTTGAGAGAATTTCAACTAATTGTAGTGGGGAATGTAAGATGAGATAAACCCACTGTTTATTGTTGATGTGTTTTGTTTAAACTTTGACATTGTTACAAGTAGAACTGTTGCTATAAGTCTTATACGCTTAACAGTTTTATTTGGTTTAATATCTTTAGTTTTTCCAAAATCTTTATGGATGAAGTTTCCTGATGATCTGGCCTAAGCAACCAGTGAAATGCGCATAGGAATAGCTTATCCCATCAACAATAAATTTCAAGTGTTCTTATCAATAATAAAAACTGGGAATTAAGCACGAATAACAAAATCTTTTGAAATTAAAATTTTGTATTCCCAAAAATTGAAATTACTTTTTGATAATTATACTTTTTTATGATTTTTTTTTTTGTATTTAGTAGTGCTACCATACTTTTATCTTATTTAAATAAGACTTTTAAAATAAAACTCAAAAAAATCAATCTGTATTTAAATACGATTTAAGTTTTTTATGTTTGCGATCGAAACATGTCATGGTAACCTGCCGGCCTGGGTTCGAGCCCTGGCCACGGTCAAGAATGAAAGATTATCAATAACAATTTTAATTAATTTTCATGTTGTAAAATTCCTTTCTTCATAGAAATAATTTAATGAACTTAAGCCTAATTAAAAAATATTAAAAATTTGGATTAAAAACCATAAATAGTTCAACAAAATAACCACAATACTAATTATTAAAATTAACTTAATTTAGATTTAATTACTATCCTGAAAATTGGGCATAAGTCTAACCAGTTAAAACCTTCTATCTAGTTGACATGACAGCAATTATCCTTTATAGGTACGGAACGGTGACCTTATCTTTAAAACCAAAACACAGAACAGTAGTTTCAACATTAGTTGAAAGCACACAAAAATGTTATGCAAATTGTCCATTGTGTGGGCTAGCAATCTCTTTTATACATACAGCTACTCCCACTATAAATGGGACACCTGAAAAATTTTGGCCCAATCATTATGCTCGATGTAAATTAACACCTTTTTTTTCTTGCAATATTATTTATTGAATCTTCATACATTAAATATGAACTAACAATAATTAATCAAATCTTAACCTAATACGTTATTTTATGTCCTGCCAGTGCCAGACAAAAATTTTCTTCATCATGGGTTCTGTTCACTTATATAGGTGTTTATCGCTCATCTAATTGGATAAGTGCTGCAGTATCTCTTCTTCTTAAGCGAGTGTGGCCGCTATTATATAAAATATTTCGAGCAAGTGGGTTCGGATGCGATTCGAGCCTTTTTAAGTATTTTACTGCATATTTCGTAATCATAGTTTTTACCAAAGGAACATTAAGATCCTGATGAATATTTGAATTTTTAACATACCAAGGGGCAGCTTAACGTCAAGTTTTCTGCCCAACTTTATTTGACATCATGGAGAGGTACACAATTGAGCAGCGCGTTAAGATTGTTGAAGCCTTTTATAAAAATAGGCGTTCAAATCAAAAAGAATTTCGTGCACTTTGTGATTTTTTTGGTCAGCATAAGCGACCGAATGTGTGCACGATCGGGAGAATTGTGCACAAATTTCAGCAAACCTGGTCTGTAGGAAATATGAAAACAACTGTTTGGTGCGGTTTATGAACTGGCGGCGTCATCGGGCCGTACAGATTCCAAAATGAGGTCGGCCCAGCAGTTACCGAGAATGGTGTTTGCTATCTCGAGTTAGTAACGGACTTCTTGTTTCCAGAAATTGAGGACCTGGGCGATATGTGGTTCCAACAGGATGGTGCTACTTTCCAGACAGCCAACGAAACAATGGCACTTTTGTGAGAGAAATTCAATGGCCGTGTTATCTCACTTCATGGCGATGTTAATTGGCCGCCCCCATCATGTGATTTGACACTGTCTGACATCTTTTCTTAGGAATATTCAAGGGCTAAAGGATGAGATAATTCGGCACATTAACGACATTGAACCTCAAATTTGTCGCAAAGTCATTAAAAACATAGATCATCGGATAGAGGAATGCCACCGAAGACGTGGCGAGCATTTGGCCGATATTTCGTTTTACACATAATTCTCATAGATAATAAAAAAATATTAAGATAATTCTCTGAAAACCTTTTTTGTTATTTACAATGAACATCGTGCGTTTTGGTTGGACCACCCTTTATTAATTATTTTGTGTAGGTAAGAATTAACTTGAGACGGTTACGGCAAGTTGATGACTTGCTTTGGAAGTAAAATGACAAATATTAGGAAGCAGTCAGAAGAAGTGATTGGAAATATTTCATTGTGGCGCTGTGTTGCAATAGGAACTTGGATTATAATAAAAGTAATCTCGTTAAAATTAAGGCAGATATTTTTTAGCACACTGAGTGCTATATGTTGTTTTATAAGAACCTTCCTTAGTCGAAAACTTTATCAGTTTGGTACCATTTAAAAATAAAAGAGAAGGCTCTCTAAAATTTTAAAAAAATATTTTCTTAAATTCTCCTGAACTAAAATATAAAAAAAATTTCTTTTAAAAATAAATCCTTCCTTATCCTTCAAAGTTTTCATTATATTTTTTTTTTTAAATTCAAAATTGTATGTTTTTATTTCTCTTAGCTTAGAAGGTGTGATTATTGTTTTTACATATTAATTTCTATGTAGAAATTTCCTTCATCATATATTCGCTTTAAAAATATTCACATACATTTTAGCGAATGTGAGTGCGAATTCAAATAGCAAAAATAAGAGAATAGTTCGCAAATGCGAACGCGAATATACGTCGCCCCATAATTTTATAACAGAGTTCGAGTTAATGTTTTAATACATGGATTGCCATGCTGTTAGGACTCATAGTATAGGGTTTCTTTAAAAAAATACTACATTGGTACTTAAATGCTATTGTAACTATATGAAAAATTTAAATTTTTAAATGAAAATAAGTCGAATATTTACGCATTTTTAGACAATATATTGATAATGAGATATTACTTTTAAAATTCATTACATTTCGTCGTTCGTAAATAATTGTGTGCTATAATATATGTAAAATATAACCATATAGAACACAATAATTTACGAATGACGATTTGCCTTAAATTTAAAAATCTGTCCTTTTTCCCCTACACTTGAATTTTTCCGAAAAAATGCCTACAAAAAGGGAAAATACCCTACTATGAATTGCATTACTGCCTGCATGCATTATTATTCCAATTTAAGTTTTAAATGCGACACAAATTTGCACTTTTGATTTGCAATTTATTTTATTTAAACAAATTTAAATTTGTATTCACAGCATGATCCGTTTAGTCACTTTCGGTTTCCAAACCTCCTTCAATTCTAAACCCACAATATTATTACAGTTACGGACTGTAGTTAATTTAAGAAGTATTCCGTTCAGTTATTTTTAAATAAATAAACATTTTAAATTCCAAGTACTATATTTATTTTTAACTGATTCTAACAGTTATTCAAAAAACTAAGTGCATATAAATACGGATTTTCAGTTGCAGTTAAGATTGTCCGTTGATTAAGTTAAATTCTTCTTTATGTAAAATGAAATAAAAATGTAATTTAAAAAACGAAAAGTTCATTAATTATTACTCTCAAAATTTCAACCCCACATTCCGTTAAAACAAATGAATATTCAGTTATTTTATATATTTTAACTACCAAAAATAAATTTTTAGTTAACAATAAAAAACGATTTGCTTGTTTTGTGCAAAAATTCCCATTTTCTATTTGTTAAAATTATTTTGTTAAATACATACATCAAATTTTTAGAGTAAAATAAGTGCCAAGCCATATTGGTCATGCTGCTAGTGTCTTATAATTAAGAGTTCTTCTGTAAACAACGAGGTCAGTACAATAAAAGTAAAACAAGCATGTGTAACGGGCTAAGTAAATAATAATGTTCTCTCTCTCTCTTATTAGAACAACAAGCGGACAGATGTCTGTCTGATATTTTTTATAAATTCTTTTGTAGAGTAAACGAGTAAAATTTGTGAATTTTATAAAATAACTGAATATTCCTTTGTTTTTACGGAATATGTAATTAATTTATATAATATAACTGACTATTCCTTTGTTAATGACAGTAAAAATTAAATGAGTTTGTCGTTAAAATTAAATGAAAAATAAGTAGACCGGTTTTTAACTGAATTTTCATTTATTTTATATAAGAATTTTACTTAGAGAATATTGTGATCTGAAGTAAAGAGTGAAGTATTTAATAGATCCTTTTTATGTGAAATTCCTAGAATTTCTGAAGTCTTTATTTGTAGACTCCATTGTTTCCTCTGAAAACATTCCAATGGAAAAGGATAAAGATTTTCCATTTTTAATAGCTCATAATTCTCATTCGCTTTACAGTTTTAATTGTATAATATATTTAGCTTTGCCAAAGTCTTTGAAAAAATGTTTCCTGATGGTCTGGCCTAAACATTTACAAGTATATATTTTAACAAATCACGTAAACATTTTGTTGTAAAAAATTATTTTGGGCATCAACTTTTTTTATTGTCACAATAAACTTGTTTGTTGACTTAGAGCCAGTTTTTGACATAAAGATCAGAATCATCTCTTAAATGATTGAAAATAAAAAAAACCTTCTTTTATTTTGGCTTCACTTTGTCTCGGAAATAGGGACTTTAAGTACAAAAAAGCCTCACTCTCTTGGTCTAGTCGTTTCACAAATTGTTTCATATGTATATCCCAGCTTTAAATGCAATGGCGGCAAAATAATCTTCTCGGGCCGGACTAGTGGAATATTAATAACATTTTTTTCGCTTAGCTGAAATGACTTTCTTGGTGGCCAGGCTTTGCATTTATAATGGTCCTTTGCACGACTATTCCATTCACAAAGATAGCAGGGATACTTAGTGAAACCTCCCTGCATTCCAAAAAGAATTGTTATTACTTTTAAATCAGAGACGATTTGCCACTGTTGTTTGCTGTAATTAATTACGTTAAGAATTTTATCTAAAGTGTCATATGTTTCTTTCATATCAGTCGCATATGCTATGGGAACTGATGGTAACTCGTTTTCATTATATAAAAGAACTGCTTTGAAACCTAGAAATTCGTGATTTTAAAATTGGTTATTAAAATAAAATATTGTTACTTATAAGAAACATACTTTTACATGAACCATTAAAGAATAGCCGCCAATCTTCTGAACGATGCTCCTGACTGAGGCAAACAAATAACTTATCAACATCGGTGCAATAAACAAGATTATTATATTTATCATCATGTTTGAAAATTTGTTCGAATGACGCTGTTGTATACTTTTTCTTCCAAAAGTACCTTGAAAATTACTTTCGGCGGCATTCCATTGTTTAAATCGTGAAGCCAAAGTTTCAGCTTGTCTCCAAGATAAACCTAAACCTCGCACAAGATCACGAAAATCTTCATTTGTTACTAATTGACGTTCGGAAGAGACTGTTTTCAAAGGCACATAAGTGTGTAATTTCCATCACCATCACAAATTTCATTTATGGGCGAAGTAACACTTTCCACTTCTATACTTTCGTTTCTACAACATCAATTTCTCGTAGAACTGGCTTACATACAGTTGATACATTAGCATATAGAATGCGATCACGGGTTTTATAGCGATGACCAACAACATTTGTTTGGCAAAAGTAACACTCTTCTGGTTTATGAAAATGCTGACGGTGCCAAATCATTGGGACTGAGAATATTGAACCCTGTAGCTCGTTTCTGTATTTCTCGCATCGTAAAATTTCTTACATGAAGTGTGAAACAAAAAATTCCATCGTTTCTCGATTTATGAGATAAAAGTGTTTCTGTATTTGAATGCGAAAACAGACACAACAAATTCTGTTTATACTGGAATATTTCCAGTACTTAAGTGTCAAATAAAAGCGAAACGTCAACAAAAGAAATAAATATAATAAAAACAGGGCTGCCAGATTTGACGAGTTATCGTCATCTTGACGATTTTTTGTTCCGATATTAACAAAGTGACGTTTTAATGATTTTTTCTAAAAAAGTGGCGAAAGCAAAAACAAAATCAAAAATATTTTATAATTTTGTTGTTACTTTCTATAGAAATTCATCTTGAATTTTTAAATTTCAAACACTTCTATTTTGTGGCGTTGAAAATTGAAAAAAAAAATAATATGAATGTCTGTAGAAAGCAACAACAAATTTATAAAATATTTTTGATTTTATTTTTGCTTTTAATGAAATTGATGGCGTTGCGTTTTACACTATTAGCCCCTTAGTCTTCGAAAAAAGATAATTGTAAATATTTTTATATGTTTGTTTATTAGAAAAAAAGATATCTTTAGAAACAAGGCTGCTTAAATTTTTATATTTATCCCTATTGTGAAAATTGTCCTCGAAATTGTTTGTTTTTTCCCTAAAAAAAGTATCGGCAAAAGCAAAATTTCGAGGGAAAGTAATGGACCGACTTGGCTTATTTTGAACATTTAATACTTCTTATATACATATATAAAATATGATTGATATTTGATATTCTTATCTTATATGTACACTTTTGTGCCAAAACCATTATTCCGGCAAGAAAGAAATTTGTTTGTCTCCCAGTAAAAACTTTTTCAAAATGGATAGCTTCTTTCACTCGTTATTAAGTAGCTTTCTTCTATAAGAACTTCGATAACTACTTTTTTCTGGATGTATTAAGATATAAAAAAATGACTTACTTTTGAATTTGTTCTTTTTGGCACAACCCTTGTAAAATTCATTAGTTTTTCAGTAGAATTGTATGTAGTGCTTTTATGTGTTTCTGATTACTTAACATATTATTTTGTAGGCGAAGATTTTACTGGGTCTTTAACCCGTTTATTTATGAACCGATTTTTTTAATTTTAACTACAAGGTATTCTACTAAGTCTATTTCAGGTAAAAAAGAAAAAGATTATAGGAATAGGTAAATTAAAGATTTATATCTCAATTATTAAATACCCATGCACTTTAACTATGTTTTTGTTTGATTATTTTTTAATAAAAGTCGAAACAAATTTGTTTAAAATTGATTTTAAATTGCACGATTTTTAAAACAAAAAAGACGATCTTTTTTATTTTTTTCTCAGGAAATTGACGATTTTGACACAAATTTATCTGGCAGCACTGATTAAAACCAAAACAAGAAAAGGCTAACAAAAATTTAAACTAACAAAATATAACAATTGTTTTTTGTTTATTTTCATCATATATATTATGCATTTATCATTTATATTCCTTCTTTTTATTTATTAAAAAAAAATAGTTTATAAACATATTTTAAATTCAAAATATCTACATTTTGTTTTTCTCGCCACCAATTTCAAATGTGACTTATTTTGACAGTTCTTGAAAAAAACTTTTCGCAAAATATTGTTATAGAAACACTTTTTCTCGCATCCTTCCAATAATTGCTGGAAAATTATTTAAATGACAGATAATTCTCGCAAAAAAAAGATACAGAAACACTTGTGTGAGAAAAACCATTTTTTGTTTCATTTTTCACTGTTTCTGTGCCGATTCACTGGTTTCAGTCGGAAAATTTTACGATGCGAGAAATACAGAAACGGGCTACTGTTTTCATTTTTTAGACATCCAATTTTTGAGTGTCGATGAGCATTTTAAACAAACATATTGGAGCTCATACCAAGCACTCCTTACGTACGACCGATCAAAATATAGATTATGAGCTTCTACCACAGATTTATTTTTTACCAATTCGATACGATGTTTTTTGTTAACAAATAAGCCACAAATGTAACAAAAAAGATTACGCTTATTACACATTGTAAAGGTGGGCAAACTTCGTATTGGATTGTAATCAAATTCCTCATATGCGCGGGGGAATGTCTGAAGAGGATGGCAAAGGACTTGAGATTGTTTATAATGTCGGATAGCCAAGACGCTCTTAGAGCACTTTCTTCTTTAGAGATGAATTCCAGGCTTGTCATGGACTGTTTTACGTCTCTGAACGAGTTAGGAAAGCACAATGAATTGATTTTGTGTTGGGTGCCCTATGCGGGCAACGAGAGGGCTGATTGCTTGGCATACAGAGGAGCTCGCGGTCCATTCATATGCCCTGAGCCTTTCTTTGGCGTCCCTGTTGGACACATCAAGGCGACTTTACAAAAATGGTCCGAACGTGAATTCCTTCACGCATGGAAATCCACTTCTGGATTAAGACAGTCCAGGAGATTTGTGACACTGTCCCGCAGCAGACTTTATAAGCTTCTTTTGCTTGAGAAGGCGGAAATGAGACTGCTAGTTGGCCTATTAGCGGGCACCGTGGCTTTAGATACCACCAGTTTAATATGGGTAATGCATCTACCAAACTATGCAGGGCCCAAATCGTCGCACTCGTGATCGAGTGATTTTGATCGAAATTTTACTTTTTGAAATCGTCCCATTCGTTATCGAAAAACTTCTATCGAAATTTGAGATTGTGTCATTCGATAACGAGTAGTCGATCGAATGCCTTCACTCGAAATGTCATTCGACAGGTTCAGAGCTTTCGTAAAGCCCTTATGACACTACATTTTTTATTCATTAATTGATATAGAATTGATAGAAAGAAACAGTAAATGTTAGAAAGAGCAAACTATAAAAAATGTAAACAAAGTTTTTTTTCTCTTGTTATGGTTTTGTTCCAGGGATGGCGTTGAGAATTTTTAAAATTGTACCAACAACCTTTAAAAATTTTATTTTTTTACCCTAATTGTACTAAAAGATTTTTTTAGTTGAAATTAATTTTATTTATGTCCATAAAAAAACACCACAAAAAGGTATTATAAATCTTAGTTTAAAAAATATTCACAAAAAACTACAATTGAAACAACATAGCCATCCCTGTTTTGTTTATTTTATTAAATGTTGCCAACTTTTTGTTTATGAGAAACCTAAAAACAAAAAGCGTTAAATCGCTGAATTTGCCCATAAACCGCTGATTCAGCAACACTTTAAATATTTCAAGCTTGAAATGTCAATTTTAAGTTAAACAATTTTACATTTTTTTTGACATAACTTCATTTTTTATCGATAACTTTAGTAGAATTTTTGACGGTTTGCCATTTATCTTAATACAGCTTAACTCTTTGCACTTGGTAAATTTTTGTATTATATTATATTTGTACTGTTCACCAAAACTTTTAAATATTTTTTTAAACACAATATATACCTTTTTTGTGAATAATTATTAGATTTCTTCAAAAAAATAGCTAAAAAATGTAAGTATTAAACTTTTTTTAGCAATAAGAACCATAACAATATTATTTTTTCCCATAGGACAAATGTAAACAAAATCGATGGCAAACAAAAAGAACTAATGGCACAATTCATGGCAGATCACCCCAGCTTAGCAAAAAATTTAATACCAAATTGTGGGCAAGGAAAAGCAGTGGCGAAAAGATTATGGGACGAACTTTCAAATCGATTGAACTCGTACGGTCCACCTGTAAAAAATGTGTCTGTTTGGCGAAAAGTATGTTAAATTTTTATAACTTTGTAGTCTCATTTTAAATTTGTTTTAAATTTTTAGGTATATGCAGACCAAAAACATAACGTTAAAAAGAAACTTTCCTTTAACAAGCAGTCCAAAAGTAGAACCGGTGGCGGTGCATACGAGGAAATGCTTTTATCTCCATCAGAGGAACAAATAATTCAAGCTGCAGGAATTGAAGCAGCAAACCAAAAAGTCCAACTAATGCCAATGAGGAACAAATTTAAGAAGACTTATTAGATGATGACGACAGTACAGCATCAGAAATCATGGAAAAAGAAATGCCGAGAGTAAAAAAAGCAAATTCTAAGGGTGAAACAAAGTTAAATCTCTTAATGTCCAATCTTTCCAAAAGTGACAAATACCATTCTGACTTGAACTCGAAACTAGATCGGTTGATACAAATTAAAGAAAAATCGCTTAAACTAAAAGAAGAAGAGCATCTTGCTAATATGGCAATCAAAAACGTTGAACTACAAATAAAAACAATTGAATTAGAAATGCTACAACAGAAGCAGGGATAGTTTAAAAGTACATCATTTATGTATCTTCTAAAATTTTAAAAAAAGTACAAATAATTTAAGTTTCTTTTACTGTATATACATTATTTATTATAAACGTTTATTAACTTCAATGAATTCAAGCTTTACTAGTATCTACATATATGTAATGAAATAAATTTTAATTTTCTCTTAAAGTTAATTTAATATGATCTCTTATTTTGCTTCCAATTTTAGTAAGATTAGTTTCATTTGCAAAATCAAGATTTTGATAATTTTGTTTAGCAATTGTTACGTTTGTGTACCTGGGTACTTTAAAATGTATACATACATTGTGTAATGCTGAGCAAACATTGCCAAAGGACGCCATTTTTTCTGGGCTGTAACGACTTCTTTTGTCATTTACGAGTATTTTCCACCGCCCTTTAAGAATGCCAATTGTTCTCTCTATAATGCATCTGGCTTTTGAGTGCACTTCGTTAAAGTGAGCTTCTTGCGATCCTTCTGACGGGTTTCTATATGGAGTAATACACCATGGCTCCAGAGGATAACCGGAATCTCCTATAATTTTAAATTATTTTGTTATTAAAAGGGTGTACGGCATGGGGTGTGAATACTTTGGCTGATATGCTTTAAACACATTCGAGACAGCAAGCTACCGACTTCAATATGTCAAAACTAGAATACATGTGTGCATATGGAAATGATTATTTTCACGACGCCACGGATACATGGCTGCAGGTTGTTGTCTGTGCTTATTTTGTCGTTGTAGTCAAATTAAACTAATTTCTATTTTTGTCCACTACAAAACAGAAAAAGTTCTGCTAATATAAAAAAATATTTAAAAAATAAGTGCTTAAATTTTTTTTTTTTTTTTTTTGTTTAACAGAAAAGAATCGGCTTGAAACAAGAATATTAGCTCGGCTCAACACCAAATTGGTATTTATAAAAGAAGTTCTATAGGAAGATGTTTTACGCGCCAACGCTTCTAGTTCAAGAGTTATAGGTCGTAAAAGTTTCAAAATACTTTATCCATATCTCTTTAGGTATAAAATGAATCTATAAAATAGGGGAATCATTTGAAAATTCTTTAAAGTGTGTTCGACATGGCGTTTATGGCGCACCGATTAACCAATTATGGGCCAATTTTATATATTTATACTCCGTGGCAGACTTTTTTTACAAAATTGGCTTTATCTTTAAATCCTGTCGATATAACAATAATTATTTAACCCTAAGATATTTGCGTTGCAGAACACTTGTTATTTATGTACATATTACAATAATTCAATCAGCCCAATCATGAATAAAAATTCCCCGGGAGTTTTTTCCCTTTTCCTACCTTTACAATTGAATTAACATAGGAAAAATGAGAGAAGGGTGAAAACTCCCGGGGAATTTTCATTCATAATTGGGATGAATATGTAAGAAGTACATAAATTATTACCAGATACATATATATTTTTGATCAAACTTTTAAATAAATTGACTAATTTTCCAAAATAAAATTTTTTAAAGCTTAATAAAAAATTTTATAAGATGAAGTTACTAATAATATGGTATATAAAAGATTAAGTGTTCTTCCCTAAAGATATTATGTTTTAATAAATATGTATATTGACAAAATTTTAAGTTTTGTAGAAAAATCTTTCAAGAAATATTTATTTTTGAAATTGGCCCTTAACTGGCTAATAAATCGGAATTTTTTAAAGATCAAGTGAAAGCCATTTCGAAGTATTTTCTAATAATACCACTACTTCTTAGATCCAGTTTTTACCTAAAAAGTTATTGATAAAGGGTACGTTCGTAAATGCAGTTGTTGGGTATCACTTGCGCAGAAGTAAAGTTTATGCCATGTTTCCACGACGATTTGAATCACCTGCTTCGCTCTCTGAATCATGTTAATGAATCATGGTGTTTACACGACGTATCTACTTGCTTCGAATTGACAGTTGTCTTTAATAAACAAATCAGTAATGTTAACTTTGCATTTTCAAAACGCACCAAAATGGAGAAAAAAAAAACGCAGCAAGTTTAGAATTTCTTTTTTATTTAAAATATTTATTTTTATATTGAAAATACAGCAGAATGTGTTTATTATTGCATTTTTTACAATTAAATACCGCTTAGAAAATTTAATAGTTCGAAAAAGTTAACCCCTTGGAATATTTCGGTTTACTTTTTCACGATTCTACTGTAAAACTATTAAATAGTCTTTACAGTTCAGAGTTTTTAGGAAAAAAATAAAATTGTCAGATGCATTAATTTTACACATCTGCCATATGAAAATGAGCTTACAATGTTAAAACAGTTGCAAGACATTTTAGGCAAATTTAATGACAACATTGTAAGATCTGACCATCATCTGTACGAAGCTTAAGGATTCAAAATTAACAATAGTTCAAAATTTATCGTATTTTACATAGTTAAAAAAGAAAAACCAAAAACTTTATAAAAAAATTAAACAAATTTCTACATAAATACAAACCCCCATATTCACAAAAAATATTTTGGACTTATGACAGGTTTAATAAACAACTTTTCATAGAAAATTCGTTTTATAAACCTTTTATTAATCAAAAATATTTTTTATGAATATGGGGGATAGTATTTATGTTTGCATTCATTTGAACGAGATGATACATTTTTGTAAATTAATTTAATAAATTCTGCGTAAAACATTTTAAAAAGAGATCAAAAATTTATTATAATAACTCCAAATTAATAAAGTTAATATTTTCATCATTATTGTTATCGCAGAAATAATTTAAAAAAGCACCAAAAATGGTGCGAAACGCACCGAGTTGACAACTCTGAAACAATCGATTTTTACAGCTAGTTCAGATAAACTTGCGATAAAAATTGGAGAAGAGAGTAATTTTTCGTGCTTCGCAAGTAGATTCAATATGAATCTACTTGCTTCGCTCTCAAAATTTTGTATGGCGAAGCAGTTGCTTTGTTCATGATTGGCATGCGAAGCATGAATAGAGAGCGAATCACGTACCGTGGAAACATGGCATTAATGTTCGTAAAAGCTTCACTTGTAAGAAACTTGGCATCACTCTTATATGTCAAAAGTTTTTATGCAGTAATGCCGCAGCTCTGCAGCAAACTTTGGCAATTCTTGCTTCAGTTAATTTTCTGAATAACTTTTTACAAAAAAGAAATCGTTTAATCGCCATTTATAAGAAAACTGTTTCTTTTTGGTTCAAAATTTTCAATTAAATTTGTCATCTTTATTGTAAAAAGCATTTTTATTATTATTTAATTTTTGCTTATTAAACTTTTGAAATTTCAAAAATTCAAACTTTGCACAGCTGTTGTGCAAAGTATCAGCAACACAACTGCAACTGGTAATCACGCATCAGCAACAATATTTTGCATCACTGCAGCAGTGATACATAGTTTTTATGCATTTACGTACGTACCCAAAGTGTTCTGAAACTTTTACGAACTATACCACGTGTGTTGAAGGAACAAATTTTCTTATTTTAAAAGCATTTTATATGTATTTTTTGTTTAATCCGCCGTTAAAATTATATTGTTTATTAGTTACAAAAACAACGAAATTAAAATATTTAAATTTTTTTTAAATAAATTCATTTGTTGATAATCTTAAATTAAGTTTGAATAAGAGTCTGCAATTATGCATGTTTTTCCTTTTTATAAAAGAAAAAAAATGATAGTGGCACCACTGAAATATAAAGACATAGTAAACAAAAACAGCTGTTTGTATTTTTTCAATTGTAGCTGCCGTCTTCAACATAATTCAGCAGCAGACTACACGACTAAAATTTCAGCCAGCAGCATTTGTAGTATTGTGTTCGTGTAGTCTGCTGTGGTGAATGTGTTTAATGCATCAACCTCACCTAAAAGCCAACAATTTTTAGCTGTGTTGTTGTTATACAGTTCTTCTAGAAAATTTCTTTCATCGGAATGCTTAAACACAAATGAATCATGTGCGGCTCCACCGTATCTGGAATTTATTGCCAAAACTTTGTAATCATGGTCACATATCTTAAAATATATACATATATCAAGGTTTAGCCATAAATCAAGATTTAACTACAATACAATAAAAACTTACCACCATAGAGTTAAGGCTGTGGAATCCTTTTCGGTTGAAAAACATATGTTCATTACTTGAAGGCCTCTGCAAACCGAAATGTGTGCCATCTACATAACCTATAACTATAAAAAAAAAATATGAAGCAATATTTTAACATTCAGTCACTAAAAAGTAACCTCCGGGTATCTTATATTTGTTCATGAATGCATTCATACATTCATAGGAGTTTTGAGGTTGAAACTTTATAAACGTCGGGCACAGTTTGGACTCCAATTCTGTTAAACATCTGTCAACGTACTTACATACTGTACTTTGGCACATGCCCACCAAATAATCATTTCCAACGATGTGCTGGAAACTTCCGCCTGCTAAAAGCGACAATGTAGCTGCTAGTTGAAGTTTGGGTGGCACTGCTGTTGACATGTCGCTTCTTAAGTCGAGCTGAGACAATACAAAGTTGAAAGCCTCCTTCGTCAGCCAAAATCGTTTTTGGAACCTAAAAACATAGATTTTAAATAACATTATTTATACATTATATTTTTTCTTCTTACGCTGTAGCGGATAATGATAGAGGATCGCTTTTGTTTCGCATATGTCTTTTGGTGCGCATGACAATATGTTCTTCTTCTTCATCAGATGAAGACAAGTAAAATAAAAGCAAGGGATCCATTTTCTATAGAAATTATTAAATTTAAATCCACATACATACATTTATTTAATTTTTAAAAAATTTAAGTTTACTAACCTCTGTTATTTAATTTTGTTTTTTATTTCTTTGTTGACATTTTATAATGCTCATATGTTTTTATTCTAGTCGAAGCAAAAAAAATCTATTACATTTTTAAAAAATTTCGATACGAAAGCTATCGAATGCCGCAATCCCAATTTTGATACGTGACGAAGTTTTATTCGATACGAAAGTTCATTCGAACACGTGTGCGACGATTTGGGCCCAGATTTTGTGAGGGTGGTGACGAAACGTCGGAACATCTGCTCTGCTGCTCTCCCGCCTTGGGGACTTCTAGGCGGATAATTTTCGGGGTTAAAATAGTGGGCCCAACTGATATTTATGATCTTTCACCAGGCATGGTAATAGGCTTTATACGTAGCCTGAACCTGACATGATGAAGCTTATGGGCTGCACAAAGATCCACTGAGTGGTGGTGCTTATGGCCGTCTGCATACTAACATGCAACAGTCTTGCAAATAAATCTCAACTAACCCTGCAGCCACATGACAAACTTGTAATCAGCTGTTAAGTTGAAAGTAAAATTGCCAAACTAATGGAAAGGTGTAATTGAAAGCAATCTTCCCTGCAAACAAATGGAAGACATCACCTTTAGCAATATCCTAAAATTGTTATCTAGATGAAAATAATCAAGTAATTTTTTTATAGTTTAAACAAAAAAACTACAGATTTAAAATTAATTAAATTAAAATTAAAATTTTTTATAATAAAACATCCACAAAAAGGGGCAAATTCTCCACGATAACAAGTATTACAGATATTAGAGACCTAAGCAAGAGGACATGCTGCAAAATTGAGGGACAAAGTGTCGTACATGGGGTAAATAAAGATAATGTTCTTTGTGATTTCTGAATTTTGGTTGTTTATATTATATTACTTAATTTTCTTTTTAAATTGTATTATTTTTAACTTTATATTATATAATAATTAATTAATGTTAATTAATGTAAATTATTATTTTTTGAAATGCAAAATCTTCTTTTTATCATCCTTATTATATTTTGGCGATATCTTCCTATTTTTTATAAGTTGTTATCAGGCAATATTGCTAGTTTATCCTCTAAAAGAATCGCTTTCGTATTGCTTAGGAGTATTGTTATCGAGACACGTTTCTTCCCGAAGGAAGTATCTTCCGCAATACGAAATCGATCATTGCCGCAACAATATTTTTCATCTAGGCAATACGTTTGGCAATACATATGAAGTATTTCTGTGTTTGCTGGGTCGTGGTCAATTTAAAAATTGTAAGTGTGATAGTAAAAAGTGAGAGTGTATGCATATTGAATGGAATTTAAAGCAGAAGTGGGCACAATTAAAACTGTGCTTGTATTGATGTTTATTAGTATTAGTGAGATGGCAGAATTACCCACCAAACACAAAGCCAAGCGTTTGAAATATAATGGTGCATTATATTTCTTTATTTAATATTTTACGCATTTGAAGTAAAATAAAACATTTTTTTAATAGTTCAAAAAATTAAAAACCATATTCATTTATGTAAAACAAAGGTTCAATTAAAAATGAATTAGTTAAAAAAAAATAAAAAAATACTAAATGAAAATAAAAGAATGTATGCTTGATGGAGCATACCGGAGCAAAGAAAGGGAAGAACTTTTAAATAAATATAAATACATTTATTTAGGAAAAATAAAAGAATGGTTGCTAGCATTTGACCGTACGAAACCGTATTTTCCCTAAATAAATGTCTTTATATTTATGGAAAATTTCTTCCCTTTCCTTGCCAATAAACTTATTCATATCATTATGAAAAGCATCATAATGCCTTTTAATGACATACTCCCTTTTTTCCTTAAAGCTTTGATAACATAAAAGGCATTGTATGTTATCAAACGCATTATTAACAGTAAAATATTTTTCGCTTAAAATTATTTATTTGATATGAAACACGTGTGTAAATTCTCTTGAAAGAAAATATAAGAAAATATGTAGGCATCCGCTTCATGTGCATTCGTTGTTGTCTCATTCAAAATGAACTTGTTTAAAAAAAACACGTGTGTTTGCTGGGTAAATTCTCTTGAAAAAAAATACAAAAAATATAAGAAAATGTGTCTCATCAAAAACAAAACTAAAGAGGCTAAGAATACGTGTGAAATCTCTCAGCACAATTGTGCTATGGAGCGCCCACCATTGATTTAAAGGCAAAACTTGATCGTGTGGCCACCAAGTAAATAAGTTTCTGTTCATTGTAGTGCAGCATAAGAACAAAGAGAAACGCAAAAAAGGTAGCCTTCGAAGAAAGAAACATAAAATAACGCAATATCTTCCGTCTCGTGACAACTCTGTATAGAACTCTGTGGTTGAGTAGTCCGTGACTTATTTACACAACGCATCGCAATTGGCTTGAAATAAAAAAAGGCTTCAAAACTTTTAAGTTCAATTTTGCTCTACTAAGATTTGATTGTTAATTTTACATGATGTAAGCAAATAAGACTTTACCTTTTTAATGCTAGTTTCAAAATATATTTTGTTTTTTTTTAACTAAAACATTATTATTTTGAAATAAAAAAAAAAAAAAAAAAATTTAAGAAACGCTTTTCTTTACCTTAATATATTGATCAGTTGTGAACACAGAATAAATATGAATACCAAAAAAATCGACTAAAAGTCAAAAAATAACAACATTTCAAACAACATAAACTTTTAAATCAAAATGGAAAACAACTCACACATCCCTTAAAGAAAAGCGTGGGGCGCGTTGTTATGAAACAAAATGCTCAATTATTGAAAATTGGTAGCTTTAAACATGATTGGTTGTATTTGTTTCGGTCTGAAATATTAAAATGTACTCACGGCAGTCATGTTTTTTTTTAAGTTTAGGTTGGTATGGGCGCCCCACGCTTTTCTTTAAGGGATGTGTGAGTTGTTTTCCATTTTGATTTAAAAGTTTATGTTGTTTGAAATGTTGTTATTTTTTGACTTTTAGTCGATTTTTTTGGTATTCATATTTATTCTGTGTTCACAACTGATCAATATATTAAGGTAAAGAAAAGCGTTTCTTAAAATTTTTTTTTTTTTTTTTTTATTTTTTACTTTTTAGTAACGAATAGCTTTAATTAATACATTACAATTTACATTTACATTTACGAAAATAGTTTTAAATTTAAATGAAAATATTTTTAATATTTAGGGGTAAAAACTGCAGTATGTAAGGAATTCATTAGAAATTTTTTTTTTAGCCAGGATGAAATCTACGAGGGGCAGAATTTTTTTTGTAAAATGCTTTTTTTAGCCGCCTTTTACTTAACGCAAATGGATGCAAGATTTGATGCTGCGAAGTGAATGTAAAGAAAAGCATTTCACAAAAAAAAAAAATCTGCCCCCCTAGATTTAATCCTAGCTACGCTAATGTATTCGTGTATTGTCATCGGAAATATGTATGCCTGCAAAGTTTCATCCATTTGCATTGAGTAGAAGGCAGTCAAAAAAGCATTTTATCAAAAAAAAATTTTTTTTGCCCTCCCTAGATTTTTTCCTGGCTACGCCCATGTATTCGTGTGTTATCATCGGGACTATGAATGCCTGCAAAGTTTTATGCATTTGCATTGAGTACAAGGCAGTCAATAAAGCATTTTATCAAAAAAAAATTTTTGCCCCCCCTAGACTTTATCCTGGTGAATGCCTGCAAAGTTTTATCCATTTGCATTGAGTAGAAGGCAGTCAAAAAAGCATTTTACCAAAAAAAAAATTTTGCCCCCCCCTAGATTTTATCCTGGCTACGCCCATGTATTCATGTATTGTCATCGGGAATATGTATGTCTGGAAAGTTTCATCCATCTGCATTTAGTAAAAGGCGGTTAAATTAACGTTACAAGATTTGATTTTCCGAAGTGAAGCTAAAGAAAAGGTTTTAACCCTCTCCCCTAGATTTTATCCTGGCTACGCCCATGGATTCATTTATTGTCATCGGGAATATGTATGCGTGCAAAGTTTCATCCATCTGCATTGAGTAAAAGGCAGTTAAATTAACGTTACAAGATTTGATTTTCCAAAGTGAAGTTAATAAAAAGCATTTAAAAAAATTGTGGCCCCCCCTTGATTTTATCCTGGCTGCGCCCATGAATTCGTGTATTGTTATCGGGAATATGTATGCCTGCCAAGTTTCATCCATTTGCTTTGAGTAAAAGGCTGTCAAAAAAGCATTTTACTGAAAAAAAAATTTTGCCCCCCCTAGATTTTATCCTGGCTACGCCCATGTATTCGTGTATTGTCATCGGGAATATGTATGCCTGCAAAGTTTCATCCATTTGCATTGAGTATAAGGCGGTTAAATTAACGTTACAAGATTTGATTTTCCGAAGTGAAGCTAAAGAAAAGGTTTTAAAAAAAAAAGGTTTTTTTTAATATAAAAATTAAAAATTTTCGTTTAATTTTATCTGGTTTTTACACTTGTATAATTTTTTGAACGTTCATATTCGCAAAATATTCGCTTGGATTTGGCGAATAAGAAAGTCATAAAATAGGCGAATATTTGCCACTACACACAGTTTATATTATGTTTTTGCCTTGTCCTGCAAAGTTGTAATTATGTGAGCTAGGGCCTTTTTACATGAGACCAACGATATGTATTTATAATTGTAAAAACTGTTTTTTTTTTTGCATAATTCCAAACTAAATAATAAAACGTTACAATAGTCCGAGTTCACACTATGAAAGTTTTCAGAAAGTTTGAGTTTATGGGTGAGAGGGAAGAGAAGAATAGCCTTTTTTCTTCCCCTCTCAGCTATAAAGTCAGACTTTCTGTAGGCAAACTTTCATAGTGCAAACCCAGACTTACATATAAAAGTTACAAAAAATCTCTAAATTAAGTGCAATGTTGATGTTTATTTTCAGATTGTTAAAGAATTTCTCGGTTTACTGTTAGTTAACTCATACATACACAACAATTTGGGAATTTGTAGGTTTATATGAGTGTTGGAATAGATATGTACGTAAGCTTTTTTGTATATCTGACATAAAGATAGACGACTTTAGGTGCTTCCTTTTCACTGTTTTCAAATAAATCTTAAATGTTAAAACTCATCCTTTACCATAATCATACATTTATTTATTTTTTTCTATTTGTTTTTATATTTTCTTATTTCGTTGGGTGTGTTGGTTTTTTTTTTTTTTTTGATATTTTTAAATGTGGAAATAGGAGGGTTTCATTAGTTTGCAAAAGTATTTTCTGTTGTGAAAAACATTAATATTTTTATTGTGTTCTTACACAAGTGAAAAATCGCAGCATGTTGTTTTGATAATGTTTATAACTTAAATAAAAATGGTATTATTTCCTTCAAATTCTTTTGCTGAAAATGGCAACACTACCTTTAATATCATTTTGATACCGAAAGAGAAGAAAAAACTTTTTTTTTTTTTGTAAACTTTGCAAATTTCATACTTTCGTAAGAACTCACTGCAATTTTTTCACTTTTATCCTTTTGGAACAGCTTTATAACTTATGGATAGAAGTACTCTAGTGTAATACTAGAACCATGCTGCTGACAAAGTTATTGTTTCCTCGGTGTTATTATTTTAGCAGCCAAAGTTAAATTGTTTGACGCAAACACATGCGTACTTACACACAAGAAACTTAAAAAAGCTAAACAAACATAATAAAAAGCTAAAAAAAACTACCCGTCCTAAATACCAAAAAATGAAATACAGACAATCACACTGCGAAATAATGGATATTTAATCCATCTAGAGTCTAAAAATGCTTGTATGACGTATAATAATATGAATATGTTCGCAGTATAGTGCACATAAATATTTACAAACGAGTACATGATATCTACATTGTACATACATATGAAGGGCTTATTGTGAAAACATCATATGCCAAAAAATAAATTATTTGGGAAAGTCGACTTTTTAGTTCAAGAAATACATTTAAATGTATTACACATAAAAAGTTAATTATCGTCTTAATCAGAAACTAACTAAAAATAGCTTAAATCCTTTGAGGGGATGTCGGGATGGTTATAATCTATAGGAAAAACACACAAACCCATTTTTTTCAATACGAGTGGCTTATGATGTTTTTACAATAAGTATATATTTCTATATATTTTTCAAGACTGCGATAAGAGAAATACTAACAAATGTACATATTTTTATAACGATTAGCTTGAGTGTCTTTTGTGGGCTGAATAACTACTCGTGAGAATATTTAATGAAATTTCGCCTAGAATCAAAAATTTATCGCATGGTAAATAAATTTTGAAGATTTTTTTAAGTTTTCTAAAAATTTTGAAGCCGGCGCACAGTGGTTTGGCCCCAAGAGTAGTTATCGTTGACAGATGAAATTGCATATACGGATACTTTATGTCTAAAGGCCCAAATACATATATCAAAATACTCATCAAGCATTGTGGTAGTATTAGTGAAAATGTGTTTGTATGTGTGACTCCGACGATGCTTGATATAAAATAAATAAATTTAGATAATACGGCGTATTTTACACGGGTGAATTCGCCTGCCTGAAAAGCATTTGTCAAGTATATAATGCCCTTAAGCTAAGAAAAATATTTTATTTGAGAAACATCGGTGCAAGAATATGCCTACCTCCCATACTTCCCGAAATAAAAAATTTTTTATCTGCAGTTGTTGTCAGAATGTAGCAGAAGTAAGTGTCTGTTTGGTAAATTTAACATTCTAGCGCTGCTGTTAATGTTGTTGCCTTCGGTGCAAGGCCATGGCTAACTCCCGAACACGTGACGATTTTTTTGAGAAAATACAGTAAAATAACGATTTTTTATACTAAAAGTAATAGTGTTATGACGATTTTCTGGCATTAATAAAACACTTACAAGAAATATTAAAAGTTATATTGGAAACCGTTCAAAACGTAATTTTTCGAAATAGGTACAAAAATTATCACAAACCAGGTGGCTTTCGTTAGAAGCATTAGTAATTCAAATTCTACAATTATATGAATGCCATCGATACTGCAAAAGATTTTCGATTTCTGTTGTCCGATTTGCGTCGCTTTTAAAAAATGTGTTAAGTCCGCTTTGCGTCGTTATGATTGCGATTTGCGTCGCTACATACAATTGGATTTTTTCACAGAAGTCATAATCACATGTGAAGAATTTTTCTATTTGTGTGTAAAAAGGCGAATTCCCATTTAATTCTGTTAGGTTAGTTATTCTAAGCATAGTACGTTGCGTGTAAGGAAGTAAGAAGTTAGTTCTTAAAAGAAGATGTGTGGAAAAATTAACGCAAAGAAAAACAAATTCATTAGTTTGGAACTAAAATTGGACGTAACAAACGCTTTAAGTCTGGTAAAAAGGCTGTTAATATAGACAGAACCCTTGGTTTAGCACCTTCAGCAGTAAAAACAATTTGCAACAGAGATAGCTTGAGTTTTTGGCAATTGAGAATCTGTTTTTTAATTAGTGTTTTTGTGAATATGGATAACTGAAATAAATAAATTTTTGTTATGTTTTTATGAATATATATTTTTTCTTATGTATTTTTTTATTTATTTCTTTTTCTAAGCCCACTTGCTGAAATAAACAGAATAAAACCTAACCATATCACTTTTTTTTATCATAAATAGAATTTTTGCTAAGAATTTATATTTTTGATTTGAACCAATTCGATTTGTAAAATTTAAATATTTGTCGATTTTGTTAAATGTTCGTGACGATTTTGACGAAAAAACTTTTAGTTAAAACTTTTGACGATTTTTTAAGAAAAAAGCATAACAACCCGGCTCAAAATCCAGTAGGTAAATAATATGAAAATTTTACAACTTTATGTGTACGCGAACGCATTTCAGTTAAATCCAGTACAAATTTTGGGGTAAACGAACGCAGCTTATCTCTATCATTTCATACTTTATATTAGGGATTGCGGTTCGGTTTTAACCTAAATCGAAACAGCGGTTTTAAATGCCTAAAAACCAAAACCGAAAACCGACAAAAAAAACATCGGTTTTAGCTTTTACTTTAACAATATATTTATGCTTGAAGAAATTGCAAATTATACATAATACTCGTACTTCATATACAAAAACGTTGTATATAACAGCCTGCAGCAATCACAAAGTATTTCAAAATTCTTAAAATTTAAAATTAGTACTAAGAAGAACAAATGTTACCTTTTTAACTCTCAAGTAGACACCTAATTTGTGTGACACAAACTACCACCTGGGCCTGGCTGCGACCACTAGTACCTTGTATTGAGTTTTTGTGACTATAGAAAAAACTCACAATAACGAACCCCTGGGCAAGGCTGGGACTACATTTATGTGTATGGAGTAGAGTTTTTTTTCCCGGACTTTTTCGTTTCCCGGGAAAGCGGGAAATTTTTTTGAATTTCCCGGGATCCCGGGATCCCGCTCCATATAAATAATACAAAGTAAATTTCGTTATTAATAAATGAAAAAACTTTTATTAAAACAAGTTAGAGTGCTATATTCGGCTGTGCCGAATCTTTGATACCCTCCACCGACAGTTCGAATGTTTAAGGAGTAATATCTGTATGATGTCTTTTTATTATTATTATCTTAAACTGTGACGATTTGTTATTAATTATGGTTTTAGGAGACTAAACTGTTTTCCGGGAGTAGGGCATATATGGGGCCTAGGGTAAATTATGTACCGATCTTCACGAAATTTCACAGTATCATTTATAGTCCTATAAAATTGTGACGAGCCAAAATTTGTTATGATTGCATTATTTTTGACGGTTTTAGGCGTACTAAACTGTTTTCCGGGAGTAGTGTTTATATGGGGCTTAGGGTAAATTATGTGTCATTTCTAGTCGAATAAAACGGACTTGTGCAAAATCTTATGTCATTCCGTGCATTTTTGCATCATTTATGTTAGTTTTTGTAACAAAATTATCAACTTTTTGAAGGTGGTGGTTCCACATTTCGATTCATAGCTCTGGTCCTACTGAACCGATTTTGCTGAAATTCAATCCCAGTTTGTTTATTTCTTTTGAGTTTTTCGAAAGTGAGCGTGTTTTCAACAGACGGACAGACAGACGGACATGGCTAAATCGACTTAGAATTACTCAAGCAGCCAGAATATATATACTTTATGGGGTCTGAGATGAATAATAAAAAAGTTTCACACGGAATGACAAACTTAGTATACCCTCTTCACAAATAATTGTGGTGGAGGGTATAAAAACGTAAGGGAACTTGTTTACAAAGAAACTAAAATAAATGGTTCAATACTAAAAACCCAGAAAAAATTTCGCTTACTTTTTCAAAATGAATAGCTTCTTTAACCCATTATTTAGCAGCTTTCTTCTATAACTACATCTATAATACCTTCTATAACTACTTTTTCCTGAATGTATTAAAGTAAAAAATAATGACTTGCTTTTGAATGCGTTCATTTTGGGACATCCCTTGTAAAATTGGACAAGTAGTTAAAAGTGCACCGTTGTAGCATGCTTCGGATTCACAATCAGAAGCAATTTTTTCTTTTTTATAAACAACGTCTATATCAGTCAAATGTATGTCAAGGTTGATGCAAAAATAGCATCAACCGGACTGCTTCTTCCAAACCTTTTCATTTCAATAGGTGCATTTGTAATCTTTAGGACAATGTGTTTTTCAAGTTGTGTGTTGTAGTATCTTACAAAATGTTATTTTTTTCGGTTTCCCCGCACTTCACGGGTATATAAACCAACACAAATTGAAATTGAAAATTTGTGTTTATCACCTAATAAACATATCGCTCCTTCATTGCATCTTAGTCATATCTCAAACTGAACCGAAGTTATAGCAAAATATATCTTTAAGTCGGTACATTTTGAAAACTTTAATCGCATTTTGCCAAGATTGTTTGTTTTTGTAGATATGACTATGTTGCAATAAAGGAGCGATATGTTTAGGTATCTCCTATTTTTAAGACTTGTTCATGGGCAATGAAACTACTGCCTGCTTCTTATTTTGAATTAATGTACTTTATTAACTCTTCACTTCACTAAATGTAATAATTATCAACTGTTGCACTGCCCATTCTGCTTTTAGTAGATTTATTGCATCAGGAGACATTGATTTACGTATGTACTCACTTCTTGTAATTGATCTAATCCAAAACCCATCCACAGATGCTAATTTTTAGAGAATAGAAAACTTAATTTCAAAGTATAAATAGCTATTTTCTCAAATTATGAGGAATTTTTTATTTCCCGGGATCCCGCAAGAAAAATCCCGGGAAAACGGGAAATAAAATAATTGAAATTCCCGGGAATTCCCGGGACGGGAAATCCCGGGAAAAAACCCTAGTATGGAGTTTTATGGCTATAGCAGGAACATTTTGTTAGAAAATAAAATAATTCATCGAAAAAACAGTAATGAAAAAATTCTTATGTGTTGTTTATACGCAGTACATATATAATAGGAGAGGGCCTAGTCTGGCCCAGGTGGATACAATATGCACAAAATTTTCATTTGGCCAATTGCGACGACCGTGGGCGTGGGTGGTTTAAATTTACACTTATTTCTCATTTTCTTTTAAAAAACACTTTGATTGAAGAATAAATAAATTAACTTTAATTAATAGTTATATAAAAAAAAACTGAAAAAAGTCAAAAAAAGCATGGCCAAGCCCAGGTATACACTTAAGGGTCAATAAAAGTACCTAAATTGAAACAAATAAAAAATTGTATTACATACAAAAACATATAATTTAGATTTTAAAAGAGTCAATATTACTTTGGATTTCTTGAAACTTTTCACGGAAATTTCATCCTCTGTGCCTCTATTCGCTATGCTTCTTCATATAATTTCCTCTTGAGAATCGATCGAAGTATCTCGCTGAAAATAATTATTCATTGGACCACTTCTTCAAGTACTATGTTATAGTCACTGTGTAAGTGGTAAATTAGTGAAGTTGTTGAAGGACATTTCTGTGGTTTTCACGAATAATCGCGTAAGTTATAAAACCAAACTTTTCAGGAGAGCAAAAACAATTATTTTTTTCAATTGTGGCTTCTGTAGATGCTTTTTTAAACTTTTTTCTTTACTATCCTCTTAACAGTGACTTTCTACGTATTATACATAGTTTTCATGAAAAAATCCTCACAGGATCACAATCTGTAAAAGGAATAAAAATGCATATGTTTGATTGACTCATTAAGTGTGTGCAATATAACATCATATCTCCACATAAGTTCTTTTTTGTGAAAATAAATGTTATCATTTTAATCACACATGACGACTTACGTTATTATTTTTAGCACACAAGTTGGCGACATATTCAGAGTTTTTGATACTTATAGCACAACGTATGGACTTAAAACTACAAACAACCGCTCATCTGCTGTTGTTGCAACTAAAGAAGTCAACAATAAACGCACATGTACATATAAGTTGTTATTAATAGAAAAATTTTCAAAAAATACTTTCATATTTTTTGCACGAATAACAACATAACATCACATATGCTTTTTATTTGGAAACAATTTTACAATTTTTGGCGATGTATGTCGACATAAATCGTTATAATAGCAAAATATTTTATTAAACAGTTAACTTAAGTTGTTTTTAGCAGAAAAAAATTAATAATACTACATTATATTCTAAAAAGCTTAATACTTATAAAAACCTAATGCAAAATGTAGCACTTTGACATCATTATCTCAATTTCGGTAAAAACCGACTTACGCGATTATTCGTGAAAACCACATATATTATATGTTTATGTATGAAGTTTTACTTTGATATTTCCAAAACCGAAAACCGAACCGAGACCGACCGGTTTCAATGATTTTAAAACCGAAACCGCGGTTCCACATTTTTACGGTTTTTAGCAAACTCTACTTTAGATGATTATGATCAGTTTAATTTAAATCACAACAAACTTTCTAAAAATAATATTTGTGATATGATATACATATAATGATGATTATGTTAAAGTATCTAGTCTAAATTAAAAAAAAAAATCTGAAAAAAAGGTCGAATATAAAAACCAACTTTTATTTAAAAAAAATAGTAATTAATAAGATTTTGTTTGTCGTGCTTAATTCCCAATTTTTATTTGTGATAAATACAATGAAATTTATTGTTGGAGGGTAAGCTTGTTCCTATGAGCATTTCCATGATTGCTTAGGCCAGATCATCAGGAAACATTTTCCCAAAAACTTTAGAAAAGCTTAAGATATTGGATATGGGCAGTTCCATCGAAAAGTCTACTTTTTGTCACGTAACGCCAGAAGTAATTTAAATTGTTTCTCAAAAAATGTTATATGTATAGTTTACTTTTTTTATATTTTGGTGTAAAGCGCAACTAGCTCTACATTAACCTTTAAGTCACCCTTGTGTGAAAAACTACACAAAAGGAATCATTTTTACACGATTAACAAAAAAATTGTTGATGTAATGTGAGTGCTTTATAAAATACAGAAAGCTTTGTATGGTTTGTTATTGATTACCAACGGGATAAATACATCATTAATGTTACGTAAATCATGACTTTGACTATGGCGCCACAGTAAAGTAACAAGGGTAACTAACGTAAGTTTTTTTGAGGGTGATTTGAGGGTTATGTAACAAAAGGGATTACGGTTAAACAACATAGTCCTAAAATACAACCTTATTTGCATTCTGGCGTTACATTAAAAAAAGTAAACTTTTCGCTGAAAATACCCATATGTACCTTAAAACGAGCAAAGATTTTTAAATTTGATAGCTTGAGAAATAAATCTATGTAAGTCCAAAGTTTACTAAAAAAGGTTTTATACAAAACGTCTTGTTCAATTCGTAGTCTTATTCAGTTTTGCAATGCAACTCAAAATCCACATCCGTTTTTTAACGCCACGCCATCGCATATTTTTGCTTAGCGTCGATTGCTGTAATTTTATTTTTATTTTGTGCTACTTCATTACTTTGTAGATATAAAAACCCTTTTTGCAAATTTGACTTCTTCATTTAATTTTTTAACATTTTGTGGTACAAATATCACGACACGTCAAAATTTAAACGCCCATATGCAAACAGAACTGTAGAGTGAAAGAGAATCAAAATTAGGGCCCTAATTTTGTAAAACACAACGCACTCCAAAGTATTATATTAAAAGCAAAAACTAATTCATAACTACATATTTTGTAATTTTGTTGTTGCTTTGTACAGAAATTTATGTACCGTTTTAAAATTTTCAACGCATCAAGCAATGAGGCGTATGAAATCTTAAAAACCAATGTGAATTTCTGTTAAAGGCAACAACAAAATTACAAAATTGTTTTTGCTTTCAATGTAATTCTTTGTCGTTGCGTTGTGTTTTACAAAATTAGGGCCTAAATTACTTTGATAATAAATTTGCAAGTGATTTGCTAAGCACCACAAATTGTCATGAGTAACACTTAAAAATTTCTTTAATCACATAGAATAACTCTGAACATACCCCAAACTGAGTATAATCAAGCATCTTCCAAAATAAACGTTCCCTTCAGGTGTTCTACCGACCACGGTTTCTTCTACAAATATGTTTTTATTTCCATTTTTTACAATTTCATGATTAATAAATTTAAAATAAACTTCTGATAACTTTATTAAAATCTTTTTATCCATTTTTAATACAATAAAGAATAATAAATTTGTTTCTTGTGTTTTATTTATTTATCAATTGTCATCATAATATCGGATTCCAATACCGGTATTACTGATACCGAAATACCGGTAAATCGAATACCCCATTGAGAATACCGGGATTTTTCTTAGTTTTCAAAATCCTTCTTAGAAATTGCATCAGTGTCCAGATTTGGAAATTCTAGTTTTGCACTTATTTATATTTTATATATAAATACATATGTATATACCTGCAGCCAACTTCAAGTTGAAAAGTGTGAGAATTACAAAACAAAACAGAAAAGCAGAGTACCAGTGTTACCACCAGCAAAATTACCCGATTTAAATGAAATTACACCTGATATAAAATTGAAATTTTATTGAATAAAAAGCCATTTACAAAGAAGCAAAAACACAACAAACTCATTGAAAGAAGATCAATATTAGTCAAACTGTTAAGATTCTTATTGTGATTTTAAATAAATTAACAAAAATAACATTAAAATCTTAAAAACTATTAATAAAAGATAAAATAAAACTCCTAAAATAATGAGTTTAACTTCCACATTTGGTTGCATATATCTAGGGAAGGTTAAAAATGCTCATTGCCATTCCTTTATAATGGGTGTTTTTTTTTTTAGCCCCATAGAGCTTACGAAGAGCTGTCAAACGAACTGTCATACTGATTTTACCTTTTGCTCAGGCACATCATCATGAATAGCTTCATGCTTGAACTTGAACAACTTCTCAACTTATAGGCGACTTCATGACTATACAGTAGTTTTGATTAACTGCCGGATTTTTTATATTCCCCAAACTGTATGTATTTTTCTCATATTGCATTATATACGAAAAAATGCTAAATAATTTATTTTTAAAAATATTTTAATATTTTAAAAAATGGAATTCTTTAGTCCAGAAAATGTTTTTGGACAAAAAAAGAAGAGTACAAATTTGAACTTTTGTCTTAACAATCTATCTTATGCCTCAATGATTTCCTGCATGAGTAGAGAACAATCGCATACAATTAATTTTTTCTGAATTTGTGTAATTAATTTATTTCGAAACATGGATTTTGAATGTTTTGGATAAAATTAGTAAAAATTAACGAGGTTGTATTTCCAAATAATTCGAAGCTGGTACGGATTTTGTTTGCACTAATGCAGAAATACATATGTATATATGGGGGATTCACAAGGTGTCATAAAGTCATAAGCCTTAAAGTAATAGCATGAAAAAATACGGCTGTTGTGAACAACCCCTCATAATTTAATGTGCTATTTCGAATTTAAATCAGCTGATTAAAAACAAATATTAAAAATTAATATTTACCAAAATTAAAATATTTTTTAATTCTAATCCATGAATTAATAAATTAAATTAGATATTATCTGACTATTTTCCATTTTTTAGACGCAAATCACAAATAAATTTTATATTGTTTGTTTACCAAGCATCAGAGTACTAGGCCGATATAATTTGACGCCGCAAGTGTTTTGTTGCAAAAATTGCTAGCCGCAGGTTAAATTCGGATATTAGACGGATAAAACTATACCATCAACGGCGACGGCTACAAAACTAATGCTGCTCGGCTCGGCCGCTCAGCGCAGGTCTCTTCTGATTAATTACGACAGCACAATAAACATAGCAAGCAAAGTTCTATTAATTTAAGACACTTTTTGTTAACAAGCAACAACAATATTTTTAAACCATTGTAAAATGTTAGAACATTACGACAATATAACATGATAGCACACCTTGTGAATACCCCAATTATTTATAAAATAACCGGTGGCGTTTATACCTGAATTAAATTAAAATTTTTATTTAAAGATTTAGTTCAAAAGACTATACATATCGCACTGATTCTTCTTAAGGTAGTCACTTAAAATTTACAAATTTTCGGTAGAGGCAGAAATTGAAAACAATTATGGCATTGTATAGAAATACGAGTAAGAAGTATACAACGGTAGTTGTATTTGTAATTGTTTCAGGGATTATTGAAAAATAACAAGTTTTTTGAGTTGTTCCCCTTTATGTAAAGTGGTGTTATGTCAACTAAAAAGAGACTAAATAGAAAATCATCAAAGTAAGCCGTTGTTACATTAATACTAGCACAACCTAAAATATTTTTCTTTAGTAGAAACAAAACTGATATGAATTCAGCTTACATTTGAGTTGACTCTGGAGAAGCTACTTTAATATCAAGAAGAGGGATACAACTGTATTTATTTTTCGAAAGATTAGACAAAATAATGTAAGATTTTTACAGTGGGTAGATATGACCACTCGATATTTTGCAAAAAGGGAAAATTGAAAAAATTTGAGTTGACTCTCTTTAAAGGAACTAGTGCAATATATATTTATTTTTAAAAAACCTCTGGTTTTTTTCATTGAATTTTATCAAAAGTACATAAATTTTTTTCAGTTTTATTACTTATTTTAGTTAAAAAAAGCATTACTATTTATATGAGAATAAAATTAGTTATTTATTACGAGTAGGTATTTTTCAAAAAATCTTCTGGCAACACTGCTGCCTTTTGTTTAAGTGCACTTTTGTCTTAACTGTACTAAATGAATAATTTTTGTCATTATTCTATAAAATCCTATACAAATTTCTTTTTGAAGTGCACTTTCTACACATGCACATTTGAGATAAATGCCCAAAATTTTTGGCATTTTAAACTAATTTTCATACAAAAAATCAAAGTTAGCAGCACTTTGACTTAACTGCCCAGAAAAAATATATTTTCTGTAATTATTCTTCAAAATCCTTCCTTACGTGCCTGTTGTATACCTGCATGTAAATTATTTTTGTTCCATAATAACACAGGTTATTTTGTTTTGTTATAAAATCTTTATTTATTCGTTAACAAATTACAAATTTTATTAATATTACATTGATTTTTTTTAATGTTAATATTGGAATGTTATAACTCTATTAATTTATTTAAATGTTTAATCCTGTTATTTTATTTATATTGTTTTTATCTTATATTTTATTTCTGTTATTTATTATCTTCATAAAAGTTCTAAATTAATGTTTCACTTATTGCTCATTTATTTATTCCCACTATGTAGGCTAGAGTTCTATTTTAAGACTAACTCTTTTCTTTTCCAACTTCAATTCAATACCTAAAGTGACCAAAGACAATTTTGCTTAACTTGCAAACAACACATCAGAACTTTATTGCAACAACCAATCGCGTTGAATCCTACGATCGGATGATTTTCTTCCCACAAAAATTGCAAACGCAGTGTCTGGATATTTGACTCGTTAAATTTGTGCACTATTTTAAATAAACAAAACTAATGGATTAAAAGCAGAACTGTAAAACTGTGCAATCAATTCACGTGTACGGAATTTATTATGATATGTTAACTTATATATCATATTTTTGGGCAGCTTTAAACTATTTTCATATAAAACATCAAAGTTAGCTGCACGCCTAAACAAAATATGGTTGCCACTTTTTCATATAAATATCCAATTTTATAAAATTTTAGTTAAATATAAATTTATTTATAAAACGTTTTTTATTCTTCTTTTAAACACTTTACTTTAGCTACACTTTATACAGGTAACCACAGTTGTGTACCTGCAAATTACGGCAGATAAATACATTTAAGATAACAGCACTTTTGATTTATCTGCACAAAAAATCGTGCAAAGCAGATTGTGCAGCTAAGTCAAAATTAATGTACTGACGCAACTTATTTTTTCACAAATGAAGGCGATGTGATAATTTAGAGAAAATAAACTGTCAATTAGACTTCTAGGCATGCGATGTGACACCTCTTGATTGTTTTTTGTAGGCCTGTGAAGTCACTGGTTAATGCTGATAAGCAAGCAACAATTGACTTCTTGGAGGTCAACATTAATCATTTTATTCGTGCCATGCAGCCAGCGATGCTAGAAAATGAGAAACAAAATTGGAAGTCTGCAATGCTTTTCGTCAAAGACAGGCGCGGTGCCTATTTGTTTGAAATCAGTTTCAAATGGTTAAGCCGTGTATCAATCTGCGATTAAAATAAATTTTTTAATGCTCTTAAAAAATACCCTTTACACCTTATTTAGTAAACAAAGTGCCTGCAGAGTTTTATACAACTGTCCCTTTCGTAATTCAGTTTAATAACTGTAAAGAGCGTTGAATATTCTTCAAAATAAGCATTAAAAAGTTGCAAGATAAAAATAATATTAATTATATGTTGGAATATTGGAAACATTTATTCCCCCAGGCTAGTTTTTAGTTTGAATAACTGTTGTCAATAAACTTCAGGTTCATAATCACTATGATAGGCATCTTTATCGAAATCTTAGGGTCCATCTTGCGACATTCATTACCAAACTTTAGAAAATATATATTTAGTGATTGAAGTCTGTTCTTAAAAAGAAAACGAGACTTCGGTTCAGAAGACTGTGCATTTTTAAGCAAAAATATTTAAAAAGAAATAAATGCCATCACTGAAATCAAATCTTGATTTTATTTGGGTATCTGAAGTTAGAATTTCAAATAACATCTGAATTACACTTAAGAGAAATTACCCACGCTCTACCAACGACAGTAAAAATTATACCAAATTCTGGTATTTACCCACAAAGTGTCAACACTGCAGAGTACATGAAACAATCTTCTCACCTCTCTCACCATTAAACTGAACAATTGCTGCAACAAAAATTGCAAGTCTGTACGATGACTAAAGGTACGGTCACTTACCTCACGTTTCCACATGCAAGTAATTACTTGCAAGAAATGTAAAAAAAACACAACAATTTTTTGAGTGGCTACACAGCATAGTGCAAATTCATTTTTAAAATGTCGTCAACAAGTAAACTTCTAGCAAAAATTGCCGTATTAAACGAATTAAAAAAATTAAAAAGCGAATGTGAAAAAAATGTGGAAAAAGACGGTTTTGGGTTTCTGTTTTCTGTCCATCTTGATGAAAAAATTATGTTTATTTTATAAAATATGTGACTACAGTATTGCCGTAGTGGCGATATCATAATGTTACAGAGAAAATATTTTGATTAACAATTTTTTTTTTCAAAATGCTTAAAATTCATGATTAAAACTACCATTTAGATGCGTTGTTGTATAGTTGTGCTTTTTTTTATTAGTTATTTTTTATAAATACACAGAAAATCCGCTATAAACATAACTTTTATTTTACTAAGTACTAGAAGATTGATACAAAAGTCATCCACGGCAACACTGTTTCTTCATTTGTCATTTTACTTGCGACAAGTGTCAAAAATTTACTTGCAAGAAAATTCTGTTGCAAGTTGAGCTGCAAGTACGAAAAATGTGATGGTGTTAGTAAAAAAGTGTGAGTGTATTGAGTTTTTCGAACTTGTACTTGCATGTGGAAACGCTAGGTTATGACAAACATTTTACGAAAAAACCAACAGACAAACTTAGTTAATTTTTTTTAATTCTAATAAGTATATTAAAAATTATATAAAAGTAGCTTTTACAGCTGCCCAGCGGGAAAAAAGGAGTACGGAGGCCTTTTAGAAGGCCTCTGCTCCCCTTCTTTTGGATATAAAAGACCTGTCCGCTCCATTTCATACTCATATCTTTTTTACACACGTTTTCATTGCGAAGAAGGCCTTTCGCTCTCGCTTCTTGAGCAGGTACATAAGAATGGTAACGGGACAAAAATAAAATTATTTTGCTTGTACAAAAAAACAATACAAAAAATTTTACTCCTTCTCAACTCCCTTCTCATAGAAGCGAGTGTGGAAGGTGTATCTTATCTTTAATACGAAAGAGCCGAGGCCTTCTATGAGGCATTCTTTAGCAGGTAGATTAGAGTATTAATTTATTCAAAAAATATTTTAAGCATGCCTTTAAAAAGACCTGAAGAAAGAAGGTCTTCTGAGTTTTTCCGCTGCCCAGCGGGAAAAAGAAGGAGTACGGATGCCTTCTAGAAGGCCTCTGTACTCCTTCTTTTGGATATACAAGGCCTGTCCGCTCCATTCCATACTCATATCATTTTTACACACGTTGTCATTGCGGAGAAGCTCTTCCGCTCTCGCTTCTTTAGCAGGTACATAAGAATGGTAACGGGATCAAAAAAAATAATTATTTTGCTTTTGCTTGTGCAGAAAAACAATACAAAAAATGTTACTCCTTCTCTACTCCCTTCTCATACAAGCGAGTGTGAAAGGTGTATCTTATCTTTAACACCAAAGAGCCGAGGCCTTCTATGAGGCATTCTTTAGCAGTTAGATAAGAATAGTAATTTAATCAAAACAATTTTTAAGCAGGCCTTTTAAAAGGCCTGAAGTCAGAAGGTCTTCTGAGTTTTAACGCTGGGTGGGTGCGATCGGCAACCTATACTATTACATTTTGCGATTGCATGCGTTTTTTGAATTTTACATATGTTGCTTCAATGTGTGTGCACACGTACGTTATAAAAGAGAATAAAAGAGAAAACGCGGCGCCCTGATTTTGCCGATCGCAGTTTTACAGCAATATTAATCTGTTTTGTAATATAGAATAGAAGTTTAATTACACTAATAATGAGCAAACGTAGTGGTTTCGTCTTTTTCGTCAAATGCTTGCCATATGTGACCGTACCTTACATAGGGCCTCCACCTGAGATAAGACATAAGATTTTTATTTCAGCAAACGTCAAATTCAATCGCAGAGAGTATTATCTTACATGTAGACTCTCAAATAGTGTTAATATAAATATTATAATAAATCTTATAAGATAGTTGTTATGAGAAATCTTATAACAACTACCCAGCGGGAAAATGAGGAATTGATTACATAAATAATTAAAAAAATAATGCATTATTTTCGAAAGAATAATAATGCATTCATTGGAATCGAGAAGGTAATTTCATCAGACACAAAAATTATGCATTGATTACCACGTATATTCCCACATTTGCAGAACAAGTAATGTATTGTTTCTGTTAGTAACAATTATTCGTGTTTTTGCTTAACATACATATTTCCTTTATAAAAATCCGTTATTTTTTTGCTGCCTTTATGTCGCCTACTTATAATTTTTTTTTTTAGTCGCAGTTTGTGTTTGAAAGCGTACGGTCAAAGTTATTTAAAGTAAAAAGGTAAGTACTTTATGTTTTATCTTTTAATAATTCTTATTATTAAATGTATAATTACAGATAAATGTGATGAATGCTTAAATTTTATGAAAAAGCTTGATTATAAATTGGATACTTTACTATCAGAAGATTTAAAAAAGTTTAATTTTCCAATAAAAAACGAATCAGACCTCAAAAAAGGGATAAAATAATTGGGGAAAACTTTGATTCCTTTGATTATGAATGTATGAATAATATAATTTATTCTTAAGAATGAATTATTTAATTCATTCGCAGGATACATTTAAATAATTTATTACAATCCTAGGACATGGTCTGTGTTAAGAATAATGAATTCTGGAATCAAATATTATACAATATATGTATTACTTTCTCGATTCCTATTAATTCCATTTTCCCGCTGGGTATCTTATAAGATGAGCTGTCAAAAATACACATACATGCATACATAAAAAACAATAATAAGACGCATTCATTAAAATGTTAAATATTTTTGTACAAATAGTGAAAATCTTGTGATAAGTGTTTAAAAAAACAATATTTTTAACTAAAAACAAGAAAAAACTAAAAAAAAGAATAAAAACGACACAAGTTTAGTGTGCGAGAATCATTCGATTATGAAATCTTATAAGATACGTGTTCCCCTTGTTTAAGATTAAGATTAATATGAAGAAATTTGTTCTCTCATTCTGCCGACGTGGTCTCATATATTATATCAGATATTATCTCAGGTGAAGTGTTGAAATAATTTGTTCAAAATATTACTTGTTCATAATCTAACTTTGATAAATTTTATTATTTCAATGGAATATGTTTTGTATTTTTTGTTTTTTAAAATTTTTTCTAAAAAATAAAATATAGAAATATATCACAAAAAAACAGCTTTATCAACTCATTGTGCTAATCTAAATCAATATCCAGATTTTGAAAATACAACTGTTTTAAACACAGAAAATAATTATAAACGTAGATTTATGTTAGAAATGTTACAAATTATAAAGGTTCCGACAATTTCAAGAATTAATTTTAAGTCAGACACTAAAAATGTAGCACAAAATTATAGACACTTAATTTATAAAAATAGAAACGGAAGTTAAAAATTTATTTATATTGTAATAGATTAAGTTTGATTTGAAAAATATTTTTTTGTTTTTGAATTAAAAATTTTTTAATTTGTCAGTTATTGTTAAATTTTTTATAATTTGTTAAAAATTAAGAAAAAAAACCCTGAAGAAGGCACTCAAGAAAGTGCCGAAATATTGGTTTTAAAATAAACGTTAAAAGTTTTTTATAACAAAAAGACCTTAAGCTCGAAAATTTAGTAATATTTGAAATAAAATTTTCTTTATTCCTGAATTTGAATCAGCAAATAAAAGTCGTTTTTGTTAAAAAGTTATGAGCCCAGATTACGTCGGTCAATCGAAACTATAATTTAAATAAAAAAATAATTATTAAATAATGGAGTCTGAAAGTAAAATTGAAAAATTGAATGACGCAAGTCAATGGTCAACATGGAAGTTTCAAGTTGCTGATGTTTATGAAGTAGCTACTGGGGATGAAGATTGTCCATTAAGTGATGATTGTAAGATTCGTGCTTGGCGAAAAAAGGATGCCAAAGCTCAACAAATTATAGGGATTTCGGTTGGAAATAAACAAATTATTCATATTACTAATTGTGATTCTGCTAAAGCTATGTGGACTAAATTAAATGATGTTTTCGAAAGAAAAAATGAATCTAGTTTGTTGATGCTCCATCAACAGTTTTTTAATTTTACGAAAGACGGTGGTGAAAGTTTGATATCTTACATTGCAAGAGTTGAAGAATTGGTTCAACGTTTAAGAGATTTAAAAGAAACAATATCAGATGATATGGTAATAACAAAGATAATATTATCCCTACCTTCTGAATATGCAGCTTTTAGTAGTGCTTGGGAGTCAGCAAATAAGACAGAACGCACATTGAATACCCTTAGATCAATATTAGTTATTGAAGAAGAACGTTTAATCTCTCGTGGGCAAATTGAAAGAAATGTAAAAATTGCCAGAGGCATTATTCAAGCACATGTCATTGGAACAATTTACGTAAGAATATTTGATGGTGTCAGCTGGAGAAATGGAATTCTTAAAGATGTTCTTTTCGTTCCTCAAATTGAAACAAATTTATTTTCACAAAACCATGCTTTGGGTCAGGCTTTAAATGTCGAAGGTAACAGCAATGAAATAAAATTTAAGCGAAAATCTAATAAAAAGGTTGTTGTTGTTGGACAACGTCATGGAAATTTAACTGTTATCTGTATAAAAGTATTAATGACTCAGGCTAATTTAGCATCAAACGAAAATTCAACACTACAACTATGGCACGAAAGATTAGCCCATCAAAATAATGAACAAATTCGAAAAATTTTAAAAGTCAATAATATCACTTACGTAGATGATAATTTTGTGTGTGAAGTTTGCATGTATGGAAAACATCATAAAGGGTGTTTTTTTAAGCCCGATAGAACTTGAAATTGTAAAAAATAACACAAAAAATTAAATTGTAATCAAAATTTTTTTTTTATTCGAAAGATCAATACGTGACATTAACATTTGAAAATGATTTCGGGCATATGGGCACCGCGGCTGTTCTTGACGAAGCGCATTCTGGACGTCCAATTTTGGGCCACTTTTTCGAGCACTGCTGGCCGTATGTCACGAATAACACGAACAATGCTGGCCTCCAAGGCGTCAATTGTTGCTGGTTTATCAGCATAAACCAGTGACTTCACGTAGCCCCACAGGAAATAATCGAGAGGTGTCAAATCGCACGACCTTGGAGGCCAATTGACAGGTCCATTTCTCGAAATCAACTTATCGCCAAATTTTGATTTCAATAAGTCGATGGTTGCGTTCGCCGTATAGCACGTAGCGCCATCCTGTTGAAACCACATCTCCTCCGGATCAATGTCATCCATATTTTCAAACAAAAAATCATTGATCATGGTGCGGTGACGATCTCCATTGACCGTAACGCGAGCTCCGGTCTCATTTTTGAAGAAATAAGGTCCGATGATGCCACCAGCGTGAAAACCGCACCAAACGGTGCATTTTTCTGGATGTAATGGAGTCTGTAGGGTCTCTTGTGGATTGGTCTCGCTCCATATGCGCCCATTTTGCTTATTAAAAAACCCGTTAAGCCAAAAATGCGCCTCATCGCTGAACACAATTTTGCGATAAAACAACGGGTCAGTTGCCAACTGCTCTAGAGCGAATCGACGACTGATTTTCAAAGTAAATTTGGATAATTTCGTAGCGTTGTTCAAGCGTGAGGGTATTCATGATGATTTGTCAGAGTATACTGAAACGATAAAAAAAAATATTTCATCAAAATTTAATTTTTTGTGCTACTTTTTACAATTTAAAGTTCTATCTAGCTTAAAAAAACACCCTTTAGAAGTAGTTTTAAAGTTCGTGAAATTTTATCAAATAAGTGTGGTCAAATTGTTCATGCTGACGTTTGTGGACCAATTCAAGTTGAATCTATTGGTGGTTCAAGGTATTTTCTTATTATAAAAGATGACTTTTCTCATTATCGCTTCGTGTTTTTTATGAAATATAAATCTGAGGTATATGATAAAGTAAAAATTTTTTTGAGATTAGAAAAAAATTCATATGGCCATAATATACAAATTTTTCGTTCTGACAATGGAACTGAATTTGTAAATAATAATATGAAGAAGCTATTTCAAAACGAAGGTGTTCGTCATCAGAGAACTGTCCCCTATACTCCACAGCAAAACGGTTCTGCAGAAAGGGAAATAAGAACTATAATGGAAGCTGCTCGTACAATGATTTATGCAAAAGACATTCCCTTAAAATTTTGGGCAGAAGCAGTTAACACAGCTGTATATGTAATTAATCGCTCAGGAACTAGTACTGTAGCAAATAAAACTCCTTACGAACTCTGGATAGGTAAGAAGTGTAAAATACATTTTTTTAAGCCATTTGGTAGTGAAATTTTTACTCACATACCTAAAGAAAAACGAAGCAAATTAAATGCTAAATCAGAAAAGTGCATCTTTGTTGGTTATGATGAAAATGTAAAGGGGTATCGTGTATGGAATCCTAACAAAAATATAATTGAATATTCTAGAGATGTAAAATTTTTAAATTCAGTTTTAACTGTTAACAAAGCCAGTAAAGAATGTTTAAAAGAAAATGTAGTATTAGGACTAGAGAAAGAAAATACAGATATAGAAATGCATGTCAATGAAATTGATACCCACAATTCCGATAACGAAGATTTTGAAGATGCTTGTGAAAATTTAGTTGGCAATGCTGACGTAAGTGAACAAGTTTTAGAAGCAGAATTGGTTGAAAGTTCTAATAACAATGATGCTAATGATTTACCGCCAAATTTAATTGAAATAGAACAAAATCAAAACACTCAACGTGTTAAGAAAAACACTAGAGAACTTTCTTACATGAACGAGTATAATATATAAAATCAGCTAAAAGACAGATCGAAACGTGTGATAAATACTATGGATGCTAGTGGTTTTGTGTTTTTGATTATAAAGGAAGAGTTTTAAACAAGCAATGAGCTATCCAAATAAGGATAAATGGTTAACTGCCATGAATGATGAAGTAAAATCTTTAGAAGAAAATCAAACATGGACGTTAGTAGAATCTCAACCAGGTAAAAAGATAATAGATAACAAATGGATATTTAAAATAAAGCATCGGTTAGATGGAAGTATAGAAAGATTTAAAGCTCGACTTGTTGCCCGCGGTTTTACCCAAGAATACGGAATCGATTACGAGGAAGTTTTTAGTCCTGTTGTAAAATTTACTTCGATTCGTATAGTTTTATCTCTAGTATCAATAAAGAAAATGGCAATACAGCAATTTGATATCAAAACTGCATTTCTTTATGGAGATTTAGATAAAGATGTGTATATGTATCAGCCTGAGGGTTTTAATGATGGTACTAGTAAAGTCTGCAAATTACAGAAAAGTTTGTATGGACTTAAGCAGGCATCACGGTGCTGGAATCTTAAATTCACCACATTTATTAAAAAATACAAACTTAAACAATTGGAATCTGATCCATGTGTATTTGTGAATTTAGATAAAACTCTTGTTTTGGCCTTGTATGTTGATGATGGATTAATTGCAGCGATGTCTAAAGAACAAATAAAAAACGTAATTGCCTATTTACAAACTAATTTTGATGTAAAATTTTTTGAGGCTGAATGTTTCCTTGGCTTAGAGATAGGTCGTTATACTGATGGTTCTATATACTTATGTCAATCAAATTATACTACACAGAAAAAAATATCGTAGGTAATAATGAATAAAATGGTTCGTAATTTATCAAAGAAAAAAATAGTTGAATCAGCTGGATTTTTATTCAAATCAACATAAAAATTCTTCCAATTGAATATTTTTTAGTTAAATAAACATTAATTTGTAGTAAAAAATTTAATTTAGATTTACATGTTGGTTTGAATAAAATTTCTTAAAATATACCCAAAAATGTTGTCATATTTATATATACATATGTATATTGTTAAATGGGTAGTAAGTTTTCGTAATCGACTTTAGTAGAAACAACAGAAAAATTTATTCAAATAAACAACCTTTAAGTATGTTAAATTGAATGATTTGTCTGTTAACGTGACAATATTTTGTTAATTTAAGATGATGAAGAACAAGAGCCTTTTTTTGGTAATATATTTGTACATACATAATTTATGTGTATATGTACATATATTTTAAAACTAATTAATGGCATGTTGAATTGAAGAAAATTCTTAAGCTTTTACAATTATTTTTTAGTCGAATTGAATAAAATTCTTAAATGTGAAAAAATATATTCATATTGAAAAAAATAACGTAGATATGAAGAAACTTTATTAAAATGAATAATTGAAAAAAATTCTTCGTTTTAAATAAATTTATTCATATGTACTAAAATAATGTAGATTTGAAGAAATTTATTCATTGTGATAAAAATATGCTAATCAAAAACAGTTATTTTCTCTTAAATGATTGTTGTTAATATCAATTAATATTGTGTGGTGTACAAATTTAGTGCATATTTAAAGACTTATATAAAAAACTAAATATAAATGCAAATAAATAAAAAAATATAAATAACAATAAACATAAAAGCAAAGAAGTTTCTAAAAAATATAGATAAATAAGTATATAATTATAAAGTGTATTATATTTAGTGAGTATTTTTAGACTAATGTAAAAAAATAAAATTAAAACAAATAAATAAGAAAAAAATATAATTAAATAGCTGTTAACATAAAAATTATTTAAAATTAAATAAGGGAATGCGAATACTTATTGTAGAGCTTATCACAACTTACATGATACAAAATGATATTCGTATGACTGTGAACTTGGTTGAAAACATACCTGAAAATGTAGTACAAATCTTCCAAACTGAATTTTTGGTAACAATATGAATTTATGTTTTTGTAAAAAAATTAATAAATTAATATATTTATAGGGATATTACTACTTAAAGCAACCTGGTAAGAAGCCACAAGGAAAACTTTGTGAGAAGTACTTTAACCTGGTCCGAAAACTAAAAAACAATGGTGCTCTCCAAAAAAGATCATATCCAAATAAATCATCCTCGATTGGTAAAAAAGAGATTCAAACCTAAGTAAGAGCTGTATAAATGCATTTGGTATAGTTATTGATTTTTATATACAAACTTTTTATTAAAGCTTCCAGAAGTAGATATCAATGATAGTATTGAAGCAATATTAAACAACAACTGTTCTTGGGCAGAAGTTGAAAAGTATTGGGCTGCATCTAAAAGCTATAGACTAAATGAAGTGGTAAAGACTAAATGTACATCTGATATACTAAGTAAATGGGTGCAGTACAAAAAGCCATTAGGATTTCAACTGGTGCGATATAATATTAGTTTGCTTGTTCTTATAAATCTTTTAATATATGTATTTATTTAAAACTTTGTAGATCGATATGGACTTTAAGCATCTATACCCAAATGCCGAAAGCTTTCATAATGGGTTTAAACCGTTCCCTACTTAAATTATTTATGAGTTTCAAAGTCTTATTGCAAAGCATGGAAAAAATTAATAATATAACAGAAAGTAAGATTTGTTAAACAATTAATAATTTTTTACCGTTAAATAATGCAATAATATTTGTCTTTTCAGATGGTTTATGCATTGGAATCTTTTACCTGATACATAACATTTAGTGCCTTCGTCAAAAATTGTCCATGTAGTAAATGGAAAAAAGTTATGCACTAGATCCTCTATACGAGACTCGCAAAAGAGTTTTATTATTGATGGAAGTACTGTTGCAGCCTGCGAGGAAGAGTTATTAAAAAGGCAGGAAGCAAACACGCAAATCCAACCAACGATGTTAGTATCAGGTTCTATTTTAGAGCCCCGAGAAATAATAGTGTACTTTGAGAGCATAAAATATAGAATGCATTCTGCAGTTAATGCTATAGATATATGCTTTAAAAAATTTTTTACATTTAATTTAGAATATCCGAAAGAATCGATATTAGTTTGGTCTTTCATTCAAAAATATTTTTTTAAAATTGAAACAAGTTCTGATTGTAGTAGTCCACAAATAAATTCTCTAATATCTAACCTTAAATAGCATGTTTCAAGGAATTTATTGTTTATTGGTAATTAACATAATAGCATATTTTTTTTATACAAAATTAAAAACAATTTATTAAAAATATGGATTTTTCGAAGTAATTATTTGTTAAAATTCAAAATGATCGTATTAACAGATGAATTTCATTTAATTTCTAAACGTATTATTACAATGTATGTATTTATTTTTATTTTTTAAAATCTTATGTTTGTTCCTGTTCTAAAATCAAGTCGATTTGAAATTAATAATGGTACAAAATATTTTATTCTTTAAATAATAAATCAAATTAAAAAAAGACTAAAAAATCGTTGCTATTGGCCACGTACATTTTCTTAAATCTCACGATTTCCAATCGAACCGAATTACAGGACAAGGTAAATTTTATTATTTTATTTAATTATAAAAAGAAATGAATGTACAATTGTTAGTTTGTATAAATTTTTATGTAATAAATAGTGCTAAGATTTTCCTCATTTACGTTGTTTGTTTTATTTCATGATAATTTTGTACAAGTAGAGAATAAAGTTTTTATAAAGATACTATACGTATATATTGGGCCTGATTGTGTAAGGCTTTGGCATAAATGCCTGTATTTGTTTAGTCAAAATAACTTAGGCTTTTACGCCAACCCCTTACACAAACAGGTCTATTATTTAATACAATTTTGTATAATTAATAGTTCAATTTAATACATTAACTGCCAATTTTACAATGTCTAAAGAACGCTTTCTTTCGCACAAATACATTTGAAACAAAAACCAATTTTTGATAATTAGTGAAATAGTCAGTTCATAATTTTGATACTCAAGATAATAAAATTGTATTAAATAAAACATAGGATACTTTTTAAATATTTTCTACTGGGGTTTTGAAACGCTTTGAAAATTAACGATATTTTGTCGAATTGAATAAAAAAAGGGTAGTTAAAATGAAGTAATATTTTATATGTAAAATTTATTATTTTGACAAATTTTTTTATTTAATTTAACTAAATTTTCTTCAATTTAACGCCATGCTTAGTAACGATTGATATTATTCATATTGACAAATTTTCTTCATATTGACTATTTTACTAAAATTTAAAATTTGACTAAAAACTGTGTGTTAAATAGACGGAAAATTTTGTTAGTTGTATAATGTCCTACTTTTCTTCAAATCTACGTGCCATTTTGCGCTATTTACCTCCCATTTTTGGTTCAGTGTAAAAAGATTCTTAAAAGATTTAAGATGGATGATTGCAATGGAGTTTCAACACCCATAGATGCTAATAAGGTATTTGAAAAATTTGAGAATTCAAACAATTCTATTTGTCCATACCGTGAAGCTGTTGAAAGTTTACTTTACTTAGCAATTGCAAGAAGACCTGATTTAAGTTTTGCAGTGGGAGTTGTAAGTCGTTTTATGGAAAGTCCTAATGAGGCACAAGTGAATGCTGTAAAGCGTATTTTAAAGTATTTAAAGGCAACTACTAATTATGGTCTTCATTTTAATACAAATACAAGTTTGAAGTTACTTGGATACAGTGATGCAGATTATGCGGGTGATAAAGAAACTAGGAGATCGACATCTGGTTATGTGTTTCTATTTGGGGAAAATGTTGTAAGCTGGGGTTCAGAAAGGCAAAAATCTGTTTCTTTATCAACTACAGAATCAGAGTATATAGCTGCAAGTGCGGCCATAAAAGAATTAGTTTGGCTGCAACGTTACTTAATTAAGAATCCAGAGTTTCATAAGCGCACAAAGCACATAGACGTGTGTTATCACTTTATTAGAGAAAAATATGAAGAAAATGTATTCTGTTTAAATTATGTTTCCTCCGATGAACAATTAGCGGACATTTTTACAAAAGCCCTCCCTAAGTTAAGATTTGAATTATTAAGACGATTAATTTATGTTAAAGAAAAATAGATGCTATATTTTTAACAAATTGTGGGAGTGTTGAAATAATTTGTTCAAAATATTACTTGTTCATAATTTAACTTTGATAAATTTTATTATTTCAATTGAATATGTTTTGTATTTTTTGTTTTTTAAAATCTTTTCTAAAAAATAAAATTTTCTTTATTCGTTTTTGTTAAAATGAAGACTCTGTGTTAAGTATGAGTGATATTAAATGTCATACAGTAGCTAGCAGGGTTGTCAGATTTATTTTTATCTTTGATCGAGTTAAGGCTCAGTTAGTCTTTACTTTCTGTTCTGTTCCGAATCAGCTGATGTGTTTTTGTTATTAAAAAACCTGTGAAATTGATTAGTTTTTCTGTTCTGTTGCGGTTCAGTTTGTTAAAATCAAAAACTTGTTAAGTAATTCTAAGTGACAGCAAAATAAATAATAAAAAATACATTTTTGTATTGAAATAAACTATTTTTTTATTTTAAGAATTCAAAAAATTTAATTTCTTCAAATTTATGTGCTTAAAGTTATTGAAATAAAACAATGGATGGTGCAAAACTAATAAATTTGTCATAAATGGCTGATAAGTTGCTACAGAAAAAGTAACTATTACAATTTCGTAACAGAACGGCACGGAACGGAACAGAAACAGAAAGTAAAGACTAACTGAGCCTTTATGCCATTTTATATTAAGCCATCGATATGTATAAATGAATTATCTTTTCAATAGTTCAACAAATAACCACAGTACTAATTGTTTTCAATAAATATTTTAAATAAACAATAAATTGGATTGAATAATATAATATAATTGGAAAATTGTTTTATTCTTGGTGCTTTGTACTTAAATATTTTTATTCCATAAATAATACCGAAAGTACCGGTATCGAGATTTTCTCAGTACCGAAACGGTTTTGATAAATTTAATCAACATATTGCTCAAACGCGTTTAAAACCCTAAGTGTGAACATAGCATTACAGGTGCATTTTTCGATTAAAAACGCCAAAAATCATGCGAAATGCATATAACGGATACGTAAATACTAGTGTATTAATTTACTCGACCTTTTGCTTCAATCTATTAATTGCGGACAGTAAACATTAGTGTTTGACAAGTGAAGGGACAGTTGCTATAAACCGGTCATTTCTAAAGATAAAAAGTTGGGGTTTGGACCAAAATGATTTAAATAAATTAATCAATACAAAGATACTAGTTGCTCTATTTTGTGACGGCATATGCCGTTTTAACCCTATACATTACTAAAAAATATTTTGGGACAAGACGGTTATAGCTGTCTCGTCGGTAATATACGTTCTGTCCAGTTATAGGGGAAAAGTAAACATATGTTGACAAAACGTTAAATATTTATTAATTTTTACACCAAAAGTTCATTTTTATTACTATAATAACATAAGATTGCTGGTGCGCAATAACAAAAAAATAGTAAAATTAAATAATATGATAGAAATATAAATATAAGTTACAAAAAAACTAATTCAAAAACAAAACAATAATTAATTCAAGCTTCCTTATGATAATTTTCGAAGCATGCACCTGGACAAAGAGGAATTTTATAAGGACAATTTTTTCACCTGAACGAATTTTCTTTGCGAACTTTAAATTCAGAGCATTCTCTACATCTTTGGTATGTAGATTTTTTTCTTTTTTCCCACAGGTACTGGAATTTTTTCAATAAAATGTTTGTTCTCAGAAATAGTTCGAGTTTCAATATTTTTATTTCGTTCACCTCCAGCAGTGGGACACAATGCTAAACAATCTCGACCATTTTGAACATTATTTGGCAACTGTATTCCAGTATTGATAAGAATATCTCGAAATTCTAAATATTTAATTTTCTTTCAGTTTTTTTTATATACATACATATAATATGAATTCCAAAGTAAGATCCAAAAAATGGAACATCGACTTTTTATACCATCTAATTGTTTTACGCGGTCATGAATAATATAATAAATTTATTCTAGTTACTTTTCTCTTCAGGTTTAATTTTGATTTTTCCAAATTTGTTCGCCACTTCAAATATTTTTGGATGATTAGCAGTTGTAATGCCTATTACATCACGTTTATCTTTAAATTTAGATACATATATCTTCCCTCTGCGACACCAAATATGTTCTCCTTTGGTAAGTTTTTTTTTAATTGTAGATTTAGGATTTAGTTTTCTATTAGCACGTAAAGTGCCTGTGCAATGAGTTTTATGTGATAGAAGAGTTTCACATAATTCGACACTATTATAATAATTATCCATAAATAATTGGTGGCCTTTGTTGAGATACGGCTGCATTAATCGTAAGACTAAAGATTGCAATTTTTAATCTTTTGTTCTATCTTTTCCCTGGTAAATTTCTATTTTAAGAACATAGCCATCACTACTTGTCAATTGGTATAATTTTATGCCATATTTTGCCTTTTCCCCCTTTTTATATTGGCGGAAACTGAGCCGACCTCTAAACAAATTAAGTTATTCATCCAATAAGAGCTCTTCCTGAGGGACATAAGCTCTTTGGAAACTTTCTATTAAGAGTTTAATAAAGGCTGAATCTTTTTAAGCTTATGCTCATCACCATCAATATCATTACAACAAGAAGCTGCTCAAAGCGTCTCTCTGACATTGTAGCTGAAAAAACCGGGTGAAAGTATAAAGTATTTCTTGAAAACAGATAACGAATTCTGGGTACTTAATTTTACCTTGCAATAAACATAGGCCAAAGAATTGATATATTTCATTTATAGTCGTGGGCTTAAAAGTAGCGAATCTCAAATGTCTAGTCTTAATACCACGATTTGTACAAAGCTTTCTGCCATATTCATTAGTACTATTGATGATTAACTCCATTATTTCTTTACAAAATATAAAATCAAAGACTTTTCTGGGGGTTGAAGTTGCCGTTACATCTAATTTAATACCACAATTCTCTTGATCAAAATTAAAGTTCGGAATATTTTTGGTATTCTCTAACCATTCACTTTCTAGTTCGTCCATAGAATCATTATTTTCTAACTGATTATTATCTGATTCTGTTTCATCGTTATCATTCTCATCATCGCTTCCAAATTCGTCATCACTATCATCTTCTTCGCATTCTCCGAAATCATCATCATCCAAAAACATTTTTAAAAGTCTTGTTTCGTTTTGTTTGTACCAATCCATTTCTTGATAAGAAATTATGAAATTTATTCGAATAAAATTCTTAAAACTATTAAAATTACCTTTTATCTTACCTTATTCATTTAATTTTATAAATAATATAGGAAAAATTTAGCAAAGATTTAATATAAATCAACAAAAACTAATTAATATTTTTTACAAAAAAAAAAAACACTTTCTATCTTGACACTTCTTTTACTTCTGAAGCAAATTGTATGAAGACAGAGTAGCATATGCCATCATGCATTTCTAGCAAACATATTTAAACTATATGTGACAACGGTTTGTTTTTCAATTGAAACCTTACTAACTGCTGATATACATATGAAAATAAAATGTTTTTAAAGGGTCGCTTAATTATATTTTAATACATTATAAAGCATTTAGCGTCGGCATATGTAGTTTCGTCCACATACCTGAAACAATGAACGACGGCATTTCCCATCATGTCCCCATATTTGCTAATTTTCGACACTATATGCCGGCTTGTCCGCCAACGTGTTAAAGAAAAATAATTCGGTTTAAATGTTTAGGATTTAAGCAAGTCTTTTCTGTAGTTTTGATAAACTTGACTTGGAAAAAATTCTTTATACAGAAATTAGATAATATCTCAGTCCTTTTTCTATATTTCTCTAAACATATAAAATCTTCCATTACGCCATCAAAGTCCTGTCTTAATTTTTTTTAAATTTTTAACATTTCTAATTGTTTCGGTAGTTTCTTTTAAAATATTATTTGTGTTACATTCGAAAGTTTCTTCTATTGTCAGGCCATCATCTGACTCATACTGGCAAAGCTCAAAACTAGAGTTAGAAAAGTATTGAGTACTCGATACCAGGCAGTTTTTTGAGTACTCGATACTTAAAAGTAGTTACTCAATAGTTTTAGAGTTGTAATTTGTAGTATTATGCATAATATTGCAACCAAAGAAAATTCTTACAAGTGACCGCATCATGAGAGAGAGTTATCATAGCGTGAATTATATCGAAATAAATAAAGATTTACAAGTAAAGGTTAACAAAAATAATTTTAAAAAAGAAAAAAATAATAAGAAAAGTTACAGTTAATGAAAAAAAACTTTGCTTAAAATGTATTAAAAAGGAGCATATTGTGGCATCATTTTACTGAGGGAAATGGCGTTCGTGCAAAATGCAATATTTGTAAAAGTCTCATTTCTTACAAAGGTATGTATGCTCAAATTAATAAAATTTTATATAAACAAATTTTATAAGTTATATGGACTCACAACATCCAACAGTGGAATTAAGAGAGACACAAGAACAAGAAGGTATGTAATTGGCAGAACGTTTAGCAGTGGTTATTGGTTATTGGTGTTTATTACAGAAGACATGCCAAGGACAATTTAAAAAAATAAGCGCACAATTATGCGCTACGCAATAAGACATACAGAAATGCAGTAAAGTAAGTGAAAGAACTCTCAACAACTTTTATAGAAAAATAACATTTCAAGTGCCACGGCATTCCCTTACTACGAAGCAGGTTTATAAGGGAGAATACTAAGAAATAACTGTATCAAAACGTTACATCCATCAATTTTTATATGCGCTGAATAATGCGCATTATGTGTCAAAAATGTATTGCTTCAAAGTGCGAACTCGCCATATAAAATTCATGTCTTCCGTAAGCGCAATGGAAAGCGAAACTTTTATGTTTCTCCCTTCGTAGGAAGCTTCATTTTTTATTGGGAAGCAAATAAATTCAACTTTAGCCAAAATATATACGGTAGACCTTCAACCCCTTTCCGTGGTAGAGAACGTCGGCTTTCAGTTGTTTGCAAAAGCTCTGAATCCATCATACACATTGCCTTCTATGTATGATTTAACAAAAAATCTTTCAATTGCTTTCGCACATTAAAAGACCACACTGCCCAAAATTTTAAGGATGAAATTTTATAAACGTTAAATCGGTGGGGAATTGAAGAAAAGATTTCATGTGTCGTGTCTGACAATGCTGCAAATATTTTGTTAGCTATAATACTTGCCGGAATGCAAGGTTTGCCTTGTTTTGCACACACACTACATTTAATAGTTACGGAAGGTCTAAAAGATCCAAAAAAAGCTACTATTAGATCAAAAGGTAAATTCACCGTTGAGTTTTTTCACCGTAGTACGAAAGCTACCAACAAATTTAAAGAAATGCAAACGCAAATGAACCCAAAAAATTAAAGCTCATTAATGCCACCCCTGCGAGATGGAACTTAGTGTTGCATATGATTAAAAGAATGTTGGAAAACCGAGATGTCTTGGAGGCAACTGTAGCAATTTTGCACCGCCTAGTCCAACTGCCTTTATGTGAAGAATATAAAATTATTAAACAGCTAAGTAACGTATTACGTTCATTTAACGAAATAACCGTCGAAATGAGTGAAGAAAAAAATACTACCATTTCGAAAATCATTGTACTGATTCGTGGCCTTCAGTCATATTTAAAAATAAACAAGTAAAGGGTGGTTAAATTGTAAGGGCCGATGTTGAATGTGAACCACACCTAAACGCCAAGTTTTTTTCCGAATTTTATTTGACATTTCTCTATTTCAGACTTACTCAATTTGAACCATGGAGAGATACACAATCCAACAACGTGTTAAAGTTATCCAGACTTATTATGAAAATGGATGATAAATTTCGAAGAAAATCATCTTCAGTGATGAGGCACATTTTCACCTCAGTGGATTTGTCGATAAGCAGAATTTCCGCATATGGGCGAATAATAATCCAAGAGTGATTGTCGAAAAACCAATGCACCCACAAAGAGTGACTGTTTGGTGCGGTTTATGGGCTGGCGGCATCATCGGGCCGTATTTTTTCCAAGGTCAGGCAGTTACTGTGAATGGTGTTCGCTATCGTGAGATGATTACGAACTTTTTATGGCCCGAATTGGAAGATATGGATGTGGACGATATGTGGTTTCAGCAGGACGGTGCCACTTGCCACACAGCTAACGAAACAATGGCTCTTTTGCGCAACAAATTCAATGGCCGTGTTATCTCACGTAATGGCGATGTCAATTGGCCGCCAAGATCATGTGATTTGACACCGTTGGACTTTTTTCTTTGGGGTTATTTGAAAGAAAAGGTGTACGTCGATAAGCCAGCAACAATTCAAGAGCTAAAGGATGAGATAATTCGGCACATTAACGGCATAGAACCTCCATTATGCCTCAGGGTCATCGAAAATTTGGACCATCGGATGGAGGTGTGCCGCCGTGGTCGCGGCGCCCATTTGGCCGATATTTTGTTCCATGCATAATTGAGTAATACCAATATATCATAATAAAATAAAATTACAATAATTTCCTAAATAGTTTGTGTTTTATTCAAAATCAACATCGGCCCTTGAAATTTAACCACCCTTTAGAAAACAGCACTGAACAAATATCAAAATTGATAGATTCATTGATAGATGAACAACATAAATACAAGCTTAGAATAGAAGCTTAGAAAAAAACGATTTCTAGTCAATACCAACGTACTTAGATAAACGATTTAAAGCAATGGGATTTTCTGATTCTGACGCTTTAAAAGTAGTGAAAGACAAGATGTTCTTAACAAGCCATGAACTGTTTAAAAATTTGTTTTTGGAACGCAAACCGCATCCGCCAACATAAAAATAAATCAGAATACTTTCTTAAAAACAAACAAATTGATGTCATGATGGTTTCTGAAACGAATTTGACCTCAAGAAATACGTTTAAAATCAATGGTTATACACTTTATGATACCAAGGACCCTCGAGATAGACCTTGTGAAGGTTCAGCAATTTTAATTAAAACCCGAGTCAAACACTACCTAATCACCCCTATCGTGAATAACAAGTGTAATTTTTGTTCCCATGAAATTTTCATTCCAATTCCAATCGTGAACCTCATGTGAACAATTTTTCACGCTATCAGTTCCGGTGAATGTAAAAAAGAAGAACGATTAGAAAAAATTAAAAATCAATTAAATTTTTGTTTAAAAATATACACGTATAGATTTTAAAGAAAAGTTAAAATAATAAATCTAAATAATTAGTGTTAAAGGGATAGGTTGATTACAACGTTAAATTTTTGTACTTTTTAAATTTTATGTAGTAAAATATTTTCCGAAATTCTGCCACCACGTCTTTCACAAATTCGGCGGCAATCAACCTGTTGTTTTGCATTTTGTTGACCAATATATTGGTTTGTGCCTTATTAACGTATCTAGTCCTTAATATTTGATTTATAGGAGGAACTACTAACATACATGTTCTATTCCCTAGCAAAAATAAAGTGAGAAAATCTAAGGGAAACGTGAACAAATAACGCGGGAAAAAACTTTTCACGATAAGGGGAATTTATTCACGTGAACATTTTTTCCCGTTATTACTCTCCTTTGAATTACATTTTTTTCATGGGAGCTGTTCATGATCGCAAATATGTGAAAAGGAGAAAAATTATTCACGATAGGGGTGATTGTGTGATCATCGTGAAGATTATCTCCAAGCAACGAACATTTGCGTTGAGGAATTAAATAGAAACCTAGTAATTTCTTCGTTATACTCTCCGCCTAGATTTTCAATATCAGAAAGCCAATACTGTAAATATTTTAAATCATTAGGACTCTGTTTTCTAGCTGCTGGCGATTATAACGCTAAACATACATACCTTCACGACTTGTAACACCAAAGGGTCGTGTTTTATTTAATACAATTTCTAAAATGGATTTAAATGTGGTAGCGAGCGGACAACCAACATATTGGCCTACTGATCATCAAAAAATTCCAGATGTTTTCGATTTCGGCGTGGTTAAAAACATCCCCATAGGTTATATAAAACTCAACGCAAAGACAAAGAATAACATTGAAAGCAAAAACAAAGTCATAAATATTTTGTAATTTTGTTGTTGCTTTCTACAGAAAATTATTAACCGATTTAAAATTTTCAACGCCACAAGCTATGAGGCGTTTGAAATTTTAAAAGGCAATGTGAATTTGTGTAGAAAGCAACAACAAAATTACAAAATATTTATGTCTTTGTTCTAGCTTTCAATGTAATTCTTTGGCGTTGCGTTACGTTTTACAAAATTAGGGCCAAAATCTCATCGCTGGTCAGTAACCAAAGACACAATACTAATCTGATGTGATTTTGATGTGAAGTATGCAGTATGACTACGTACGTTGTGTTTGGTTTATGTAAAAAGTTTTTCGGCGCCTAGAGAAAATTCGGTGTTTTTGAAAACATGGAAACACTGAGCACAACTTACTTTTTAACTGCAATCATGGTGAAATAATAAAGGTGGCAGCACTACGCCAGATGACGATTTTTTGCTCATGCATTGTTTGACTAGTCTTATGTCAAAGTTTTGTTTATGTTTACAAAAAGTCCACTTTTTGTGCTCTGATTATTGTTTTTTATTAAAGTTTTCGAAATTTTTAATTTTAATAAATAAGATATTGACCATAATTAAAAAAAAATTGGCTAAAAATTTATTTATTTCATCACGTTCAGTGGCACGCTTTGATTTTTGTTTAAAGTATTTTTTGACGTAAACGGTGATACAATTTCCATTTTTGTTGTATTTGTTGCCGTAACGATGCCACCTACTTATTCCACCATGACTGCAATAACTCATAACTTTTACAAGGAATTTAGATTCACATGCGTCCATGTTCTGGAAAACGAACGCAAAACGCATTTCAGCATGTTCTGAAAACCAGGCGATTTGCTAGCGTTTTGCTTTTTTGTGTTTGAGCACACATGTTTTATCATAACAAAACGTAAACAAACAAATAATTTACAAATTAGTTCTGTGAAATTAATTTAAAATTAAAATGCCTACAGCGTTCTTACATGTTCATAAATAAACTACTGCGACAAACAATTGACAAACTCAAAGCAAATTTTTAAATTGCATTTTTTTAATTAAAATCGTGAAAAAATGTTACAAGTTTTTCCTAAAATAAAAAGAAAACATATTAAATTGAATTTGTGGGCCAGTTCCTTTTCTCTTTAAAGTGCAGTTTTAATAAAATAGACCAGATCGCTTAAGTATACACTAGCGGTTTGTAAACGCCAAATTTCTAGCGTTTTCGTTTTTCAGAACACCTGTTTGGCGTTTTGAAATTGAAAACGCAAATCTTAAGCGTTTTGCGCTTTTCAGAGCATGGGCGATATATTTTTTGGTTGTTAGGCCCTTTTACATTTCAGGGGACAATACAATCTTATTAAATAGAATTTAATAATAAAGTTCAATCTCAGTTAGATTGTTAAGAGGGAAACCGGAAATCATTGTCCATGAAAAAGTCTTAAAAATAGGAGATACCTAAACATATCGCTCCTTTATTGCAACATAGTCATATCTACAAAAACAAACGATCTTGGCAAAATGCGATTAAAATTTTCAAAATGTACCGATTTAAAAATATATTTTGCTATAACTTCTGTTCAACTTTGCTACACTACCTTCAAATTTTGAGGTATGACTATAATGCAATGAAGGAGCGATATGTTTATTAGGTGATAAACTAAAATTTTCAATTTCAATTTGTGTTGGTTTATATATCCGCGAAGTGCGGGGAAACCGAAATAAAATAACATTTTGGAGACTCGTGTAAGATACTACAACATACAACTTGAAAAACACATTGTCCTAAAGATTACAAATGGACCTATTGAAATGAAAAGGTTTGTAAGAAAGAAAAAATTGCTTCTGATTGTTAATCCGAAGCATGCTACAATGGTGCACTTTTAACTATTTGTCCAACCTCGGTAAAAAATGAACGAAATTTTTCGTAAACATGATAATTAGTAAATAAAATCGGGAATATACTTTTTGACGACTTACTAAGCGCTTTGAGTGTGTCAGAAAGTTATTTCCTAAGCCGTTAAAAAATGTTATATGTTTATTTAAAATATTTTATCTATTTTATTAATTAACTTTTTGATTTCATATCTTGAGTACCTTAATTTTATTTTGTTTTTATTATTGTTTTATGAATTAAATTGTTATGTTTATGTTATCTTTTTATCTTGTATCCAGAGCATAATAATACTGAATAAAAGCATAAAAATAGGGAATAAAGGCGTCAGGTGATAATAATTCAAGTTCCTATTTCAATCTTCAATTAATTTTTTAGTATTGAACCATTTCTTTAACTTTCTTTGTAAACAAGTTCCCTTACGTTTTATAAAAGTTTTTTTCATTAATTAATAATAAAATTTACTTTGTATTATTTATATGGAGCGGGATCCCGAAATCGAAAAAGTCCGGAAAAAAACTCTAGTCATATACCAACCAGAATAAAATTATGGTAATGAGGTTAAGACTCATATAAGATAAATAATATAAATAATAATAATAAAATAAATTAATAAGAGAAATTATATAGATTCAGGTGAAAACTTTCGGTTGTGTCGTTTTTTTTCCTTTCCGCGGGGTAAGCTTTCTTTTGAGCCCACGCGTGCGCGACCGGTTAGGGAGAGCTCTCGTCAACCAGGTGCAGTAGAAACGGTGATTGCTAAGTTTCCGGGAATTATATGTAGTTTCCCTTAAAGATAAAAAGAAAAGAAAGGAGTTTATAAATAAAAGAAAAAGTAATTATTAAAAGTGAATTTGTTTTAACACTGGGAATTACGCGGACCCCTGGACACAATACTGACGGACAGGAAACCCACTTTCACCCCTGCTTTGTGCTTTTCATCTGTGCCTGAATAAACAGAAATTAATAGAAGTTGCCCGCCTGAGTTAATTGATTAGGAGTGGGAGTCAAGTCGTGAGCGAAATCTGTCCTGGGAAAAGAAGAAATTACTAAATAAAAACTCAATCATTTCGGTCTTAAAAGAAAGAAATATTTATTAAAAAAAGAATTATCAAATAAAGTGAATACTTAGCGATTTGAATTTAAATTAAAGTAAAACTAAAATTTAATGATTTGAATTTAAATAAAAAAAAAAGAAAAAAAAATAAAGTTAAGACGAAATAATGTACCTTTAGATTAAAATAAAATTAAAACTTGTTAAATTTAAATCAAAATAAAATTAAAACTTGTTAAATTTAAATTAAATCAAAATGAAAAATTTAATAATTTTAATCTAAATTCAAAAATGAAGTACTACAAATTTAATAATTTTAACTTGAATTAAATCAGAATTGTAAGTTTAAGAATTCGAATTTAAATTAAAAATTATATTTTTTTTAAACTAAATGTTAAATTTAAAATTTATTTTTGCTGCTCATTTTTGAAAAGTTTTCTTTGCTAAATTAAATGAAATTTATATAGCTAACAAATTATACAATAAATATGGTTTTTTATAATTTAAAATGAATTTTATAGCGTGTTATAATTAAAAATATGGATGGATAATTTGAATATCGGCAGTAAGTAGGGAAGGTAAGAATTTGCAATGAACGTTTGGGACATCCTTAAGCCTGGATGTCATGGCGGGATCATCCATCCCGAGTAGGAGGGTAACCGCTGGCGCAACACCAGCCAGCCAAATTGTTCGCTAGGTAATTTAGCAGGGAGATTAGAATTAACCTACTCGGTGCCCCTTTCCTTTTTTAATTTTCATAGAATTGCTGATATGTTTTTTTTTTTGTGTGTGTGGGTAGGTAAGTATGTACAGAGTGGTAGCAAGAACCACCCCCATCCGGCGAGCTCCAAGCCCGGCAAACGCGAGCATATCAGCGCCGCTTCCCCTCTGGCAACACTCGTTTTGGTTTGTTTTGGTATTGCCTTCGTAATACCATAAACTACCACCGTACCGAACACTACACATTTTTAGTCAATTTTAATGACAACATTGTAAGATCTGACCATCGTCTGTACGAAGCTTTAGTTTGTGGCTCAACCACGCGAAAACTGCTTAATGGATTTTGATAAAATTTGGTAGGCGGATGGCATATTGCCCAGATTTAAATATAGGGTGCTTTTCAGAGGGATATCGGAGACATAATCGGTACTTTGGTATATATTCTCTTTTTGATAAATTTGGTCTGGAGCAGTGTTGCAAAATTGAAATTTTGAAATGGTACTTAACTTTAACTAAAAGAGTACCTTTCCTACCAAAAGGTACTTTTTGTTAAAAATATAAAACGATCATTTTTAAAAATAAAAGGAACAAAAAATATTTTATTGCAATGCATTTATCTATGTATGTTTATTAAAGGTACACATGTAATATGTCTGTTAAACAGCGTTAGCTACGTTTTTTAAGTATTTTCTAACAAAAACTATTTACAATAGTTAAAATTTTTATGAATAAGTAAATAAATTAAAAATTTGATTTTAAACACATAAATTTACACTGGTAGACTACATATTTATATGTTAACATTTGCAAATTTACATTATTCAGGCTTTTACATATCGCACTTGATTAACAAGAGGGTATATAATAAAAAAAATTTTATTTTTTCACTTTTTGGAAGAAATCGACACGTAATATTCATATCTACCCGTTGTAAAAATGTCGTGCTATTTTGTCATCTTTTTGGTAATGAAAAGGTTGGTTTAAAAATGCTCTTTCATATGCCTTCAATGTTAAATTAAAAATAAAATTAATAAAAATACAGTTGTTGCCATATTTAAAAAGAAAACTTAAAGGAAAAATTAACGTTGAAATTGCCATAATAGTTTTACCGGATAGGTAGAGATAACTGTTTGGTACGAACACGATCAGATATCTGTTTGAAGAAATTACGGGCATTCGAACTTAGTTCTAAAATAAAGTTTAAACAATTTATGTTTAAAAATAAAGCTATTAATTAAATGCAGTTAAGATAAAGCAAATTTACTTTAAGAGATACAAAGAAATATTATAAGTATAACAGCAACTATCATTTGATTTTAATAGATCCTTAGTTTTTATACATTAGATTCTGTAGACATACATTATTTTTTTTTTAATTCCCTATGCAAATCCCCGCGAAGCTCTACGCTTGTCTGCAGGAATTCAGAGACTCTGGCGGGAATCGAGCCCGCAACCCCGGGGCTTATAGACTAGCTTTAAACTTTAAACAGATTCTAGGTATAAATGATTTCGTCCTTGCCTTTTTACAACATTTTACAGCAAACGGAATTGAGAATTGATATCTTCTTAGTTCTTCTCGTTCGGAAATAACATTAATAACAATAGTATTACGCTATTGGGTTTTCCGGAAACACTATATTTTGGAGTGGATCTACTAAAAGTTTTTTATGTTTTATTTAAAAAACAAAATTTAGTTCTTAATAATTCGCTAAAGCTCAATTAAAATGATTTTGTAGTTTCTTTGAATTAATTAACAATTTCCTTCTTAACTTTGCATGTTTCTATAAATATGTTAAATCGAATTCCAAAAAATTTCATTAAAAGGTTTTTTTTTAATTTAAATTTTCCACTGACATTTAATCCTATGCATACCTTTTTATAAAATTTCTTGCCACTTATAAGAACAACTATTCCATTCTGGATAGCAAAATACTAATCCTGTAGTGCGATTCACTAACTTTTATAACGATAATCGAATCGTTAAAATAAATATAACGAAAATTTATCGAATATGCTATTCAGTAAAATTTTTAACGATATTCGCTGTCGTTTAAAATCAGCTGTTACTTTAACTCATTAGCGCCCAATGATCCCATTTAGGAACAAGCACAAATATATTAATAAATAAAAATTTAATTAATTAGCTTAAGGTCTAGTTGCTATAACTTATACATATTTAGTACATACATTAATGTATAACACAAACTTTTTATAAATAAATAAATAAATAAAATTATAATTTTTTCGTTTTTTTATTCAAAAATTTTTTAAAATTATATTTTTCGAAAATAGCCAACAATATTTAAAATAAAAATTGGGCGCTAATGGGTTAAGCAATGTTTTTGTCGTTATTTTAGCGACAATAATTTAGGTTGTGTTTATTTAATCGATAAAATGTATTTTATGTTTAAAATAGCTTACATACATACAAAGATATATTCATATGTATATGTATGAACAAAAACTAAATCCTAAATTTAAAATTTACAAAAAAGCATATTAAGAACAAAAACCCAATTCTAAATGTAAAATTCACAAAAAAAAAAATATAAAAACATAAATTAACCCTTCGTCTTACTCATGAGTCTGGCCAGACCTTTTCCAATGCATTTTGAATGCAAAAACATTTGTAACACAGGGGGTTAAGAATAATTTTATTTGTTTTTATTTTATTCTCTTTTGTGCTTTTCGTTTTTTTTAACATTTTTAAGACAGAGATGTTACAAAAATACAGCTGTTTTCTATCGTTAAAAAAAAGTTACAGAATCACACTATCGTGACTGCAAGCGAATATATATGTCGACAAATATAACGATTGTCGGTTCGTTAAAAGTTAGTGAATCGCACCACTGGCGTCCTCGCTTTGCATTTGAATATTAACGTTGTTTTTAATTTTTATTTAATTGGTTTAATTATTTTTAATATACATTAACATGAATTTTGCAACAAACACATGATTACCAGAGTCTACTACCGAATTGATTTTCACAATGTTTCGACAAAATGCCTGTTACTAAAGCTTCGTACAGACGATGGTCAGATCTTACAATATCGTAAGCAGGCGTTGCCAACAGCAATATTTTTCTGACAATGGTGCGCTTGTCAGATGCATTAATTTAGCACTTCTGCAAATACAAATGAGCTTACAATGTTCACACAGTTGTAAGACATTTTAGCCAATTTTAATGCAATTTAAGCAACGCTGCTTACCAATATTGTAAGATCTGACCATCGTCTGTACGAAGCTTAAGTGTCGTCCGATAAACTGTCCGTTAACGATTTTTGGTTAATATCAATATACCGACAAAAAAATTGTTTTCAGTTGGCAACTCCTCTAAAAATCCATGCAAAAGTTGGTAGTCAACCGATTATATTTATCTGTACGGCTAATAAACGAAAAATAAATAATTGGCAGATGAGTGGCGGTTAGCTTTGCGAGAGCAAAGAAGCAAATTATATCAAATTTCTTTAATGTTTTTCGTTGGGAAAAAAGGTTCTCGCCTAATGGGAAAAAGGCCATAAAAGTTAAAACGCGCAAAGGATAAAAAAGTACCAAAAACAACGCGGGGGTACTGCGGTATTTTTAATATGAAAAAGTACTAAAGTACTGAATTTTTTAACACTGGTCTGAAGTTCATATGGTACTGTTTAAGGATATAAGCGGGATAAAATTGGTACTTTTGATAATGTGATATACAAACAGATTAAAGTAACAATCAGTTTACTTTCTGGGGGCCTAAAACGAGGAAAAGCTAGTTCTCTTTTACCTCTTAAACTTTTTGCTTTTCCAAAAATTATTATTCCCTTGAAGTCAGGAAAGTTTTTCTTTAAGCACATAAGCGACTTTTTATAATTGAATTTCTTCTTTAGAAGCACTAACAGACATATAAATAATTCCATAAAAGGAAACGGCGTTAAAATGTTTTAGATTTTTTAGTTAAAAATTAACTTGTTGATGCAACTTAATTTTTTGAAAACTCTTTTATAATGAAACGCTTTTGGGTAAGTTTTTGTAACTTTTGGTAACTTGGGTGCAGTACAGAAACACAAGTAACTTATAAAGCTTAAAATATCATTATTAACAAAAGAATGTCTATTGTTGTAATCTTACTTTATAAGAGCAAAATAAAACTAAATGGTACATACGATTTGGTACAGCCGAATATTCCACTCAGACTAGCTTTGTAGTCGGTAGTCACGTGGACCTCATAATAAGTAGTTTTAATGTGCTTCATTGAATTCCTAAACGTTTAAAACTCTTTTATACAAAATACAGGAGGTCACGATTAAGCAGATTCATGCAGAAACATTTTCCCACATACTACATACATTCATTATACAGGTACGGTAAATCAATACGTTTTTTGTAAAAAAATATAAAATTTGTTGGTTACCTATATTCACACACACGTGCATACATGCATGCATATGTAAGTTACATGTACATTACGGTGACCATCCGTTCTGTATTATACAAAACAGTACGGGTTTGAAAAGCTTTGACCTGTATGAATTAGTTTCTAGTGAAAAACCTTTAATTTTTCTGTATTTAATTGACCCTTTCACTCACTTGTTGTCTTTGACAAAATAATTTTTGAAGCAACTTTCTCATTTGTGCAAATAAGAAAATGGCTTATATGTTTTATATAAAGGTTGGTTAAATTTTAAGGGCCGATGTTGATTTTGAATCAAACACAAGTTGTATAAATTTTCGCCTTATTCGAATGTGTATTCTAAGGGCTAAAAAATCAGAGCAAGTAAAACTCTCTTTTTGGTTTAAAATGTGTTTGTACCAACAAATCTATAAATCATTAAACATATAAACCATCTTTAAACGCATGAAATTGGGCGTTTAAACTACCAGTACAAATCATATGAATTTGCGAACATTTGTCGTAGTGCTGCCACATGTTATTTTTTTAACAACATGTAATACATGTGACACTGATTTATGGTTGATGAGTTTAAACTACATATAAATTCTAGCTTAGTTCAACTAAACCAGAGTTTAAACCATCAGTGATTTTTTAGGCATAAGTCATATTACAATCTTCAAAAACTTTTATACTTTTATAGTCTTATTCCTTTAATATTTTCCAGGAATATTTTCTATGCACTATCAGAATTTTCGTTTGTATATTTCTGTCACGAGGCTTACTTTAGCTATCCTTTGGCTAGCAATGAAGTAAATTGTAAAGAAAATGTATACAACTATTAGATACCAGCAGAATGTAATGCATTTTCTGGCCCGCTACGGCCTTCGTCAGCATTCTTTGTATCTTATAATTGGAGGGTGCCTATTGTAAATTTTATGCATTTAACTTAATTATTTTAACAAAAAGAATCTGGGAATTAATTTCTCATGGTGAGTAACATTTGTTATATAATTTTTCATATTATTCGAATGTGTATTCTAAGTCCAATTACAATCCTCAAAAGCTTTTATACTTTTATAGTCTTATTCCTTCAATATTTTCCAGGAATATTTTTTATGCGCTATCCAGTTATAAGATACAAGGAATGCTGACGAAGGCCGTTTTACTTCATTGCTAGCCAAAGGATAGCTAAAGCAAGCCTCGTAACAGAATTATACAAACGAAAATTCTGATAGTTCATAGTAAATATTCCTGGAAAATATTGAAGGAATAAGACTATGAAAGTATAAAAGCTTTTGAGGATTGTAATTTGCAGGGCTGTGGAATCGGAGTTGAGGTTTTTGTGCCGGAGTCGGAGTCGTAGTACTCACAAAAACTCGCGACTCCGACTATAAAGTTTTTCGGCATACAAAATTTAAAACAAATTTTCCAAAATAAAAATTATTCGAAATTGGAATCATTTTTATGCTATATTTAACCATTTTAAAGCAAATGCATTAAAAAAGTAAGTGAGCTATATTCGGATGTACCGAATCTTTAACACTCTCCACCGAAGTTAGAATATATGAGAGCTATAAATTATTAAATAATCTTTACAAAACGGACGTCAGTATAAAAATTGGTTCCGGTTCAAACCATCAGAAAGTGTTATGCTTTTTTTATAGCAATTTGATCTACCTTAAATAATATGTCATGATTCGTAACAGTTTTCTGAGATGCATAATTTAAAATTTGCAGTATATTGGATACAAATATTAAGTGATGTTTTCATGTTATTAAATGGTCTTGTATTTTCTCTGTTCTTTATTATTTTAATTGTGTTAACTTCTTCGTAAAGATCCCAAGTTTTTTTTTTAGATTCGGAAATTTGTTTATCACTAGATTCATATAAGTTGTCTGAAGTTAATGTAATAGATCTTGGAGTTTATTTTTTCTAAAGTTTTATGTTGCACTTTTAATGGTCTGTTAAAAAGTTCGATTTTGATAACGACTTTTTTAAACTCGTCAAAGATCTTGCACCTTTTTATGTAATAAGAGGTTACCAATTGAGTATTTCTCAATTTGTGGCAAATTTAGTATATTTGAGTGATATTGAAGAAGTTAATAATGAATAGCTTGAGCTTTAATTTTTAAGGAGCATACGCGAGGGCGTATTCAAAATTTTAGATTTAATTTTTATATATTTTTAAATAAAATGAATTCTATATACTTTTTTTATTTAATTATTTAACAGTAATATAAAAAGCCTTACAACATGTTTTTGTTTTTTCTTTTATAAATGTTGGCACTTTTGTAAAAAAAAAGTTTTTTCTCAGGAATAAGAGGTTTTTTTAAAAAAATAAATTATGGACTTATCATCACGAAATCCTGTAAAGTAATTTCCGTTATTAAAAATCTAAATGGAAAAAATTTCAATACAGTAGTGAAATTTGTTTTAGCGCTTAAAGTGCTTTTCAGAAAGCTGCGATCTAAGGTAAATATGGACCGATAATCAGAAATTGCATGGTATTATTTCTAGCCATATAAACCAAAATTGGACCAAATATTAAAATACCTATAGGTGATAAGGTTTTAGGTGTATTTAAATAATTTCCTAGAGTGAGCATTATGTAGAAAATTATGGACCGATCTTCTAGAAATTTACTAGAGTGCTAGTGCCAAATTGCATTACAATAGCATTACTTATAACGTTTTTAACGAACTGAACTGTTTTCCGAGGGTAGGCTTTATATGGGGGCCAAGGGTAAATTATGGACCGATCTTCACGAAATTTTGCAGTGTCTTATAAAACTGTGACGTACCAAATTTTATTATGATAGCAATATTTATTACGTTTTTATGCGTACTAAATTGTATTCCGGGAGTAGGCTTTATATGGGGCCTATGGCAAATTGTGGACCAATCTTTACGAAAGCACATTTAAATATGATAGCAATATTTATTACGGTTTTAGAAGTACAAAATTGTAAATTTTTAAGGGTGGTGGTCATACATTTCGATTGATAACTGTGATCCTACTGATTGGATTTTGCTGGATTTCACTCCCAAACTGCTTAGGATAACTAGAAGCCATTTGACACCAAGATTGAACATTAGTTTTAAATTTTTCGAAAGTGAGCGTATTTTGAACAGACGGACAGACAGACATGGCTAAATCGACTTAGAATTTCTTAAGAAACTAGGTGTATTAGATGCATAATAAAAAAGTTTCACATGGAATGACAAACTTAGTATACCCTCCTTCCGTACGGTAATTACCCTTTTTTAGGGTAATTTTGGGCCGCAAAAGGTAGGAAGGTAATTTTATTTAAAAAACCGGTAATTTAAATAAATTTGGATTTTTAGTATACATATACATTAGGCTTATAACTAGGGCAACCAAAAAAAAAGGAAATGCTTATTTTTTGTTTTACAAGATAGAAAGATTTTGATTGAACACAAATTCCGATCATAAAAAAACAAAGAAAATTAGCAATATTTGTTAGGGCTTTTTTTGCTTATTTTGGCAATATCGGCTTTTTTTTAGTTATTTTTGCGATATCGGCTTTTTTTAGTTATTTTTCCGATATCGGCTTTTTTACTTATTTTGCTATTTTAAGATAAGTTTTCATTTTTTTTTCATACAAAAACAAAACTTATTTAATAAAATTTTGCAAAAATCGTTATTATTATTTTTTTATAAATACTAAAAAATCATCCATTTCTGTGCTCTAACAGCTCTGGATAAAAAAATCGTTCAACGTTATGGTAATATTTTGTGCTTCCCTTGAACAATATCATCCCAAAAACCTATATTATCTCTGTATGTTATTATAGCTACACTAAAGAGTGGAGAGGTAATTATGCATTTGTGCTGATGTGAGAAACACCTTAATATATTGGTCCTAAAGTATACTAATCAACTCAGAATCACTTTTTGTGTCAATCCAACGATGTCCGTCCGGCTGGCTGTCCATGTAAATTGTTCGCAAATTACAGGTCGCAATTTTAAAGATTATTTAATAAAATTTGGTACGTGGGTTCTAACTGGCACAAGGGCGAATCGGTCCATAATTTAATATAGCCCCCATACAAGCTGCTATCTGGAAGAGGGTCTTTGTGCCCACTATCAAACCAATTTTAATGCAATTTAAGACATATGTAGATATATCCATATTTATATGGAGACGAAAGGTATGCATTTTTTTAAAAATAGGACAACGAGGGGAGATTTAACCAATTTTAATGAAATTTAAAACATAGATATTTCCCTATTCATATAGCCATACACTCTTGAAACATGTTTTTTAAACTGTGGTGTTGGGTATCATACGGTCGGGCTTGAACGACTATACTTTTTACTTAATTTTTATGCAACTCTGTCTTAGCGGTACTGTAACGTACTTTTTATAGTGTTGTGTATAATTTTTATTAGTTTGTGCTTTTAGTATTAAGCCTTTTTATCAACTTATTTTATTATTTGCTTGTTTAAGTTCTTTTCTCTCGAAAATTCCATAGCTGTATTCTTACGATCAAATTCCTCAGTCTGTAACGTTTTTTACCATCATACTTTGTAACGTCTTATTTCTTTTTAAATATAGTTTTTGTATAAAGTAACATCTGTTAGTTCCTCTTCTCTCTGTTTTTGGTATAGTAACGTCTTTTTTTTTTTGCTTTTTTAATATAGTTTTAGCTATTAAGAATTTCTCTGTCTATCAAATATTGTTAATTTCTGAAAATTTTGGTGTTTTACACGAAGTTGTAACAAAATTGGAAACAAAAAATCTTTCATTGGTTTTCTAAGTTAACATAGTTGTGGACGGTAAGAAAAATGTCCCGTGTTCCAGGGGATATAGAAGACGAAGTAAATACAAAATTAAAATCCGCTTCATTAAAAAATTAAGGATTTTCGGTATTAAAAGATATTGGGGATATTTTGAGTCCAATCGTATAAAATATACTTCAGAGCAAATACTCAATTTTAGATATGCTCCCTTAACATCTGTAGACGTAGGAAGTACTTTTTCTATGTACACGAACTGGCTAACTCCGAACAGACATAGTTTTCTTTTCTAAAATTAATTGCAGCAACTTATAATTTACTATAACAACGTATTAAACGAATTAAGTGGAAAATAAACAAGTTTAAATTGCTTTTTTTTAATTTTAACAGCTTATTTTCATGTTTTTAAACGGTTTTTTTAAGAGCCGAAAACTGTTTTCTTAGTGCTTTTTGGTTGCCCTAGTTATAACCTTTTGCAATTTTTCAAATATCAAAAATACCACCGCATAGCCGTGTGGGGCATAAAAAAATATTAAAAAATATGCTGTCACTTTTCCTCTATCATAAAAAAAGTTTCCGCACCGAACGGGTTAAAGTTTTGTTCTTATTTACATATTTATTTTTTTCCATTAAAACAGTTGCTCTTGCCTCTTGTCTTAAATATCTAAGTAGGTAGTGAAGTCTTTGTTATTACAAATCTGAAATTTCGCAAATTATTTCTGTTGGTTCTTAAAATCAAGTATAAAAAAAGTAAAATATCTGTTATAAAAAACTCAAAAATCTGGTCAAAGAATTTTACAAAAAATAAGAATGATATTGAAAAATGTAAAAAAATACAAAAAGTCGAAATACCTTTAAGCGAGTTGTACAAGATCCCAAAGGAAGAAATTATTATCGGAAGATTTATCGCTTTATGCAAGACAAATAAATATAAAGAGGAAAGGTATATTAAAATGTTTAAGGAGTTACATAATTTGTGGACCAAGCTAAATATAAGAACCATGCGCGTGGATCTTATAAAAAGAAAAATTAGACGGATGGTCCTATATTATGAAAAAACCTTAAAACGCCCTTATGGTAGTAATTTTCAAGACAACTTTAGTATAAGTTGCGAAGCAGCAGATTTACAATCTGAACCAGAATATAATCAACAAGTAACCTTTGATTCAGATTCTTCATTAATGTTTGATAGCGATCATGATGAACACGATGATGACGAAAACTTCATACCAACCGGACGGAATAATCCATTTAAAATGTCGTTAAAACCAGCGGTTACATTAGTAACAGAAGCAAAAGTTAGCACAAATAAAGCTGCTGCAATTTGTCAACATTTGGCTTAGTTTGGCATAACAATTTCGACTCCATCTCAAGCCGGAATTTATAAAGCTGTAAAGAAATTATCGGAACAACGAGAAGAGCTTTACGAGAAAACATTAAAAAATCTGGATTGGTGCTTACACTTTGATGGAAAAAAATTGGTAAAAAGGAAATACAGGTAGTAGTCTTTAAAAATTCACTTACAGAGATTAAATTAGCAGCGTTAGTACTTGAAAACTAAGTTCAACTTATGGTCGTCTATCAAAATGATAGTTTGTGATACAACAAGTGTCAATACGGGCAAGAAAAATGGCGTTGTGAATTTACTCAAAAAACATTTTCAATTTATGTCATTGCCTTCTCCACAATATATTGGGTGTCTGCACCATGTTCTCGATCTGATATTGAGACATATATTAGACGAGGTTTTTGAATTGTAAAACATCATCTCCCAATATTGGATGTCACTTTGTTGCGGATCTAGCGGAGAGTGATGAAAATCTAAGATCTGGCTATAAGCAAAATCAAGTGGTTATTAAATTCTCAAAAATAAAATGGAGAGATGATATGGAGTTTTTATATTCACTTTGCCAATCCTATAAATATTTCCAGAAATATAACATATTTCCATATACATATAAATTTTAAATCTCTTCCATCGATTAGCAATGCCAGATGGAATTCCAGAGCTATATTAGCTATTTTGGCTTTTATCCTGCTTCCAAAGTATCAAGATGAGTTAAAACCTTTTTGTGAATTTGTTTGTGCTTCCTGGTTTGAAATTTGGTTTGGTGGTCATTGCTTCAACGAGAATGATTTTGAAGCATTAAGTAAATCTTTAAAAAACTTCACGAAAGCTAACGAATGGTTCTTAAGGCATTGGGTAATAGAACCGTCTAAAATTAAAGATCATCAGCGCAGCAACATATGCGATTAATTAAACAAAACATTATTTTTTTTAATGTTTATCACATACATATGCACGCTAAGCGTAATAAAAAAAATATTTTGAGTTGAATGAATATACATATGTATATGTATGTATGAACCTATTTTATTCAAAATTATTTTACTGCCATATTCATAAAAATTCAATAATTTTGCTTAAACATGTATTTTAAACCAAAATTTATAGTCAAATTTTTTCTTAAAACACATTTAAAATTTAAATAAATGGTTTATGAATACGGCTCTTATGTGCTGCCTCCAAATGACAGAATATTGACTGAGTGCTTTTCATATAAATTTTACTACATAATCAGTCGCCTGTCATTTGGAAACAGCACATTAATGTTTTCGTACGGCAATTTCTTCTCAAAAACGGTAATTTTTAGAAGGCAGTACGGTAATGAAAAAATAAAAGAAAGAAATCCAACGGTGTCAAATCACACGATATTGGCGGCCAATTGACATCGCCACCACGTGAGATAACACGGCCATTGAATTTGTGCAAAAAAAAACATTGTTTCGTTAGCTGTGTGGCAAGTGGCACCGTCCTGTTGAAACCACCTATCGTCCACATCCATATCTTCCAATTTGGGCCATTAAAAGTTCGTTATAATCTCACGATAGCGAACCCCATTCACAGTAACTGCCTGACCGGCCCAATGATGCCGCCAGCCCATAAACCGCACCAAACAGTCACTCTTTTTGGCTGCATTAGTTTTACGACAATCGCTCTTGGATTATAATTCGCCCAAATGCGGCAATTCTGCTTATTGACGAATCCACTGAGTTGCAAATGTGCCTCATCACTGAAGATGATTTTCTTTGAAAATGTATCCATCCACTGTTGCCATTTCTTGCCACCATTTTGACCGTTGACGATGTTTGGAATGGTCAAGAGGCTTTAGTTCTTGAGTCAATTGCACCACATTTGGACGATTAAATTGACCGGAAAATCACGAAGTGCACGATATACATTTTGATGACAATGTCGTGTATGTAGTCATCAACGACAGGCTGAGCGACATTGTCTCTCTTTGTGTCGTGCACGATTTACGTGACACTTGTTTGAAAATGTCATCGACGATTTGCATTAGTTGTCCCTTAAGGCGCCCGTACACGACATGTTTTTGTTATCTGACATGTCAAATTTCCCACTGCAAAATACATACATGTCGTGTGTTACCTTTTTTTAACTTTGCTTCTGTAAAAGTCAGACGCAAAGTCATCTGACAAAATTTCAATTAGAGCGTGTTCTATTTTCTTCTGACAAACCATCTGACATCAGAAAGCTATGCCGGAAAGAAACCGGCAGCGGCGTCCACTATTGACGGAATCATTAGCCGGCTGAAGTTAATTTTTTACAATACCGAGATATGTTTGATCATCTTACCATTGAATAGAATTTATGTGAATATATATATAAAAACCGTTTTATTATTAAATCCTAAATTGGTATCTTTGAATTAAAAGAAAAAAATGTTAAGATGGCTGAACTATTTTACGGCGCAAATAAAACTTTTCATGGCGGCAGCAAGCTATTTTGAAACCGAGCACTACTTTGGTTTCTGCAATAACAATGCGAAAAACACAGAGACAATGTCAGAAGCAAATTACATGTACGTTTGTGACCGAATATTATAAAGCTTATGTAAAACAGACATGCACAATTACATGTGACTTGAAAATTTGACATGTCAGATGACAAAAACATGTCGTCTATATTGTAAAAAAATTAACTTTAGCCGGCTAATGATTCCGTCAATAGTGGACGCCGCTGCCGGTTTCTTCCCGGCATAGCTTTCTGATGTCAGATGGTTTGTCAGAAGAAAACAGAGCACGCTCTAATTGAAATTTTGTCAGATGACTTTGCGTCTGACTTTTACAGAAGCAAAGTTAAAAAGGTAACACACGACATGTATGTATTTTGCAGTGTGAAATTTGACATGTCAGATGACAAAAACATGTCGTGTACGATCGCCTTAACAGAAATACATTCACAATTTATCTCATAAGTAAAACTTCAGGCTCAGTAACAATCTTTTCGAAATCAGTGAAATAAAAATAAATAAGTTTATAAAGAAACAAATATTTTTAGTTTCCAATAAAGTTTTAAGCAGAATTTTAAATATATATCTAATACCCAATAAACATTACGTCGGCTTAATTAATATGCAAACCTGCTAAACAACTTTTTAAGTAAATTGAGATTTTGATGCCGTTTGGTAGAGAAAGATACGCCTCAATTTGAGTCTTGAAGTATGCAAAACCAACTGTGGGTTTTCTCTCAAGCAGCAAATAGGAAAAATAAGAAGTTTTTTGGCTCTCCTGTAAAATGTGTTGAAACGGAGTTAGCAGGTTTGCATATTAAGCCGACGATTATGTTAAATTACTGCTGGGTATTAATTTTAAATGGCAATCTCGTGTCAAGATCGTTAATATTTATTTGATTATCGACAAATCTATTCTTGTTAATTTTCTAACTTCAAATTCACATGGTTGTTTTTTTTTTCTAAAAATCCGAAATGTTCAAAAATAAGAAATTCGACTGCCATTTTTGATTTTAAAACGGGCTTAATTTGTTGAAATATAATAAACCATATACGTACAATAAATGTGATCTAAGTATTTGGATAACATAAACTTTTTGTGTTGTGTATTTTGGTTTTAAAAATGTGGTCCCTGTTATGCACATACACGCTATTTTTTAACATGTATGGTATTAGGGTTAACCGTTAATGGGTAAGCCGATTAATTACCACCCGATTAACTGATCGGTTAATTTAAAATTGGCAATTTTCGATTAACGATTAAACCGGTATTTAAGTCGATTTACGATGCACAGACAGGTATTTGTCCTTAAAAGTTGCTCAAAAATATTTTTTTATTAATAAGATTTCCGTATTTTTATTTATTTTTAAGTTAAAATTTTTATTTTTATATTAGTATTTTATTGGATTTAAAGGTAGGTAAGGGTATTTCAGTGTAGAAAAAGGCAAAAACATAATTAAAAATCGTATTTATTCATCATTTTCCACAGTATCGTCTTCATTTTCAATATTAACGTTGCAAATGTCGTTTTCCTCAACTAAATTTAAGACTTCAATCAAAAGGGATTTCTTCTTTTTCGCTTTGGTCTTCCTCATTCCTGTCAAAAGAGGGTCTGACGTCAAAAGCAACCTGTAAGGCACATCTTGGTTGAATTCTATTCTTGAAAATTTTCTAGAATAATCCAGCCTGTATGTCCGAACATGTTTATTATGGGCTTCTGCCGCTTCTTCGGAGAGTTGACCGATTGGCAGAATCGTCTCCGTTATTAAGGCTGCTCCATGACGCAACATCTTGTGCAATATCGGTGACAAAGGGTGAAATTTATAAGGGGGGGGGGGTCATGTTCGGCATAATTATTGAGAACCTCTGACTCCATAAATTTAAATTTTTCATTGAAATTTTAGGATCTGAGCGTTCCATAATGGTCCATAAGTCGTTTCTGGTTTAAACCCTCATTCCAGAAGAGAATGTAAGGAAAAATGCCAATTTTTTTTAAATTCTTGATTCACCTAGTTTTCAAAGCCAACATGGGCTAAAAAAAAATCGCAAAAAATTTAGGGGAGGATTGGGGTGGCTGTTTTTTTCTTTTTAAATTTCTGGAGGGTCTATTCTACAAAATGCGACCAAACTTTAATTTCAGAAATGAACAGAAATAGTTTAAAATCTTTGTGATATGTGAAAATGTGTGTTTTTTTTGCATTTGTAGAGCTTAACCAAAAGTAAAGTTTTGAGCGTATCGAACAATCAAACGAACACGTTTGGCGAACGGTACCTTCAGACTGACTTCATGCAGATGGGGAAAGGTTCAAGCGGCTAATTCACATACATATATGCCACTATGAGGCATATAACCGATTTCGAATACGATTAAGTTATGTGAATAAAGAAAATAAAAAATTCACATAAATTACACCGACATCAGTCTTATGGTTTTGCAACAGAGTTGCCTACTGTATAAAGAATAGTTAAAATAATAACAAGATATTTCATAACTGATACCAACGGCAAAAACTAGGGAGTTGATGACAAAAATTAAACGATTTAATTTATTCTTTCTTTGGGTGGATTGTGGATTCGAAAACTAAAAAGAACTTAAAATAAACAGATAAAATGGACTATATCGCTTATGTGCAGCTATGGGCAAATTCAAAATGAAAATTCAAAAAGAGCGAACGATGTGTATAATTACACTGAAAGAATTATGCTTCATAAATCTAATGAGTCAATTTCATTAAATTTTTTTCTTTAATCCAATGAAAAATTTAATTACGGGAATGAAATTTTACAGAAATAATGAAGCAATTTCATTACCACTACGAAATAAAGTTTCGTAATTTGGTAAAATTGTTCATTAAATTAATGACAACTTAATATCTCTTTCAAAAGAAAAATTCAATTAATTGTTTACATTATTTCATTAGGGTTTTTATGATTAAAATGAACTATGAACTAATAATTAATGTATTCAAATATTTTTCAGTTAATGAAAAAAAGTGTAACTTCATATTTAATTTAAGCGATATACATGAAAATATATGAAAAAAATTGTAAAATTAAATTTTCATAACATCAATGAAAAAATTCATAACGATAACGAAACACTGAATTTAGCTTAAGTTAGTAATAGGTTCAAAAACATACAACGAAAAAGAAAAAACAAGAGCAAACAATTCTCACATTCGTTTTTCTTTAATTGTTAATTTAAATACACAAAATTTACGTAGTAGTACAAGCCAGCAAAATGGAAAGAAGCAAGATGAAGGTCGTCCCAGGCTGAAAAATGAATTAAATACAATTTACTAAAAGGTAAGCTTATACAAGTAGAACATAACATGATGTAACAGAAATATATAAACGAAATAAAATTAATATAACTTGATGATTTGAAACAGGAAAAAAATTAAATTCACAACAACTCAAAACGCACATGGAATGGCTGAAATAAATAAACATAAATATATAAACGGTCATAAAAATGACCAAACTTAATCAGTAATTTATTGTGTTTACAATTTTTAATATGTACTGCAGAAACAGGAAAGGAGTAGATAGTCCGAATATAATAAAATTTAATTTAGCGCTTGTAAAATCTCCTTCAAAATAATTCGGAGTAAAATAATAATGGAGTGGGTTCCCACTGTTCCAAAATTCTATTGATTACTTCTTGACGTGACAACCATCTTGTTGACGAATATTTGAAAATATAATAAATTCGTGACAAAATAATCTTGAGAGGAAGACGTCTCTTCTACTAGAAATTTTGCAGATCCGATTTCCTATATCTTTTAAGAACTTGTCAATATCATCAGAAAATGCACGATTATATGCTGCCGCTGATACTCAATTTAGAATGTGGCATAGGCAATCGTTCAATTAACAAGTGCAAAAATCTATTCACAATAGCGTAGTTCAGTGTTTGGTGCAAAAGGTCTTGCAAAAGAGCAAATGCAAAATATCATAGCTGTTTTGTTAAATCCAACAACAAAAAATAGAGTTTCTCTTAGATTTCATAAAAAACCTATGACATTTTGCATTTTCGCAAGACTTTTTTTTACCAAACACTAAACTCCGCTTATATTCATTGGACAGTTAATACGAGTTGACATTTTATATCAATTAACAATAGTTTTGAAACATTTGGAAATAGTACCAAATGAGCCACGGGGGTACCAGTGTACTTTTTAGTTTTGAATTGTACCAAAAAAAGTACAATTGTACCAACTTAGCAAAAGAGCATAAAACGAACAAATGCAAACGTAAACAAACCAATACAATGCCACACATGCAATGCTTTTAATGTGGTGTCCATACCTGCTTAAGGCTAGTTTTCACTATCTCACAGGTCTTACGTATTCCATAATACATTGTGAGATTGAAATCTTATGAGTTTTGTTGCGACTGTCGAAAAATCTAATTTAACACGACAGTTTGTGTTCACACCATCACACAAAGTATAAACACTAACATATGAAACAAAATGCAACCCTGATCCAATGAAAAGTATTTTTGTTTGGAAATTTTTCAAAATACGATGAAGTCGTATGTGATGTCAAACTTTTTTAATAATACTTGTCGTTTTCGTGACACATTGCATTCACACTATCACACTTTGTCATATTACTTGAGTTTTTGACATGTATTAATACAAAGTATAATAGTGTAATCTAGCCTTTATGTGACTATAAGCGGGGGGGGTGCTTTAAAGTCTTGCGAAATAAGGCCATGATGGCTTTATCTCTCATTCAATAGGGAGATAAAGCCTTTTGTTTTTTTTCCCCTATTTGAATGGGAGATAAAGCCATCATGGCCTTAGCTCACATTAGCGATATTAGAAAATGGCTTCATCTCTCATTTCAGTTTTGAAGAACTTTTGCATTTTACATTGATTAATAGTTTTCTTATTTTTATAATTAAGAGTCTTCCCGGAGACACAAAAGTTAAGTATTGAAATCTGGCTTCGCATACTAAAGTTTTTCTGCGTGGCGGCCTGCGGCCGCGCTTAGGGGTTTTCTCCTCCAGTAGGACACGGCAGGTGGCTTCGCTGAATAAGGTTTTCCTGCGTGCGTCACAAGAATAAAAAAATGACTTTTCCCGGAAACACTAAAGTAAAGTAACAATATTCTGGAAAAATATTACTTTATCTCACATTTGCGAAAAAAAAATATGGCCATAATGGCCTTATTGCCCAATCATTGAGAGGTAAGGTCATATTTAAAATTTTACGTAAGGAGATATATAGCCATATTTTTTTTCGCAAATGAGAGATAAAACCATATTTTCTCAGAATATTGTTATGCATGGTGTAAACATTCTGTAAAAGGGAAAATCCTTAATTATCATTGAAAAACAATTTTTTTATTCTTGAGACGCACGCAGGAAAACTTTATTCAGCGAAGCCACCTGCCGCGTCCTACTGGAGGAAAAAACCCCTAAGCGCGGCCGCAGGCCGCCACGCAGAAAAACTTTAGTATGCGAAGCCAGATTTCAATACTTAACTTTAGTGCCTCCGGAACTGAAATGAGAGATAAAGCCATTTTCTAAAGTTACTTATGTGAGCTAAGGCCATGATGGCTTTATCTCCCATTCAAATGAACAAAAAAAATAAAAGACTTTATCTCCCTTTTGAATGAGAGATAAAGCCATCATGGCCTTATCTCCCATGGTATTAAAGCACCCCCTCTACTGTATCTACAATATATCCTTCTAACAACTCATTCTTAAAATACAGATCAAAAATAAGCCAAAACCTTGGTTAATTAATCGAGCGATTAACATATTAAAGCAAAAGGCATATTAAATGAATACCCTAGTATGTATGTAAAGCACATAAATATTTATTATAATTTTTCTGAAGTTGTATTTTTATTCGACCTTTAAAATTCAATATTAAGTTAAAATACTTAAGCTCGAGGTCTATTGTATGTTGCCACGGGTTTTAGGATAAGGTGCTACTGTGCGCCGTATAAAATTAATTTTTTGCTACGTTATGAAACATTTAAATCAGATTTCATGTAAAAATATGTTTTACTCAAACTTTGGTGGGCGTTAAGAAATCTAAGAAATCAAATTTTTGATTTTAACGGTCACCCTAATGTACATTGTAAAATTATAATAAATATTCGGGCATGTTCTACAAATCAAAATGAAGTGGAATTGAAATCGAACGAAATTTTAATTTCAATTATTTACAAAATTACTGTAGTTTTTCCTGTTTTTAAGAGCTGTTCTTATAAATATAATTGGTACTCAATATATGAAGTAAAGAGAAAGGAATATATTTATGAACTTTCCTTACAGGCTCGATTTCAAAATTTGTTCGGTTTTAAATCCACTTCATTTCGATTTAGAGAACATACCCGATTAAGTTAAAATGCTTATGCTATGTTCATACGACGATATAAACCACTCGTTTCGCTCTCTGAAACTAGTTTGCCAAACATGCTGTCCATACGTTTCATTCTTGTTTCATTTTTACATTTTTTTTTTTTGTGTTGTTAGTGTGATTTTTTTTAAAGTAGATAAAAAAGTAAATAAAACTTAAAAATATATTGTTTAATACTTTTATTAATATTATTATGTTATAATTATCACTTTGTTTTTTTCTTTGTTTTGTTTTTTTGAGAGCTCGTTCAGATAAACTAACGATAAATGTTATCCAAATTGGAGATGATAGTACATTTTTCCTGTTTCGCAGCCTGTTTCAAAATGAAACGACCTGTTTCGCTCTCAAAATTTTGTATGCGGAAACAAGTCGTTTCAATCATGTTTGGGGCGCGAAACAGGAATAAGAGAGCGAAACACGAATGTTGCTGTCCGTGTGAACATGGTATTAAGCTGTTTGGAAAAAAATAAAGGAAATTATAATTTTACAATGTACCTTAGGGTGACCGTTAAAATCAAAAATTGGATTTCTTGGATTTTTTAACGCCCACCACATAGACAAATAACAAAATTTACTAAAAACTTCTCCTAACGTTTTCTTTCGAAAAATATAAAAATTTTTATTTGTTTCTGGAATAAATATTGTTTTATCAGCGAAATTACATTGCCATCTTTTGGTGAAATTGTAAAAAATTAGGTTTATATGTATTCCCTTTATACGCATATACCCAGTTGGCAACGTCTTTAAGACATCCTCGAAGACGGATGCACGACAATGTTAATAGGTACCTGCGCGACATGTGACGGACAGCGATAACAAATCGTCAACGACATTTTCGAACAAGTGTCGCGAAAGTCGTGCACGACACAAAGAAAGACAATGTCGCTCTTCTTGTCGTTCAATTGGTTGAACGATTACGTAGACGACAATACCTCCTACTTTGTCGTCAACGACTACATGGATGACAATGTCGTTTATTTTGACGTCCATTGCAAAAATTATTAGATGGTTATCTATTTCAGACAGTTTTTAGTATAGTTGGAATTTTAATTTCAATCCTTAAGTTGACTGTGAAGTATTAACTCCATGTAATCTAACTTCCAGCCCGCGAATAACTTCATCAGCATTATGCTAGGAACACAACTGGGACGAACGACTCATGTTTGACCGTGAATATTCGTCGCCAAAAATAAAACATATTTGTGTGTATGAAAATACGCACAATCATGGCGTCGGCCGAAATTCGTCGTACGCGGCGACTTTGCAATAGATTTATTTCTATTTCATACGCCGGCGAATGACGAACAAACGCTTGTTTGAAAATTTTTTTAATATCTACAAATTTTTTTACTGATTCAATCAATATTTTTGTTTGATTTTTATTTTAACCAACATAAATGTTGACAACTATTCAAAAATATAATATACGCATTATTAGTTTCAAGTTTTCATAATTTTGTATGAAATATTTAACGCTCTTTAATGTTGTCGTGTTTTTTGCATATTTTTATTTGATCGGTTTCAAAGTTGGTAAAAAAGAATGAAAAATAAAATCCCGTATTTAATTTTTTAAAAATGTTTAGTTAAATACCTACATCAAATACAAATATAAAATACTAGCTGACCCGGTTCGCGTTGCTGGCCCTAAGCAAACATTAGTGTTGTATTAACAGACGATTTAAATTGAGCTTTAATAGAAATTTACGGCCTTTAAATAAAAATCCATGGAATACCTTTATTATAGTGTTCTATTTACATTTTAGTTGGTAAGATCAATATTCAGCTAACTTAAAAAAGTTTTCCCAGTTTCACCGGGAGCGTTTAGAAAAAATCCCTCCAGTTTCATCTTTCACAGCTTTCATTAGGATTTCGTATGCCTATTTTTGTTGTCGATTCAACAGTGGAAATTTTGTTCAAACTGATTCCCTTAGGGCTTCGCAAAATCGGTGCAACTGTTTTCCGATTTTAGATAAATAGAAAAAGTAGCGTGGTATATTTTTCTTTCGATGAAAACTTAAAATGGATTAATAAAAACATTTTAAAGAAAAATTAGTCAAATCGATGGAGCCGTTTTCTGATTTTAGGTAAATCGAAAAAAGCGGGCGTTAAAGTGGGCAGGGCAAAATTTTATTTTCGTATAAATCTAAGTTGGACCATGGCGATAATTTTATAGAAAAAATCGAACAAATCGGTCCAGCCGTTCTCAAGTTATGCGCTTAATAGAAAAAGTGGGCGTAAAAGTAGGCGTGGTACATTTTTCTTTCGATGAAAATGTAAAATGGATTAAACAAACATTTAAAAGAAAAATTTGTCAAACCGATGGAGCCGTTTTTTGATTTTAGGTAAATCGAAAAAAGTGGGCGGGGCAAAATTTTCTTTCCATAAAAACCTAAGTTGGACCATGGCAATCGTTTTAAAGAAAAAATCGTCCAAATCGGTCAAGCCGTTCTCAAGTTATGCGCTTAATAGAAAAAGTGGGCGTAAAAGTAGGCGTGGTAAATTTTTCTTTCGATGAAAACTTAAAATGGATTAATACGAACATTTGAAAGAAAAATTTGTCAAATCGATGGAGCCGTTTTCTGATTTTAGGTAATTCGAAAAAAGTGGGCGGGGCAAAATTTTCTTTTCGTATAAATCTAAGTTGGACCATGGCGATCATTTTAAAGAAAAAATTGTCCAAATTATATAGATGTAATTGGTGGTGCAATATGAAAATTGGATTTTGCCACGCCCCTTCGCCCGCAGACCGAAAATCAAAAATCAGACTTCACATGCAGTGTTGTTATGCATGGTGTAAACATTCTGTAAAAGGGAAAATCCTTAATTATCATTGAAAAACAATTTTTTTATTCTTGAGACGCACGCAGGAAAACTTTATTCAGCGAAGCCACCTGCCGCGCCCTACTGGAGGAAAAAACCCCTAAGCGCGGCCGCAGGCCGCCACGCAGAAAAACTTTAGTATGCGAAGCCAGATTTCAATACTTAACTTTAGTGCCTCCGGAACTGAAATGAGAGATAAAGCCATTTTCTAAAATTACTTATGTGAGCTAAGGCCATGATGGCTTTATCTCCCATTCAAATGAACAAAAAAAATAAAAGACTTTATCTCCCTTTTGAATGAGAGATAAAGCCATCATGGCCTTATCTCCCATGGTATTAAAGCACCCCCTCTACTGTATCTACAATATATCCTTCTAACAACTCATTCTTAAAATACAGATCAAAAATAAGCCAAAACCTTGGTTAATTAATCGAGCGATTAACATATTAAAGCAAAAGGCATATTAAATGAATACCCTAGTATGTATGTAAAGCACATAAATATTTATTATAATTTTTCTGAAGTTGTATTTTTATTCGACCTTTAAAATTCAATATTAAGTTAAAATGCTTAAGCTCGAGGTCTATTGTATGTTGCCACGGGTTTTAGGATAAGGTGCTACTGTGCGCCGTATAAAATTAATTTTTTGCTACGTTATGAAACATTTAAATCAGATTTCATGTAAAAATATGTTTTACTCAAACTTTGGTGGGCGTTAAGAAATCTAAGAAATCAAATTTTTGATTTTAACGGTCACCCTAATGTACATTGTAAAATTATAATAAATATTAACTAATTTTCAGTTCGGTTCGTGCTTTGTTGTGATACAGACGTGTATTCTTAACTCCGCATACAATTTGAATTTTTAATTAATCACATTTGATTTTGTTATATAAACAGCGAATGGACGCTTGAAAATAAATGATATATTTTGTTATTTTAATTATTTAACATAAAAGTGAACAATTAATACGAAAAAAATATTAAATAAAGAAAAATAGTAAAAATATATACGTACTAATGTTCATACATGTGTATGTATACATACATATTCTGAGCAAAAACATTTTAGTTTAAAGTTCTTATTTTTTTTGTTGTTGTAAAATACAATAAATAACAAAAATATTAAAAGCACAGCTAAACGGTGAAAAACAAAAACAATTTATTGCATGAATAAAAACAATGAAACAACAATAAAACTAAATGATAGAAATGTTTATGTGACAGTGCATGCTAACGAAGACAATGCTGTAATAAATAAAACAAAAGAAAACAATAGTAACTACCTAACGGCTAAACCAATTTTTAGAACACGATCCCTTTCGCCCTCTCTTTTTACAAAGACGGTTGATGGTGATACGTTAAAAAATATAAACCTCTCACTTGCAAGTGTTGCCACAACGGCAAACACAATCTTATTAACAAATGGTACCATGAACTCTAACACAGATGCAATGCAAACATCTCAAGTAAAAAGTGGTCAAAAGCCTCAAGTACAAGTTGGTATGGACAGGTACATAACAGTGCTTAAACGGGGTCGCAGCCCTACCTCTGCAGCAGTTGCTTCGGCTTCAAAAGTACCATCTTTTGATAAAATAAACTCTCAAAATCGTTTTGCAATTCTCGAGGATGAATCCTCGGAAGCACCAAACGTTATAAAATCTTCTAAGCCACCCCCGATATATCTAAGGGAGCAAAACTCAAGTGAGTTAATAAAGAGCGTGATCTCGGTAATAGGTGAAAATTCGTTTTACGTAGCTGCAATCAAGCGTGGAAATATAAATGAGACAAAAATACAGGTAAATCATGAGAATGATTTTCGTAAATTAACTAACAAATTCGAAGCCCTTAAAAAAAGCTTTTACACATACCAACTAAAGAGCAGCAAAGGTCTTCAGGTAGTGATCAAGGGCATAGACTCATGCGTGGACCCAGATGAAATTAAAACTTTTTTGGAAGAGAAGGGTTTTAAAATAAAAAACGTTACAAATATTAAAAACAGGGAAAAAAATCCCCAACCATTATTTCGGGTAGAATTAGAACCTGGCGACATTAAGCTTAAAAAAAATGAATCGCATCCTATTTATAATTTAAAATATATTCTCTACAGAAGAATAACTATAGAGGAGCCGCACAAAAGAAATGGTCCCGTTCAATGTCTTAATTGCCAAGAATTTGGCCATACTAAGGCATACTGCTATTTACCCCCTGTTTGCGTCGTATGTGGAGAATTACATTGTACAGTCCAGTGCGATAAGTCTAAAAATGACCCCAATGTAAAAAAATGTAGCAACTGTGGCGGAAATCACACTGCCAATTATAGAGGATGCCCTGTATATACTATCGTCAAGCAGTCGGCTGGACCGAAAACTAATCCCCCACAAATGCAGGTACCAAATCAAGTAAACACTAATGGCATTCAGGCTCCGCAGCCTAGTAATAACAGAACCTCGTATGCTAACGTCCTTAAATCAAACCATGTGCCAATGCAAGGCGCTTCGCCAAGTAATGATGAAACTCCAGTTTCTAATTTAAGTCGTCTCGAAAAAACCATGGAAACATTAGTGCAAACAGTTAATAATTTTACGAACACAATGGGTAATATGATGCAGGAAATTCTAAGAATGCAATCGATGTTATTGCAAGCTGTACTTAACAAGCCATGAACTGTTTAAAAATCTGTTTTTGGAACGCAAACGGCATCCGCCAACATAAAAATGAATTAGAATACTTTCTAAAAAATAAACAAATTGATGTCATGATGGTTTCTGAAACTCATTTGACCTCAAGAAATACGTTTAAAATCAATGGTTATACACTATATGATACCAAGGACCCTCGAGATAGAGCTTGCGGAGGTTCAGCCATTTTAATTAAAACCCGAGTCAAACACTACCTAATGTTTGATCACCGCGAAGATTATCTCCAAGCAACGAACATTTGCGTTGAGGAATTAAATAGAAAACTAGTAATTTCATCGTTATACTCACCGCCTAGATTTTCAATATCAGAAAGCCAATACTGTAAATATTTTAAATCATTAGGACTGTTATGCCTTGATATTTATGTTGTGCCGGTAATTATCTATTTTAAGAAATAATACCCTTTTGCCTGTAGTGTTTCATAACGACTGCTGTGTCATTTCTTTATTTTCATTTATATACGTTCTTATACTTATTACATAGTTGTATAAATCTACTACTATAACTAAAGTCAGTGATGGTACAAATAACAGGGATGGCACTACACCTCCCTTCTTTTTTTTTTTAAATAAACTTATTGATTATTAGTTTATAATTTTAATAAATTCGAAAAAAACTTAAGTTCAGCATTGTAGGTGTTGGCCTGACTCCTACATACCTCCCTTTTTATTTAAAAATATTGAATCATATAAGGTGATCAGCCTTTTATGGTTCAACAATTCTAATTTGGTTTTACATTAAATATGTGTTGATAATTAAAATAATAATAAAAAGGAATAAAGTAATAATGATTAACACTAATTACAATATTTATATATACATATGGAAATTCATTTTTTTTTTTGTTATAAAATTAAAAAGTAATAATAATAGTATCAGTATTTGCTTTACAATATATTATTTTTTTTTTTTTTTTATTTTTTTTTTTTTTTTTTTTTTTTTTTTTTTTAAGCTTTTCTGATTCGGTTTTTGTGTACAGTTTCATCTTGTTTTGTTTCATTATTAAAAATTGTTACATTTGCTCCGTCTATTCTAGTTATACTAAATGGACCTTTATATATGTTTCTGTGTTTATCATAAGGTTGTTTCTGTATTAAAACTTTATCATTTATTTGCAATTTTATCGGTTTAGATGATTTATCATAAAATATTTTGTTTCTTTCTTTGTGCTTATTTATTAATTGTTTAGCAAGTATATTAGTTTTTTGTAATCTGTATTTTATTTCTTTGCTATAATTTTCAATATTATAAATAGGATCTATGTTTGTATTTGTTTCATTCGGCATTGTTGCTTTTTTCCCAAAAACTAATTCGAATGGTGTAAATTTGTTGTCGAAAACTGAACTTGATGTTGTGTTGTGATAAAAAGTAAAGTATTTGAGATAAGTATCCCAATCATTTAAGTTTTCATTTAAGTATGCTCGAATGTATTCGTTGAATACTCGGTGGTTACGTTCCACTGTACCTATTGTCTGGTGGTGGTAACTAGTTGAAAATTTCGTTTCAATTTTTAAAAATTTACAAATTTCACAAAAAAGTTCGTTTTTAAATTCTGTTCCTAAATCTGATTTTATTATTTGCATTTTACCATAAATCAGTATAAAGTTTTCGAAAATTGCTCGGGCTACTGTCACTGCTGATTTGTCAGGTATTGGTATGGAAACTAAATATTTTGATAGATCACAAATTAGAGTTAATGCGTATTTATTCCCATAGTTTGACTGAGGTAATGGACCCACTGTATCCAAAACTATTACGTCGAATGCCGTGCTAGGCGTTGGTGTAAGAACCAGTTTTTCTATATTTGATGGTTTGACCTTGTTTAATCTACAATCTGTGCAATTCCTTACATAATTTGCAATATCCTTTGACATCCTCTTCCAGTAATATTTTGTCCGAATTTTCGCATACAGTTTTTTCTGTCCACAATGTCCTCCTAGTAAAGGGTCATTATGATATATTTGCATCAATTTCTGCTTTTCGTCCTCTGTAAATACTATAGCCTTTGGTTCCGTAAGAATAATTTCCAAATTTTTTAATGTTTTGTTGCCAGAACTTTTCAAGTTTTGTATTGTAAATATCGTAAAGAATAGATCATTTTTGGGCCATTCTGCAGTGCGAATGTTGTTTTTGTTGGCTTCATCATCCAGCCTCGAAAGCATAAAGTCTAAACTTGTAGTTTCGTTAACAAAATCAAATTCAACAGAAAGCAGTTTTTTAAATTTTTTATATATATTAATGCGCAATTTCTTAAAGTTTTCACCCTTGTGAATAATTTCTGTTTTGAACCTTGCTATATTTTTACTGAAGTTGTGAGCAAATTTGTCATATACGTGTAATTTAACGTTATCATTTATTAAAGATTTGTTAAAATTAATTTCATTGGTTTGCGTTTTCCCAGACATCGCACGTGTCGTCATTGCTAATACTTTATTATTTTCCTCTTTCAAATCGTCAATTGAAAGTCTAGATAGTGCGTCAGCCCCAACATTATCTTTACCTTTTATGTACTCAACATTAAAATTGTATTCGGAAAGCTCCAACCGAATTCGAGTTAATTTTGATGATGGGTCTTTTATATTAAAAAGGTAAACCAATGGACGGTGATCTGAACGAACCGTAAAAGATGTTCCGTATACGTAAGGGCGAAATTGTGTTATTGCAAAATGAATTGCCAATAATTCTAATTCTATTATAGGTTTCTTTTGTTCCGATTCTGTAAATGATTTTGAAGCATAGCAGATTGGTAAGTCGTTGCCGTTAAAGCTTTGGCTTAAGATAGCCCCACAACCAAGTTTGGATGCATCGACTGTTATTAAAAAGTTTTTTGTAAGGTCTGGGTATTGTAAAATGTTTGGACTTATTAAAGCATTTTTAAGTTTTTCAAAAGATTCTTGACATTGGTTACTCCAATTAAACTTAACATTTTTCCGTGTCAAATAATTCAATGGTGCTGCAATAGTAGCAAAATTGGGAATAAAACGCCTATAATAGTTGGCAAATGCAACAAATCGTCTAACAGAATCTTTGTCACAAGGGTTGGTGTAATTCCTTATTGCATCAATTTTCTTTTCATCCGGCAAAAGACCTTTTGACGTACATTTGTGTCCTAGAAAAGTGACTTCGGAACGGAAAAAATTACACTTATAAGGGTTTATTTTCAAGTTATGTTTCCTTAGGATTTCAAAAACTTCTTTCAAATTATTTAGATGATGGTTTTTACTACAACCAATTATGATGATGTCATCGATATATAGGAAAGCTTTGTTTGGTGAAAGACCAGAGAATGCAATTGACATCATTCTTGAAAATGAATTAGGTGCAACGTTCAATCCGAATGGAAGAACTTTCCACCGAAAAATACCTTTGTCAGTACTAAATGCTGTTATATCGCGTGATTCGGGATGTATAGGGATTTGATGAAATCCGGAAAATAGATCTATGATCGAGAAATGTTTTGCACGTCCTAGATTGTCTAAGATGTCATCAATACGGGGCAATGGAAATTTATCTGCAATAAGCCTTTTGTTCACAGCGCGATAATCAACACACATACGATATGTTTTTTGGTTATCTGGACTCTTTTTAGGTACTAGTATTAACGGACTGTTGAAATTTGAACTGCTTGGTTCAATCAAATCATTTTTTAATAAATTGTTAACCTGTTTATTGATCTCATCTTTCTGAGCGTGTGCAAGTCTATAATTTTTTATGTAAACTGGTGTTGGGTCAATTAATCTGAATTTTTGTTCGTAAAAGTTGTTTATTGACATTTTGTCCTCTTTTAGAGCAAAAATGTCAGAAAATGATTCACATAAGGGCATTAAATAGTTTTGAACATCATTTGGCATTTGATTTTGAAGTATCTCCTTCAGTTTGTATATGCGTTCTGTATTTACATCTTGATCATTGATCGAGTATATGCAAAAGTTCTTCAGTGTTTCCATTCTAACCTTATCGTTTTGAATGCATTGAAAATTTTCAGTGGTGTTAACTATACGTAAAACTGGGTTTTTTGTGTCTATGATTCCCTTACCTATAAAAACTCCCTTTAAAATTTCCTGGGAATTGACAAACATTGGTTCTTCAATGTTGTGTAAGTTAAAAATTCGGAATACCTCACACCTTGGTGGTATTATGCAAGTAAAGTTGCTTGTTCCGTGTAGTATGGGTATTCGCAATCTTGTATTCCGCATAGAAATTGTTAAGGTCATATTTTCATAATCGATGTGACACTTATTGTCTTTAAGAAAATCCTTACCTAAAATGCCATTAACTGGGATATTAAAGTCATCATCAACGACATGAAAAACTTGTTGAATTAAATAATTTGAAACTATTAAATTTGTGCAAATTGTTCCTAATGTGGTTATTGAATTGGTTGTAATGCCGGTAATATTTATAATTTCGTTTTGATTAAAAATGATATCAGGATTCAAACTTGAAATTTTTATTAAGGAAATGTCCGCCTGGGTGTCTACGAGAAAAGTGCATGATTGAATTGTATCGACTGAATTTAACTTGATAAAATCAGTATAAGTAAGATTTAGACTATAGACTGATTTTTGAGAAATCTGTTTGTTTGCATAATCTGGTTTAAAAATATGTTGGTTTTGGGTTAATTCTCTTCTTCTTCCTCCCTCAACATCGATTGTTGAGGGGCTTCCGAGTTTAAAGCTCTAACTGAAGCCCTTTGGTTGTTACCCTGAGAAAAACGATTTCTGGAATTTGCACGATAATTGTTCCCGCGATAATTGTTTCGAGAATAACTATTGTTGTTCCCTTGATAATTTTGGCTATTTCCGTTTCCACGATTGTTTCCGCGATAGGAATTATTTGGATACCTGTTAGAATTATTTCCTCGATAAGAGTTGTTGTGAGAACGAAAATCATTGTTCCTACCTCTGCTATGTGTTCTAAATGATAAAACCTGTTGTTCTTTGATTTGAGTTGTCTGCTCAACTACTAATTTAGCAATGACTTCCTTTGGATCGGAAAACGTGGACGATGCTAAAATGGATTTAACTAAATCAGATCGCGCATTTAGGCGACAAACACTTACTGTTTGCTCAATTGCCATTTCGTGGGCTTTCCTTTTCGTAATACCCTCGACTACTAAGGAGCGTTTTAGAGCATCAGCTAAATCCTCTGCCTGTTTTGCAAAGTCTGAAAAATTGTTATTCTTTACGTTAAGTGCTGCAATTTTGCCCGCAATGACCTTTGAATTGTCATGTTTTATACCATTTACAAGAGCTATTTTTATTTCAGCCACAGAACTTATATTCTCTGGCAACACTTCACGTGCTTTAGATTCTAATTTTGATTTGATAAATGAAAAAAATGTTGGTTCTAAATTTGTTTCTGTTAATTCTTGGATTAGTTCAACTTTGTCCAGAAAAGATTCCAAGGTTAATGGATTACCATCGTAGTTTTCCCTAATGATTGTAGCGCACATGCCAATATAAGATTTTTTCGCCTCCATGGTTGCCATTTTGTTTTCAATGTTTAAATTACCCTTTCCATCGAAACGTGACTCACCCTCCGATTCACTATATTCTATTTCACTTTCGTCGTCAGTTAAATTGTCCTTATCTACAAATTCAAGAAATTCTATGTTTTCCGGAACCCTTATTTTGCAATCAAGCTTCCCAAAACATTTGACTAATAGCTCGCGACAGTGCCTTATTTTTTGAAAAATTTGTGTTTTTTCAGATGATGTTAAATTTCCAGCATTTTGTCTTATGTAATCTAATATTGGATTATAAGTTTCTATTAACAAATTTACATATTCGAATTGTTTAGACTTTTTAGTGGAAATGGGCCGATTTTGCAAAATTCTTTTCTTTACTTTGTAAAATACATTGACTAGTTCAATAAATTTTTCGTTATCAAAGTCTGACATTTATTACCAAAAAAAAATTCCCCATTTCCATTCAAATATTTTATATTCTGTTTTAAGAATATATTTTTATTTAAACATTTTAACTTATTATTATTATTTAGTATACTTTATAGTTTAAATAATAATAATATTGAAATTGAAATATTGAATTTAATTGATTATTATTGATTAATGTTGGAATTCAGTAAATATTGAAATTATTTAAAATGAATTTGTTTTTGGTTTTTTTTTTTTTATATAATTTTAATAAATTCCATATAATTATGTAGAATATAAGTTTTTAAAATTTTTTCCCAAAGATCAACATTATATATGTATATTCATTTATCTGTTTTACTCTTAAATTTCTTTTAAAATCAACTTTATAAATGTACCTATTCAAATTTCCATTTTAAAGTGTGATTTCATTGGTTTTGTAATTATTATCTACATATGTATATGTTATATGTAATTGTAAAATGTGCATATATATGTACATATGTATATTTGAGAAGTATATTATAATGTATGTATGTAAGTATACTTATGCTATTATAGGTCTATTGTTGTCATCCCAAGTCTTCCTTTTTGTGGTTATCGTCACTCGCACCTCTGTGGTTGTTATATTTGTAAAAGGCATTACAAATAACTGTTGACTTGTTGCTACCTTTTTTGTTGTTTTATTTGTGTAATGTAAAAAGTAGAATGTGCAGCGGTTTCTTTTTTTCTATATACATTTATTTTTTTCTTTCGTGAAATTAACTGTTTCCTAAATTCTTTTTATGTTCGTTATTTTTGTTGTAATTTTTTCCTTGGATTAACCGTTTTCTTTTTGATGGCTGTATTTTTTTTTTGACTTTTTTCTCCGGAATTTTCCTTTAACTACTGTTCATATTGTTGTATTTTCCCGTTAACACCGATGTGATTGTATAAAAAATTGTTAAAGTTTGATGTTTGTTAATTTGGAAGTCTAATGTTTCGTGATAGACTGTATATGGTTTATGTACTGTTTTCACATTTCCCGTATTTGTTGCAATATTGTTTTTAATCATTTTTATTTTTCGATTGTGTGTTTTTTCTCTTTTAACAATATTTTAAAGTTGTACTTTTTTCCCCACTTCTTTTTATTTAAAATGTGTCTCAATTGTCACGGTCGCCATGTTATGCCTTGATATTTATGTTGTGCCGGTAATTATCTATTTTAAGAAATAATACCCTTTTGCCTGTAGTGTTTCATAACGACTGCTGTGTCATTTCTTTATTTTCATTTATATACGTTCTTATACTTATTACATAGTTGTATAAATCTACTACTATAACTAAAGTCAGTGATGGTACAAATAACAGGGATGGCACTACAGGACCCTGTTTCCTAGCTGCTGGCGATTATAACGCTAAACATACCTTCTGGGGGTCACGACTTATAACACCAAAGGGTCGTGTCTTATTTAACACAATTTCTAAAATGGATTTAAATGTGGTAGCGAGCGGACAACCAACATATTGGCCTACTGATCATCAAAAAATTCCAGATGTTATCGATTTCGGCGTGGTTAAAAACATCCCCATAGAAACGATTCATGTTGAAGCTTCCTTAGAATTATCTTCTGACCATACACCTACAATTGTTACTATAATGAACCCCAATAGAATTGTATCTCCGACTGGTCACTTAGCGACGACAGCTACGAAAATTAACTGGTTAAAATATAGAAAATACCTCAGCACCCATTGCACAGAAAATATTCCGCTTAGTACACCGGAGTATGTAGATCGCTCTATTGCCAATTTTGACAGTTTTCTGAAACTAGCTGTTCAACATTCCAGTATTGCCCCCAAAAAAACAAAAAATATTAAAATATATTCCACAGATGTCGAGCGTCTCTTGTCTGAAAAAAGGAGGGCTCGAAGAGAGTGGCAATTGCACAGATCCCCGTTACTTAAGAACTTACTAAAAGAGTGTACAAAAAAGCTTAGAAAGTTACTGCAGACTCAGAAAACGGCTTCTCTGGAAAAATATCTTAAGGAACTTGATGCAACCCCACAATCAGACTACTCATTATGGCGTGCAGCTAGAAATCTCAAAAGGCCAGTTGTCTCTAAACCACCATTAAGAGACTTGAATGGTAGTTGGGCAAGAAATGATGTTGAAAAAGGAAATCTGTTTGTTAATCATTTAAAAAACGTATTTACCCCAAACATATCTCACGATATTGCGGCCGAGTTACCACCTGTTGTTGCTAGAGCAGCTGTTCCCCTAAGATTTGAGATAAGAGAAATCGAAAAAGCTATTTGTGATTTAAGCCCCAAGAAGGCTCCTGGTTTTGATAAGATCAGCAACAAAATGCTTCTGGAGCTACCCAGCATAGCAAAGAAAATTATTCTTTTAATTTTTAATGCTATTTTACGACTTGAATACTACCCTCAAGAATGGAAGGTCTCCTTAGTTACGATGATACCAAAGCCAGGAAAAGATCACACCAAAGTTGAGTCATATAGGCCTATCAGCTTATTATCTAATATATCAAAGCTGTTTGAGAAGCTCTTAGCGTCCAAATTAACCCCAATTTTAAATGACAATGGGTGTATACCTAACCATCAATTCGGTTTCAGACGAGAACATAGCACAATTGAACAAACCCATCGGATAGTAAACGCCATAAGAAAAGCCTTTGAAAAAAGAAAATATTGCTCCGCTCTCTTCATCGATGTCTCTCAAGCTTTTGATAAAGTCTGGCATGTAGGTTTGCTACATAAATTGAAGCTGAACCTACCGGTTAACACACACAAGCTGTTAGAAAGCTACTTGGTCGGTCGAAAATTTATTATTAAAGAAGGTGATTTTTTAAGTTCTCCTCAGACAATTGAAGCTGGAGTCCCTCAGGGAAGTATCCTGGGCCCACTTTTTTATCTTATATATACCTCGGACATGCCGACAAACAATTACACCCTAACCTCAACTTTTGCTGATGATACAGCTTTCCTAAGCGTACACGAGAACAGTCGTGAAGCATCTCGATACCTGCAGGATCATATATTTCAACTAGAACTGTGGTTAAAACAATGGAGAATAAAGGTCAATGAGCAAAAATGCGTACATATTACATTTACCTTGCGTCGGGAAACATGCCCCCCTATTAAAATCAATAATCAACTAGTGCCTCAACAATCGCATGTCAAATATCTCGGTATTCATCTAGATCGGCGTTTAACATGGAAATGCCATATAGAAGCAAAATTAACCCAAATGAAACTAAAAGCAATTCAAATTAACTGGCTTATTGGAAGAAATTCTGTTCTTAGTCTCGATTGCAAACTACTACTTTATAACTCTATTTTAAAGCCAATCTGGTGCTACGGTATTCAACTATGGGGCACTGCCTCGGCCTCAAATATCGAAAAAATTCAAAGGCGCCAAAATAAACTTCTTCGAATAATCACAGCTGCCCCTTGGTATGTTAAAAACTCAAATATCCACAAGGATCTCAATGTGCCACTGGTAAGGACTATTATTACGAAGTATGCGGTAAAATATTTAAAAAGGCTAGAGTTGCACCCAAATCCACTAGCTCGAAATATTTTAAATGACAGCGGCCACACTCGCTTAAGGAGAAGAGACACTGCAGCACTTACCCATTAAGATGAGCGATAAACACATATGTAAATGTGACACAGAACCCGTGATGAAGAAAATTTTTGTCTTGCACTGGCAGGACATAAAATAAAGAATTAGGATAAGATTTGATTAATTATTGTTAGTTCATATTTAATATATGAAGATTCAATAAATAAATAATGAGAAAAAAAAAAAAAAAAAATATATGAAGTAAAGAGAAAGGAATATATTTATGAACTTTCCTTACAGGCTCGATTTCAAAATTTGTTCGGTTTTAAATCCACTTCATTTCGATTTAGAGAACATACCCGATTAAGTTAAAATGCTTATGCTATGTTCATACGACGATATAAACCACTCGTTTCGCTCTCTGAAACTAGTTTGCCAAACATGCTGTCCATACGTTTCATTCTTGTTTCATTTTTACATTTTTTTTTTTTTGTGTTGTTAGTGTGATTTTTTTTAAAGTAGATAAAAAAGTAAATAAAACTTAAAAATATATTGTTTAATACTTTTATTAATATTATTATGTTATAATTATCACTTTGTTTTTTTCTTTGTTTTGTTTTTTTGAGAGCTCGTTCAGATAAACTAACGATAAATGTTATCCAAATTGGAGATGATAGTACATTTTTCCTGTTTCGCAGCCTGTTTCAAAATGAAACGACCTGTTTCGCTCTCAAAATTTTGTATGCGGAAACAAGTCGTTTCAATCATGTTTGGGGCGCGAAACAGGAATAAGAGAGCGAAACACGAATGTTGCTGTCCGTGTGAACATGGTATTAAGCTGTTTGGAAAAAAATAAAGGAAATTATAATTTTACAATGTACCTTAGGGTGACCGTTAAAATCAAAAATTGGATTTCTTGGATTTTTTAACGCCCACCACATAGACAAATAACAAAATTTACTAAAAACTTCTCCTAACGTTTTCTTTCGAAAAATATAAAAATTTTTATTTGTTTCTGGAATAAATATTGTTTTATCAGCGAAATTACATTGCCATCTTTTGGTGAAATTGTAAAAAATTAGGTTTATATGTATTCCCTTTATACGCATATACCCAGTTGGCAACGTCTTTAAGACATCCTCGAAGACGGATGCACGACAATGTTAATAGGTACCTGCGCGACATGTGACGGACAGCGATAACAAATCGTCAACGACATTTTCGAACAAGTGTCGCGAAAGTCGTGCACGACACAAAGAAAGACAATGTCGCTCTTCTTGTCGTTCAATTGGTTGAACGATTACGTAGACGACAATACCTCCTACTTTGTCGTCAACGACTACATGGATGACAATGTCGTTTATTTTGACGTCCATTGCAAAAATTATTAGATGGTTATCTATTTCAGACAGTTTTTAGTATAGTTGGAATTTTAATTTCAATCCTTAAGTTGACTGTGAAGTATTAACTCCATGTAATCTAACTTCCAGCCCGCGAATAACTTCATCAGCATTATGCTAGGAACACAACTGGGACGAACGACTCATGTTTGACCGTGAATATTCGTCGCCAAAAATAAAACATATTTGTGTGTATGAAAATACGCACAATCATGGCGTCGGCCGAAATTCGTCGTACGCGGCGACTTTGCAATAGATTTATTTCTATTTCATACGCCGGCGAATGACGAACAAACGCTTGTTTGAAAATTTTTTTAATATCTACAAATTTTTTTACTGATTCAATCAATATTTTTGTTTGATTTTTATTTTAACCAACATAAATGTTGACAACTATTCAAAAATATAATATACGCATTATTAGTTTCAAGTTTTCATAATTTTGTATGAAATATTTAACGCTCTTTAATGTTGTCGTGTTTTTTGCATATTTTTATTTGATCGGTTTCAAAGTTGGTAAAAAAGAATGAAAAATAAAATCCCGTATTTAATTTTTTAAAAATGTTTAGTTAAATACCTACATCAAATACAAATATAAAATACTAGCTGACCCGGTTCGCGTTGCTGGCCCTAAGCAAACATTAGTGTTGTATTAACAGACGATTTAAATTGAGCTTTAATAGAAATTTACGGCCTTTAAATAAAAATCCATGGAATACCTATATTATAGTGTTCTATTTACATTTTAGTTGGTAAGATCAATATTCAGCTAACTTAAAAAAGTTTTCCCAGTTTCACCGGGAGCGTTTAGAAAAAATCCCTCCAGTTTCATCTTTCACAGCTTTCATTAGGATTTCGTATGCCTATTTTTGTTGTCGATTCAACAGTGGAAATTTTGTTCAAACTGATTCCCTTAGGGCTTCGCAAAATCGGTGCAATTGTTTTCCGATTTTAGATAAATAGAAAAAGTAGCGTGGTATATTTTTCTTTCGATGAAAACTTAAAATGGATTAATAAAAACATTTTAAAGAAAAATTAGTCAAATCGATGGAGCCGTTTTCTGATTTTAGGTAAATCGAAAAAAGCGGGCGTTAAAGTGGGCGGGGCAAAATTTTATTTTCGTATAAATCTAAGTTGGACCATGGCGATAATTTTATAGAAAAAATCGAACAAATCGGTCCAGCCGTTCTCAAGTTATGCGCTTAATAGAAAAAGTGGGCGTAAAAGTAGGCGTGGTACATTTTTCTTTCGATGAAAATGTAAAATGGATTAAACAAACATTTAAAAGAAAAATTTGTCAAACCGATGGAGCCGTTTTTTGATTTTAGGTAAATCGAAAAAAGTGGGCGGGGCAAAATTTTCTTTCCATAAAAACCTAAGTTGGACCATGGCAATCGTTTTAACGAAAAAATCGTCCAAATCGGTCAAGCCGTTCTCAAGTTATGCGCTTAATAGAAAAAGTGGGCGTAAAAGTAGGCGTGGTAAATTTTTCTTTCGATGAAAACTTAAAATGGATTAATACGAACATTTGAAAGAAAAATTTGTCAAATCGATGGAGCCGTTTTCTGATTTTAGGTAATTCGAAAAAAGTGGGCGGGGCAAAATTTTCTTTTCGTATAAATCTAAGTTGGACCATGGCGATCATTTTAAAGAAAAAATTGTCCAAATTATATAGATGTAATTGGTGGTGCAATATGAAAATTGGATTTTGCCACGCCCCTTCGCCCGCAGACCGAAAATCAAAAATCAGACTTCACATGCAGTGTTGTTATGCATGGTGTAAACATTCTGTAAAAGGGAAAATCCTTAATTATCATTGAAAAACAATTTTTTTATTCTTGAGACGCACGCAGGAAAACTTTATTCAGCGAAGCCACCTGCCGCGTCCTACTGGAGGAAAAAACCCCTAAGCGCGGCCGCAGGCCGCCACGCAGAAAAACTTTAGTATGCGAAGCCAGATTTCAATACTTAACTTTAGTGCCTCCGGAACTGAAATGAGAGATAAAGCCATTTTCTAAAATTACTTATGTGAGCTAAGGCCATGATGGCTTTATCTCCCATTCAAATGAACAAAAAAAATAAAAGACTTTATCTCCCTTTTGAATGAGAGATAAAGCCATCATGGCCTTATCTCCCATGGTATTAAAGCACCCCCTCTACTGTATCTACAATATATCCTTCTAACAACTCATTCTTAAAATACAGATCAAAAATAAGCCAAAACCTTGGTTAATTAATCGAGCGATTAACATATTAAAGCAAAAGGCATATTAAATGAATACCCTAGTATGTATGTAAAGCACATAAATATTTATTATAATTTTTCTGAAGTTGTATTTTTATTCGACCTTTAAAATTCAATATTAAGTTAAAATGCTTAAGCTCGAGGTCTATTGTATGTTGCCACGGGTTTTAGGATAAGGTGCTACTGTGCGCCGTATAAAATTAATTTTTTGCTACGTTATGAAACATTTAAATCAGATTTCATGTAAAAATATGTTTTACTCAAACTTTGGTGGGCGTTAAGAAATCTAAGAAATCAAATTTTTGATTTTAACGGTCACCCTAATGTACATTGTAAAATTATAATAAATATTCGGGCATGTTCTACAAATCAAAATGAAGTGGAATTGAAATCGAACGAAATTTTAATTTCAATTATTTACAAAATTACTGTAGTTTTTCCTGTTTTTAAGAGCTGTTCTTATAAATATAATTGGTACTCAATATATGAAGTAAAGAGAAAGGAATATATTTATGAACTTTCCTTACAGGCTCGATTTCAAAATTTGTTCGGTTTTAAATCCACTTCATTTCGATTTAGAGAACATACCCGATTAAGTTAAAATGCTTATGCTATGTTCATACGACGATATAAACCACTCGTTTCGCTCTCTGAAACTAGTTTGCCAAACATGCTGTCCATACGTTTCATTCTTGTTTCATTTTTACATTTTTTTTTTTTTGTGTTGTTAGTGTGATTTTTTTTAAAGTAGATAAAAAAGTAAATAAAACTTAAAAATATATTGTTTAATACTTTTATTAATATTATTATGTTATAATTATCACTTTGTTTTTTTCTTTGTTTTGTTTTTTTGAGAGCTCGTTCAGATAAACTAACGATAAATGTTATCCAAATTGGAGATGATAGTACATTTTTCCTGTTTCGCAGCCTGTTTCAAAATGAAACGACCTGTTTCGCTCTCAAAATTTTGTATGCGGAAACAAGTCGTTTCAATCATGTTTGGGGCGCGAAACAGGAATAAGAGAGCGAAACACGAATGTTGCTGTCCGTGTGAACATGGTATTAAGCTGTTTGGAAAAAAATAAAGGAAATTATAATTTTACAATGTACCTTAGGGTGACCGTTAAAATCAAAAATTGGATTTCTTGGATTTTTTAACGCCCACCACATAGACAAATAACAAAATTTACTAAAAACTTCTCCTAACGTTTTCTTTCGAAAAATATAAAAATTTTTATTTGTTTCTGGAATAAATATTGTTTTATCAGCGAAATTACATTGCCATCTTTTGGTGAAATTGTAAAAAATTAGGTTTATATGTATTCCCTTTATACGCATATACCCAGTTGGCAACGTCTTTAAGACATCCTCGAAGACGGATGCACGACAATGTTAATAGGTACCTGCGCGACATGTGACGGACAGCGATAACAAATCGTCAACGACATTTTCGAACAAGTGTCGCGAAAGTCGTGCACGACACAAAGAAAGACAATGTCGCTCTTCTTGTCGTTCAATTGGTTGAACGATTACGTAGACGACAATACCTCCTACTTTGTCGTCAACGACTACATGGATGACAATGTCGTTTATTTTGACGTCCATTGCAAAAATTATTAGATGGTTATCTATTTCAGACAGTTTTTAGTATAGTTGGAATTTTAATTTCAATCCTTAAGTTGACTGTGAAGTATTAACTCCATGTAATCTAACTTCCAGCCCGCGAATAACTTCATCAGCATTATGCTAGGAACACAACTGGGACGAACGACTCATGTTTGACCGTGAATATTCGTCGCCAAAAATAAAACATATTTGTGTGTATGAAAATACGCACAATCATGGCGTCGGCCGAAATTCGTCGTACGCGGCGACTTTGCAATAGATTTATTTCTATTTCATACGCCGGCGAATGACGAACAAACGCTTGTTTGAAAATTTTTTTAATATCTACAAATTTTTTTACTGATTCAATCAATATTTTTGTTTGATTTTTATTTTAACCAACATAAATGTTGACAACTATTCAAAAATATAATATACGCATTATTAGTTTCAAGTTTTCATAATTTTGTATGAAATATTTAACGCTCTTTAATGTTGTCGTGTTTTTTGCATATTTTTATTTGATCGGTTTCAAAGTTGGTAAAAAAGAATGAAAAATAAAATCCCGTATTTAATTTTTTAAAAATGTTTAGTTAAATACCTACATCAAATACAAATATAAAATACTAGCTGACCCGGTTCGCGTTGCTGGCCCTAAGCAAACATTAGTGTTGTATTAACAGACGATTTAAATTGAGCTTTAATAGAAATTTACGGCCTTTAAATAAAAATCCATGGAATACCTATATTATAGTGTTCTATTTACATTTTAGTTGGTAAGATCAATATTCAGCTAACTTAAAAAAGTTTTCCCAGTTTCACCGGGAGCGTTTAGAAAAAATCCCTCCAGTTTCATCTTTCACAGCTTTCATTAGGATTTCGTATGCCTATTTTTGTTGTCGATTCAACAGTGGAAATTTTGTTCAAACTGATTCCCTTAGGGCTTCGCAAAATCGGTGCAACTGTTTTCCGATTTTAGATAAATAGAAAAAGTAGCGTGGTATATTTTTCTTTCGATGAAAACTTAAAATGGATTAATAAAAACATTTTAAAGAAAAATTAGTCAAATCGATGGAGCCGTTTTCTGATTTTAGGTAAATCGAAAAAAGCGGGCGTTAAAGTGGGCGGGGCAAAATTTTATTTTCGTATAAATCTAAGTTGGACCATGGCGATAATTTTATAGAAAAAATCGAACAAATCGGCCCAGCCGTTCTCAAGTTATGCGCTTAATAGAAAAAGTGGGCGTAAAAGTAGGCGTGGTACATTTTTCTTTCGATGAAAATGTAAAATGGATTAAACAAACATTTAAAAGAAAAATTTGTCAAACCGATGGAGCCGTTTTTTGATTTTAGGTAAATCGAAAAAAGTGGGCGGGGCGGGGACCATGGCAATCGTTTTAAAGAAAAAATCGTCCAAATCGGTCAAGCCGTTCTCAAGTTATGCGCTTAATAGAAAAAGTGGGCGTAAAAGTAGGCGTGGTAAATTTTTCTTTCGATGAAAACTTAAAATGGATTAATACGAACATTTGAAAGAAAAATTTGTCAAATCGATGGAGCCGTTTTCTGATTTTAGGTAATTCGAAAAAAGTGGGCGGGGCAAAATTTTCTTTTCGTATAAATCTAAGTTGGACCATGGCGATCATTTTAAAGAAAAAATTGTCCAAATTATATAGATGTAATTGGTGGTGCAATATGAAAATTGGATTTTGCCACGCCCCTTCGCCCGCAGACCGAAAATCAAAAATCAGACTTCACATGCAGTGTTGTTATGCATGGTGTAAACATTCTGTAAAAGGGAAAATCCTTAATTATCATTGAAAAACAATTTTTTTATTCTTGAGACGCACGCAGGAAAACTTTATTCAGCGAAGCCACCTGCCGCGTCCTACTGGAGGAAAAAACCCCTAAGCGCGGCCGCAGGCCGCCACGCAGAAAAACTTTAGTATGCGAAGCCAGATTTCAATACTTAACTTTAGTGCCTCCGGAACTGAAATGAGAGATAAAGCCATTTTCTAAAATTACTTATGTGAGCTAAGGCCATGATGGCTTTATCTCCCATTCAAATGAACAAAAAAAATAAAAGACTTTATCTCCCTTTTGAATGAGAGATAAAGCCATCATGGCCTTATCTCCCATGGTATTAAAGCACCCCCTCTACTGTATCTACAATATATCCTTCTAACAACTCATTCTTAAAATACAGATCAAAAATAAGCCAAAACCTTGGTTAATTAATCGAGCGATTAACATATTAAAGCAAAAGGCATATTAAATGAATACCCTAGTATGTATGTAAAGCACATAAATATTTATTATAATTTTTCTGAAGTTGTATTTTTATTCGACCTTTAAAATTCAATATTAAGTTAAAATGCTTAAGCTCGAGGTCTATTGTATGTTGCCACGGGTTTTAGGATAAGGTGCTACTGTGCGCCGTATAAAATTAATTTTTTGCTACGTTATGAAACAATATGGTTTACAACTTAACTCAGTTGAGTTGTAATTTCTTAATTTTTGTATTATGGTTTACTACTTTTCTATTTTGCGGTGAACAAAAACATAACAAAAATTACAACTGATCACAACCAGTTGTCTTAATAACAACTCAACTGAGTTGAGTTGTAAACCATAATAGGGGCCCTTATTGAAGCTGATACCATCAGTCGTGATCTATTCCTTCTATTGCGCAGTCTATATGTGGTGGACAACAATAAAATAACGGATGCAGAGAAACAATAAAAAATATTATGGAAAATAGAACCGTTACTTGAACGTGTGAGATCTGAACAGCCATACCAAGACGAATGACTTGATGGACACAAACACTGGCCTCTTCAACATGATTTGCCATCAACAAGATGCTGAAAACTTGTAAGATGCAAATCAAGAACGTGATTATTCAAAATATTCAGTATTTTAATGTTTAATGAAAAAAATAATATTCGGGCATGTTCTACAAATCGAAATGAAGAGGAATTGAAATCGAACGAGATTTTGATTTTAATTATTGACAAAATTACTGTAGTTTTTCTTGTTTTCTAGAGCTGTTCTTGTAAATACAATTGATACTTAAAGTATGTAGTATATAAAAAGAAGTATTTTATGAACTTTCGTTACAGGCTCGTTTTTAAAATTTGTTCGGTTTAAAATCCACTTTATTTCGATTTAAAGAACATACCCGATTGTTTCAAAAAGATTAAGTTTTTTTTTTGAAATTAAGCCGGACTGCAACAATTGTGCGATCCTGTAAGAAAGAGATAAAGCGTCTTACTGACAAAACCTAACACCCTATATATTGTAAGTACACAGAAATAACAGAATTCAAAAATGTAGATAAATCTGTCACTTGGATCGGCTATAGGTCGGAAAGGGCTATAGACTTGCATTCAGTACTGTTCCTAAACATGGCAGGCCACCACACTATGACCGCATAATAAAGAATGGGTTTTACTAGTCTCAAAGATCCATTCAACAACTCTAGGGCGTAAGACCCAGTTCCTGCTCACAGATCTCCTACAGGCATATATGGCCACAAAAGCCCTATTAACCCTCAACCGAACGTTGAGTTCCTAATATACATAGTTAACCTATCAAGAATCACACCCATGTATTTGGCGTTGCTCGAGAATATTAACTCTGTGCCTAATCGGTGGCCTACCTTGATTAAAAACAAAGTAAGCGCAATGTTTACATATGTATGTAATTTAAAAATCCAAGATATGAATTTCTTCTCTTGGTCCCGCTCGAAAGCATTAAAATCCCACTAGTTATATAGTTAACTATAAAAAATTAAATATTTCTATAGTAAAAACCTTTAACTCATCTCTTGTGGCCAAAGTCGTTAATCTGGAAGGTGAAATAATGAACCGATTTGATTAATTTTTGATTAAGCAAAAAGCGAGAAGGCTATTTTCGGTTTTGCCGATACTTTTATTTCCTTCACCAAAAACTACAATTTTGTTTATATTACGTATGCATAGATCCCCTCAACTTAGGAACTTATTAAACGAGTGCACAAAAAGACTAAGAAAATTACTAAAAACTCAGAAAACTGCTTCTCTGGAAAAATATCTTAACATTTTGACAGCCAAGGCACTTTCAGCAAATAATATGCTGGGGGCCACAACATTTTTTTGGGTTATCTCTTCGAAAACGTCAATATTGGAATTTAGGATACTACTAGTAATATTTACTGCTTAAAAACAGAGAGTGTTAAACAAATAAAAGTGTCGCACGCATATGTCCGACGAGGCGCTTCCCAACCTTTTTTTTAATGCAAGGCCATGTCGGACATATATGAACGAAAAAAACACTCTCACAAATTGTGTTCGCTGTATATTTTTCCTTTTTACGTGTTAATTTGTGTCTTTGCATTGTAAGAATTAAATGTAAAATAATTTTTCCTTTACTTTTTTTCTTACTGTGTATAATAAAATCAATTAAATTCTTTTTTTTCCCAAATAATATTTTTTTTCAATGTTTGAGCTGCGCCGAAACCATTATTACAGAAATTTCATGGGGGGCCGTACATCATATAACTGCAATAAAATCCTATTTATCGGCAGCCACTTTTGTGTGACATGGCTAGAAAGAATGAAAATCGCGTCAGACATACATATGTGTCCGACGTGACGTAAACCACATAGTGCAGTGTCACACATATGTGTCCGACGTGGCAGTCAATGTGTTAAGCAACTTGAGGCAACTCCGCAATCAGTCTACTCATTATGGCGTGCAGCTAGAAATCTCAGTGGACCAGTTATCTCTAAGCCACTATTAAGAAACTTGAATGAAAGTTGGGCGTGAAATGATGTTGAAAAAAAATAAATTTATTAATCATTTGAAAAACGTATTTACCTTAAATATATCTCACGATATAGCAGTCGAGTTACCGCTTGTTAGCGTTAGAGCAGCTATTCCCCTAAGATTTGAGTTAAGATAAATCGAAAAGGCTATTTATGATTTAAACACCAAAAGGCACCCGGCATTAATAAGATCAGTAACAAAACCATTCTGGAGCTACCTCTCATAGCAAAGAAAATCATTTCTCTTGCTTTTTTATGCCTTTACTACCCTCAAGAATGGAAGGTTTCCTTAAGACCTTATGATACTAAATTTTTTATTCATTGAATTTATATAGAATTGATAGAAAGAAACAGTAAATGTTAGAAACTACAAAAAATGTAAACAAAGTTTTTTCTTTTATTGTGGTTTTGTTTATTTTAATGAAATGTTGTCAACTTTTTGTTTATGAGAAACATCAAACAAAAAGCGGTAAATCGGTTAATTTGCCCATAAAGCGCTGAATTTAAGTTAAACAATTTTACATTTTTTGACAAAACTTCATTTTTTATCGAAAACTTTGGTAAAATGTTTGACAGTTTGCTATTTATCTTAATACAACTTAACTCTTTGCACTTGGTAAACCATGATAACAAAGCCAGGAAAAGATCATACAAAAGTTGAGTCATATAGGCCTATAAGCGCATTATCTATTATATATAAAACACAGCTCAATTGAACGAACTCATTGAAAAGTTAATGTCATTAGCAAAGCCTTTGAATAAAAAAATATCACTCAGCACTCTTCATCGATGTTTCGCAAGCTTTTGATAAGGTATGGTATTAAGCCTGATTACTAGGGTTTTTTCCCGGGATTTATCTTGCGGGATCCCGGGAAATAAAAAATTCCTCATAATTTCAGAAAATAGCTATTTATACTTTGAAATTAAGTTTTCTTTTCTCTAAAAATTAGCATCTGTGGATGGGTTGTGGATTAGATCAATTGCAAGAAGTGAGTACATGTATTTAAATCAATGTCTCCTGATGCAATAAATCTACTAAAAGCAGAATGGGCAGTGCAACAGTTGATAATTATTACATTTAGTGAAGTGAAGAGTTAATAAAGTACATTAATTTAAAATAAGATGCAGGTAGTATAAAGTTTCATTGTCCATGAACAAGTCTTAAAAATAGGAGATACCTAAACATATCGCTCCTTTATTGCAACATAGTCATATCTACAAAAACAAACTATCTTGGCAAAATGCGATTAAAGTTTTAAAAATGTACCGATTTAAAGATATATTTTGCTATAACTTCGGTTCAGTTCGAGATATAATACAAGAAGGTATGAACGAAAACTTTGTAAAGTTAATTAAAATTTTGAGATATGACTATAATGAGATGAAGGAGCGATATGTTTATTAGGGGATAAACACAAATTTTCAATTTCAATTTGTGTTGGCTTATATACCCGTGAAGTGCGGGAAACCGAAATAAAATAACATTTTGGAAACTCGTGTAAGATACTACAACATACAACTTGAAAAACACATTGTCCTAAAGATTACAAATAGACCTATTGTAAAAAGCAGTCCGGTTGTTGCTATTTTTGCATCAACGTTGACAAACATTTGACTGATATAGACGTTGTTTATAAAAAAGAAAAAATAGCTTCTTATTGTGAATCCGAAGCATGCTACAACGGTGCACTTTTAACTATTTGTCCAACCTCGGTAAAAAATTAACGAAAAATTAACATGATAATTAGTAAATAAAATCAGGAATATACTTTTTGCCGACTTACTAAGCGCTTTGAGTGTGTCAGAAAGTTATTTCCTAAGCCATTAACAAATGTTATATATTTCTTTAAAGTATTTTATCTATTTTATTAATTAACTTTTTGATTTCATATCTTGAGTACCTCAATTTTTATTTTGTTTTTATTATTGTTTTATGAATTAAATTGTTATGTTTATGTTATCTTTTTATCTTGTATCCAGAGCATAATAATACTGAATAAAAGCATAATAATAGGGAATAAAGGCGTGAGGTAATAATAATTCAAGTTCCTATTTCAATCTTCAATTCATTTTTTAGTATTGGACCATTTCATTTACTTTCTTTGTAAACAAGTTCCCTTACGTTTTTTTTATAAAAGTTTTTTTTCATTAATTAATACCAAAATTTTCTTTGTATTATTTATATGGAGCGGGATCCCGGGATCCCGGGAAATTTTAAAAAATTTCCCGCTTTCCCGGGAATCGAAAAAGTCCGGGAAAAAAATCTCTACTGATTACATAAATTGAAGCAAAAATGAAATTTAGGAGCAAAATAAACTCAAATGCAACAAAAAGCCATTCGAATTCATTCTCTTACTGGAAGAAATTCTGTCCTAAGTTAGCAAAACTTCTACTTTACAATTCTAGCCAGCCTGGGTCCTATTTCACTAAGCTGCAAGTTCACCATCACTAGCGTTTTTAACTGTTAGATTGTGAACTTGTGAATATTTGTGTGTTTCATAAAAATACAATTACAACCCTGCAAATAATGCGACTAGTAAATACACGAATGTAAAATGTAGCCCATAAGGGACTAGGACTAGTCCAAAGGTAACCCCAATGTATGGAAAAAACATGGTCTATTTAACATTACGATGTCCTAGGGCAGGACCATTTAACCCAGCTTTGCATTACAAAGGAGTAGTCCAGAGGATTAGCTTTGAAATCGTTTAAAAACGAAAACATGTCGTTAAAAAACGAAGACATGTCGCTTCACTACCAACTCTTTTTAAAAATGACATGGTCCATGCTTGCATTGCTTTGGACCAGTCCAGGAAGCAGTTCATTTGATCAAAATGGATCAGGTAGTCCAATATTATTTGCAGGAAAGTTTGCGGCTACAAGTAAATTGTACAAGTCACAAGTCTACAAGTGGTTTTGTTTCACAAAACTAAATTTGCACTTGTACACTTGTAGAAAAAAAGCTTGGGGTAAATGATAAATTGATAAATGTTGTTTAATATACATAACTTGGTTTAAATAAACGAAAACTCCAAAAATTTTAATACTAATTAGCATTTACTTGTTTATTTTTAATTGCTTATTATTTAAATATGTGATTATACCATGTTGACATGGACAGCAATATTCGTGTTTCGCTCTCTTATTCCTGTTTTGCGCCCCAAACATGATTAAAACGGCTTGTTTCCCCATACAAAATTTTGAGAGCGAAACAGGTCGTTTCATTTTGAAACAGGCTGCGAAACAGGAAAAATGTACCATCATCTTCAATTTTGATAACATTTATCGTTAGTTTATCTGAACTAGCTCTCAAAAAAATCATAACAAAGAAAAAAACAAAATCAAAATTTATATTTAATAAAATAAAGTGATAATTATAACATAATAATATTAATAAAAGTATTAAATAATATATTTTTAAGTTTTATTTACTTTTTTATCTACTCTAAAAAAAATCACACTAACGACACAAAAAAAATGTCAAAATGAAACAAGAATGAATCGTATGAACAGCATGTTTGGCAAACGAGTTTCAGAGAGAGAAACAAGTGGTTTATATCGTCGAAGGAACATAGCATTATATGTAATAAAACAAACTACATATAACAAATTGTTTTCTCATTAAAAATGATCGCTAAGCGGTAACACCATTAATTATATGTTATAAACCACTGATGGAAAATTCAGTACTATGGTACTATTTTCAGTACTTTTTACTTTCAAAAATACCACGGTACCCCCACGTCCGTTTTAGTACTATCTTCTTGTTATGCTTCTTTTTTAGAAATTTAGCGTTGATATTTTTTAACACTGACAGCCAGGGCTGTGGAGTTGTCAACAACAAAATGTACTAACTCCGACTCCAACCGCTGAAATTCCAGCTCCGACTCCTAATCTAACCTTAATGCTAAATGCATATGAGACTGGTCCTTATTTGACTTTAAACTCTCTTTTTTAATGCGGTATCTTTTTAATGGTCAAATATAGCAAGAAATTGAATCAGTAAAAATTTTGAATCAATATTTTAAATATTGTTGTTCAAAAAAGTACTCTTTTGCGTGGTGGTCAGACCATTTAAATTTTTCAATTTTCCATCACTGCTATAAACAAATAAACACACGTGAAAGTGAAACATTTAAGCGATAATGAAATCGCATTAAGATAAAGAAGACTCTTTAGACCACGTCTGGAATATGAATTTCTGGAATCTATATATTTCGGGTCTTGGCATGCTTCGTGTTGAAAACAGCCTCAGGACTTCCCTCAGAATTAGATCGATAAGATGTCATCAAATATGGCTTAAGGGGGTAGCCTGCATAACCTGTTTAAAACATGTTTACGTTACTAAACAGTAGTTAAATTGGCATTTATATTTTACCTAAAAACCATGAGTTGCGTTCACCAGCCGCATTCTTTCTTGTAGTGTTTTCTTAGCGTGACTCACATTCCAAATTTAAAGAATCATGGGCTGAGCCTGCATATCGTGCATCTAAAAACTGTATACGCATTTTGTGATCACAAATCTATTTAAGTCAAATATATAAATACGATAAAGTGGTGAACAAACTTACAATAATAGCATTTAAACTGAAGAATCCGATTAAATTACATATGATGGTCTTCTTTTTTTTTGGCAATAATTTTGATATGGGTACCATCCACACACCCAATAATACCAGCGGGGCTACTCTCTATTGCGATGCGAAAACAATTTCGATGCGAAAGCTTAATGTCAACTTGGAACTCTTTATCACTTTCGCAAAATGTTTTGAAAATGGCAATAAAAATGAAAGATGGCGCAGATTGACAGTAATGAGCTGACGAAATATGTCAAAATATTTGAAATCGGAAAATTTAAATAAAATAAATAGTGATGATTTGCAAAAAGAAATAAGTTAATAGATGCGAAAGACAAATGCGCAAACGCATTAAAGAGTACCAATCGCTAAATTTGCTATAATTTTCTTTCTCATCGCAATAGAGAGTAGCCCCCAGTAAATCCAGTTTTATCAAAAAAAGTAATTTTGCTTAATTTTTCACCTTCCGCCGTTTTAAATTTAATATAATGTGGGCAAATAGTCGATTCCAAAGCAGTCAGTGTTTCTGTCCAAATTTTAGAAAACATTGGTTGCGATAATCCTAAGTTGAAATTGATGGCAACTCCTACTTGGTACGATCCTTGTGCCAAAAATCTTAATGTACCGGCTAACTTTGTTGTTTTGGAAATGTATGTTGATTTTGACATTTGCCCAAGGCGAATTTATAAAGGTGACATTTTCGAGTCATGTGTTTATTGTTTATTTTTTGTGTGTATACTGGATATCAAGCTTTGTTTACATTTTGTGAAAAATGAATTCAAATTTAAAATTCAACAAAAATATAAAAACTTGAAAAAAAGTTATTTAAAACAAAAAAAGTGAACATAAAATATAAACACAAGGAATTAAAAATGCGTAAGAAATAAGTGGAGCCACAATAAATTTTCAATAGAGTAAAAAGATTTACTTTTTAAAGAAATTGTGTATTTTTTGCAAACAAAAAAAATTCCTTTTTTATATTTTCAACAAATAATTTTGACATTCACTCTAACTTTTTACAAAAACAAAATACATAGTAGAGATAGCTAATGCATGTTGTTTTTTCTATTGTTTCATTGTTGTAGTACTGAGGTCACTTTGCTAATAAATTTTGATAACAACAAACCAGGGTTGCCGAACTTGGTCTTTTCCGACCAAATGTGGGCTATGGAGTTGAGTTTTTTGTACCGAAGTCGAAGTACCTACAAGAACTCACGAATACACGCGATTCTTTGAAATTGGCGAAGCAATATTTTGCAAATCACTATGAATAAGTAGATTTTAATTTATTTCATGAGAGTTAGTTCATTCAAGTACTTTACTTAAATAATATAAAAGTTTGTAATAATTTAAATTTTCAAGGTATATTATTTAACAAGATTTTCCTATTCTTGTACATTAAAATTTTGAGTTAATACCCTCTTGTTGATTTAGACGATAAGTATATGTTTATTTTCATCGAAAAGTCTACTTTTTGTCACGTTACGCCACCAAGCTTTTTAAATTATTTCTGAAAAAATAATTTATATATTATTTAATTTTTTTTTTTTATTTTGGTGTAAAGCGCCATTTAGTGAAAGAGAGAACAAGTTTGAACAACATGGTCTAAAATTCAAACTTAATCATTTGTTGGCTCAACGAGACGCTTCTGTAGAAGCCCCCATATCGGTTTTTAAATATTTAAAAAAATTGGTCGGTTTCAAAGGATTTTGGTAGGGTTTGTAGACAATTTTGGTCGGATAAAAAATTTTTAAACGGCAACCCTGCAACAAACCCACTTCAGCTGATTAAAAAAATAGAGATGTGTATTTGATATATTGACATAAACGACAAACACTCAACGTCACAAACACTCAACGTCACAGTGTTGTTATGGAATGATAAGTTGTTATCGAATTGATATTGGTGTTGACAACAAAACGACGGCGACGTTGAAGACGATAACTGGAATAAGGGTGAATAAGTTTAATAAAATATCAATATGTTAATGAAAACTTTTTTGTTATGCTTTAAGACATTTTACTTTAGCTGCACTTTTAGGCAGGAAACTACAATTATGTACCTGCACATTAGGGCGGATAAAGGCCCCGTTAGCCGACCGTAAATGTAGAAATGTAAATGTAATGTAAACAGCTGATCGTTTCTGTTATATGGAAAGCAATGCAACTGCTTAACTGACTGTAATGTCACTTTACCGTAACGTGCCAACCTGTAGAAAATAGAATTTCATTACGAGATTACGTGACAGTTGTAGATAGTGATGGACTGCTTGTATTTTAAATGGAATGCGGGTAAAATCACTCTTTTTCTTTGGTACATTTTTTTGGTAATAATATCTGAGGACTTTTGACAAAATAAGTTACAATCCATACATATTTTCATTTATACAAACATATGTTTGGATGTATAAAATAAACAAATGCGTACATATCCCCAAACAATAAAAAGTCTGGTTTTTAATGGGATCAAAACCTTGTTTTGTGTATGCACATTTTGAAAATAATGTAAGAACATGTGTACGAATATGCTATACAATACATATTTGTTTATTGTAAATTTGTAATATTAATATCAAATATTTATTTATTTATATAAACATACAAGAAATACCGTTTTAATGCTATTTAAATCACTTGGTACTTTTTCTTCAAAGCGGTCACCATTTCAACACTTTTAGTTCTCATCACTTTTCTCTTTTTTGTTAATGTTTTGAAAAACAGCTGACACGTTCTTACATGTTCTATAAGTGCACAAACGAGCTTACAGTACGTTACGGTACGTTACATTGCATTTAATTACATTTACGGTCGGCTAAAGCGGCCTTAAGAACATTTAAGATAACAGCATTTTTCATTTATCTTTTGATTTATAAAAAAAAGTCGTGCAAGGGAGATTGTGCAGCTAAGGTCAGATTACTTAAATACATAATGAAAAAAAAAAATAATTATTTGTTACCTACTCATATCTTTATTTAAGTTTTATTCATATACTCAAAAAAGAACACCAATTAGCAAGTGTTGCAAAACGTAACAACAAAGTATAATGTTTCATAACGTCACGGTACAATATATAGTATACAATGCAAGCCCTTCCAAAACATCACTGTTAAGTATTAGTACGGCAGCAAAAAAGCAATCAGAGCATCGGTTTTAAAGTTGATGCTTTGTGACATTTAACATTTTATTTCTAACAATACAGATTAATATTTTGCATTGCATCACTTACATTTTAAAACGTTTAAATAAACAAAGCACATAGTTGCATTGTTTTGGTACTTTGTGCATGTAATTGGTTAGAATACAGTAGTAAAACTGTATACAAACTTTGTATAAGAACGTTTTGGAAGTCAGCCTAAAGGCTCAGTTAGCAGGGAGTAACAGTAACGTTGCAATTAGCTGATTCATTTTGCTGTATGTAAAGCAATTAGAACGATTATAGTTAGCAGTAAGATGTTACGTCTCAATCTGTTAGAAATAGATTGGTCTTACTTTTTTACGGTAAGGTTACTGTTACTGCTACTCCCGGCTAACTGAGCCTTAACAGTGATAAATAGTTGTGGTTATTGATCAGTGTTAAATTATTTGATGATAAAGCTGTAGATAAACGATGTGTTTGAATGGGAAGGAATGAAGATTCACGTGGTGCCGCAAAAAATGAGCGACTTGGTTGCGGTTCACTCTGTGCATCTTCTACATATGACTGTCGTACACGCAAAGAAAAAACATGGTTGTGGTAAACATATTCTAAGAGCAACATATTATGATAAGAATTATGATTGTAGTCACCATATTAAGATTATTATTGAAACATATTCAGCCCAATTATGAAAACTCCCAGGGAGTTTTTTCCCTTCCCTACCAACTGTTCCCGGGAAAAAAATTCCCTTATTCTAATCTCCCAGGGAATAAGAAAAAAGGGAGGGAGAAAATCAGAATCAGCTGTTTTGATTTTGTTATTTTATTTGGTGAAATCGCAAGTGTCAATTTGTAAACATTGTTTTTTAAAAAGCTTAAATCAAGCAATAAAATTAAAAATTGTGTAAAATAAAAATAAAATCACAAATTAAAAATAAAATGTTGAGTGTAGCGTTCCGCATGCTTGCTGAAGAAGTAATAAGTGAAGAAAATAATGAAAATAAAAATCAGAGGGTTGCAAGGAGAATGATACGCGATGCTTCTAATCCATTAGAGCTACCGGAGTCATTGTAAGTACAAAATAAAGTGATTTATTCTGGAGAATTAATAAATACATATGTTCATTTAGGTTCCGAAAATATTATCGCGTAAATAAACCTGCTTTTGTTTATTTATTAAACGTGCTGACACTGCATTCACAGCCGTCTAAAAATACAAGTGGTGTAAGGCCTGTTTTTAAACTTAGTGCTTGTTTGCGGTTTTTCGCAGAAGGCGGATACCAGACAGGTATTGGAAAAGACTGCGACGTTGGTTTGGCTCAGCCCACTTTTAGCAAAGCCCTTGCAGAAGTTTTAGATATTTTTGAAGCACAGCTTTGTCCGGTTTGGATAAAAATTCCATCAACAGCGGAAGAAAAACGAAAAATCGCGTTAGCTTTTTATGTTAAATATAAAATGCCAGGCGTTATTGGATGTATTGATGGAACGCACATACGGATTATTGCGCCATCTAAAAACAAGCATCTTTTTTACAATAGGAAAGGAACCTATAGTTTAAATGCTATGCTGGTGAGTTTTTTAAATTTTATAACTTTGTAAACAAGGGTATATTCGGTCTTTTTAGATTTGTGATCACGAACTGAAAATCAGGTACGTTGATGCAACACACCCTGGTGCTTGTCATGATTCCTTTATATGGACTACAGGTGATGTTAGGGCTCACCTAGAAAGGACATACTTGCAAGGTGTACACAACTTTTGGCTTTTAGGTAAAACCTTTTCTTTTTAACTTTGAGTAATGAAATTTATTTTGTTGTACACAAGGTGATGCCGGTTATCCTCTAGAGCCTTGGCTTTTGACTCCTCATCGTGTTCCAGAGGACGGTTCCACAGAGATGCGGTTCAATGAGGTGCATTCAAAAGCTCGAAACATTATTGAACGGACTAATGGTGTATTGAAGAATAGGTGGCGATGTCTTCTTGGTGCGAGGGAGCTTCATTATTGCCCGGAGAAAGCTGCTAAAATTACCAACGTATGCTGTGCTCTTCATAATATCTGTTTGCACTATAAAGTCAGTGAAGAGCCTAATGATTCATTTATTGATGAAGAAATATCGGAAGAGGAAACGAGCTCACAAACTCCAGCGCAATATATGACAACCGCTCTATCAAACAGAGCAAATATTGGAAGAGCGTTGTAATAAAAATTTCTTTTATATTTTTAAAATTCATTTATATTTAGAAAAAAAACGTTCAAAAAGTGAAGTATAAAAAAAAAAAATAAAATAATATATACATATTTGCACAAATAGCAAATTAATTATTTGTGGTAAGATCATTGAATTGAAATTGCAATCGATTTTTCTCCAATTTGTACTCAACTTCCTTCAATCTCATTTCTTCCATAAAAGTGTTGTGCCGCCGCATCTCGTCAATTTGCTCCCTTTTCATTTTCTCCATCGCTTGAAAATGTTTTTTTTGCAAACCATATATGCTGTCAAGGGATCTGTAAATTCTTTTAATGCTCTCTTTTTGATCTTTTGCATCCCCTACTGCCTCTTTAACAGTTTCCACCAACTCCTTTTGCACAGCAAGTTCGGCTAAGAGCATATTAGAGGCACTTTTTGAAGAGTCTCCCTTGGATTTCGGAAAAGCATTGTCTGTAGATTTCTGAAAAGATTTCGGTGTTTCACATAGTCCAAGATCTGTTGAAGCAACGAGTTTTTCGTTTATAAGGGCGTCTTGCATTGAAACATCTAAAACATCTATCTCAGCAGGCACTTGTGGCATTTCTTTTGCATTGCTTGGCGACTCTAAGCCGAAACTTTTTGCAGCTACTCCTTCGACAGAAGTTTTCATTCCGATCAAATCGTATATGCCTTGCTCTGTTGCTGAAAAGGAATGCTCTCTATTTGGTCCTCCGCCTGTGCCTTTCTTGTATTGCAAATTTTGGGCTGCCTTTTGGCGAACATATTTTTTTTGGTCAGTCCATACCTGCAAGTTCAATAATATCATCAAGAATTAATTTTTTTATATATGATTGAAAATTTTTAAGTACCTTTTTCCATTCAGTGCTACTTTTACTTGGAGGGCCCAATGAATTTAATTCCTGTTCAGCACTTCGCCAGAACCGTTCAAGATCCTGCTTATCTCCCTTAAAAAACCCACGAGCTATTTCTGGTTTTTGCTCCATTAGGGAGAGTAATTGCTGGAGTTGAATCTTATTTGTACTTTTTGACCTAAAAAAATATCTTCAAAATCATTGTTTTATATTTGTTTAATACAAAACTTACATGTTTTCACTTAGCTCCCTTTGAAATATGTGAGGAAAAAACTTGAAAAAACGGTTAGCAGTTTTTCCCCTTTTTTCATATTAAGAATACCTACTTTTTTCCCAGGGAAGAGTTTCCCTTTTTTTAAGTTTGCTTAGAATAAGAGGAAAGGGAGAAGAGAAAAAAATTCCCTGGGAGATTTTATTTAGAATAAGGGAATAGGAAAAAGGGAAATAATTCCCAGGGAATTGTTTTTCATAATTGGGCTGATTATGACTCAATATACTCGTAATATGTCATCATAATATTTTTCCCTTAATCATATTATTATTCTGTTAATCATACTAAGTTAAGAAGTAATCAAATTATTGTCATGTTAATCGTAATAAGCTAAGAAATTAATCATATTATTGCCATGTTAATCATAATAAGCTAAGAAGTAATCATATTATCATCATGTTAATCATAATAAATTTAGAAGCAATCATATTATGATACAGCACCTTTCATAGCTGTCATAAAAATACAAAATAAATTTAAATATTTTTGATTAATGTTAATCAAATAGCGGAGTTCAATATAAGGCTTGCAAAAGAGCAAATGAAAAATCTGTGGTTTTCATGGGCAACCGCGTGTGTCCATTTTTTGGATTTTAAGATGTTGATGCCATAATGCCTAATTTTGAACGCTCTTTATATTTTTTTGAAAAAAGATGGATCAATTCCGTTTTGTAACGTAATGACAAAGTTTAAAATGTGCAAAACCTAGCCCATAGTTTGATCTAGAATGGGTTTTCGGCTTTCCTGAACAATTTGTTTTAAGAGTGCCTCGGTAGGCTAGCTGGTAGCGAGCTAGTCTATCAGCGCCGAGGTTGCGGGTTCGATTCCCGCCTGGTTTCTTTCCTGCAGACAAGCATAGATCTTCGCGGGATTAGCTTAGGAAATTAAAAAAAAAAAAAAAAAAAAAAAAAAAAAAAACATTAAAAAAAAAAAAAAAAAAAAAAAAAAAAACGTTGGAAAAGATTTAAGAATTTTAAGACGCGGTTGCCCAAACCACAGAAATATCGTAGCACTTTTATAAAATATAACGAAATCTCTGTGTGTTTTGTTGTTGGATTTTACAAAAAACTATGATATTTTGCATTTGCACTATTACATCACTAATACTTGAATGAACTCCGCTTATATTTTAATTTTTTAATTTCTTTAAACTTATTTTTTTATGGAATTTTATCTTTTAATTGTTTAACCGCTCACAAATAAAAAAAACGACACAACTTCTTCAAAATTTTTTTACAAATGGCGCTAACATAATATGATTAGAGTAAAAATAGTTTGATTGCATCTTTAACATAATATGATAAATGTATAGAAAGTTATCATGTTATGGCTATTAAATATCATGATATGGTTGTGAGAAAGATAATATGTTTAGAAAGTTATCATAATTAAGTTGTTAGAAAAATAATTATTTTTCGGTCAACAATACTCAAATTCATAATTGCGATAAACATTGATATGTTTACAGTTACTATAATATTGTTGATATTAAATAAAAATAACAATTATTTGTGTACGACAACAATATATTGTTACATTAAACATAGTGTTGTTGCCGTAACCATGCCCAACCATATTTTTTCTCTGCGTGTATAATCTGTTGAATTTTCCAAACAGTATCTTGTTGTATCGTTACGTTTTTTTATTTTGCTGATCTGATATACAAACACTATACCCAGCCAATCAAAGCAATTTTCTGTCGATACTTTTCATGGAACATTTTTTTTACGTTATCTATTTTGTCTTCTAAAACATTTTTTTTCTAAAAATATAATATTTGGAATTAATTAGCTAGTGAAGCAATATTTTGTATTATAAACCTTAAAGATTTTCACAAATTGCAAAGCATACGCAATTTTAGACTTATAGCTTCTTAATGAAATCAATAAATAAACTAGCAAACTTAATGTTTTGCAGTTTCCGACAAAAAAAAAATGGGAAGCCATTGCAGACAACTTTACAATCAAATGGCAGCTTCCGCATTGTCTTGGTGCATTAGTTGCAAGCACGTCGATTTCACATCTCTTTGAAGTGTTGGATCTTATTTATATAACTACAAAGGAACCAACAGTTTAGCATGGACGTACTCATGACGCCGGAGTTCTTCTACAAAGTGACAATCATGCACATTTGAAATGATTGTTTTCAATGTGCATCTTTCAGCCTGAAGCCAAGATTCAAATTCTAAACTTTAACGCTATATAGGTAGTACATTTTATTTATAATAAAAAAAATATACTACCTGTTAATTTTGCCTTTAAAACATAATGTTAAAATAAACTCCCTGTTAACTTCTACTTTTCCACCCACTTTTTTAAGTCAAGTGTCATAAAATAAAAAATAAACTGATATTTCGGAGAATGGCCATAAAATATGTCCACCTGATTCAAAAACCTACCTGAGGCACCTGATATTTTGAGAAAAAAAATTACATTTAGTATCACGTGCGCTCAAAACTACTTATAGGACTGACAAAAAAAGCCGCGATGAAAAGCAGATAAGACTCAGGAAAAAAAATTGGCGTTGGAAAATTAATGGAGGTCTGCCGCGCAATGCACCCTTCCAGCAGCAAAAATAACAGCTGAAACTAGTAATGCCAAGAAAAGATTGGTAAAAAAGCAGAAAATAATAACGATACATAGGTGTGTTTTTAAAAATTTGCAAAACATTTCGGGGGAAATATTGTCTTGGCTCATAAAAAAAGACGTAATAGAACCAATCTGTGAACAGATTTGGATTCAGCACGATAAAGTCAATAAATATTACTTTAAAAAGTTCTTACCTTTACTGTTTTAAGGAATTATTTTTCGATTTATAAAATCTTATTTGAAATTTTAAATAAATTGAACAAATTTTTTTAACTTGTTGCCACATCCTCAAAAAAAAGATTTTTTCTAAGGTATATGCTGAACACGAATATGGCATTAATTTTTTCCAAGCAGCGTTTTTGGGATTTGATAAAGATGTTTCCAAAAATCTCGAGAACAGATTTTTTTATTTACGCAAATTTTACAGTTACAAAGATATGTTTTCCTTTTTCATCACAAACATATCTATACTGTGTTTATATTTTAAAAATTCACTGAGTTACAAAAAAAATAATTTTTTTTTCTATTTGATTTTAAAATTCAACATTTTTAGTCCCTTTATTAAGACAAAAAACTAATTTTTTAAATATCTTTACCCATATCGTAAAGACAATTTTTTTCCAAACATATTTTCCATTTTTATCATCGGACAATAAATAAAAAATTCGCAATATAATTAGTAAAAACATTCAAATTTAAAATGTCAATAAAAAATTGTTTGTTTCTTGTTTGTATTCATTGGATCAGAATTACTTGTTAAAAGATAATTTAATTCACTTACAAAATTAAATTTTTGGTCAAATATGTAGTATTTTTCCTCTTCGGTTTCCCCTTTTATATTGCGATGACGTTTCACGCATTTGCATCCAGCAGTATTTACCCAATATGGTCTGATCCCAATGGCGCTGGTAACGATTTTCCATTAATGCAAGACCTCGGTGAAATCTTTCATCCTGTTCGTCACAATGAAATGAGTATAAAAAGTGTTAAAGGAAATGCGTTTGCAATGACATGTGTCCTCCTGTAATTTCAGGAGTCCCATGAAGGCTTCAAATAACATTGATTTATTTATTTTGTTTATTTGATTTTTATGCGTACTAATGGCAAAAAAAGTCTTCCATCGCATTTGGAATTAGTTGACTGTCGTTATGGCTTCAGTTTTTTCCTAAAAACTCACTTACTACTTTCTGAAAATAATGCCATATATCTTACAGCTCTTGCGATAGTAAAAAAACGCGCAACTCTGTGTCCGAAAATCCTCTTTCTTACAAACGTAAAGCGAGTAATTTCAAGTTTTCTTTTGAAAAGTTTATGTCACGACATAAATCATTATGTGCACCTCGGCTCATAGTTTAATATTTGTATCACCTGTAGAAATAAAACTCATCTGATTTGTACTTTAATTGCTGTAAGTTTTCGCTTTGGGAATTGATTTTATATCTGGACAAACATAGCAATTTTTTTCGCCTTGCACTTTGGTCATCTAACATCCCTACCATCTAGGATGAAATTAAAATGTATTCAGTCAAATACATAGATAAACTAATGGTCCAACTACCTCCCCCGGGATCTAAAACAATTCGAAGGTCACCGGAGGCTAAAAAGAACCGAAACTTTGAGCCTAGCACTTGACACATGAATGCTATTAAAAAGCGGTTACATTGGTAATGGCTAATAAATAACAATTAGGATTAAGCTTTGAATACATATTTGGGGTATTCACAAGGTAGTCATAAAGTTGTAAAGTCATATGTCTTAAAATATAAACAAGAAATATATATGACTGCTGTGGGCAACCGCTTATAATTTAGATTTATACTGTACAGTTATGCCCAGGGAAACCAAAAATATGCAATTGCATGTTTTTCCTTGTGCGACCAATGAAGGCAGATGGCATCGATTTGTTAGTGCATATTTTACCGTTTGCAGCATTTTTTTGCATAGTTTTATTGAAATACCTTTTTTGCCGCATTTTTAGCGCATATTTTGCCTTTTTGAGCCATATTTTGATACATTTTTTTAGATGTCTACAAGAGCTTTCGCAGCAAATTTTGCGAAATTTTGGCCAACGTTAATGCCTGTCCATGTTAATTTTTTGCGCATAGTATAAGTTGCAATCTTGTATACGCAGAGAAACAATATGGTTAGAGGCAACCATATTCTTAGAGCAACATACTATGTTTGAATTTAAACAATACTTATGTTTGTATGTAACTATTTTATAGTTAAATGTGACCACAATATGGTTAAAATTAGTCATGATTTGGTCTAAATCAACCAAAGTATGGTAAAATTTGAACATAATTTGGTCAAAATGGCTATATATAAACATAATTTGGTCGAAATTAACCAGAATTTCGTCAAAAGTAATCATAGTTTAGTCAAAATAACCCATGATTTGGTTAAAATAAACCATAATTTGCTCAAAAAAATTATAATTTGGTTAAACTTAACCATAATTTGGTCAAAAGTATTTGTAATTTGGCCAAATGTAATTGTAATATGGTTAAAACTAACCATAATTTGGTTAAAACTTACCATGTCATTGGTTATTTTATTTCCAACTTACCATAATAATGTCTTTATTTGCTACAATAATATAATTTAAACCATTGTTATAAGGTTAATTTTTTATTGTATACATATTTTCTTCAGCAGTCTTTTGTAGGAAATAAAATTGTATCTTGTTGTAAATTAGGTTTTATTTTATAACATTAATAAAATATGTATGTATGTAGGTTAGCGTGGCCGTTAGTTGTATGGAGAACTTTTTTTTTTTTTGATTTCTTTTACTCTCCCCCTCCAAATCGGTTCAGTTTTATGTAAAAAAAATTACAAAAAAATTTCGTAGCGATAAGTTGTGTTTTAGGGAGGGCGTCCGCCCCTCAAAGTTTGCCATCAAGCCATTTATTCAAATGTAATTTGTTTGCGTATGACTATCTTCTAAAAACAACATTTTGCAAGAATATGATATATGGCAATATTTTAGCTCTTCTAGTCAACAACATTATTTTGCTAAGACTAATATCTTAGAAAATAATTAAGAAAATAACAACAAAATACCAAACATTTTATATACGTTATAAATATATAAAAAGGCGATTTAATGTCAAGTGACACAATTTTGAAATCGATGTCTTCCGATTTGGATGAAATTTACACCAAGGTTAGTCCTATTAGATAGTAGTTTACACACAAATTTTCAACAAGATCGGTTAAAATGTTTCAGAGGTAGAGGGGGTCAAAGTTTGCCATACAGGTGTTCTTTCTCATCCATGTAATTTATTACCTATTGGTGTTAGCAAAATTTGTCCAAAGTAGCTTAGATAGCTATTTAATCAATCTTTTTTAAAAATATTTTTTTGTTTTTTTTTTTAAATTTTTTAATATTTTTTTTTAAATTTAAAACTTTTTTTTTATTTTTTTTAGCCAAGTGTTAAATTTAAAAAAAAAAATATTTAAAAAATTTTTTAAAAAAACAAAAACAATTTTTTTAAAAAGTTTGATCAAAAAGCTATCTAAGCTACTTGGGACAAATTTTGCTTACACCAATAGTTAATAAGTTACATGGATGAGAAAGAACACCTGTATAGCCAAAATGTCAAACTTTGACCCCCTCTAACTCAGAAACTTTTTGACCGATCTTGTTGAAAATTTGTGTCTGTTCATTTAAATCGAAAGACATCTATTTCAAAATTGGGTCACTTGACATTAAATCCACCTTTTATATATATAAAACGTATATAAAATGTTTGGTATTTTGTTTTTATTTTCTTAATTATTTTCTAAAATATTGATTTTAGCAAAAAACTTTCTTAGAGGCTTATGTTGTTGACTAGAAGAGCTAAAATATTGCCATATATTATATTCTTGTAAAATGTTGTTTTTAGAAAATAGTCATACGCAAACAAATTACATTTGAATAAATGGCTTGATGGCAAACTTTGAGGGACGGACGCCCCCCCTAAAACACAACTTATCGCTACGAAATTTTTTTGTATTTTTTTTTACATAAAACTGAACCGATTTAGGGGGGGAGAATATAAGAAATCAAAATAAAAAAAATAACGGCCACCCTAATGTAGGTACACAAGTATGTATTTAATTTAAATTTATTTTAAATACAATAACAAAGTTTGACATATTAACATACATATTAACTATTTTTCGCCTGTGCCATACGTACTTAAAAATTACTTATTCGAATTTCCAACAGGCTCTGTATTTATAACTACAGCATTATTTTCAACATCTTAGAAAATTCATTACATAGTTTGCATTTAATTTTTTTATAAAATTGTAATTTTTTGCATTTCCACATCTAATAACTGTTTGTTAAAAAAAAACGATACTGCATAAGACTCACAAAGTAAGAAAATGTGTGCGATTTTATTTCAAAATTGTTTGGTAAGACATTTATCTCCAACTCTTCTTGACTTCCGTACACTCTTTTAACTAAATAAAAAGCAAGTCATATTTAGTAATAATGCATTTATGTATAAGAATACTCTTTTTATCTTCGCTTAAAAATATTGAAATTGGCACCAATGACTCCGCTTATTATTTTCAAACGATTTTTTAAAAAATTTAAAGCCTTCCATTATGTTTTTATTTTAGATTAAACTATATGCAATATGTACACAAAAAATGTAAAATAAAAATTTAATTGAAAAATTTTTAACACAAATGACAAAATGTCAATTTAAAATAATAATTTTTTATTTTTTTAACATAAAAAAAAACTATTTTATTCTACGCACACGACTATGCCGGCTAAATGGAAATAATCGAATAAACTGATTGAAATTTCTCCTGTTGCTTTTTAATCATAATATTTTTTACGAAAACAATTTCAACATTAAATGTTTATTTTTATTATATTATGTATTGTTAAAAATAAAAATATTATTGTTATTTAATATATTACCTATGGTTGTAGCTTAAGTTTATTTAAGCATTATATTGTTAAATTTAAAAAATATTTCATTAATCGTGACAACAGTAACGTTAAAAACAACAACAGTTTGTTTGTAGCTGTTGCGGAGAATATAATATAATTTTTTTAACCATACTTCAACCATGTTTTTTCTCTACGTGTAGATGATAATTTGACAAATTTGGTAAACACATTTTAATTGTACTAAGAACGAAGTCTATGTAAATGGTGAGAATCGGTCTATAACTTAACATATTCCCCATAAAAACTTCTTTCCAAATTAGACTCTTTGTATCCATAAACTATCTTATTATGTTGGTATTAAGATTAAATCCCCAAAAATATTTTACTGCAAATTAAATTATTTTCGAAACCGTTCACATTTGCCCAAAACTCCCATCCATTAAAAGCTTTAACTTCCTTTTAAGTGTTAAAATTAATAAACAATTTAGGGACCGTCCCTAAAATCCCTTTAAGACAAAAAATCTCATATGGATGACAGTATCTAGATAGTATTCGACACAAATTTCTCTTATATGAATTTTAACCTTTTACCATAACTTTGTTCTTTTGAGCCGATGTGAGCAGTCATCCAAATAGGGTAAAATCTTGAAAATTCGTTTGTAAATACTACACACAGAAAAAAATACCAATGTAAAATTAACATGGAAAAATGTTGATTGAGAATCATAGTAAATTTCTGCAAAAGTATGCCCTTTATTTATATTTATCATTATTTCATATTAATTTAAAATAAAATAACCTTAAATCACGTTTATTTAATATTATTCACTGTTAAAATAAAAAAATATTAAAATATAAATAAATATGGATTCAATATTGAATCCATAAAATAAATGCATATGTTGTTTCTGAAGCTTCTTCACACTGTTAAAATACACTCAAACCAATTTGATTCTACATGAAATTCACGTTGTTTCAACTTGAAATAACTTTCATTCAACGTGATTCGGATTGTTATTTCAATATAAATTACATTTTGCTCTAACTTTACTGCAATGTTAAATTAACATGAATTATAGTTATTTTAAAAGAAAAAACTGTTGTTCGCAAGTTTTGTGAAATCAGGTTTTTTTTTTTTTTTTTTCTCATTATTTATTTATTGAATCTTCATATATTAAATATGAACTAACAATAATTAATCAAATCTTAACCTAATACGTTATTTTATGTCCTGCCAGTGCCAGACAAAAATTTTCTTCATCATGGGTTCTGTTCACTTATATTGGTGTTTATCGCTCATCTAATTGGATAAGTGCTGCAGTATCTCTTCTTCTTAAGCGAGTGTGGCCGCTATCATTTAAAATATTTCGTGCTAGTGGGTTCGGATGCAATTCGAGACTTTTTAAGTATTTTACTGCATATTTCGTAATCATAGTTTTGACTAATGGAACATTGAGATCCTTGTGAATATTTGAGTTTTTTACATACCAAGGGGCAGCTGTGATTATTCGAAGAATTTTATTTTGGCGCCTTTGAATTTTTTCTATATTAGAGGCCGAGGCAGTGCCCCATAACTGAATACCATAGCACCAGATTGGCTTTAAGATGGAGTTGTAAAGAAGAAGTTTGCAGTCAAGACTAAGGACAGAGTTTCTACCAATAAGCCAATGAATTTGAATGGCTTTTAGTTTCATTTGAGTTAATTTTGCCTCTATATGGCATTTCCACGTTAATCGCCGATCCAGATGTATACCGAGATATTTTACATGCGAATGTTGAGGAGTTATTTGATTATTGATTTTAATAGGAGGGCAAGATTCCCGGCGCAAGGTGAATGTTATATGCACGCATTTTTGCTCATTGACCATTATCCTCCATTGTCTTAACCATATTTCTAGTTGAAATATATGATGCTGTAAGTAACGAGATGCTTCATAACGGTTTTCGTGGACGCTTAGAATAGCTGTATCGTCTACAAATGTTGAAGTTTGGGTGTAGTTGCTTGTTGGCATGTCCGAAGTATAAATTAAGTATAATAGAGGGCCCAGGATGCTGCCTTGTGGGACTCCAGCGCCAATGGGCTGAGGTGAACTTAAGAAATTTCCTTCTTTAATAATAAATTGACGACCGACTAAGTAGCTTTCTAGCAGCTTGTGTGTGTTTGCTGGTAAATTTTGCTTCAATTTATGTAATAAGCCTTCATGCCAGACTTTATCAAAAGCTTGCGAAACATCGATGAAGAGTGCTGAGCAATATTTTCTTTCTTCAAATGCTTTTCTTATGACATTTACTATTCGATGAATCTGTTCGATTGTGCTGTGTTTTCTTCTAAATCCGAACAGATGGTTTGGAATACAACTATTTTCACTTAAAATCGGTGTTGATTTTGAAACTAATAATTTCTCAAACAGCTTTGACATATTTGATAATAAGCTAATAGGCCTATATGGCTCAACTTTTGTATGATCTTTACCTGGCTTTGGTATCATGGTAACGAAGGAAACCTTCCATTTTTGAGGATAGTATTCAAGGCGTAAAATAGCATTACAAATAAAAAAAAAAATTTAATTTGCTATGCGAAGTAGCTCTAAAAGCATTTTATTACTTTTTTATTATTTTTTTGGGGGTAACGCTGGAATGTTGAACAGCTAGTTTAAGAAAACTGTCAAAGTTTACAATAGAGAGATCCACATTCTCCGGAGTACTAAGCGGAATATTTTCTATGCAATGGGCACTGAGAAATTTTTTATATTTTAACCAATTTATTTGTGTGGCTGACGTCGCTAAGTAACATGACGGAGATACAATTCTATTTGGGTTCGATATAAAGGGTGTTTTTTTAAGCCCGAAAGAACTTGAAATTGTAAAAAATAACACAAAAAATTAAATTGTAATCAACATTTTTTTTTTATTCGAAAGATCAATACGTGACATTAACATTTGAAAATGATTTCGGGCATATGGGCACCGCGGCTGTTCTTGACGAAGCGCATTCTGGACGTCCAATTTTGGGCCACTTTTTCGAGCACTGCTGGCCGTATGTCACGAATAACACGAACAATGCTGGCCTCCAAGGCGTCAATTGTTGCTGGTTTATCAGCATAAACCAGTGAGTTCACGTAGCCCCACAGGAAATAATCGCACGACCTTGGAGGCCAATTGACAGGTCCATTTCTCGAAATCAACTTATCGCCAAATTTTGATTTCAATAAGTCGATGGTTGCGTTCGCCGTATGGCACGTAGCGCCATCCTGTTGAAACCACATCTCCTCCGGATCAATGTCATCCATATTTTCAAACAAAAAATCATTGATCATGGTGCGGTAACGATCTCCATTGACCGTAACGCAAGCTCCGGCCTCATTTTTGAAGAAATAAGGTCCGATGATGCCACCAGCGTGAAAACCGCACCAAACGGTGCATTTTTCTGGATGTAATGGAGTCTGTAGGGTCTCTTGTGGATTGGTCTCGCTCCATATGCGGCAATTTTGCTTATTAACAAACCCGTTAAGCCAAAAATGCGCCTCATCGCTGAACACAATTTTGCGATTTAAATTTGGATTAAATTTTTCAAAGTAAATTTGGATAATTTCGTAGCGTTGTTCAAGCGTGAGTCTATTCATAATGATTTGTCAGAGTATACTGAAACGATAAAAAAAAATATTTCATCAAAATTTAATTTTTTTGTGTTCTTTTTACAATTTAAAGTTCTATCTAGCTTAAAAAAACACCCTTTAGTAACAATTGTAGGTGTGTGGTCGGATGATAATTCTAAGGAAGCTTCAACATGAATCGTTTCTGTGGGGATGTTTTTAACCACGCCAAAGTCGATAACATCTGGAATTTTTTGCTGATCAGTAGGCCAATATGTTGGTTGTCCGCTCGCGACCACGTTTAAACCCATTTTAGAGATTGTGTTAAACAAAACACGACCCTTTGGTGTAATAAGTCGTGACCCCCAGAAGGTATGTTTAGCGTTATAATCGCCAGCGGCGAGGAAACATGGTCCTAATGATTTATAATATTTATAATATTGGCTTTCTGATATGGCAAATCTAGGTGGAGAGTATAAAGAAGAAATTACTAAGTTTCAATTTAGCTCTTCAACACAAATAGTTGTTGCTTGCAGATAATCTTCACAATGATCAAACATTAAGTAGTGTTTGATTCGGGCTTTTATCAAAATGGCAGAGCCTCCACAAGCTCTATCTCGAGGGTCCTTAGTATCATATAGTATATAACCATTGATTTTAAACGTATTTCTTGTGGTCAAGTGAGTTTCAGAAACCAACATGACATCAATTTGTTTATTTTTTAGAAAGTATTATAATTCATTTTTATGTTGGCGGATGCCGTTTGCGTTCCAAAAACAGATTTTTAAACAGTTCATGGCTTGTTAAGTACAGCTTGCAATAACATCGATTGCATTCTTAGAATTTCCTGCATCATATTACCCATTGTGTTCGTAAAATTATTAACTGTTTGCACTAATGTTTCCATGGTTTTTTCAAGACGACTTAGATTAGAAACTGGAGTTTCGTCATTACTTGACGAAGCGCCTTGCACTGGTACATTGTTTGATTTTAAGACGTTAGCATAAGAGGTTCTGTTACTACTAGGCTGCGGAGCCTGAAGGTTATTACTGTTTACTTGATTTGTTACCTGCATTTGAGGGGAATTAGTTTTCGGTCCAACCGACTGCTTGACGATAGTATATACAGGGCATCCTCTATAATCGGCAGTGTGATTACCACCACAGTTGCTGCATTTTTTTACGTTGGGGTCGGTTTTAGACTTATCGCAAAGAACTGTACCGTGTAATTCACCACATACTACGCAAACAGGGGGTAAGTAGCAGTATGCCTTAGTATGACCATATTCCTGGCAGTTCAAACACTGAACGGGTCCATTTCTTTTGTGCGGCTCCTCTATTGTGATTTTTCTGTACAGTATATATTTTAAACTGTAAATAGGGTGCGTTTCGTTTTTTCTTAGCTTAACGTCGCCGGGCTCCAACTCCACTCGAAATAGTGGTTGGGGATTTTTTCCCCTTTTTTTAATATTTACCACATGTTTTATTTTAAAGCCTTTTTCTTCCAAGAAAGTTTTTATTTCTGCTGGGTCCACACATGAGTCAATTCCCTTAATCACTACCTGAAGGCCTTTGCTGCTCTTGAGTTGGTATGTATAAAAACTTTTTTTTAGTTCTTCAAATTTGTTTATTATTTGCGAAAATCATTCTCATGATTGACTTGTATTTTTGTCTCGTTTATACTACCTCGCTTGATAGCCGCTACGTAAAACGAATTTTCACCTATCACTGATATCAAACTCTTTATGAGCTCATTTGAATTTTGCTCCCTAAGATATATCGGGGGAGGCTTGGACGATTTTATGACGTTTGGTGCTTCAGAGGATTCATCCTCCAAAATTGCAAAACGATTTTGAGAATTTATTTTATCAAAAGTTGGTACTTTTGAGGCCGAAGCAACTGCTGCAGAGGTAGGGCTGCGTCCCCGTTTAAGCACTGTAATGTACCTGTCCATACCAACTTGTACTGTAGGCTTTTGAGAAGTTTTTACTTGAGTTACTGAGTTGTCCATAGCGGCTGTTTTGGGGTTAACCGTATCATCACTTGTTAAAGTTTTTTTTGCACTGCGGCAGCGCTTGCAGTTAGCAAACTTGTTATTGTATTACGATCGACCGTATTTGTAAACAAAGAGGGTGAGAGGGAACGCGTTCGAGTAATAGGTTTAGCCGTTAAGTAATTGCTATCATCGATTCTTTTTTTTGTTTCTACGTTTGTTTCGTCAACACTCACTGTAACATAAGCATTTCTTTCATTATGTTTTATTGTTTTTGCATTATTCGCATTCATAAGAGTTTTTTTTATATATTACTGTTTGTTTAATTGTGCTCTTCTTTTTATTTGTTGTTTAAAAACCCCGAGAATAAAGAAAAACAAGAAATGTTTTTGCTGAAAATTTATGTAGGTATGTATGTGTGTGCATACATATATTTTTGTTATTTGTAATTTTTAATATTTATATTATAAATTTTATGTTCACTAATTTAAAAATTATTTTAAAGCGTCCATTCATTTGCTGATCTTATATTATTTTTTAAAAAAATAATATGATATTATAAATATACAATTATTTATGTTAAAAAAAAAAACCGTATGCCGAGTTAAAAGAAAAAAAAAACACGTCTGCATTCAACGAGCACGCAAGCAAAAGTGAAATCAGGTTGAATTGACATGAAAAACGTATGAAGCAAAATCACCACCGAAAATTTTTAAATCAACCTTGTTTTCTACGTTTTTAACTTGATTTTTTTCTGTGTGTATAGTGTTTGGGCTTTACCGGTTATAATTTTAGGATTGTTTTTATTAAATGAAACTGTTAAATTGTGGAATATTTTGTTTTTAAAGTAGCAATTTTTGAATTTTTTGGGGCATATTTTTAACAGTTTTCAGGGCATATTTTCAAATTTTTACTGCATATTTAATGCGCATAAAACGTGTTTTAAGATCATATTTCTGGTTTCCCTGGTTATGACGAATCAATATACACAGCATTAAAATTTTTATTTTGTTTGAAACACAACAATATTTTTTTAAACAATTGTTAAATACTATTTAGGACATTATGACAATAATACAGTGTTCAGATATAATAAACAAAGTGCTTTGACATTTGAAAACTGAAACTACAACAAAACAAAGGCCCATCTATTAGGTCTGCGCCAAAGCCAGATGTTTATTCCTAAAAATGTCAAAAGTTGTTTACATGTTGCTTACTTGGTGGCCACACGATCAAGTTTTGCCTTTCAATTCCCCAGCGGGAAAACTCAGAAGACCTTCTTACTTCAGGCCTTTTTAAAGGCCTGCTTAAAAGATTTTTTGATTCAATTACTATTCTTATCTAACTGCTAGAGAAGGCCTCATAGAAGGCCTCGGCTCTTTCGTATAAAAGATAAGATACACCTTCCACACTCGCTTCTATGAGAAGGGAGTAACATTTTTTGTATTGTTTTTTTGCACAAGGAATACCAAAATCAATTTTTTTTGGTCCCGTTACCCTTCTTATGTACCTGCTGAAGAAGCTAGAGCGGAAGGCCTTCTCCGCAATGACAACGTGTGTAAAAAAGATATGAGTATGGAATGGAGCAAGAAGGCCTTGTACATCCAAAAGAAGGGGTACAGAGGCCTTCTAGAAGGCCTTCCTACTCCTTCTTTTTCCCGCTGGGTCCATTCAATTTGCAATACACTCTCACTTTTTTACTAACACACTTACACTTTTTAAATTGACCACGAGATGGCTTTCAATTTCACCTTTCCATTTGTTTGGCAATTTTACTTTCAATTTAACAGCTGATTACATGTTTGTCTTTATAAATTGTTTTCTTGATGAAATCTTAAAAGTAAATTGCTTAAATATTGAGTGCAGCCTACGTCACAGCTTTCAATTTATGTAAATTTTGACAAGCAGTATATGTAAAAGACTATCAAGAACAACTTGATCGTGTGGCCGCAGGGTTATACATGTACATTTTTGTTTACGTTGAATGTTGTATGTAGTGGTAATATAAATTGAGTTAGCTAAATTGTGTATATGTGAACAGAAAGATAATTGTGTCAATAAACCGAATATTGACTTAATAAAAAAGGTATATCTGAACACGGTATAAGACTTGATAGCGCACATTGTGATTGTAATTTTCGACAAAACAGATTCAATAAAAAAACTTTGGTCTTGCAGAAATAGCAATCAGTCATATTATCAATAAGATCCAGTGTGACCAGATTTTGAAAATTCTTTCAGCTAAATCTGGCATTCATTAGACATGGCCAAAACTGTTAAAAATAATTTTAAAAAATGCCTAAATTTTTTAAGGTTTTTTTAAAATATTTTTGCCAGTATTTAATTTTATTCGAAACTAAATACATTATAGCGACTAATTTTTTTAACGTAATTGAAATATGTACATATATACGTACATATGCACATTTTGCCTCATACGTTTTTCATGTTAATTCAACCTGGGGCCTGATTCTGGCAGTCGTGATCGAGTAATTTCTCGATTCGAAAGCAATTTAAAATCTAATTATTTCAGTCAATACTGAACGAATTGGAATTATTTTTTCAGTGTTGTAAAGCATTAATTTGAGTTTCACAATACTGAAAAAATAATTTTGATTCGTTCAGTATCGACTGAGATAAAATTGCTTTCGAATTGAGAAATTACTCGATCACGACTGCCAGAATTAGACCCCTGATTTTACAATAACTTGCGAACAACATTTTTTTTCTTTTAAAATAACTATAATTCACGTTAATTTAACATTGCAGTAAAGTTAGATCAAAATGACATTTATATTGAAATAACAATCCGAATCACGTTAAATGAAATTTATTTCAAGTTGAAACAACGTGAATTTCATGTAGAATCAAATTGGTTTGAGTGTATTATAACAGTGTGAAGAAGCTTCAGAAACAACATATGCATTTATTTAAGAATAATTCAAAAACACTTACCCCTGTAACACATGTTTCACTTAGCAGAATCGCCCGATATGGTTTTCGTCATCATTCTACTTTGAAAACTTGATGTACTATTTACCTAAATAATTTTTATTAAAAGAATACGGGAATTGTCTTCTTTTTATAACATATTTTAAAAATGAAAATAAAAAATGCACATACTTAAGTATGTATGCATGTTAATTTAACAAGATAAACACTTTTAATTTTAGTATAAAACAGGTTTTTATGGATTCAATATTGAATCCATATTTATTTATATTTTAATATTTTTTTATTTTGACAGTGAATAATATTAAATAAACGTGATTTAAGGTTATTTTTTTTTAAATTAATATGAAATAATGAGCAGTTTATAGCAAAATAATTTTTTTTTTACGAAGTAAATTTTTGGTACTTTTATATCGTCATATCAGAGGGCAAATAATTTTTACAAACAACATCATGAGTGCATTTCTTATATTCCCTGAATATTCTTTTTTTTAAAGACAGGTAAGATGTTTCCTAAAATAAGAATTATCCACTTTTTTAATTAAAATGTCTTATAATTTTAAAAAAATTAAGTTCAAAAATAATGCTAAATAAAAAGCCAAGTGAGTCAAATTACAATCCTCAAAAACTTTTATACTTTAATAGTCTTATTCCTTCAATGTTTTCCAGGAATATTTTCTATGCACTATCAGAATTTTCGTTTGTATATTTCTGTTACGAGGCTTACTTTAGCTATCCTTTGGCTAGCAGTGAAGTAAATTGTAAAGAAAATGTATACAACTATTAGATACCAGCAGAATGTAATGCATTTTCTGGCCCGCTACGGCCTTTGTCAGCATTCTTTGTATCTTATAACTGGAAAGTGCATAGAAAATATTCCTGGAAAAAATTGAAGGAATAAGACTATTAAAGTATAAAAGCTTTTGAGGATTGTAATTGGACTTAGAATACACATTCGAATAATATGAAAATTTATATAATAAATGTTATAATTCCCAGATTCTATTTGTTAATATAATTAAGTTAAATGCATAAAATTTACAATAGGCACATTAATTTTTTATTAAAATTTCTTGACACTTTTCCAACGAACATTTGTTTTGAAGAGCTAAATCGAATCATATTAATTTCATATTTATACTCTCCACCTAGATTTTAAATATCACAAAGCTAGTCTACACGATCACTAAAAAAGTAGTGTTTATTTAATACAATCTCAAAAATGTATTAAAATGTGGTCGCGACCGGACAACCAACCTGCTGATCAGCAAAAATTGCAGATGTTAGGGATTTTGGCGTGGTTAAAAACATCCCCACAGAAACGATTCATGTTGAAGCCTTCTTAGAATTATTCTCCGATCACACACCTATAATTGTTACTATAATAAGCCCAAATATAATTGTATCTCCGTCTGGTTACTTAGCGATGTCAGCCATACAAATAAATTGGTTTAAATATAAAAAATATCTCAGTACACAATGCACAGAAAATATTCCCCTTAGTACACCGGAGAATGTGGATCCCTCTATTGTTAATTTTGACAGTTATCTTAAACTAGATGTTTAACATTCCATCATTGCCCTCAAAAAAATCAAAACTAATAAAATGTATTCTACAGATGTCGAGCGGCTCTTGACTAAAAAAGAAGACTTCGAAGAGAGTGGCAATTGTGCAGATCCCCGCAACTTTAGAATTTATTAAAATAGATCACAAAAAGGCTAAGAAAGTTACTGAAATCTCAGAAAACGGCTTCGTTTAAAAAATATCTTAAGGAACTTGATGCAGTTCCACAATGAGACTACTCATTATGGCGCACAGAACTTTGTTCTATATACAAAAATAAGGTGAAACAAAGTTTTTCCAATGTTAAAAAAATTACTGTACTGTATTCGTATGTAAATAAATTACATGTATGAAGAACCTTTTTTATGTTAAATGCGTTTCGCCGCTGCTAGAGGTCGCTAAACTTGTCCTAATTTTTAATAAAATTTTACAAGAAAAATTAAACTTAATTCATGTACTAGGAAAAAAATCATTAAAAATTTATTTTAAAGAAGTACCACAATTTTTAAGTTAGTATTTGGTAAAAAAGACATTCTTCTTTGATATGAGCCCACACTTTATTTAAAGTATGTATTAGTAATGCTCCGGATGAATCTTAAAAAAGTTTGGCCGTAACTAAAACAAAAAAAAGTAAAAAAAATTTTGATGGACAAATAAAAAACTGAGTGAATACTCTTTTCAATTTTCTCTGCCGTTTAGTAAACCAAGTGTCCGCCATTAAGAATCAAAAGAGAAACTAACCACATTTTAGTTCTAGCTTAGAGATACATATATGATCTTTTTTAGAGGCCCAAAACGCATTTCTTATTTTTTATAATTTAGTACTTTAGATTAAAAGCTATTATTATTATTCTGTACGATAAAATTATCCTATTTTTTTTGTACTGTGTTTAAAATTAACGTTCTAAAGAAAATCTCTACCGTTATTAGCAGGGAAACCAGAAATATGCTCTAATAAACGCGTTTCATGCGCATTAAAAATTAGAAAATATGCCCTGAAAATTGTTAAAAATATGCCCTAAAAAATCAAAAATTGCTCATTTGAAGACAAACAGCCGTATTCCTAATAAAAATTTGGCATGAAATTAGCACAATGTTTATTCATAATATAAGGGGTGATTTTTTAAGAGCTATAGGAATGTTAAAAAAAAACGCATAAAATTCAGAAAAATGCATGAAATCTTTATTTAAATCGATAGTACGGTCCATATAATTTAATGTTTGAAGATTATTTCATGCAAATGTTGACCGTGGCATACTCTTTCCAACATTTCGGCCGGTATCTCATGAATAAATGCTTGAATGAGCTTTAACATAGCCTTACAAAAGATAGTCTAAAGGCGTTTAATCGCACGATATAGGCGGCCAATTGACCGGTCCTGTAATAAAATGTTCACCAAACTCGCCTCTCAATAAGTCCATTGTTAAGCGTGCTGTGTGGCATGTGGCACCGTCTTGTTGAAACCACATGTCATGCAAGTCAAGCTCTTGCATTTTGGGCAAAAAAAAGTTGGATATCATCTCACGGTAGCGCTCACCATTCACAGTTACGTTACGATTCGCATCATCTTTGAAGAAGTACGGTCCAATGATGCCACCAGCCCATAAACCGCACCAAACTGTGACTTTTTCTGGATGTATTGGTAGCTCTTGCAATGCTTCTGACTGATCTTCACTCCGAAATCGACAATTCTGCTTATTAACGTAGCCATTGAGCCAAAAATGAGCTTCGTCGCTGAACACAGTTTTTCGATAAATTTTTTGATAATAAAATTCAATAATTTGCAAGCGTTGTTCGTTTGAAAAACGATTCATGGTTAAATTATAGACCAAACTGAAGATGTTTGACAGTGAAACAAAACACGAAACGTGCGTCAGCTGTTTAAACCAGTGTTGCCAAAAAGATAATAGCTAAAAAATCACCCGATACATACTTACTAAGCTTTGGCTAACGATTTGCTTAACTTTTGTTAACGACCTGCCAAACGCTTGCCAACTTTTGAAACAACAGCTGTTTAATGTTAATCAATTTGGTTGGTTTTTTTTAAATGACTGTTTTTTTATTTTACTATCTGTTTTTATTTTAATTTTAAAAACTTTTTCAAATTGTTAAATATGGGGGACTAGACAAAAAAATTAATTTTTGAGTAATCTAATGTGGTATCATTGAAATTCAGAGTTGATTTATTAAAAGTAGGCAGATGGAGAAAAGTTCGTTATGAATTAACTCTGTGCTAACAAGCTGCTAGGCTTAATCGGCATTCTAGTTAGCAGCTCGTTGAACCTAGTGTACAACATGTGGCTAACTTTTTGTTATGAATACGGCTGAAAATATTCAACAATTATGTAACAAAATTTAAAAAAAAAACCTGAAAATATTATCGCCTAAGCCCATATTAGGTTAAAATTCATAAAAGAGATGTTTGCGCCGAATAATATCAAGATATTAACATCCATACGGATTTTTGTCTAAAAGGGATTTTAGGTACGGTCGCTAAATTGTTATTTAATGTTAAAATTTAAAAGGATGGGAGCTTTGGGCAAATGTGAACCGATTCGAAATAATAATTTGCAGTAAAATATTTTTGGGGCGAATTTAATTTAATAATGGAACCGGACACGACCGATTCTCACCATTAACATAGACTTCGTCCGTATTTGACTAAAAAGATTGATCTAGATTTCTATGTATTATACACATCGCAAAACATTTATCTTAAATTACAACCGGCTTTTTCTTAAAATTTTAGAAAGTAAAAATTAAATGTAGATGGCGAAATTGAAGCAACAGATACAGAAAAGCCAGAATTTGGAAAAAAAAAGTTTTTATTTGCTGCGAAAGATCTTGCAGGCATCTAAAAAAAATAAACATGTAGCAGTTTTTTTAAAGAACATATGCCCCGTTGCCCATACTATTGATGTAAAGAAAAAAGGTTAAGGTTCCCTTAACATTTTCGTAAAGAACAACAACAATTTACTTAAAAATTTAAAAATCTAATGATTTTCCATAATAATAATAATGTTAAGTAAAACAAATTTATGATAACAAACACTTTTTACTACAAGAAAAATTTGCTTGTAATTGTTGGTATTCTTTTGAAATTTTGTTAAAACCCTTAAATGCAAAATAAAGGGGAAAATTGAAGCAAAGAAGCTTCTCAACCAATCTTTTTATTTCAGAAAAACTGTGGTTTTGCAAAGTAAAATCTTTTGATTAGGTAATGAGTTCTGTTGGTAATCTTTTTGTAAAATATAGATTAAAAGTAACATTTTATATCCTTTTGTTGGCCAAAACAAGAAAAAAATGGATGGATGTGGTCGCGCAAGCTTTTCATTATTTATAAGTTTATGCATTATGGTAATGAATTGTTTATAATATTTGTGATACTCTTAAAAAAACTATAGTTTAATGAATATGCTGAACTTCGTACATTGTATTAAAAAAAATAATAATATAATGGGTGGTAAGCAGAGCTGCCGTATTTAGTTATTTCTTACCAAAACTGGTAATTTTTTTTAATGTGGAAATGCGAATATTTGTTTTCATTTTGTTTACTTTTTTCCTATTCAAAGGGTAAAATATTGCTTACATATGTTTTTATTTGACATTCTGAAAAACACAAGAAATCATCTACATTTTTCGCAACGATTTTCTGCTTAAGAGACTATTGCCCAATACCTTTTTCTATAACAATGTCAGCTACAACTTTTGATGCTGGTGATCCCATAGGAAGACCCTTTTGCTTGGTATATGTATCTGCTTTTTATTGAAAATATCTGCTATCATCTATACAAAATTTTAATACAGTAAAAATTCGATAATCCGGATAATTGATTGCAGACCCCAATCCGGAGAAGCGAATTATCCGTATTACCGCATGTATGTATTTATTAAAAATTATAATAATTCATAGCAAAAAAACGCATGTGCAAACATACTCATATCACACTAATCTAACTGCATTTTACAAGGCATGCTGTGATTTGAATAAAAAAATAAATAAAAACGGGTGTTATTCAATCCGGATTATAGAGTTGCAATCAATCCGGATTATAGAATACGCAATGACTGTATTTTTCAAAGCATGCTTTGATTTGAATAAAAAAAATAAATTAAAACGGGTGTTATTCAATCCGGACTACATAGTTGCAATCAATCCGGATTATAGAATACGCAATGAGCTGCAAAATTCTGTCCGGATTACCGAATATTCCGGATTAGTGGAGTCCGGATTATCGAATTTACACTGTATATGCAAAAATAAATCTTTTTAAATTTTTGTATAATCTTTTATCTTGCCCCATTTTTCTTTAATTATAAAAATTGCTAGATCTACTGGTACATTCGGAAATAAAGATAATACATCTAGTGAAACTAATTTTTTATTATAATTTATTTTTATATGCTTTTAAATTGTATACAATGCATAACATTATATTATGATCTATCTGTTAAAACTACTTTAAAGTAAGCTCCAGTGTCCGTACCATATTTTTCCCCCTAAGCAATTCCCGTGAAGCTCTGCGCTTGTCTGCAGGAGACCAGAGTCTCTGGCAGGAATCGAACCCGCAACCCACGCAATGATAGACTAGCTCACTACCAGCTAGGCTCCTGGGGCACCCATATGCTTGGCATTTCTCAGCTTCATTGGTTCTAAGAGGGCTTCAAAATTAGTTGAAATGTAAATTAACACAAGTTTTCCACGCCCGTTTTCCTCTAAGTTCTCCGCTTGTAGTCTGTCAATGACTTTTGGTGTGAACCGGTGGATGGTTAGGATGGCAACGCTTAGCTATTAAAATTCTGCCAGGCTAGGCCGGTAGAGGCGTGAATTCGCCATCCTACTCATCCACAAGCCATTGTCCAAAAAAAATGAATAATAATGTATTTAAAAAAAATTAAATCAAAAAAAAAATTTATCAATAGAAGGATACTTGTAACCAAACAAAAAAACTTGTCTAATCAAAAAGAAATTTCAATTAAATTAATTTAACAAAAAGATAAAGGTAAATAAGTAACAAAAAAACTATTTGCAAACAAAAAAAAAAAGGAAAACCAACCTCCTAAAATGTCGCCAATTCCCTGCAATAATCTGATTCCCGACCATCTCGACCCATCGCTTCCTCGGCTGGCAGCTGATGTTTCGCTGCCTGGCCTGCCCTCCCCCTACCTTGGCAAATCCTTGGCCCATATGTGGATTTGTCCCTTTATGCCACCTTACCCCTACAAGATTAAAACTAGCTCACTTACCTGTTATTTTTCTACTCCATGTCCATTTCCAATTATTTCCTCAAGACATTCCCATACTTCACCTCAGAAGCTCACTCAAATGTCCAATCAAAAAAACCTGTCCTGAATTTCCGCTCAAACAAACCTTCGATCCAAAAGCAGATCTAGGGTTATCCCCTGCCCTACCTAGTCCGAGCTCGGCATGGTGTCTTGGGATTATTTATGAGGGGGGATTTACCAAAAATCCACTTTTCCCCTCCGCCGGTTTGGACTCAGTCCAGTCTGTTTTAAGTCGGTAGCGTGGCGAACGTCGGTATATGTTGGTGAGATTCCGTGGGGATGAATGATAGGGTGTATGATGATTGCTCAGAGGACGTGTGTGTGTAGATGGATGATGAATGTGTGTATGGTGTTTGCTCAGATGCGGTGTGTGTGTGTGGATGGATGATGAATGTATGTGGTGGAATAAATGTGGGAATGTTGTGTATGCAGGAGAATCGTTACGTGGGTATGGATGGTTAATGTTGAGTGTGTGAAAATATGGATCGTGTTAATAGATATATTCAGTGTGAATGTTTATGCGTGCAAAAGAAAAATTTTATTTGTTTTTTTTTTACATTTTATTTTTATTTCAAAAAGGCAAGAAATTTTTTATTTGGTTTTTTTTTTTTGTTTTTATATAAATATTTATTTTTATTTTAACATGTATATATTTTTCCTTTTTTTTCTTTTTTAAATATTTAAATTAAACTCAAACACAATAGGTACAAAAAAAAATCAAAACTTCACAATCGCACAAAAAAACTCAACCTCCTAGCTTCGCACTTCTTTTTCAAAAAAAAAACTTCTTTTTCTCCTCCTTTTCCCTCCTCTTCTTCCTGTCATATTTTCCCGCCTTTTTTCTATCTTCTCTCGCCATCTTTTTTTTCTTTCCCCACAAAACTCTTACACCCCCTGAACAGCTGTACAAACTGTCAAAAATATTATTCCAGCAGTTTGCACGGTTGTATTTGAATGTAAAATCCTCTTCACTCCCATTTACATCAAAATACAAACTTCATCCGTTACAGAGGCATGACAAGTCCAAAAATCTTAGATCCGACTAGTTCAGGATATGCTCCATTGTAAGGACTATATGCTAGGCAATTTTCAGCTTATATTAAAGCTTCAAATGTATGACCAACCCCACTTTATTATTTACTTATATTGTTTGTAGCCCCAAGTATTCTCTTTAAAATTACATTAAAATCATCTTCGTATGTAAAGTAGTTTTCGAGATATTGAAGAAATAAGCTGAACACATTCGGCTAAAAGGAACCTTCTCACCAAATTTCATTAAAATCGGAAGGGGTCGTGTCCCACTCTTGGTCGTTTTGACATGGAATTACCCATAAGCTAAACTAAAATTAATTTTGCCACACCCCTTTTTCCTCCGCCCACAGTCCAAAAACAAAAATTCCAAAAATCTGCATATATTAAATTTTTGGAAGGCATTTACCAAAAAAATGCCGAATTATGCAGCACAAAACTATTGGCACACTCAAACTGTTTGATTTATTCTCAAGTGTGGCAACTTGGTTAAGAAAATACCTGCTAATGTTAGCTAGTACCCGTTATATAGCAGCTTTTTCGGTTAATGTGACAGCTTGCCTAAATATTTATTTTGTTTATTAAGGATTCCCATATAATTAATATTATAAGCTAATTCAATGGATGAGCAATAGTGACGGCGACGTTCAGCTCATATGAAGATATACAGAGATTCCTATAAATATTTTGCATATATTTTTACTCCATAAAGATTAAATACATTCCTCAAAATGAAGTACCAGTTGTTTAATTTTTGAAAAAATAGTCCATTTATTACGTTTGATAATAAAATTAAAAAAACTTTTAATTTCATGGCCTTTTATGATATTAAAACTATTTTGACCCTATAATTAATACTTACAAAAGTATTGTGCTTTTTAAAAAAAATCATCTTATTCTTGCAAATATTGTTATAAATTTTTACATTTTATATGGGTTTGCTTTGTTTATACCCTTCCATAATATTTTCGTTCGAATAAGATAAAATTTTCAAGGTATTTTGCTATTATCTATCCAATTCAAGGGCCGAAAGGAAAGGAACTAAGTTTTGCCGAGATGAAAATCATATTGCACCTTCATTTGAGAGGTGTCGTCAAACAATAGAAAATATAGTAGAGCGTGCAGTTAGGCCGTCCAAAATTGTTATCAGCCAGAAATGAAAGGAAAATACTTAAAGAAATTCGGAAAACCCGCATATATCTGCTCCAAAACTGAATGATAAGCTTAGAGGAACTCTATGCAACAATGTAAACAACGAAACACTTCGTAGAGTACTACGATCGAACAACTTTAATGCTCAAGTAGCAAAAAAAAACGGCTAATTTCTGAAATAAATAGAAATAAGCGATTATCCTTCGCTAATCAACATATTACCAAAGGTTTTGACTTTTGGAAATCCGTAATATTTAGAGATGAAAGCAAATATAATATTTTTCGGTCTGATGGACGACGCATAGTTTTGAGAAAGCCGAATGAGTCCCTTTATATAAAAAATATCAAGCCTACAGTAAAACATGGATGAGGTTCTGTTATGGTTTGGGGCTGTATACCAGCCTCAGGAGTTGGAAATCTAGCCCTTATAGATGGAATTACGGACAGACATGAGTATCTGTCAATTCTTAAAGAAAACTTTAACGCGAGTGCTGATAAAATGGGACTTCCAGCAAGCGGTTTTTATTTCCAACAGGACAACGATCCCAAACAAACAGTCTTAGATGTTAAACTGTGGATTGGGCTTGAGCCTAATAAAAAATTTATGGGCGTATTTGGAGGAAAAAGTTCGTCAACGCCACATATTTATCGAAAACTACGTTGAAACAAGTTTTGCTACAAGAATAAGGAAAAATACCTCAAGAAAAGTGTCGAAATTTGGTGGAATCTACACCACGACGATTAGCAGCAGTTTCTAAATACAACGGATATGCCACAAAGTATTAACCGTGACATATCCATTGTTTTGCGGTAAAAATACGTGATATTTTTTTTTAAAGCAAAATATTTTTGTGACCTTAAAAACGCACTATATTCGTATTAAGAGTATAATAATTAAGATGTTATAAATTTTTTTTATAATTAAATTCTTTGTCTTTCTCCTAACACGTTAATACAAAAAATTCCTGTTTAATATTGTAGCAGCCTTAGCCCAACTTTAGCTTACGGTCCTAAAGCTTCGTACGGACGATGGTCAGATCTTACAATGTTGTCATTTTTCTGACAATGGTGCGATTGTCAGAAGCATTAATTTAACACATCTGCCAAATGAAAATAGCGTACAATGTTCACACAATTGCAAGACATTTTTAGTCAATTTTAATGACAACATTGTAAGTTTACAAAAATGAAAACCTGTCATGATAAGTTTTTATTGTTTTTTAAAAATGTTTAAAGAATAATTAAATCAGGGAAGCATTTTTGAAAAATACGTCAGACTATGTGAGATAGTGTGTAACGGCCTTAAACAATAGACTTAGTTAGATCGTCAGAAAAAAAGTACGTGAAAAACTGCTCCACTAAATTGCAAAAAATACTCCGGCAATTCCTCACTGCGCTTAAAACTTGTATCTAAATTAGCACCAAAATCTTTTCATTTCTATATAACTTTATCCTGTCTGTCTTTAAAATATCGCACATCATAAATAATTTTGTCTTCGTCTGTATTTACCACCTCTTCCTCACTTTTGCGTCGATTTGCTTCTTCATCGCCATCATCAAAAAAAAATCATCTTCACTTGTTTCCTAATTTTCAACTAACTATTTGTTAAATCTCTTTTTTAGATAGTGCCCTACTAGGGTTTTTTCCCGGGATTTCCCGTCCCGGGAATTCCCGGGAATTTCAATTATTTTATTTCCCGTTTTCCCGGGATTTTTCTTGCGGGATCCCGGGAAATAAAAAATTCCTTATAATAGCTATTTATACTTTGAAATTTAGTTTTCTACTCTCTAAAAATTAGCAAGAAGTGAGTACATGTATTTAAATCAATGTCTCCTGATGCAATAAATCTACTAAAAGCAGAATAAGCAGTGCAACAGTTGATAATTACTACATTTAGTGAAGTGAAGAGTTAATAAAGTACATTAATTTAAAATAAGATGCAGGTAGTATAAAGTTTCATTGTCCATGAACAAGTCTTAAAAATAGGAGATACCTAAACATATCGCTCCTTAATTGCAACAAAGTCATATCTACAAAAACAAACGATCTTGGCAAAATGCGATTAAAGTTTTCAAAAGTTTTCAGTTTGAGATATAATACGAGAAGGTATGAAGGAAAACTTTGCTAAAGTTACTTCAAATTTTGAGATATGACTATGATGCAATGAAGGAGCGATATGTTTATTAGGTGATAAACACAAATTCCCAATTTCAATTTGTGTTGGTTTATATACCCGTGAAATGCGGGGAAACCGAAATAAAATAACATTTTGGAAACTCGTGTAAGATACTACAACATACAACTTGAAAAACACTTTGTCCTAAAGATTACAAATGGACCTATTGAAATGAAAAGGTTTGTAAGAAGCAGTCCGGTTGATGCTATTTTTGCATCAACCTTGACATACATTTGACTGATATAAACGTTGTTTATAAAAAAGAAAAAATTGCTTCTGATTGTGAATCCGAAGCATGCTACAACTATTAAACTATTTGTCCAACCTCGGTAAAAAATGAACGAAATTTTTCGGAAACATGGAATTAGTTAATAAAATCAAGAATATACTTTTTGACGACTTGCAAAGCGCTTTGAGTGTGTCAGAAAGTTATTTCCTAAGCCAGTAAAAAATGTGATATATATTTCTTTAAAGTATTTTATTAATTAACTTTTTGATCTTATATCTTGAGTACCTCAATTTTTATTTTGTTTTTATAATTGTTTTATGAATTAAATTGCTATGTTTATGTTATATTTTTATCTTGTATCCAGAGCATAATAATACTGAATAAAAGCATAATAATAGGGAATAAAGGCGTGAGTTCCCTTACGTTTTTTTATAAAAGTTTTTTTCATTAATTAATAACAAAATTTACTTTGTATTATTTATATATCCCGGGAAATTTGATACTATTGATAAACTGAAATTTATTGTTGAAGGGACAAGCTATTCCTATGCGCTGGCCTAAGCAACCAGTGAAATGCGCATAGGAATAGCTTGTCCCTTCAACAATAAATTTCAGTTTATCAATAGTATGAAATGGGAATTTAGCACATTTAAACGAAACATTGTTAATTTATTTTTTATATTTGTTTTAAATCAGCTGATTTAAATTCAAAATAGCACACTGAATTATGAGGGGTTGTTCACAACAGTCGTATTTTTTCATGTTAGTATTTTAAGACATATGACTTTATGACACCTTGTGAAGCCCCCAAATAAAAATTTTATATATAATTACATATGCATTTAAACTTTTCCAACACTTTTATAAGTGATAAAAAAAACATTAAAATAACAAGAAAAAAACAAAAATAACATAAAAACAAGTAAGAGTGCTATATTCGGCTATGCCGAATCTTATATACCCTTCAGCATGGTGAGGTAAGAACAAAAATTTATATAAATAATGTTCTTTAGATATAAATAAATATTAAATCAAAAAAAGGTATATAGTCCGTTTCCTCTTTTGCCAAAGTTGATGTTTGAAATTCGTTTTATAATTTTATAATCTTAAAATCGTTTTTAGAACATAAAAATTAAATAGAAATAAAAAAAAAATATTTTTTTAGACTCGAACTCGCAACCTCATGAGTCTCAGGCGGGAAGTTAGACAACTCGGCTACGAACGCTTTTACTGAAGAAGCGTTAAATTATTTGAGCGGCATATCATGTACATTAGAGAGGTTCGGTCTCCATACAAAAATCAAAAAACTTGGGCCAGTCACCCCCTAGGACTAAAGGTAAGTTGAAAAGAATTCCAGAAAAATTTTTTTGACTTTTTTGCCACGGCTCTGGATACCGCCCTTTTAGTTTTTTGTATACTGCGTCGCCGTTTAAAGTCCGATCATAATATATTGCATATCGTTATTCATGGCTCATCTATGGCTTCATTTTTGCCCTGGGTGACATTCTAATCCGACATCACATTCTGGGCGCCACATGTGCCAGTTCTTAAAATTTCGTAATCGTGAAATCGTACTAAAGGATTAGGATCCGTTATCATTGCCAGAAGTATATTTTTAGGGTGTTAACAGTAATATTCTCCTTACCAAATATTTTTATGTACATCGTTTGGCAATACCCACCCGGGTATTACTGCAGGTTTATAAGCAATGAAAACAAGTTTTCGTCATACGAAAATTGGCATAAAAGTGGGTACATTAAAAGCCAGAAGAACATAGTTTTGGAAGGGCTTTCTTGCCACGTGCAAAAAAATTGGACATTAGGGTGGTACGCTCCGAGATGGCACAAGTAGCGCCCAGAATGTGATGTCGGATTAAAATGTCACCCAAGGCAAAAATGAAGCCATGAATAACGATATGCAATATGTTATGATCGGACTTTAAATGGCGACGCAGTATACAAAAAACTCAAAGAGCGGTATCCAGAGGCGTGGCAAAAAATTTAAAAAAAAAATTCTGGAATTCCTTTCATCTTATCTTTAATCCTAGGGGGTGACTGGCTCAACTTTGTTTTTCGAACCACCTGTAGATACATAAATGTTTATGAGGTTGTGTTCATAAAATTAAACGCTTAAAACAAAACAACAAGAAAAATTAGAGGCAGTCGTGGTTTTTTGGTCATATCTCAGCCATTTGTGGACCGATCTTGCTAAATTTCAATAGCAACAAATGTTGGACTATATGTGACACAAATGTAAAACAACCTAGCCGCTATCATGTCTGGAGTCTCCGGAAAACACATATCAAACGTAAGACGGACAGGCGGACGGACGGATATCGTTAAATCTACTTCTCTCCTTATAAGGTCCCAGAATATATACACTTTATAGGGTCTAAGATCAATATTGTGGAAATTACAAGCAATTTTTTTGAAGTTGATGTTCAAGTATCTTATCGTCCACCGATGAAACTTATATCGTTTAAAATGTATTTTCGTGTAGATATGCACAATATAAATTTTTTTTTAATTTTTACGATTTCAATGTTTAAAAAGCTTTTTAAATTTGCTTGCAAACTCACACACATACATATATAAATAATAAAAAAAAAAATTTTATAGTTCATTACGATTTTCTTATCAAAAAATTATTATTTTTCTTCATCTAAACCTAAAAATTTTAAATAAGATACATTTAATTTTCTGCAAAAGTTATTTCTATGCCTTACATAAGAACTTTAACAGGAAGAACAGAAAGACAACGCAACTGGGAAGGGCAACTTAGGCACCGAAAAATTGTCCGTAACGAAATCCGCTTTAAATATTTTACCCATAAATTTTGATAGTCACTGTTGCGGTTCAATGGATAAAGAGTGCATCTGAAGTGACAAGTCGCGATCATAATATATTTACCTCGTGTTGCCATAAGGGTAAAGTAGTATTGCATCCGCTTATTCAAAATGAATTCTTTAAATCACTTTATGATGGACTTTTCTCAAACAACGCAGACATTAAACGCAAATCAAAAAATTATTTTAAAAATATTCGGCAATACAATGCAGCGTTTGCTATGGTTAGCTCAGAAGCACAACTTTCAGACGCAGTTACAGGCGGCGTTTATCATTTCAAAATTCACAGTATTTTTTATCATAAAGCAGGTCCAATAACAACACATCACGGACAATCGCCACGTTATGCGCAGTTATATTTCTACGATGTTGAGGAAGCGAGAAATTGTAGAATGCAAGCAAATCCATCATGCGACGATAGTTTGATGCGACAAATTTCTACTCAACTATTTAAATAGAGTCATTCCATTTGTGCAGATTTTTTTATCTATGAAGCAATATTGTGAAAGATTTCAAAACGAAAAAAGAGAAGTGTACATGGTGATCAAAGTTAATCGAGAATTAGACATACGTCGCTACAATGATGCAACACAAACTGATGTAGCTGTAATATTTAGCGCAATTAACAGTGAGCCTCCATTTGAAAGAAATATGATTTCATTTCCAAAGACAAACGGTGCAGTTAGACAAGTTTCAGTATTAGATTCATCCTTAGACCCACTAGCTTATCCGCTTTTATTTCCAAACGGTGATTTTTATTTCCAAACGGCATCCAAACATGGCTCATAGTGCTTCAAATACGTCGACGACTAGAGTCAAAATAACAATGCTTCAGAATGCATGTTATAGACTTGGGATTAGAGATAATTTTAGCCTTTTGCACCATTCACAAAAATTGTTTTTACAGTGGATCGTTGATATGTACGTAAGTATTGAAGGCTCACGGCTACACTTTATTAGGCAAAATCAGTCTGGCTGATTACGTAGAAATGCATCTTAATGACGATTTGCCCTTACATGCTGGCCGAAGGGTCATATTGCCCTCTTCGTTTAATGGCTCTCCCAGAAATATGTACCAAATTATTTGGATGCCATGTCCATTGTACAACATTTTGGCAAACTATCTTTGTTTTTAACAATGACGTGTAATCCATCATGGCCAAAAATAGTAAACAACATTGGATCACATGAGTCATCTAACCAGAGTTAATTGTGCGTGTATTCAAGATAATATTAAAAGAATTAATAAACGTCATATCTTATAAATTTATTTTTGGCCGAGTTGATGAAAAAATTTATGCAATCGAGTTTCAAAAGAGGGGACTACAACATGCTTATATTTTGATAAATTTGCACGAAGAAGACAAAATTGTTGGGCCCACTGAAATTGATAGCGCGGTATGTGCGGAAATTCCAGACAAGAGGACGCAACTCAAACTGCACGAATACGTTGTGAAACACATGATGCACGGCCCATGTGGTCCCTTGAACCATAGCTCTGTTTGCATGAGAGATGGAAAATGTAGCAAGCAAATGCTAAAAGATTTCAATAATTTAACGAGGGAGGCAGGCAATGGATAACCACTCTATGAAGACGAGATAGTGGTTTTTGCGCTGATATCAGAAGAGCATCTCTAGATAATCGTTATGTAGTGCCATATAATCCATATTTACTTGCCATTTGAACGTTGAGGTATGCCCGACAGTCAAAAGTGTAAAATACTTCTGTAAATATGTTTTCAAGAGTTATGATAGCGCAACTATTGCATTAGAAAATGAACAACATGAAAATTTGCGCTTAAATAAAGTTGAAAGTTTTTTTAATGGTCGTTACGTTGGCTCAACTGAAGCTCTGTGACGCACTTTCGAATTTCCAATGCATTATCGATCACATACATATTATAATAAGATTGGATATTCATTTAGATCGGCATCAAACTGTTGTTTTTAGAGAGGGTGAGGAACGTTAGGATTATGAAAACGTCAGAAATAAAAAGGTTTTAGCATTTTTTGAATTGAATCGGGTATACCCATCTACAAATCAGTACACATACTCTGAAATACCCATGCATTATATGTGGAATGATGCACAGAAAAAATGGCAGAGAAGGCAGAGAGGTGGTGATAAAATTATTTCACGTATGTATGCTGTTTCACCGAAAAATTCTGAACTTTTCAATTTCCGTCTTCTGTTGTTGCAGGTTTGTGGTCCGAAGTCGTATGAAAATGTTAGAACATACAATGGTGTAGTATATAACACGTTTGTGGCGGCATGTCATGCATGTGGTATTGCTTCAAACGACAACGAATGTCGGGAATGTTAAAACGAAGCGAAGGAGTTAAATGCTCTAAAGCAAATGCGTCAACTATTTGCAATTATTTGTGCAATGAATATGCCAACAAATGCATTAGCACTTTGGAACGAATTTAAACAATTCTTATGGGAAGATTTTTTAAGAAATTGCAATCATGAAGAAATTGCTTTCAACCGGGCGTTACTTGAAATAGATAAAATATTGCACAGTCACAGCCTCACATGCCAGGGCGTCGGCTTACCAAATCCTACCGCGTTATCAGAAGTTTTTGAAACTTGCCTCGGTAGGCTAGCTGGTAGCGAGCTAGTCTATCAGCGCCGAGGTTGCGGGTTCGATTCCCGCCAGAGACTCTGGTTTCTTTCCTGCAGACAAGCATAGAGCTTCGCGGGATTAGCTTAGGAAATTTAAAAAAAAAAAAAAAAAAAACAAATGTTATTAACCCTTTTGAAGAACAATTTTTGTTTAATGAGTTTTACGGAATCGCAAATCAAGAGCAAAAGCATGTTATTGATCAAGTAATAAGAGAAGTGCAATATGACGATACCGGATCTAATGTGTTTTGTATAACTGCTCATGCGGGCTGTGGAAAGAATTTCGTCCAAACCGCAATTATTTATTGCTTCAACGTTATTAATTGGGGGAAAAACATTACATAATGTGTTTAAAATACCAGTTCCGCTTTTGGATTCTTCTGTTTCTGGCGTTACTCTCAATAGCAGTCAAGGTCAATACATAAACTCATCCTCATTATTTATTATTGATGAAGTCTCGATGTGTCCGCTTTTATTATTAAAAGTAATTGACAGACTGCTAAGAGATTTATCAACGGTTGAAAATAATAAAGAAAAACTATTTGGTGAAAAACGGTACTTCTTTGCGGGGATTTCAGACAAATTCTCCCAGTTGTTCCACGCGGATCACGTGCTACGTTGGTTGAGAACTGTATTGTAAGCTGGGAAAAGTTTTCTTTATTTCATCACGTGTCTTTGCAACAAAACATGAGAGCATTGCCAAACGAAATTGAATGTACTCATTTTTTAAAGAATGTTGGAAATGGTCAACTAAAAAAATATTGCGAATATGGTGACAGTATAATTGAGATACCAAATCGATTAATTGGTCAGCAAAGCAACATTATTGATGATGTTTACGGAGACGTATCAGAAAATATCCTCTCAAATCGAATGTTGAATTCCGTCATTTTAGCTCCTGCTCATAGTCATTAATGATGTAATAAATCGAATCCCCGGCGCAGAAAAAATATATCACAGTTTTGACAAAATTATTTGTGACAATGAAAATACCAATTATCCAGTTGAGCTTTTAAATTCCCTTAATGGAAGTGGTTTGCCGCCTCATAAATTAATTTTAAAAGAGAATTGCACTGTTTTGCTTATTAGAAATTGAAATGTATCTCCAGCGTTAGTTAATGGAACTAGAATGAGTGTAAGACATTTGTATCAAAATTCAATTGTTTGCGAAGTTTTGACAGGACCAGCATGTTTTGATCCCACGCATAAAACTGTCTTTTACAGGTTTAATTTTGCCTTCTGAATTTCAAAGAATTCAGTTCCCTATCATCCCTGCATTTCCCATGACGATAAATAAATCGCAAGGTCAAACATTTGACAAAGTTGGAATTTTGTTGAACCAAACCGTTTTTTCACACTGTCAGTTTTATGTGGCCGCAAGTCGTGTGCGATCCTTCGAAGGATTGAAATTCTACATAAGCGAACGAGGCGGCCAAGGACATTTGGCAAGAGACGAAAGAGTTTTTACAAAAAACATTGTGCTCACAGAAGTTATTAATTTCTAAGCTTTGAAAACTTTATTTTACTTTTTTTCTCAAAACTTTATCACATACACATTGTAGCCTTAAAAATAATACACATAGTAACTTTAAAAATTTTTTACTGTATTAAAATGTTTTATGGTTTTATAGTAAAAAAAGTAACGAATAAAAGGAGATATGAAAAGACATTTCTTATTTTTCTTAAATTTAGGTGGCCCTTTTAAATAAGAATTGCATATTTCATACGTTCATAAAAGGATTTATTTTAACTGTAAATGTCAAGTAGTAAACTATTTGTTTGATTCAGTTAAATTATTTGTTTAAAAAATCAGTGTTTTTTTCAATAAACGAAATGCAAATAAATTGTTTGAATATGCGAATTTTTTTGTAGGACCGATTTCAGACAAAAAATGTTTTGATTCTACAAATTTTTTGTTTGAATTGGAAAAATAAGTTTTTCTGTGTGGATAGAAAACCCAATTTTCCAAAAAGAAAATTAAATATTATTGCAATCATTCTATTTTAATACCCACACTACCATAGATAGAGAGGATAATATGCGATTGTACTGAATTATGTAACAGAAAAAAATATTGGTTCTGAACCCCCCTTAAGTGTATCAATCAATTAAGTCCGTTTGGCTGGCTGGTATACACTTAACAAAGTCTGTATTTTTAGATTGCCCATACTAGTATTAATAAATGTGTTGTTTCCAGGTTACAAGTAATTGATTGTGTAGTAAAATTTATATAAAAAGTATTCAAAACACTGAGTGATTTTTTAATATAGTTTTAGCTACTAAGAATTTCTCTGTATATGTATATTGGAATGAAATTTTGGGTTTTTACACGAAGTTGTAACAAAATTGGAAACAAAAATGTCCGGTGTTCCAGGGGATATAGGAGACATGTTTATAAAAGATTTGAATTAGTTTTATTAACACATTTTTCGCCGCACCAAGTAAATTGACAACATTATAACGAAAAAAGATTTTAAGTAACTGACAGAAAAAAAAACAAGAGTAAGAGTGCTGGTAATTATAGTCACCAGTCGGCGAAAAATGGGTTAAAAAATTAACGATTTAGGTACTAAAAGATATTGTGGATATTTTGGGAGGCAAGCGGAAACGTATAAAATATACTTCAGAGCAAATACTCAATTTTAAATATGCTCCCCTAACATCTGTAGACGTAGAAAAAACTTTTTCTATGTACAAGAACGTGCTGACTAGACTGAATAGACAGAGTTTTCTTTTCGAAAATTTATTGAATCAATTTATAATTTACTGTAACAACGTATTAAACGAATAATGTGGAAAATTAACAATAAATTCAAATGGTTTTTTTTTTATTTTAACAGCTTATTTTCATGTTTTTAAACGCTATTTTAAGAGCTTAAAACTGTTTTTTTAGTGCTTTTTTTTTTGTTGCCCAAGTGATAACATTTGATGTTTTAGTTCATAGTTTTCAATTTAAATTTTGTGACATTTGCGTTAATTTTATTCTTTCAATTCACAAGTTACCAGTACATGTGGAAGTTTATTTAAAAATATAAAGAGTCGAGTTACTTTATGTACTTTGCTACCAACCATTAAAGTGGACCGCGGCGTTTACGTATCCGCAGCATTTGCGTCAGAGTAACGAGGCCTTTAATAGTAGCTGCAATTATGAAAATATGGGATTAAATGCAAACCCTATGTTAAGTATTATTTGGCTTAATATTAGAGTTTTTTTATTCCCGGACTTTTTCGATTCCCGGGAAAGCGGGAAATTTTTTTAAAATTCCCGGGATCCCGCTCCATATAAATAATACAAAGTAAATTTTGTTATTAATTAATGAAAAAAAACTTTTATTAAAAAAAACGTAAGGGAACTTTTTTACAAAGAAAGTAAATGAAATGGTCCAATACTAAAAAATGAATTGAAGATTGAAATAGGAACTTGAATTATTATTACCTCACGCCTTTATTCCCTATTATTATGCTTTTATTCAGTATTATTATGCTCTGGATACAAGATAAAAAGATAACATAAACATAACAATTTAATTCATAAAACAACAATAAAAACAAAATAAAAATTAAGGTACTCAAGATATGAAATCAAAAAGTTAATTAATAAAATAGATAAAATACTTTAAAGAAATATATAACATTTGTTAATGGCTTAGGAAATAACTTTCTGACACACTCAAAGCGCTTAGTAACTCGTCAAAAAGTATATTCCAGATTTAATTTACTAATTATCATGTTTCCGAAAAACTTCGTTCATTTTTTACCGAGGTTGGACAATTAGTTAAAAGTGCACCGTTGCAGCATGCTTCGGATTCACAATCAGAATCATTTTTTTCTTTTTTACAAGCAACGTCTATATCAGTCAAATGTATGTGAAGGTTGATGCAAAAATAGCAGCAACCGGACTGCTTCTTACAAACCTTTTCATTTCAATAGGTCCATTTGTAATCTTTAGGACAATGTGTTTTTCAAGTTGTATGTTGTAGTATCTTACACGATTTTCCAAAATGTTATTTTATTTCGGTTTCCCCGCACTTCACGGGTAATTTGTGTTTATCACCTAATAAACATATCGCTCCTTCATTGCATCATAGTCATATCTCAAAATTTGAAGTAACTTTAGCAAAGTTTTCCTTCATACCTTCTCGTATTATATCTCAAACTGAACCGAATTATAACAAAATATATCTTTAAATCGGTACATTTAGAAAACTTTAATCGCATTTTGCCAAGATCGTTTGTTTTTGTAGATATGAATATGTTGCAATAAAGGAGCGATATGTTTAGGTATCTCCTATTTTTAAGACTTGTTCATGGACAATGAAACTTTACTGCCTGCATCTTATTTTGAATTAATGTACTTTGTTAACTCTTCACGTCACTAAATGTAAAAATTATCATCTGTTGCACTGCCCATTCTGCTTTTAGTAGATTTATTGCATCAGGAGACATTGATTTAAATACATGTACTCACTTCTTGTAATTGATCTAATCCACAACCCATCCACAGATGCTAATTTTTAGAGAATAGAAAACTAAATTTCAAAGTATAAATAGCTATTTTCTCAAATTATGAGAAATTTTTTATTTCCCGGGATCCCGCAAGAAAAATCCCGGGAAAACGGGAAATAAAATAATTGAAATTCTACTTAATATGAAAGTCAGTAATAGTTTATATAAATACGTATGTACATTCTAAATAAGTTCATACATACATGCCTGTACGTAGTACGTACTCAATTGCTTGTAGGCAACGAAGTGAATTGTGCATGCGACTGGCAAACTGCAAACATTACAAATTGAATTTTAATTAATTTTCAAGAGAGCAATGTGCGTTAATTAGGACACTAAATGTGAAAGAAGGTCACGCTACATACGTTTCTACCATTTGTACTTCAGAGGCAACTCGCCAGCCTTTTTTTGGCTTTTTTATACATACATACTTACCTACAATCAAAGATAAAAAAATCCTGAAAATATCAAAGGTGTCTACTACACGTTTTATTTTTTAAAACTTTAAGCACAACCCGATTACCAAATATTTGGTAAGTCTAATGCATAAGTGGACATAGTTAAACAGATACCAATCATTCAACGGAACCATGAGCAGAAAAACCGAAAATTATTTGATAATGAAACCTTTGTATTTAAAAGCAATCGTATTGTTCGGGGTAACTGACATGACTTTAAATTTTATTGGTGAAGGTGTAGAAAAGCTTGTCTACCCCGCATTATTTTCTTCACATTTTAAAATCATGTCTTTTTACTAGAGTTGACAACCGATAAAGAATAATTCGATTAATCGATCAAACAAAAACAAACTCTTGTTCGAATAATTTTAAAACGATCATTTTCGAATAAGGAATAAATCGATCAATTAATGTATTAGTCCCAATTTACACTAGGGACATTTCTTGCCGGACATTTTTTAAATTCTCTTTTAATCTTACCTGAAGCGTTTACATATGAAGTCAGACAGAAAAATAATACAAAGCAACAAGATGTAAGCTACGAAAAGTAAGAAAGAGAAATGAAAAAATGTCCAGTACAGATAGTCATGTACTACACACTCTACCTTTTCGATCCCTCGCCATCAAACTTCGTCTGTCCGGCAAGAAATGTCCCTAGTGTAAATTGGGACTTACGAAGATTTTGTTCGCTTAACTTACATACATGCACTCAGAGAAAAAACATGATTGCTAAGTGTTCACTACGACCATTTTTATTCATATTTGCCTAATATGTTTACCATAATAAATTTATTATAATTCTAGTATAACTTGAAAAAATATTTTTTGTCCTTAACATTTTTAAATTCACTATAATAATATAATATGGGGTTTTACACCTAAAAAGTTACTCTGATCTAGCTAAACGTATTAAATTATGTGAAATGTTTGCTACTATTATATATATATTTTCAACAATACAATTAAAATCAAAATATAAGTTGCACACAAAAGATATGTTTAGTACCATAATTTTTGTTAGCTTTAAAACACATTCTCTAATTAAGCAAACATTTATTGTCAAAACAAACAATGATTTTTTATAAAAAAAATAAAATTTTCTTCACGTCATTTACGTCTGCGAGCTTCAGTTAATCGGACAACTTGGATTATTACAAAATAATTAAGACTTTTTTAGGAAGAAAACGCCATGCTGCTTTGCAAAACTTAAAAGTTTATTAAAACAGGTAAGAAATTTAAATTTTAAACGTTGTCTTTCTTGCAGTCAAAAACACCTACAACATTGAAAAAATTTGGGAGTCAGCTGATTCAATTTATCTGTACGGCAAATAAACATTTGGCAGATGAGTGCTGGTTAGCTTTGCGACAGAATAGAAGCAAATGAGATATTGAGAAAACCAAATTTTTTTAATGTGCCGTTTTTCTTTGGAAAAAAAGGTAATCGCGTAATGAGAAAACGGCCGTTCAATGTACATATGTACTATTTAATTTTATTTGTAAATACATACATTTGTATTTTTAATAAAAAATAAATTTTTGAGAATAAATTTGTTATTGTTTTTATTGTGAGAGCCATAAAACATGTTGAAAAAGACATTTTGCATGGTTTTGGAAAATATAGAAACATGGTTGGAAAGATCGCTTGCGATTTTCTTCTGAACATAATAATATGTTTGAGACAATAATAAGTTAAACACATTTTGTCTGAACATTAAGACGTGTTTGACACAATCATGATTACAAACATTAATGAAAGTTTGCGATTGTGATTGCATCAACCATGTTTTTTCTTTGCGTGTGTAAAACAAAAACAATATTTTATAATATATTTTTGCTTTAAATGTAAGTTAAGCGAACGAAGTCTTCGTTCGAAATCGACGAACAGGCCATAAATAAAAGCTTAGAATTTGATTTATTCTCATACGTTTTTAGTGATTTTATACAAAATGTAGGAAGGAAAAAAAATATTGTAGCCATAGCCTTGATGGTGATTAATCTTAATGTTTAGTAAGCAAAAACCGTGTTGAGTACTCATAGTATTTTAAAAATGTATCTTATATTCTTATTAAACAAATCGTTGACAAACAATTATAACAGCCGATTTTATTTTTAATCAAACGTTAAAAACTTTTCAAGAAAGGGGATCTTTCACTCTCGGGTGTACAACTTAGAAATATACAAAAAGCTAAAAAATAAAGAATTGATTTATTTAAATCATATCATTGAAGTATAAAATGTTGTAATTGTATTATATATATTTTTTTTAAAATATCGGGCATGTTCTGACAATCGCAAAACGCTTAACATTGGCGATTCTGACTTAAAATCGCAAATTAGGTGTTCTGTTAATCGCAATAACAAGAAGTTTAGCGACTTAAAATGACAAAAGGGAACTAGAATATTTGTAAGAAGCTATAGCAGATCGCAAGCTCAACGCACGAGTTAAGAAACACCATAAAATCAATTTGGCGTTTTGCGATTTCAAATCGTGCGATTGTCAGAACATGGCCGTATATACATCTTTACCATTTGCGTAAGTGTAACAATATAGCCATTGAAAACGATGTAGTGGAAGATAATGCAACGAAATCAAAAAATGCCGATCTTGTTCCAATAGAAAAATACGCAAGATAGAGAGCAGTTGTTGTATAGAAGAAATTGTAGGCTGAAGATGGAAGGTCTGCAAACGCCTTTCGAAAATCCAAATAGTATCCGAATATTTAAGAATTAAGGGTTTTACGATTCCTTTAAGTAATACAACCATATGGAGTTAAGTTGAAATGTTCTGCGCATCAAAAAAAGGAGAAGTCATAGCGGATTTGAGAAAAAATAAAGAAGAATATGAAAAATTTTGCATAGTTGCAGATGAATGGAAGGATGTATCCTATTTAAAATATGTAATTTTGTTTGTAAAAATAATATTATTTAATCGTTATTCTCATCGATTAATCGAATAAATTTTTAGATTTAATCGTTTGATCGAACGAACAAAAACAATTATTTGAATTATTGGAACAAAGTTAAAAGGCGAATAAGTGACAACTCTCCTTTTTACTAAACAAAGTAAATGCTGCGGTTTCGCTATGTGTTGGTTTAGTCTTAGTATTAGGGATCAAGATGAAAAGATAACCCAACAAACCAAAACGATATAGAAAGAACTTTTAACAAGCTTACCAACATAAGCCTTAAGCTTATTAATAATTGTTTAATAATGAAAACCGATCCCTTGCGATAATATTACGTGTCTTTAATATAATGTAAGCTTAGATGAATATCTTCAAAGAAGATCGAAATATTGGAAACAAATAAAAAGGAATTTTTATTTACAAAAAAACACTGGCCTCGAGCTTGACTAATTTTTATTTATTTAAATTTTGAAAGGTCGAATAATTATAGAATAAGCTTACAGAAAAATACTTTTCTAATCTATATTAAGATTAAATTCTTTACGAACACTCTGTTTTTATTTATATAAGTATATGGCATATTTACAAAAAGTTTTTTACTTATATGTTATATTTAATTAACATTTTTTTTTTTAAAAGGTGCACTGTTTAAAACTCTTTAAAACACTTCACTCTTTGAACAAAACACAAATACTAAAACTAATTATAAAAAATTCAAATAACGGGACATCATTCTCAAAAACACTTACAAAACTATTGCGAGAATAAAGCTACGGTCACACTTATTAAATATTTGATCAAATAAGCGTAACCCCTACTTTTGTTAATAGTTAGTGAGATTTAAAATGGTCTTAATATTACAAAATAAACTAATTATACTACCAGACATAGCAAAAAACAGTTTTTTGTAAGATGAGGTATTTTTGTCAAAATAAATATTGATATTAAGCGAAATGATTTTTTAGTTTGGTTGTTGGTTCCGTTTTTTTCGTCAAATATTTGATAAGTCTGACCGTAGCTTAAGTCATTTGAAATCATATTGGTTGTCATGTTGTAGGAAATCTCTCATGATAAGCTTATTCTACAACTCATTTACATTTTGCTCTGTTGGGAAAGAAAGTTCATAAATAGTATTTATTAAATACATATAAACAAAATTAACAATCCGCGACCTTAGGACAACAAGGTTCTTTTGGCACAAACAGTACTTTTGGGAAAACTAAGGTTGAATATTGTTAATCGCTTTAATAAGTTTTTAAATAATTTAAATTTAGTCCTGAAATATTATATATCCTTTTAAAAAATATCCGCGCTACCTTATTAGTTTTTGCGGAAATTGAGTCTCCAAAAACCGAAAGAACTCTGTTGCTCAGCGATGAGGCACATGAATATAGGACAACATGGTTTTATCTTGGAGGCCACACGATCAAGTTTTGCCTTTCAATTTGCAATACACTCTCACTTTTTTACTAACCCACTAACACTTTTTAAATTGACCACGAGATTGCTTTCACCTTTACTTTACCTTTACCTTTCCATTTGTTTGCCAATTTCACGTTTAATTTTACAGCTTATCAAAAATAAATTTTGGTTTTTCCTTTTAAAAATATATACAAAAGTTGTTGATCTACCCCCTCAAAACTAACTCTGACATGTTTTATTAAGATTCCCGAAATATATAAAAAATAGGTCCGAAAATGGTATTTTTCATGAATAAAAAGTTCGGTAATTTTTTTTTTGTTTGTCCAATGAATGACCAAATATAATAGAAATTTAGGAATTCTTTGATTCTGCATTGAAACATTTTAAAAATTTAACCACAGACTCGAAATAGCGAGATGTTTATGTCAGTTTTTTTAATGCTTTTCAATTTGATTTCGATTTTAATGAAAATTTAAATAACAACCATTTTTTTCGATTTTCATTTCCAATACGTCGTTAGAGAGGTGTTGACCACCGTGTGAGATTTTAGTCAAAAATTAACCCTAAACTGCCTATATTACTTTTCTATTACATTCATTTAGACATCACTAAAAACTCAATTTCCAAAAAGACATCGAATAAAACTGTTTAGTACGGTAGTTTTTTTTCACTTTATATTTTTCTACACTCCAAATTATTTTACATTAAAAAAAATATTCACCCCAATTAAATTTTCAAGTCGAGAGGCGCGGAGAGACGTTTTTGCTATACGATAAATCGACCCGCCCAAGTATACATATATATACACACTTAACCTCGATCGATTTTTATAAAATTTCAACAGTATATTACTGATGGTCTAGAAGGTACAATAGGCCTTATAATTTTTCGAAGTTTTTTGTGGATTTGGCCCCTCCAAAACAATAGTAACACTTATTTTCGTCTATTTGCAAAACTGTTACTACGTTTATATGCACCACTTATTCGTAAATAAATATTGCAACTAGAGAATATTGCTAAACAGTTAATTCAATTTTTATTTGCGAATAGCTAATTCATGAAAACAATTCCTGATTAACGACACTATTTGCAAATAAGATTTTAGGCATTGTGTTTTTATTTCGGTGTGGCAATTTCATATGACAACAAAAGTAAAATTAAATAAAAAATGTGCAAATAAATTGAAAAATACACAATAATTTTTGATCTTTTACATTTAAAATGAATAAATTTTCCGTCTGTCATCACTTAAAAATAAGAATTTTCATTAAGAAAATTGACATATAAACAGTCAGTTAGTTAATCGCAAATAATTTTTATTCGAGAATAGGCTACGTATAAACGTAGTATGTATAGAAGTGCATTAAAAGAATTATGCTTCATCAATCTAATGAATCAATTTCATTAAATTTTATTCTTTAATCCAATGAAAAATTTCATTACGGGAATCAAATTTTACAGAAATAATGAAGCAATTTCATTACCACTACGAAATTGAGTTTCGTAATTTGGTAAAATTTTTCATTAAATTAATGACAACTTAATCTCTTAATCTTAATCTCTTTCAAAAGAAAAATTCAACTAGTTGTTATACATACATTATTTCAATAGGTGTTTTAAGAATAAAATGAACTATTAATGAATGTATTCAAATATTTTTCAGTTAATGAAAAAAAGTGTAACTTCATATTTTCCATGAACAATGTCACTAAATCATTGAAAACAAGATAAAGTTCTCTTAAGCTCGATTCACCCATGCGTTCCGAACAAAATTTTTGTCCGGACAAAATTTTTTTTATATTGAGTTTGACGTTTTATTTTTGAGAGAGAGAGCAAAGATTTTGTTCGGCACGTTTTTTCTTGAATTGGTTTAATTTTAATTCTTGTGCCGAACAAAATGAACTGAGATGCCACTTTTTTTCAATTTGTACATAAAAGTTGAATTGAGCTGCCACATATTACATTTTTCGTTTTGTGCTGAATAATTAAAAAAAAAAAAAATTAAACAAAAGATGGATGTTAAAGAAAATATTGCTCTGAAACTAATTGAAGAAATAAAAAAACCAGGAAGAGAATTTATTTATGATATGGGCAATCGTTCATATAAAAATACTTACCTTAAACAAAATATATGGACGGAAATAGAAAAATCTATTGGAATTGGTCGTAAGTAAATTTTAAATGGTAAATTTTAATATTTTTTAACATAATGTTTACCAATTATTGTAGGAAGTGAATGTCAAATATTATGGAAAAGTCTGCGAAGACGCTACAAAGCAGCTTTAACTTAATGTTAAGGACAACTTTTCTGCCGGCGTAATATGCTCTTGTTTACGAATAGGTATACCACGCAAATCAGGCCCTAAAATTGCAAGGATTTCATTGAACGTATTGGGGTCCATACGGTGAAAATTTATAAACGATTCCACGTCATGAAGGCGCATCTCAGGAACAAGTGTGTGGAATACACCGTTTGTTCTTCTCTTCTGTAATAGTTTTCTTACTGCTATTCTTTTTACTTTCAACATTTTTTGATAAATTTTGTTTGCTAGTAAATGGGTTTAATGCAATTCAATTAAAAATAATAAAATTAATTTTCTTCTTTCGTCCATTTTCTTTAACACACTTTTATAAAAAAAACTAATAGTTTGCTAACTGTCCTGCCACTTTGTATAATCGTTTACATCTGTAAACCATATGGTAGCTTTGTTTGTCCGGACAAATTTTCCGAGATGGGTGAATCGTTCTGCAGAACACTCTCTGTAAAAAAATTATTGTCCGGTCAAAAATATTGTTCGGAACGCATGGGTGAATCGACCTTTACTTTAAAATACTTATAACTAGAAAATATTTTCTTCCTATAACTGCTGTAAAAACGTATTTTAAATTACATTTTAAGCGATAGACATGAAAATATATGAAAAAAATTTTTAATTTCAATGTTTCATAACATCAATGAACAAATTCATAACGATAACGAAACACTGAATTTAGATAAATGTTAGTAATAGGTTCAAAAACATGCAACGAAAAAGAAAAAACAAGAGCAAACAATTCTCACATTCTTTTTTCTTTAACTGTTAATTTAAATACACAAAATTTACGTAGTAGTAGAAGCCAGCAAAATGGAAAGAAGCAAGCTGAAGGTCGTCCCGGGCTGGAAAATGAATTAAATACAATTTACTAAAAGGTAAGCTTATACAAGTAGAACATAACATGATGTAACAGAAATATCTAAACGAAATAAAATTAATATAACTTGATGATTTGAAACAGAAAAAAAATAGAACTCACAACAACTCAAAACGCACATTAAAATGGCTGAAATAAATAAACATAAATATATATATGGTCATTAAAATGACCAAATTGAATCAGTAATTTAATGAAATTTTGTCATTAAGCAAATTAAAATTTTTATCGATTTTATGAAACATTTCATTAACGGGGCTAATGTAACAGTCTTCATTAATTCAACGAAACGTTACATAGGTTGAATTTTAATGTAATTTTTCATTGGAGTAATATCAAAATCCATTGGATCTGTAAAGAAAATTCTTTCAGTGTGTATAGAATCAACAGACTATAAATCTGTGTACATTATCAGGTTTCATATTGCCCCGGTAAGAATAGAGAAAAGGATACCCCAGATTAGTGCTGGGATACTATCGACATTTTCAACTATCGATATTTATCGATAGTTTATAAAGGGTCCGCCAAATAACTTTTTTTTTTTTTGAAAATGCTATAAAAAAACTACTGAATATTTTCTCAAATTTCTTTTTTTATTTGAAAGTGCAATCCTTCCGGTTTATAATGGAAATTAATTTCATTCAAATGGCTGCTTCGGCTGGCCATGCAGTAGCCTACACGATCGGTCCAATTTTTAAGCACATTATCGATTGTGTGCAGCTGTATTTAACCAATGGCTTCACGAATATTGTCCTTTAAAGCGTCAATTGTCTCTGGCTTGTCGGCGTAACACTGATCTTTGAAGGCACCCCACAAATAATAGTCCAACGGTGTCAAATCGCAGCTCCGAGGTGGCCAAACGACATCAGCTCTGCGGCTGATAATGCGATCTTCAAAAACAGGGCGCAAAACATCGAGTGTAGCTTCGGCTGTGTGGCACGTAGCGCAGTCCTGTTGAAACTAAATGTTGCCAATATCCTCCTCTTAAATTTTTGTGAACAAAAATTCGTTCAATATGGCCCGATAACGATCGCCATTGACTGTAACGGCCACTCCTTGCTCATTTTCGAAGAAAAATGGCCCAATTATGCCTCTGGACCAAAATCCGCACCAAACAGTGACTGGTTTTGGGTGCATCGGCTTTCCAATGTATGCGTGCGGGTTTTCTGAAAAGAGATCTGAAAAGATGATTTATTTTGGCAAAATCGGAATCTTCTGTTAGTCGATCGCAGGCCCACTTAGCGAAGCGAAAACGCATTGGATGGTCAGTTGGCTTCAACTCCTGAACCAATTGGACTTTGTCTGAACCAATTGGACTTTGTATGGCGTCATACCAAGGTCTTTATGCAAAATTCGTCTCAATGATGTCTCCGAAATGTTCAATTGTTAAGAACGACGGTGAATTGATGTTGATGGCGCAGCACATATAGCAGCAATATTCTCGGGTTTATGCACTATTTTTGGCTGTTCACGCTTTGGTTTATCGATGAGGATGCCAGTTTCTTTCACTTTTTTCACAAGATAACGAACATACGGAGCTGACGGTGCTTCTCTTCTTCCAAAATCCGTACGCAATTTTCGCACACATTCTGCAACATTACCATGATTTTCAAAGTAATGTCGCAATATTTTCCAGCGTTCTTCATATTCGTTCAGCAGAGGGATAAAACTAATTATCTGTCAAATCAGACATGAAGACATGAGTTAAGTGTTACCATTCACGAAATAAGCACTAGTTGAAAAGAAAAAAAAACGTTAGATGGCGGACCCGTTACTTGAGTAGAAACAATTTTTTTGTAAAAACACAAGCATTTAATATTTCACCGGCAATTGAAAAGCACCTTCCTGAAGGAACCGAAGTAGCAGCAACTATAAGATATTTTATTGCAACTTTAAATAATGTTCTAAATTGGTTTTGATTCTATACCCAAAAGTTAAGAGGTATAGAGGACTTTTCCTCCAATGGTCGTTCATTGTATTTCCTTATGCTCGCGATTGCATTTGCATTGATTTAATTACAACATTACAAAAACAGTTGGTATTTCAGTCCCTATGTAAACATATACAAATTTTTACAAAAGGGCCTCTAATCAGCAGTACAAAGAAGCACAGCTGAGCTGTCGATACCACCTGCTAATTTTCTTGTTTGTATACATTACTGTAATTCAACGCGAATAACATGAAAGTACACTTGCGGCGAAAACTGTGATTGTGGCTGCTGTTATATGTTTTCATAACTGTATTTTAAATAATACTTAATATCGATAACCATATTTTTCCTATCGATATTTTCGATATTTTACTATCGATAGTCACTATCGTTGTAGTGAAACATGCCAGAGTCTCTGGCGGGAATCGAACCCTCGCACTAGCTCGCTTCCAACTAGCCTACCGGAACACCCTTTCAGAGCAATTTATTTTCAAGATGTCATCAAGAAAACAACTTATAAAGACGATCGAAAAAGATGCTCATTAAAATTGTTTTTCGCTGTTTTCTTGAACGTTAATTAAAACACTCAACTTGAAAGAGAAACTGAAAGTAAATTAGATTTAATTTACAAAAATATGAGTGAATTGGTTAACAAGTTTGGGGTTTTTTAAACTAAAAGTGCAAATTTTGATCGTCTAACACCCAAGTAAGACAAAAAATTGGTTATTTTTCAGTTGAAAGAAGTAACCAAAATGGAAAAAAGTGCACAAGTACACATTGAGAATAAAAGTAACCAATTTTGGTTAAAAGTAACCAAAACGGCAACGCTGTTCTTGACTGAGTACTTACAAATTTTTACTGCAGAAACTTTTCCAGAAAAATTTAGTAAAACAAAAAATTAAATGTTTCATAGAGTTAACAACACGTTTTATTTTCCTGAGGTTCATACCAATAGTACCCGATACTACTTCCAATCCATAAAGCACTTGAGTCATCAAAAGAGCATATGCAACTCTACATTTGACCCTGAATGGTAAATTAATATTTGTCGAGTATATCCTACGTAATATATACGAAACCTTACAATGAACATGGTCAATATATCCCTCAAAACTAAGTCGGTCATCCACAATTACACCCAAGCATTTATGCTGATTAGCATACTCAATTCTATTACCACCAATATGTATATCAAAATCAGAAAACGAACGTACAGTGGATGTAAACGTAATTGCTTTAGTTTTTGAAGTGTTAATTGTCAAAGAATTATCAGACAACCAGCGCAAAATACGGCCTAGATAACAGTTTAATTGACGTCAGCAAGCTCATGAGAATTACTAAACAATAAAAAGAATATCATCGTTGTTTGCTAGTAAATGGGTTTAATGCAATTCAATTAAAAATAATAAAATTAATTTTCTTCTTTCGTCCATTTTCTTTAACACACTTTTATAAAAAAAACTAATAGTTTGCTAACTGTCCTGCCACTTTGTATAATCGTTTACATCTGTAAACCATATGGTAGCTTTGTTTGTCCGGACAAATTTTCCGAGATGGGTGAATCGTTCTGCAGAACACTCTCTGTAAAAAAATTATTGTCCGGTCAAAAATATTGTTCGGAACGCATGGGTGAATCGACCTTTACTTTAAAATACTTATAACTAGAAAATATTTTCTTCCTATAACTGCTGTAAAAACGTATTTTAAATTACATTTTAAGCGATAGACATGAAAATATATGAAAAAAATTTTTAATTTCAATGTTTCATAACATCAATGAACAAATTCATAACGATAACGAAACACTGAATTTAGATAAATGTTAGTAATAGGTTCAAAAACATGCAACGAAAAAGAAAAAACAAGAGCAAACAATTCTCACATTCTTTTTTCTTTAACTGTTAATTTAAATACACAAAATTTACGTAGTAGTAGAAGCCAGCAAAATGGAAAGAAGCAAGCTGAAGGTCGTCCCGGGCTGGAAAATGAATTAAATACAATTTACTAAAAGGTAAGCTTATACAAGTAGAACATAACATGATGTAACAGAAATATCTAAACGAAATAAAATTAATATAACTTGATGATTTGAAACAGAAAAAAAATAGAACTCACAACAACTCAAAACGCACATTAAAATGGCTGAAATAAATAAACATAAATATATATATGGTCATTAAAATGACCAAATTGAATCAGTAATTTAATGAAATTTTGTCATTAAGCAAATTAAAATTTTTATCGATTTTATGAAACATTTCATTAACGGGGCTAATGTAACAGTCTTCATTAATTCAACGAAACGTTACATAGGTTGAATTTTAATGTAATTTTTCATTGGAGTAATATCAAAATCCATTGGATCTGTAAAGAAAATTCTTTCAGTGTGTATAGAATCAACAGACTATAAATCTGTGTACATTATCAGGTTTCATATTGCCCCGGTAAGAATAGAGAAAAGGATACCCCAGATTAGTGCTGGGATACTATCGACATTTTCAACTATCGATATTTATCGATAGTTTATAAAGGGTCCGCCAAATAACTTTTTTTTTTTTTGAAAATGCTATAAAAAAACTACTGAATATTTTCTCAAATTTCTTTTTTTATTTGAAAGTGCAATCCTTCCGGTTTATAATGGAAATTAATTTCATTCAAATGGCTGCTTCGGCTGGCCATGCAGTAGCCTACACGATCGGTCCAATTTTTAAGCACATTATCGATTGTGTGCAGCTGTATTTAACCAATGGCTTCACGAATATTGTCCTTTAAAGCGTCAATTGTCTCTGGCTTGTCGGCGTAACACTGATCTTTGAAGGCACCCCACAAATAATAGTCCAACGGTGTCAAATCGCAGCTCCGAGGTGGCCAAACGACATCAGCTCTGCGGCTGATAATGCGATCTTCAAAAACAGGGCGCAAAACATCGAGTGTAGCTTCGGCTGTGTGGCACGTAGCGCAGTCCTGTTGAAACTAAATGTTGCCAATATCCTCCTCTTAAATTTTTGTGAACAAAAATTCGTTCAATATGGCCCGATAACGATCGCCATTGACTGTAACGGCCACTCCTTGCTCATTTTCGAAGAAAAATGGCCCAATTATGCCTCTGGACCAAAATCCGCACCAAACAGTGACTGGTTTTGGGTGCATCGGCTTTCCAATGTATGCGTGCGGGTTTTCTGAAAAGAGATCTGAAAAGATGATTTATTTTGGCAAAATCGGAATCTTCTGTTAGTCGATCGCAGGCCCACTTAGCGAAGCGAAAACGCATTGGATGGTCAGTTGGCTTCAACTCCTGAACCAATTGGACTTTGTCTGAACCAATTGGACTTTGTATGGCGTCATACCAAGGTCTTTATGCAAAATTCGTCTCAATGATGTCTCCGAAATGTTCAATTGTTAAGAACGACGGTGAATTGATGTTGATGGCGCAGCACATATAGCAGCAATATTCTCGGGTTTATGCACTATTTTTGGCTGTTCACGCTTTGGTTTATCGATGAGGATGCCAGTTTCTTTCACTTTTTTCACAAGATAACGAACATACGGAGCTGACGGTGCTTCTCTTCTTCCAAAATCCGTACGCAATTTTCGCACACATTCTGCAACATTACCATGATTTTCAAAGTAATGTCGCAATATTTTCCAGCGTTCTTCATATTCGTTCAGCAGAGGGATAAAACTAATTATCTGTCAAATCAGACATGAAGACATGAGTTAAGTGTTACCATTCACGAAATAAGCACTAGTTGAAAAGAAAAAAAAACGTTAGATGGCGGACCCGTTACTTGAGTAGAAACAATTTTTTTGTAAAAACACAAGCATTTAATATTTCACCGGCAATTGAAAAGCACCTTCCTGAAGGAACCGAAGTAGCAGCAACTATAAGATATTTTATTGCAACTTTAAATAATGTTCTAAATTGGTTTTGATTCTATACCCAAAAGTTAAGAGGTATAGAGGACTTTTCCTCCAATGGTCGTTCATTGTATTTCCTTATGCTCGCGATTGCATTTGCATTGATTTAATTACAACATTACAAAAACAGTTGGTATTTCAGTCCCTATGTAAACATATACAAATTTTTACAAAAGGGCCTCTAATCAGCAGTACAAAGAAGCACAGCTGAGCTGTCGATACCACCTGCTAATTTTCTTGTTTGTATACATTACTGTAATTCAACGCGAATAACATGAAAGTACACTTGCGGCGAAAACTGTGATTGTGGCTGCTGTTATATGTTTTCATAACTGTATTTTAAATAATACTTAATATCGATAACCATATTTTTCCTATCGATATTTTCGATATTTTACTATCGATAGTCACTATCGTTGTAGTGAAACATGCCAGAGTCTCTGGCGGGAATCGAACCCTCGCACTAGCTCGCTTCCAACTAGCCTACCGGAACACCCTTTCAGAGCAATTTATTTTCAAGATGTCATCAAGAAAACAACTTATAAAGACGATCGAAAAAGATGCTCATTAAAATTGTTTTTCGCTGTTTTCTTGAACGTTAATTAAAACACTCAACTTGAAAGAGAAACTGAAAGTAAATTAGATTTAATTTACAAAAATATGAGTGAATTGGTTAACAAGTTTGGGGTTTTTTAAACTAAAAGTGCAAATTTTGATCGTCTAACACCCAAGTAAGACAAAAAATTGGTTATTTTTCAGTTGAAAGAAGTAACCAAAATGGAAAAAAGTGCACAAGTACACATTGAGAATAAAAGTAACCAATTTTGGTTAAAAGTAACCAAAACGGCAACGCTGTTCTTGACTGAGTACTTACAAATTTTTACTGCAGAAACTTTTCCAGAAAAATTTAGTAAAACAAAAAATTAAATGTTTCATAGAGTTAACAACACGTTTTATTTTCCTGAGGTTCATACCAATAGTACCCGATACTACTTCCAATCCATAAAGCACTTGAGTCATCAAAAGAGCATATGCAACTCTACATTTGACCCTGAATGGTAAATTAATATTTGTCGAGTATATCCTACGTAATATATACGAAACCTTACAATGAACATGGTCAATATATCCCTCAAAACTAAGTCGGTCATCCACAATTACACCCAAGCATTTATGCTGATTAGCATACTCAATTCTATTACCACCAATATGTATATCAAAATCAGAAAACGAACGTACAGTGGATGTAAACGTAATTGCTTTAGTTTTTGAAGTGTTAATTGTCAAAGAATTATCAGACAACCAGCGCAAAATACGGCCTAGATAACAGTTTAATTGACGTCAGCAAGCTCATGAGAATTACTAAACAATAAAAAGAATATCATCGGCAAATAAAAAAGGTGAACACATACTGGTATCCAGAACTTCGGGAAGATCATTAATATATAGATTAAAAAGCAGAGGTCCGATTTTGTCATCGATTTTGAACCAACGTAACGCATCATTCCCGCTATGAAAATTGTTTCATTAGGTTAGAAATTTTTATTAATATAATGAAATTATGTCATTAATATTAAAACACTCAAATATTGATATAATGAAATCTTACGTAACATTAATGTAAGTTTTCATAATTGCAATGAAAACATTCTATATTTACAATGAAATTGTGTCCTTATTGGAATGTACGTTTGTCGTAGATAAAATGAAAAGCTGCATTCATTTAATGATATTGTTTCATTTATGTAATGATATTTAACATTGTTTTCTTAATGCAATGATTTTTTTACATTAATAGTATGACACATATCATTAACATAATGATTGTATCGTCGTAATATTAATGATACCCTTCGTGATTCTAATGAAAACAAGTCATTATATAGATGATATTATTTATGCCAAATATTAATATTTATCATTAAAATAAAAAACGTATTATTAAATTTTTTATATACATATTATATATATCTTAAATTTGAACAAAGTTTAGTTTTTAAGTATGGCTATCAGAGAAAGACAATGGGTATAAACAAATTAAAGTACTCTAGCACATATCGAAAATTTTCCATACCTGTGCGTACTCGTATCTATTTATTCTTATGCGCCCCATACACGGTTCAATTCAGTTGTCAACTGAGTCTTTCAACTCAGTTGACAACTTCATCAACTGAATTGTAAGATTTTAAATTTATTTTAAAATTTAATGAAATAAAAGACAATTTTAAAATATTTAACTACAAAAATTAATTTTGACAGCTAATCAAGAGATTCGAGCACACACAGTACAATCGAATTGAAAGACTTAGTAGTCAACTTGAAAAAATCAAAATCTTTTGATTTTTCTTCAACCAACTCGACAACCGTCAAACTAATCAATTGACAAAGCCATACACCAGGGCTGCCACAAATTTTCAGCAAAAAATCTTAATTTCACCAAAAAAAAATCTTATTTTGGAAAAAATATCTTTTTTTTTTTTGGAAAAAAGTAGTTTTTTTATTAAAATTAACTTTAAAGCATATCAATATGTATTTCCACTGCTGCCAACTTTTTTTTGAAGATTTCCCGAAAAATCGGACTTCAAAACCGCTAAATATTCAATTAAGGCGGCTAAAATCTAAATATTTTTAAACGTTTATTTATATAAATCTAGATATACACGGGTGTCATGGAAATCGAAAACGTAAAAAGATAAATTTTTGCGAACCTTAGTCTGACTTGCAATAATTTTCTGTTTTTGCTAAATAAAAAGCGCGCAAAACTTACACCTGATTAATCACCCTTGAACGCCAAACAGAGGTTGGTTTTTAAAGGCCCAACCATAATATGCATAGCGTTGCTTAACCTACTGTCAAAAATTAATAAAATGTATTAAAAAAACAAAAATAAAATCAACAAACATTTGATTCCGTACAGAATGTGCGATCAGTTTCGCACCTTGCTTAAGCAAATAACAGTTTCATAAAATTTGACAAAAAGTTTCCTTAAGTTCAATATGGCTAGCCTGATTAACATGTATTCGAATATTTACTTAAGCTCATTATGGTTTTTTTTTGTCCAGTAAACCGCAAGGTTGCATTATTAAGTTTAAAATTTTTCAAATGGGAACAAAGAACGTTTTTTTTTAATTGAACCTAACTTTCGTCTAGACAAAACAGAAAATCTTGTTTTTGGGAAAAAAATCTTAAAATCTTTTTTCGGTTAAAAAATCTTAAAAAATAAGGTAAAATCTTACTTCTGGCAGCGCTGCCATACACGCTTTGATTTGTAGAACAACCGACTCAGTTGACAATTGAATTGAATCGTGTATGGTCTGCTTTATACTTGTGTATATCACTGCGCATTTGACTTCATTCACGTATGTTATCATACTTATTGTATTTCATACTCGCACATAACCACATACACCCATAGGTATATCAGGCGTTCTTATATAAATAGAAAAAACTATTTTTAAGAAAATCCGAAAAAATGGCAAAATGGATGCAAATTATAATACGTCGTTTTATTTGAATATTCTTAATAAAAACACAAAAAGTTGCCGAATACCAAAAAAAATATAAATCTAATATTCGGAATTAAGAAATGAGATATCACATTCATACATAGTATGACTTTGAGATGTTTAACTGTTGGCAGTTGCATTTTTAAGACGTTTAAAATTTAAAGGCTGAAGTCGATCAGTATGACAACGAAAATGTTAGCCTTACAGAAGACTACAACATCACGCATTGGTGAAAAAACAACTCCACAATACATCCACGGTTGTCTATAAAAAAGTCATATAAATTCCTGCAGCGCACCATCAAAACGAGTTTTCTCTTTACCTAGAAACATGCGAAAAGAATCAAAATAGATTCCAAAATAGTTGATAGCCTTCTTTTTTTAAATTCTTTTTATAAAAGACCCCTTTCGTAGAAAAGATTATATTTTATTATTGTTAAAAGAAGCATAATTTTATAATATAAAATATTAATGTTTTAATGTAGCTTTTACATAAATTAATTAATTCTTATTTAATCAGTGCTATATTTGTTTTGCCGGTTTTGGAAAATACTTAAAATATAATTATCTTTTCTGCATCAAACATTTTTAGGTCCTGGCTACACTGCTTGCTTTACAATAACCATACGAGTTGTTGAAGTTACTTGTCGATACTCATCGATACATGCATATACGCATACGCATTCATACTAATATCCATACGCATGCCTGCTTGTTCATACTCATACCGGTTGCTAAACAAACTTATTTATGTTCATAATTATTGGTATTCATACATGTCTGTACTCGTGCTCGGTGGAGTATGAATAAGTTGTAAGTATTATAGCCCTGATGGCTATATAAATTATTAAATTAAAGTATTAGTAATTCAATTTTTAAACATCTTAAATACACAAAATTTTTAAGAAATTACGGTCATATTTCAAAGTAAAGTTGAAGATGGAACAATTCTTTTTCTGAAAGGAGAAGTAACTATTAATTAGTATATATGAAATAAGCAATAATTACATATTACCTTTTTCTATTTCATCTTTGTTTACAGATCTTATAATTTCGCTTATATTTTTGTCCTTAATTTGCGTATGAATTTTTTAATAATTATGTGTATAATTTTAAAAACTTTTCTTCCCAGCTCGAAATGATATCTGCGTTTTTTGTGAAATCGGCATCAAGCTGTAAAAATTAAATTAATTGTAATAAAAAAAAATTTACAATAAAACTTATGATTCTAATATGTTCTAGCATGCTTTTTAAATAATGTAGAATTTTTGTAAATAGTTATAATCATCAATACATTTTAGAAAATTATAGTGTTTTAAATGATTAAAATAGTTTTCATTCTTAATAAACATTTCTTTGCACAAAAAACAAAACATTATTTACTTACCAAGTGCGATTTTTTCACAACTTGTTTTTATAATAAATTGTTGACTTATTTAATTTTTAACTTCTTGACACCACGGCTATTTATAATCAACTGAAGCTTCAAACAATAACACAAGTTAAATGTTGAATTTGTTGCAACAACTTTAAGAAAAAAATTCCACATATTCGTTAAAGTCCCGTTAATTTTATTTAAAGCGTACAGAGATAGAATGACACTTTACGTCGTTTGAATGATAAAATCTTAAAAATGTCCTGTTATAACTTGTTTTGAAAATTTTAATTAAAATAATGACAAGTTACGTTACATAGATGATGTATTCATTATATTAATGACATCTATATCATTTTCCATTTATTGGATCCTCATTCTCATTAAGTTTTATGAAACTTATGAAGATATAAATTTCAAGTGTTTTTATCAATAATAAAAACTGGGAATTAAGCACGAATAACAAAATCTTTTGAAATTAAAATTTTGTATTCCCAAAAATTGAAATTACTTTTTGATAATAAACAGGCAAGTGCACCGCCTGAAAAACACTTAATTGACAACATCTTTTGTAAGTTGTTGTTTGTTTTTTATTTTGTTTTTCTTAACCTACTTACAACTACAGTTAATGTTGAGAGAATTTCAACTAATTGTAGTGGGGAATGTAAGATGAGATAAACCCACTGTTTATTGTTGATGTGTTTTGTTTAAGCTTTGATATTGTTACAAGTAGAACTGTTGCTATGAGTCTCATACGCTTAACAGTTTTATTTGGTTTAATATCTTTAGTTTTTCCAAAATCTTTATGGATGAAGTTTCCTGATGATCTGGCCTAAGCAACCAGTGAAATGCGCATAGGAATAGCTTATCCCATCAACAATAAATTTCAAGTGTTTTTATCAATAATAAAAACTGGGAATTAAGCACGAATAACAAAATCTTTTGAAATTAAAATTTTGTATTCCCAAAAATTGAAATTACTTTTTGATAATAAACAGGCAAGTGCACCGCCTGAAAAACACTTAATTGACAACATCTTTTGTAAGTTGTTGTTTGTTTTTTATTTTGTTTTTCTTAACCTACTTACAACTACAGTTAATGTTGAGAGAATTTCAACTAATTGTAGTGGGGAATGTAAGATGAGATAAACCCACTGTTTATTGTTGATGTGTTTTGTTTAAGCTTTGATATTGTTACAAGTAGAACTGTTGCTATGAGTCTCATACGCTTAACAGTTTTATTTGGTTTAATATCTTTAGTTTTTCCAAAATCTTTATGGATGAAGTTTCCTGATGATCTGGCCTAAGCAACCAGTGAAATGCGCATAGGAATAGCTTATCCCATCAACAATAAATTTCAAGTGTTTTTATCAATAATAAAAACTGGGAATTAAGCACGAATAACAAAATCTTTTGAAATTAAAATTTTGTATTCCCAAAAATTGAAATTACTTTTTGATATAATGAAAACTTACGTTGAAGTTACAATTATTACATTACGTTTACGAATGTGTGTATGTGAGAAAATTTTTTAAAGTATAACAGCCATATTCATAAAAAGTTCTTATTTTAAGCTTATATTATCCAATAACTATTAAACGCTTTTTGTCTTATAAACCTCTTATAAAAATTCGTATTCATAAACGTACAATAACAGCTTTTTAACTATTAACTGTTTGCAGCGATTTTCTGTTTAAGTATGGCAACTTTCTTTATATTTTGCTGCCATTTTATTGTTAGTGATGCACGAAACTTCTATTCGGTTTACATGATATTCAATATTTAAATTTTTTTTATAATTTTTTTTTAATTGTAGACCTTCAAAATTATTCTTATCAAATAAAACTACATATTATTTTAGTTTCTGAACAAAATGTTTCCGAAAGGTATCATAAAAACTTTTGTTTGAACCTTTTTTAAATATACGATAAGAAAGTAATCGAATAAAAAGTTTGTTTACTTTTTATTAACATCACTATTATTATGATTTGTTTATTTTATTTTTTTTTTATATTTTCAACAATAATTTGTTGTTTTAAACAAAAAAACAACTAGTTTCAATAATTTAATAAATAATTAAAGAGAATATCTGCATTTGCCCTTGAACATATTCATTTAAATCATATAAATTTTTTTTAAATAATTATCAATATAACTTTAAATTGGCTGTCTAAAATAAAATAAAAAATTAGTAAAATGTATTTAACATGTCCGTTGTAATAAATAAAACATTTTTGTCATTATTTTTCATCATATTTCACAAAAATAAAATCATAAAATGCAAACACTTTTTAAAATGTCATTTTATTTTTGGTTTAAAGAAGGGCAAATCCAACAATAAATTTTCTTACTTTATGAATGGTTTATTAAAGGTTCAGTAGACTATTTTTCGTTTATGAGTACAACTTTAGCAATTTTTGCTTAAAAGCGGTCAATTAATCATCAATAAGTTTTTATGAATACGGCTGTAAGTTTTTATTTTTGTATTTAGAATATCTGTATGAAAAGTTACATTACTATAATGCAATTTTGTCACTAAAGTTTACTCATAGTTACGAAATTTCAAGAAAACTTCCATAGAAAGTTAACGTAAAATGACAAAAAGAATAACATTTGTCATTTAATTAATGTAAATTTTACGTTACTAAAAACTCGTATATTAAACAATAAAATCAATAAAAACTTTTTATTATATATTCTTTTAAGCAAAAGTTTTACTTTTAATTTATAATCTGTACATATATATTATTTTTCATTCAGAAATGTAAAGCTTCATTAATGCTACGTAAATATTTGATTAAAATTTGACAGATGCTGTAATTTCTACAATTCAATACTTATTTAAATAAAGGTAATTTAAATTAATAGATTTGAATAATTGTAGCACAAAATTGTAATCATAATCACTTTTTTCTATCACTATATGCCTTAAATCGTGCTAAAAAGTTTTTCATTGCCTGAATATAATACATTTCGTAGCCCCAATTAAACTACGAAATGTATAAAAACACCTGCCTTACACGATTCATTGCATTAATGTAAATTTCATTACTATTATGTACATTTTTATTAAATGAATGAAACTTTTCATTACATTAATGTAAGGGGGTCAACGTAACAGTTTCATTCCTGTTTTTCTTTCAGTGTACATTAACAAATTGAGTTCTACCAGTTAGATATGACAATATAAGCTTACATGCAGACTTAGAAAAATTATATTTTTGATAAAGCTTAGTTATCATCGTCGAGTAACACACCGAATTAAAAGTTTTCGCCAGATCAAGGGAAATAGGAGTCGCCAATTCTTTTCTATTTTCGCAAGATCTAATAGAGTCAGTTAAATTAAGCGGCAATGTAGTAGTATTAAACCCTTTACGAAACGCATACTGAGATTGACATAAGCATATTCGAAACAATTGCAGATTTAGGAATTAGAACCACTCGAGCTAAATTCCACAAAACAGGAACTTCAGACGATGTCAAAATAGAATTCACCAAATTCAAAACAATATCGGAGATACATATATGGAAATATAATTCTAAAAAACTGAATAGTTATGCCGTCCGTACCAATAGATTTCGACTTCACTTTATACAAAGCAGATAAAATATCATGATAGTCAACACAGTGAAAAGAAAAAGGGCCATTCAATTCAAGAATACAATCAATATCAATCTGTTCAGTACCTCTTGGACCAACACCACTCACAAAATACTCATTTAACTCATCAACATTCCCATCAAAGCAAACATCACTATCGCGAACACAACCAGCTCCTCTTAGGGCACGCCACATCCCTGAAGTATCCAAATCCCCAAACAACCTCGCATAATACTTCCTTTTCTCCCTACGAATAGTAGATTTTGCCCGATTTCTATATCTACAATAAACCTTTCTTTTATGAGGTGTGGGATCCAACCGATATGATGAAAAAGGCAAGTCCCTTAAAGATCTTGCTAATTCAATCACCCTATATCTCATACAGCTATTATTCGCTACCCTCTTCATCCTCTAAACAGGTACAAAAGAATAAAGACTATCCATCAGGGAACAAAACAGAGAGCACTCTGGCTTGACATCTGCAGAATAAATCGCCAAATCGAGATACACAATATCAGTTTCCACTGATTCAACGTTCAACATAAAAGACTCATATATCAGAGCATGATGTGATATAGGAGGACACTGAAACTGTCCGGAACAACTAAATGCAGAGCTATCACTCACCAAAAAGAAATCAATCAGCGATGTAGAAAAAAAAAACGCATATCATAATAAGAAGGTTTAGAATTGTGACGTATAGACAGATTAGTCCTAACACAAAAAGAACGAAGCTGATGGGATTTAAGAGAATCAAATTGATCGAGATTAAAGTCGCCAACCACAAAATTTTGTGAATAATTAAGAAATAATTCATAGTGAAGCTCCTCAAATAAAGCAAAATCTACAGGAGGTGCCAAATAAACTACACCAAATAGAACTCTCACAGTGCCAAATAACAATTCCAGAAAAAGAGATTCACACTTATGCAGAATCGATTGCTTGAAAAAACTTTAAACTTAACATCAGAAATATAAATCCCAACACCTCCAGCTCTAGCACCAACCTGATCATTACTACAGAATTAATAAACGGGAATACTAATTGCCCGTGTGGAGACAGTATCCTTCAGCCACGTTTCTGAAATTCCAATTGCATTAAACCCTGACTCCTCTAAAACAGATCTGATCTCATCAAACTTTGAAGTATAAGAAGTTGGTCTAATACTACCCACATTAAGTTGAGCAACGTTAAATTGGTTCTTGAAACGCCGTAAAATATTTCTAGTATACGAGCTGTCACCAACCACTGGGCCAAGATTAATATTAAGAGACATCAGAACAAAAATAGTAAGACATAGAAGGGAATAAAATGCTAAGGCAATACTGAGTTGACAAAATTATAAATACGTTAAATTGCAAATTCATATAATATTTCACATTAATTTAATATAACAACTGATCAAGCAGCAATAGAGATCATAAATATTCATTACTTAAGAATAAATGAATAAGGTAACAATGGGGGAGCATCAAAATATATATTCATATATAAATACATATAAGCATACATTCATACCTACATATATGCACATATAACACACAGACATACATATGCATAATATCATATATATCATACACATCACATCGAAGAAGTATTATTCTTACGAAGCAAATCACACCAAGCAGCATCATAGACTTCAGTTTCTTAACCATCAGGCAATGTAAGCCTAGCAACAAGTTTATCCGCATTAAATAGCTTATATTTAAGGAATAATCTTATCCATGAGCAGTTTCCGACAAGCAAGATTAAGCTTACTAGCAGCAGGGAATAATGGTCATTAAGAAAGACTCTGTCAGTAATCCTATTTCCGGAATCACCACCAACCGTACTACCTGATAAACCATCATCAATTATGTTTCCTCTACGCAGGGTACGGGTTTTAAAATATTCCCCCATGATTTTATCACGAACATGAGTACTGCTGAATTTTATCAAAATATCCCTTTTACCATTAATATAACATACGTGATTAACATCGTGGCCGGAAACAGGGATGTTGTCAAAAGCGCCCAAAGCAACAACAATAGCCACCAGATCACCGAGTCCACCCGGTAAGCCACGAACCACAATATCATTACGGTTAAGTCTCCTGTATAAAATGTAATTTTCCCGCTCAATAGAACTCATTCTGGCCGAAGATGTAGACTCAAGACGATGAATGTGCTTGCTACATTTTGTGACATCAGTTCTCATTTCTTTTAAGCACGCACCCATATCAGCCTTAATCTCCAATACTGCAGCCGTAAAGGCATCCTTTATGGAACAAATGTCATCCTGGGCCTTCGACATATAACTGTCAATTTTTTATTCAAACTACGAATGTCCTCATTAATAGAAACAGGGTTCTCAGTGCAGTCTACACAAGAGTAAGACAATGCTTTTTTGTTCTTTAAAAACGTAAGTTCCTTACCACAAGGAGCAGGATTTACATTGCAGACAGGCCTGGTTTCTTGAAATATTTACTTCACAAATACCACATGAATACGACATGATAGAAATGCAACAGCAATAAGTCTTATAGAGGTGAAATTTATATAAATTTTGTATGTTCTTTATTCACATAAGCAGATAATATTTGAATTCCGTTATATGCCTCATAGTGGCGTATACCTAAATTAGGCTTAAAGACACATTAGCGATATGTCCGCAACTAAAGGATGTGACAATAAGAGAAAAGTACCGATATTTTTAGCGGCTCACAAGTGCCAAAACTATTTAACAAAAAGTTTTGGAACCGCTGTGTGGTAATGAGAATTAAAAAATATTATAACTTAAGAAAACACTTCGTAATTTCCTTAAAGCATTGTTTTAACAAGTCACTGCAACACAAATAATCAAAAGGAAGAAAAGTCATATGTACATGTGAACATACGTGTAATGTGTTATACGTATGAATGTTTATTAAATGAAACGTTTAAGTGATTTACATATTATTCTATTGCGTGTGTTCTGTAAAAATTACAGTTAGGCAACAAAACGATAACACACCAACGATAAGTCTCTTACTCCAGGCAACAAAATAAAAAGAATAGTAATAACACCTTTTTATACTCTTCATAACCCGAGGTGAAAAAACTAATATGTTTGAATGTATACATATGTATAAGTTTGGTAGTATACCTATCATTATAAAATGCACTATACCAGAAAAAACACAATTAATAACATTAAATTATTCATTATTTCAATTTAAATCAAACAAAAAATCACCCTTATTCTATTTGGCGTCGTCAACTAAGCAACACCGTTTTTTATGTTTTGTTCCGATTTTGTATTCCTGTTGGCAATATTGCCATATTTCGATGACTGTTAACATATGTTTGGTATTTTCTAAGAAAAATTGGCGTTGCTGTTGCCTTTAATTGCCTTTGATTTTGTCGTCAGCGTTTTTAGTGTTGTCTTGTGCTGCTTTGTGTTGTGTTTTAAAAAAGTTTATGTTATGGTTGGCTGCAATTTTGATTTCTACGGCGGTTTTGATATTTTTCTACATTTGTGTTGTGCTTTGTGTTGTGTTTTAAAAAAGTTTACGTTATGGTTGGCTGCAATTTTGATTTCTAGGGCGGTTTTGATATTTTTCTACATTTGTGTTGTGTTTTGATGTATTTTTTGTGGAAATAATTGAAAAAATTAAAATAACAACTATGTGCCAATTCAAGAAGCTAGTGGAAAGGGCTTGTAAACAAATCTATCACTAGCCAGAGGATTTTGCAGGATCTCTTTTCCTAATAAGTTAAATATCCCTTGCGATTAAACTAGAGATGCTGGTCTTTTTTTTTGTAGCTAAAATTTTGTTGTGGGTTCAGTTTACACAGCCAATTACACCTGGAAATGCTGCTTTTCAAAGAAATGCAACTTAGTCTCATTTTTATCAGCATCCGTCAGTCGAAGTTTATCCAGTTTATCCAAAGTTCTCTCTCCATGACTTCCAGAGTCTCCGACAAAATTTTTGAAACTAGTGGCTGGGACAGTCCACAGTTGAAATAATTTCCAAAGCTGAGCTGGTACGATCCCTGGTCTAAAAACGCAATGTTGCTGCAAATTAATTGTGTTTGGAACAAACTTTCCCTTTTTTAAATGAGGCTCTATTATTTCCAACACATGTTTAAAAGGTTTATTCAGCCGAATATAACTTTCAAATCTTAAAAAGGTTACAAAAAATCCCTTAGGCACTTGGGAAAATGTAATATGTATGTCACTAACTTTTCATTGGGGAAATTAAAAATGGAAGATTTCAGAAATCAGAATCAGAAATAAAAAAAAATTTTATTTAAACTGTAGTGATCTGTCATCTGGCTACTCTTAATTTAAGACTGCAACTCTGTGTTATTATCTAGCTACTCTTATCTTTAAGTAACAACTCTGTGTTATTGAACATATAATTATGGAAAATGCAACGAGGTTTGGATAAGCATATCCGGGGCATTATATTTTCGGCATTAGAAGAATAAACACATTGAATATTAAAACTAAATTAAAAGTGTTTCAATTCATCGATTTACATTTGCTCTTTATAAAATTAGATGTGGGGTGCAACTGTTGTGTCAGTGTTAAAGTAAAATTAATAAAAATTAAAGGATGCAGAAAATTAAAATGGATTTGCGACCAAGTCGCCAAGCACTATTAAGTGCACTTGCTGCAGCCGGCGTAGATTTCCCCGAGTCGGCCACACTAAGCCGGCTCAAAGCGTTATATGAGACCATTCCAAAAGGGGAAGATGATGAATATTTGGCTAATTATAACCCCTTAGTAGAAATTGAATCAAATAATCCGGAATTGCAGATATCCAATGATGCCTCAGCTGCCGGCAATATTTTGGACAATTTACAGGTTTCTGGTGCCAACTTACTTTCTGTAAATTCGTCTGCCAATGAAGCCGCGGCTATTGAACTACCTGCTGGCAAAGTTTCTGATGCGCCTGCTGACAACGTGCCCACTGTTAAATGTTTATCTACATTCGTGACCGCCGTAAACGTGCCCGATGTCAGCCATTTTTCTACAAACGTGCCTGAAGCCTCAGATGCTGGTTTTTCTGCTGCTAGGGTTGCTGCTGAGGACGAACTTAAAAATTTCCAACTGCGCTTAGAAATGTTAAAAGTGCAACAACAAATACGGGCATTGGAGGAAAATTTACAATCAGCACCCTCCGGCCTTCGTCATATTGACTTAGCAGAGCTTGACGCTGCTGTACCGCTGTTTAGTGGGGATGACCACTATGATATAAAAAAATGGTTTACTGTATTCGAAGACTACGCAAATTCGGCTGCGTACACTGAAAAAGAAAAGTGTGTTGGAGTTCGTCGCCGGTTGGGTGGAACGGCCAAGCAGCATGTTATTAACATCGGACTGCTAGATTACAAGGATTTGAAGGCAAGTTTAGAAGCGTTGTTTAATCGAAAAGTGTCTAAACATGAAATATACGAACAACTGCGGTTAAGAAAAATAAAACCCAATGAATCATGTATTCGTTACGTAGTGGCGATGCAGTCTATTGCTTTGAAAGCTGAAATAGAGGAAAGAGAATTGGTCGACTTCATCATCGATGGCATTCCAGATAATTCGAATGCTATTCCTCGTCTTAATGGTGCCAGAACTATAAATGAATTAATTGACCGTTTGGATAGCTACGAACCAAAACGTCAACAGGCACGGGTCGCAGCGACTACAGCGATCAACAAATCGAAAACGGCTGAGGCTAAAACACCTGAAACTGAAGTCCGATGTTACAACTGCTCTCAGTTTGGTCACTACCAGAGCAAATGCCCGAAACCAAAGCGTCCAGCCAACTCTTGTTTTGTCTGTGCTGAAGAAGGGCATTTCCATCAAAACTGTCCTAAAAAGAAGGGATTGACTGCTGCAATACACGATGCCGATGCAGATGCTGCTGTAGATGCATTCCAAACGGTAAGTGTTGCCTTCATTAAACAAGATAAGCGCACTGAGGTAATGAAATTTTTTCTCTGTTTGACACTGGTAGCCCTATTAGCTGTGTGAAAAAGTCCCTGGTACCGTTTTTAATTGAAGATGAAAAAATATTGACGTCATATCGGGGTATAGGAAATAAGAAAATAAGTATGTTCGGTCGTGTTTAATGTGAAATTTTTTTCGGAAACAAAAAAGTTAATCATAAATTTTTAATTTTGCCAGATGATGAAGCTGTTGTACCATTTCTAATTGCGCGTGATCTTTTGTCAAAATTAAATATACAATTACGCCAAATAAGACTGTGTTATGCTAAGGATAAACTTGTAAAAATGAATTTAAAAAAATACAAATAAAAAACTAAACAAAAAAAACGATCAGTGCGCTTACGTCGTTTAATTTGTACAGAGTTCCCCAAGAAGTAAATAGTAAAGGTTCCAATCAGGGGGGATAATTAAAATTTGTTAAGTATATTACCATTTTATGTAAATAGTAGTGAAAATGAAAATGATAAAATAACTGAATGTAACAATAATTGTAAATGGTTGGCAGAGTTCTCAAACGAAAATGAAACAGTTGTTTCCGAGTTGGCAGAGTCTGGTGGTAATTTAAGTGATTTGGAAATTATTGAAGAAAACGGGGAATGTGAAGAGTTGGTGCAAATAGTTTGTGTGGTAGAGACTGAAAATGAATGGGATGTCGATTGCAAATTAAGCTCAGTGGATTCCTTTTCTTTAAAGTCGGTTATTGAGAGTAACTATTTAAACGATATAGATAATCTTAGGAAAAATAAGATTAGTTAATGACGTACCGGTATATAGCGGACCTCGTCGACTTTCTTATCGCGAGCGATGCGAGATGAAGGTAAAACTAGGGCAATTATTGCAAGGGGGCATAATACGTCCATAAAACGGAGATCTGAGAATGTGCGTCGATTACCGGTCATTAAATAAGATCACGTTGAAAGATAATTACCCTTTGCCTACTATTGAGGACTGTTTGGATTACTTAGGTAATAAAAGGTTTTTTACAACTCTTGACCTGGAAAATAGTTTCCACCAGGTGCCGATGCATGAGGACTCAATTAAGTACACCGCGTTTGTTACTCCGCTGGGACAATTTGAAATGGCAGGAGCCATTTTTCAGCGTTTTATAAATAAGGTGCTAAGGGAATTTATTGATGCTGGGAAAATAGTTGTGTATCTACCCCAGTGCTGCCACAACGAATACAATTTTTACAACCAAAATTTTTGAAAAAGTTACCAAATGTAAAAAAATATAACCAAATTTAAAATGCTTTTTATTAATTGAGAAAATCATTTAAATCATTTTTATACATTGCAACACAAAGGTTATTTGCACTTTATAGTAAAACAATAATTATAAATCAAGAAAACAAAAAGAAATGTAATTCTTTTACATATTAAAAAAATTACGTTAAACTTAATTAAAAGTTTTTATTTATTTGAGACTTTTTTCGTTAAAAAAATTTTTTATATTTTGGCGCCCTACGCTCCAGGGGCAGTTAGTTATATAAAAAAAAAATAAATTGAATAATTTTTAATATGCCAGTTGTAAATAACAAAAATGGATAATAGTTTTCCGCTTTTTAGCTATTATTGACAGGACTGTCAAATGTGGCGATTTCTTAATCCTTTTGTCGATGGAAATTTACGTTTGGTGATATGGCGATTATTTCGGCGAACGATTAAAACGATTGGCGGTATGCGAAATGCATTTTATGTAAATATTTTCTAATTTACATATATCTAAAATATTATAAAAAAAAAACTTTTTCTTTTTTGTGTAAATATTATTTCAAATTTAAAATTGTTTTTATAAAAAAATGTTTCAAAATTATTCTAATATATCAAATATTTTGTAAATCATTGTAATTACTGGCTTTCGCTTTTCGTGGCGTACATTCAATGGGGAAAAAGTATATGACTGACAGTCAAAAGTTTTTTTTTACCAAATAGTTATCTTGAAAAACATTAAATAAATATACATACCGACAAGTTATAAACAGTAAAATTTCAAATTTCTTTAAACTTACAGCCATTTCGTAAAGAAAATTCCATAAATTTTAAAACTATATTGATAAATTAATGTAATTTTAAAAAATCTTTAAAATTCCTACGTGTATTTTCAAATATGTATATAAATATACTTCTGGAAATAACCTTAATTCAGAACCTTAAACTTATTTTCAAGTTTTTAAAAGCACTGAAACGACTTTTGTGTCATTTTTCAGTAATTTTCTAAAATCGATTCCGAATGATTTTATGCACTTCCTAATTGAAAATCTCCATTGATCAAAACTTCATTTGTTTACGATTTCAGATCATGGTTTTTAATATAAAAATCACAAATGGTAATATTTTCTTAGCAAAAATCTTAAAAAAATTATTTTGTTGCTGTTTTGAAAGGGATTATAAAAACTTCCGTTTATTGGTAAAAAATCGTAGTACACAGTACAAATTATTCGAGCTCGTAAATAATTGTACCAAGAAAAACATATTCGCTCGTAATTATTATTGTTTTAGAAAAAAGTAACCAAAATGAACAAAAATATTTACATCTCCACATTGAAAAAAATATAACCAATTTTTGGTTAGAAATAACCAAAAACGGCAGCTCTGATCTAGACGATATTAGTATAGCTACTGAAACATTTAAATATTTTGGCTGAGGTGTTAAGTGCATAAAAAGAGGCTGGTTTAAAATTGAACTTAAGGAAATGCAAATTCGCGTATCGTGAACTGGACTATTTAGGTTATCGGGTTAATGAAAACGGTATACGTCCTAATAATGATCACATTAAAACTATCCAGGAGTTCCCAGTGCCAGCAGATCACGACGAGGTAGAAAGATGTTTGGGGTTGTTTTCATTATTCCGTCGGTTTGTTTTTGATTTCTGTAGAATAGCAAGACCGTTAACAGATTTAAGAAAGAATAAAGCTTTTGCTTGGACAGATGAATGTGAAAAGGCTTTCCTTACTTTAAAGCAAAAATTGGTTAGTGGTCCTGTGCTAGCTGTATATAGTTCCCTTCGCTAGACAGAGCTACATACTGACGCCATTGCAAGAGGCTTCGGAGCAGTACTTTTGCAAAGACAGGAAGACAATAAGTTCCATCCGGTTGCATACCATTCAAAGTGTACTTCGGAAGCTGAATCTAGGTATCATAGTTTCGAGCTGGAAACGCTTGCGATTATATATGCCTTAAAGCGGTTTCGAGTATATTTGGAGGGAATTTCATTTACAATCATTACTGATTGCAACTCTCTTGCGCTGACTTTGAGTAAGAAACTGATAAACCCGAGAATAGCAAGATGGGCATTAGAGTTGGAAAATTATGATTACACCATTCGACACCGTAGAGGCGAATTAATGTCTCACGTTGATGCATTAAGTCGTGCACCCTTTATTGCTATGATTGATGGGGGTGATATTGATATGAATATACAGGTTACGCAAACGAGGGACACGAATATACAGGCTATTCGACGAAAGTTGGAAACAGGAGACTTGGATGATTATGTGTTAGACAACAGGTTAGTTTTTAGATTAAGCGCTAGGGGACAAATGCAATTATATGTTCCTGCTGAACTAGAGGAGAACGTCATGCGGTTAACTCATGAGAAATACGGTCATGTAGGTATTGAAAAATGTATGAAGCAAATAAAAAAAATACTATTGGTTTCCAAATATGCGAGATAAGTTGAACAAATTTATACGAAATTGTCTTAAGTGCATTTTTAACTCAGCCCCACACAGAAAGAATGAAAGAAATTTGTATAGTGTAGACAAAAAACCTATTCCTTTTGACACACTGCATATTGACCACTTCGGCCCTTTGCCATCAATAAAATCACAGCGAAAGCATATTTTAGTAGTAGTTGATGCGTTTACAAAATTTACAAAATTATATGCGGTCAATGCCCCAGGGACAAAGGAAGCGTGCTGCGCATTAAAAAAATATTTTGAAAACTATAGCAGGCCACGGCGAATAATTAGTGACCGCGGAACATGTTTTATGTCTAACGAGTTCAATTCATTTTTATCAGAGCGCAACATTGTGCACGTAAAAACTTCTGTAGCGTCGCCTCAGTCAAATGGCCAAGTAGAGAGGGTAAATAGAGATTATAGGGATATGTTGGCTAAATTATCAGAACACATGGAACACTCCGATTGGGTCGATAAACTGACAAAGGTAGAATTTGCTATCAATAATACAGTTCACAGTGCAACAGGGCATTCACCAAGTAGGTTGTTGTTTGGAGTAGAACAAAGGGGCGAAATAGTCGATGAACTGACTGAACATTTGCAGGATATGTACACTGAAAGGGAAGATCTGAGTTTAATTAGGGAAGAAGCATCAGAATCCATTGAGAAGTCTCAATCAAACAACCTGAAATATTTTAATGAGCGTCACAAACCAGCCAAGTTATTCGCGGTGGGAGACCTAGTAGTCTTAAAGAATGTCGACACATCAGCTGGTGTAAACAAAAAATTAATACCAAAATATCGTGGGCCATATGTGATTCGGAAACAATTGGGTAATGATCGTTATGAAATAGCTGATGTAGAAAATTGTCAAATTACACAAATGCCGTATAGGGGCACAGTTGATTCTAGTCGCTTAAGAATATGGTTGGAACCTAGGGATTATGATAATGTCGTATGGAACTCTGAAGGCAACACTAGTGAATATGAAGACTATGAGTTTTTAGATGAAGATCTAGAGCTGGCAAACTATCGATAGTCGCAACATTCGATATTTTCGATAGTTTGTTGACAAACTATACTATCGATAGTATCGAATTTTTTGTAGAATTCCTTAATTTAATTTGTAAGTAATTACCGTACTTGTCCATGTAAAAATATAAAGAAATACAATTTTCCAAATTTGGAATAAAGTTTAATCTTTCTTAGATTTTCAGTCATTTTCCTTATGACAAGCTAAATTTTTTAAAATATGTATTAAAATATACATACAGTTTGCAATTATTCGGGTTCCACTAAAAAAGTTGTCATATTTCAATTTATTTATGATTGCATATGATGTTGAATTTTCAAAACTTCAAGAATAATAATGTGCACAGGTTAGTATGTAAAAAAAATTAATATGTATTCAAAATTTTTCAAAATAAAATAAAAATGTAAATAAAACTGAACTGGCAAAATAAAAAAAAGTAATTTGTTTTTATTTTTGTTTTTTCTTTACCCACTTACAACTACATACATTTAGAGTTGACAAAAAATCAACCAATTGTAGTCGGGGCTGTAAGAAAAGATAAACTCACTTTTTATTGTTGTTGTTTTTGTTTAAGCTTTGATATTGTTTCAAGTAAAACTGGGGTTTATAATTCTTATTCGCTTAACAGTTTTATTGTATAATATCTTTAGTTTTTCTAAATTTTTTGGATGAAGTTTCCTGACGATCTTCAACAAAAAATTTCAGTTTATCAATATTATGAAATGGGAATTTAGCAAATTTAAACGAAACCCTGTTAAAAATTTTCGTTTGGCAAAATATACTGAAACAACAATAAGACAACTCAACTTTGTTTTTGCTCTCAATATAAATTTCTAAACGAAAATTTTTATTTTAGTTAATATAGAAAACTTTAATAAAGGTAAAATTACTTTAGTATACTCTTTTTATTTAAACTAGTATTTGGCGACTTTAAAATCTAAAATTATTAAATGTTGGCGATTTTCGATATACTATTTATCGATTCAAATGGAAAATAATTTGAGAAACCTGGTACATACATTTATAAAAATTTTTTCTTTGGCATGAGGATAAGCAAGGCTATTCAAAATGGTTGATCCTTAAGCCGATTAAATAACTGCCGCAACTAGCTAAGCTGTGCGGCAACGACGGCTGACTTGTTATTGCGAAATCGAAACAAAAAATTATTGATAATTTTCGTAAAAAAGATTTCTACGATAGTATCGCTATCGAAAATAAACTATCGATAGTCCAATGGAAAGACAACTATCGATACTATCGATAGTACTATCGATTGTTTGCCAGCTCTATGAAGATCTTTTGGTACAAGATTGACAATCGAGGTCGATTGTATTGTCAGATCGGCCGAGATTGTAGTGATCTGTCATCTGGCTACTCTTAATTTAAGACTGCAACTCTGTGTTATTATCTAGCTACTCTTATCTTTAAGTAACAACTCTGTGTTATTGAACATATGTTTATGGAAAATAGAATAAGGGTGAATATTTATTTTGTTACTTTTCCTAAAGATGCTAATGAAAGGTTAGCGAAATATCGAAGAGATAATTATTAAATAAATATATTGTTACGTTACTGCCTTTCAATAACGTTTTGGTTTATTTCCTTTATAATAAACTATTTCGAGTTCTTTATTGCACTTTAAATAAAACTAAATAATCACAACACTTTAAACACTGTTTACAATTTACACAACTTTATTTAGTACTTAGTCACTTTAACGACCTCTACTAATGATCTGCACACTCAAGCTGGGATGACACGATTGCCGCAATGCACCAATTTTTACAGTTTTTAATACCCCAATCGTGTGACTGCACAACCAAATGTCTCATGTACCAATCGAGGACAATATTGTGCTTACTTTTACCAATGAAATGCAACCCTGGTGCGGCAATCGTGTGAATGTTTGCTATGCAACCGCGCGTCAATAAAAATTACAAAAATGCACCAATATTTATTTTGTTCTTGTGCGGCAATCAAACAACACAATACGCGCCAATATTTGCCTTTTTTAATAAATTTCCTTTATTTTGTTTCTTTTAGTAGGTAATGAAAATAAATATGTATGTATTTATTTATTATGCATTTAAATTTTGTTTTTAATTATTGCTATCAACAAAATATGTATGTATGTTCACCATCATATTTAGCTGTTCAGTGTAAATATTTTTATTAAAGATATTTCTATAGAAATCTTATTTTTGAAATTTCTTAAAAAGTTTAAAAAAAACTATTCAAACAAAATTTGTTTAAGTATATGATACAAATAAAATTTTTTTAATGAACAAACCAACAAGAACTTTCAAACAAATAAAAAAAGCTACCACAACAGCTGTTTTCGCAGTTAACAACCGTGTGACTGTGCTGCGGCAATTGTTGTAGCCATTTCGCTTTGTACCAACTAGCGGCAATTAAATTTGCTTAAAACAGGGCAATCGTGTGATTTCAAAATATTTGATTGGTGCAATTACAATATTGTGCGTCAATAAAGCACAATAAAAATTGTGTCATATTGGTGCATTTGCGGCAATCGTGTGATCCCAGCTTTATACACGTTTAAAGTAAAACTCATTTGGCAACGTCATTTTACTATTTGATGTTAACGACTCATACATTGATTATGTTATGAATTTTTAATTGACGCCATCTTTGGTTAAATAGTTGCATCACTTATCCTTTAGCTTTTTTAACGGACTTTTTAACATCTATAGCATTTTGCACATTGGGGTTGAAGCATTTATAATAATGTATAACAATTTTTAATAACAATGTAAACTAATAAAATTACTTATGAATACAAGACAACTAATAAATACAAGTTAACTAATAAATACAAGATAACTAATAAATACAACTAATTCTTAACTAAAGATACGTTCATGATAGTATTATTAATTTTTGTAATTTTAAATCTTTAAGACAAAGTGTGGCTGTAATGATTATGTCGTTTATTATAATGTTTAATAAGTCGCTAAGTAAGCATCATTGTGATATGATATATGTTAAAAATAAAAAGACGAATTCTTCTGTTTTTTACTGTTGGTCATAGAAGACGTGTTTTAATAAACATAGTTAAATAGAAGTACGAAGAAGTTAAATATTTATTAACAAGTTGTTTAATTTATAAAACGTATAAGCATAGCTTGTTACAGTGGCACACTTATTAACTTGAAACTATGTAGATCACTTGAAAGAAAATGAGAAAATATTTCAAGATGTAAAATTTATTAATTATTAAATCTCGAAATGTAAGAAATATGATAACAAAGAAAAACTGTTAGTCATACTAAAAATTTTAACAAATTGTTTTGTATAAATACCGACACAAAAATGTTAATAAATCAGAATAAATTTAGATTAGCAAATCAACAAGTAAACAACATGTATTACTTTTCTGACTGGGCTCTTTAAACAATGCGCGGGTCAAACTACTGCGACCAGACGCAGCATCCAAAACACACTGGAAACCCTTTTTACTTTTGTTTTTCTTTTTACCAATTTGCATAAAAATAATAACTGAAGTGATAGAACTTAATGGCGATCCCATGGCAGTCCTTCGAAGGAGTATACATACGTGCCTGAGGGAGGTGCTAAAACACCAAAATAAATTAAGGAATATAAAGAAGAACCTATTGAAATAAACCGGAGCAAACCCAAACAAAGCTAAAGAAAAAGAAAAGAGGCGAAAAGAAATTAGGATTAAAAAAGAAAGAGCTGAACTACGTCTAATGGGACTTTCATACGGAGAAGAAAAGAGAAATATTAATATGAAGCTAAAAAATATGAATTAAAAATTATACAAATTTATTGAATAAAGAATAAATGTGTATTAAAAATATAGGTTAATAATATCCTTTAAACAAAAATTAAAAAAAAAAAATTGTTAAACCACAGCAAGGTTTAGAGAATGTTGAATTTATCTTTGTAAAAGCAGACATCAGCATTTAAAATTGGTTGCGGCTTAGACCTATTGGATTGAAATCCAGAAAAATGGGTTCACCCCCACCCTAAACAATTTATAATTTTGTTACAAAAACTAACATAAATGGTAGAATAATGCACGGATTAATTTAAGATTTAACAGAAATTTGCTCTTTATGCTCTTTAAATACGTCTAAAGCCGTAGCAGATATAAATTAGGTCCAATTTAGTTTTGTATGGCCAGAAATAATAACATCTTAGTTACAAAATTTATAAGCGATTCATAATGATTCTCATATTAAGCAGCATTCTGAAAACCATTTATAACTATTAAACGCTAAAAAAATGGTTACTTCTATCAGGTCTGTTCTGAAAATCGCGTGATTTCAAATCACATGTGCTTTTAAATCACACGTGTGATTTTGTGGTGTTCTGTAAATCACACAGTTTGTCGAAAGCACAAGCAAACACAAAAAGTTTGTTTTACAAAATTATACCTCATTTTTTAATGCATATATTTTCCAACAATTTGTTTTTTTAATCGATTTAGCGATCTCAAGTTAGTTTAAGGGTGTGTTTAAAATTTTGCAATTTTTAGATGCCGCTGTTAGCAAATTTTTGCGAATTTCCGCTTATTTACCAATTTTTACCGAATTTTTGACATTCCTTATAGTTTTAGGGACGTGTAATCAATTTTATGGCTTGTTTGAAATATTAAATATTGTCGCGAATTTTCGCTATTTTGCAATTTTTTTTTTTTGTTATTTTTCGACATTTTGTTTTTTTTTAAACCCATTTATCGATTTCAAATAAATTTTTGGCTTTGTTTACAAGCTTGCAATTTTTCGCGAATTTAGCCATTTTCGCGATAGCAGCGATTTTTACCTGTGATTCTTTACAGCTTTTACGATTTTTAATAAATATTAGTCTTTGCTTTCATGCTGCTGTTAGCAAATTAGCTATCATTTTTGTAGTGACGAATTTTCTTAATTTTAAGATATAAATTCCCCTCACGAAAATATTTGTTAAAATTAACTTTTATAACTTGAAATAAAAGCATAGAGCTTTCTGATTGTCGGTCAATAATTTAACATATATATGCAGGTCTAAACCGCGGCGAATTTTTTATTACTGACGTCCTTTTCTAAAAATATTAGTTTATAGCTCCCATTTAGGGCCCACGCCCGAAATATTCTAACTGTCGTTGGAGGGTATCAATGATTCAGCACAGCCGAATATAGCACTCTTATTTGTTTTTTGTAAATATATTCCAACATACTTGCACTAAAAGGAAAAATAATCCCATCTGTACTTCAATCAATCCGAAGCGGTATCAATAGTACGGTAAGTTCGGATTTTCTTAAATCAAGTACATAAAGATTCATTCAAGTATGGATTATTCAAATTTGTATTTACGGATTGAAATCATGGTACAATTGTACTTGTTTCGTACATTTTGGACTTTGTTAGTACCGTGGTACTACCCCAGCTTAAGGCTAGTTTTCACTGTCTCACAAGTCTAACGTATTCTATAATACATTGTAAAATAGAAATCAAATGAGTTTTGTTGCAACTGTCAAAAAATCTAATTTAACATGACAGTTTGTGTTCACACCATCACACAAAGTATAAACACTCACACATGAAAAAAATGCAACCCTGATCCAATGAAAAGTATTATTGCTTAAGCTACGGTCAGACTTATCAAATATTTGACGAAAAAAAACGGGACCAACAACCAATCTTAAAAATCATTTCGCTTAATATCAATATTTATTTTGATTAAATAACCACATCTTACAAAAAACGGTTTTTTTCTATGCCTAGTAGTATAATCAATTTATTTTGTAATATTAAGACCATTTTAAATCTCACTAACTATTAACAAAAGGAGGGGTTACGCTTATTTGATCAAATATTTAATAAGTGTGACCGTGGCTTTAGAACTTTTTCAAAAACGATGAAGTCGTATGGGATGTCAAACTTTTTTTCATAGTACTCAAGGTACATTTACACGAGTTGTCAAAATTGTCTTCATATAAAACAAAAACAATTTAACGCACACATGTACAAATCTTAGCTCATATACACGAAATTTGACGTTTGGATTCCAACTGGGGCAAACAGCTGACAAACATATGGGTGAACGATTCTACCTTGTGTATATATACCTTGATAGTACTTGTTATTTTCGTGACACATTGCATTCACACTATCACACTTTGTCATATTTCTTGAGTTTTTGACATGTATTAATACAAAGTATAATAGTGTAAACTAGCCTTTACATGGTACAATTTTAAAATCTCAACGTTTTGCAAGGTGACAACTTTAATTTTGTTTTGTTCTCTTTTTGACCCTTTTTTTCTTTTTTAATGGTCAGCTTTTGTTCTAACGTTGTTTTACTAGGTATTTAGTTATTTTCAAAACTTACCGCTAGCAAAAGATAGAATTTTATTAGCCGCATAAAAAATGTTCAATTATTATAATTTAACTTTAACCTACCAGGTAGGATGAATCATTCTTTAACTTATCGATCATTTTAGGTTAAAGTAAAAATGTAATAATGAAACACTTTGCATATTGCCGATAAAATCCAAACTTTAAATTTTTGAAAATACAAAGTAGCTTCTTTAAATTAACATACAAAATATCTAAAATGCAGGTCAAGTAAGCAATTGAAGCCATATGTGTTACCATTTCGGGAATTTTATAAATATTTTATAAATAACCTTAAGGTACCCAGTAAAAACTTTGCCTACTTTTTCAAAATTAAAAGCTTCTTTCACTCATTATTTAGTAGCTTTCTACTATAACAACTTCTATAACTACTTTTTTCTGGATGTATGTAGGTAAAATTAATGAATTGAATGCGTTTATTTTTGGGCATCCCTTGTTAAATTCATTGGTTCTTTCAGTAGAATTGGAAGTATTTTTTTTACTTCTACCTGATTACTTAACACATTATTTTGTAGGCGAAGATTTTACTGGGTATGTAATATTTATTATTTTTATGTTATAATTTTTTTACCCATTTTTGTAAAGCTTGTTTTTTTAATAAATATTAAAAAATATTGCCGTCATGACCTAAAAAGTACATTTTGTTTTCATAATTGGTACAAAATTTTAAAAGGCATTTTCCATTCCAAATTTAATCTCGAAAACTAAGATTGAATCAATCACAAAATGCGCTTGGTTCAAGTATTAAAAAGTTGATTGAATCTTAGTTCTAACCTAAAATACTTAACCCAGAGACAGAGGGAGAATATTATTATGATCGATTTACTTACCCGTTTTACATCTTACAGAATTTCAGTTTTTAAACCTCAGCATCATGACCATATTTAACATATTTAAGTAAAAATATTTACTAAATAGGAACTTTTGCTGTTGATTTTACTTTTTAAACATACAAATAATGCATGATTTTCTTCTTGTTCTGTTGTTTTTGTTGTTTCTACACAAAACAAGTAAATCGTTTTTTACCTACGTGTGTGGTATACACTATAGCAAGTGTATAAAACAACCTTTGACAAACACAAGCGTACACTGAAAATAGTTCATTACAAAAAATACAAAATAATTTTTTCAACATTTTTTTATTTTTCGAATTTATTCTATGAGTTACATTTCAGTTATGTATTTTATAAAGCTTTTTTGTAATAGTTCTATTCCTTAAATTTTTAGGAATGACTTTTATAGACTACCAGACTATTATATTGTATTTTCTTGTTACATTTTACTTTAGCTATTCTTTGGATAGCAATGAAGTATATTGTATGTACAGAAAAATTTACAATTATTAGACACCAGCAGAATGTAATGCATTTTCTGGCCCGCTACGGCCTTCGTCAGCATTCTTTGTGTCACACTGGATAGTGATACTTTATAAATTGAATGTATTTAACTCAACTTTTTTTAACAAATAGAAACTGGGAATTATCTCCTTTCGTAGGTTACTTTATATTATATTCAACATTTTTTTTATTTTTCGAATTTATTCTGAGTTACATTAACCTACGAAAGGAGATAATTCCCAGTTTCTATTTGTTAAAAATAGTTGAGTTAAATACATTCAATTTATAAAGTATCCAGTGCAATCATTACGATGGTAGTAAACACTACATAGCTAATAAGAATTTTTGTGAAATTTTTTATTTTTTATTACAAGTTTAACTACCCCTGATGATGATATTCAAGGAATATCGAAATATTGGAGTTATTTAAATTAATAAAATAAAAAACATTTATTAAAAAACCTATGACCTCGAGCTTGAGTATTTATTTCTTTTGAGATTCCATTAAGAAAAGGTCGAATAAAAAACCATCTTTATATATATGTTCCTTTAACTCCCATTTGAGCATAGGGTGCAATCAAAAAGCAATTCCAAAATCATTTATCGATCCATTCGCGCCAACAATACCCGAGAAATTTTCAAGATATCGTCGGCTTGTTTAAAGGCTAGTTTACACGGTAATACATTGTAATACAATCATATCATGTAAAAGCAAAATGTATTGAGCAAGAGAGAATACGAATACAAAATCTGACAAGCGGTCTGTTTTTTTTTTTTTTTCTCAATATTATTTATTGAATCTTCATACATTTAAATATGAACTAACAATAATTAATCAAATCTTAACCTAATACTTTATTTTATGTCCTGCCAGTGCCAGACAAAAATTTTCTTCATCACGGGTTCTGTATCACATTTATATATGTGTTTATCGCTCATCTTAATGGGTAAGTGCTGCAGTGTCTCTTCTCCTTAAGCGAGTGTGGCCGCTATCATTTAAAATATTTCGAGCTAGTGGATTTGGGTGCAACTCTAGCCTTTTTAAATATTTTACCGCGTACTTCGTATTAATAGTCCTTACCAGTGGCACATTGAGATCCTTGCGGATATTTGAGTTTTTAACATACCAAGGGGCAGCTGTGATTATTCGAAGAAGATTATTTTGGCGCCTTTGAATTTTTTCGATATTTGAGGCCGAGGCAGTGCCCCATAGTTGAATACCGTAGAACCATATTGGCTTTAAAATAGAGTTGTAAAGTAGTAGTTTACAATCGAGACTAAGAACAGAATTTCTTCCAATAAGCCAGTTAATTTGAATTGCTTTTAGTTTCATTTGGGTTAATTTTGCTTCTATATGGCATTTCCATGTTAAACGCCGATCTAGATGAATACCGAGATATTTGACATGCGAAAGTTGAGGAATTATTTGATTGTTGATTGTTATATGGGGGCAAGATTCCCGGCGCAAGGTGAATGTTATATGCACGCATTTTTGCTCATTGACCATTATCCTCCATTGTCTTAACCATATTTCTAGTTGAAATATGTGATGCTGTAAGTAACGAGATGCTTCATAACGGTTTTCGTGGACGCTTAGAAATGCTGTATCGTCTGCAAATGTTGAAGTTTGGGTGTAGTTACTTGTTGGCATGTCCGAAGTATAAATTAAATATAATAGAGGGCCCAGGATGCTGCCTTGTGGGACTCCAGCGCCAATCGGCTGAGGTGAACTTAAGAAATTTCCTTCTTTAATAATAAATTGACGACCGACTAAGTAGCTTTCTAGCAGCTTGTGTGTGTTTGCTGGTAAATTTTGTTTCAATTTATGTAATAAGCCTTCATGCCAGACTTTATCAAATGCTTGCGAAACATCGATGAAGAGTGCTGAGCAATATTTTTTTTCTTCAAATGCTTTTCTTATGACATTTACTATTCGATGAGTCTGTTCGATTGTGCTGTGTTTTCTTCGAAATCCGAACTGATGGTTTGGAATACATCTATTTTCACTTAAAATCGGTGTTAATTTTGAAACTAATAATTTCTCAAACAGCTTTGACATATTTGATAATAAGCTAATTGGCCTATATGACTCAACTTTTGTATGATCTTTACCTGGCTTTGGTATCATGGTAACTAAGGAAACCTTCCATTTTTGAGGATAGTATTCAAGGCGTAAAATAGCATTAAAAATAAAAAGAATAATTTTCTTTGCTGTGCGAGGTAGCTCTAAAAGCATTTTATTACTGATTTTATCAATACCAGGTGCCTTCTTAGTGTTTAAGTCTCAAATAGCCTGTTCGATTTCTCTTATCTCAAATCTGAGGGGAATAGCTGCTCGTGAGATATATTTGGGGTAAATACGTTTTTTAAATGATTAACAAACAGATTTCCCTTTTCGTTATCATTTCTTGCCCAACTTCCGTTCAAGTTTCTTAATGGTGGCTTAGAGACAACTGGCCTATTTAGATTTTTAGCTGCACGCCATAATGAGTAGTCTGATTGCGGAGTTGCATCAAGTTCCTTAAGATATTTTTGCAGAGAATCCGTTTTCTGTGTCTGTAGTAACTTTCTTAGCCTTCTTGTACACTCTTTTAACAAACTCTTAAGTTGAGGGGATCTGTGCAATTGCCACTCTCTTCGGGCTCTTCTTTTTTCAGACAGGAGACGCTCAACATCTGTGGAATAAATTTTAATATTTTTAGTTTTTTTTGGGGTAATACTGGAATGTTGTACAGCTAGCTTCAGAAAACTGTCAAAATTAAGAATAGCGCGATCTACGTATTCCGGTGTACTAAGCGGAATATTTTCTGTGCAATGGGTGCTGAGATATTTTTTATATTTTAGCCAATTGATTTGTGTAGCTGGCGTCGCTAAGTAACCAGTTGGAGATACAGTTCTATTGGGGTTCATTAAAGTAACAGTTGTTGGTGTGTGGTCGGAAGATAATTCTAAGGAAGCTTCAACATAAATCGTTTCTAGGGGGATGTTTTTAACCACGCCAAAGTCGATGACATCTGGTATTTTTTGCTGATCAGTAGGCCAATATGTTGGTTGTCCGCTCGCTATCAGATTCAAATCCATTTTAGTAATAGTATTAAATAGAACACGACCCTTTGGTGTTATAAGTCGGGACCCCCAGAAGGTATGTTTAGCGTTATAATCGCCAGCGGCCAGGAAACAGGGTCCTAATGATTTAAAATATTTATAATATTGGCCTTCTGATATTGAATATCTAGGTGGGGAGTATAACGATGAGATTACTACGTTTCTATTTAATTCTTCAACGCAAATGTTTGTTGCTTGAAGATAATCTTCACGATGATCACCCATTAGGTAGTGTTTGACTCTGGTTTTTATTAAAATGGCAGAACCTCCACAAGCTCTATCTCGAGGGTCCTTTGTATCATATAGTATATAACCATTTATTTTAAACGTATTTTTTGAAGTCAAATGAGTTTCAGAAACCATCATGACATCAATTTGTTTATTTTTAAGAAAGTATTCTAGTTCATTTTTATGTTGGCGGATGCCGTTTGCGTTCCAAAAACAAATTTTTATACAGTTCATGGCTTGTTAAGTACAGCTTGCAATAACATTGATTGCATTCTAAGAATTTCCTGCATCATATTACCCATTGTGTTCGTAAAATTATTTACTGTTTGCACTAATGTTTCCATGGTTTTTTCTAAACGACTTAAATTAGAAACTGGAGTTTCATCATTACTTGGCGAGGCACCTTGCATTGGCTCATGGTTTGATTTTAGGACGTTAGCATAAGAGGTTCTGTTATTACTAGACTGGGGGGCTTGAATTGCATTTGTGATAACTTGATTTGCAACCTGCATTTGAGGGGCATTTGTTTTCGGTCCAACCGTCTGCTTGACGATATTATATACAGGGCATCCTCTATAATTGGCAGTGTGATTACCGCCACACTTGCTACATTTTTTTACGTTGGGGTCGGTTTTAGACTTATCGCAAGAAACTGTACCGTGTAGCTCACCACATACTACGCAAACAGGGGCTAAGTAGCAGTATGCCTTTGTATGGCCAAATTCTTGGCAGTTTAAGCACTGAACAGGTCCATTTTTTTTGTGCGGCTCCTCAATTGTGATTTTTCTGTATAGAATATATTTTAAACTATAAATGGGATGCGTTTCGTTTTTTTTTAACTTAATGTCGCCGGGCTCTAATTCTACTCGAAATAGTGGTTGTGGATTTTTGTCTCTATTTCTAATATTTACCACGTGTTTTATCTTGAAGCCTTTTTCTTCTAAGAATGTTTTAATTTCCTCTGGGTCTACGCATGAATCAATTCCCTTAATCACCACCTGGAGACCTTTACTGCTCTTGAGTTGGTATGTATAAAAACTTTTTTTAAGTGCCTCAAATTTGTTAATAGTTTTGCGAAAATCATTTTCATGATTCACTTGAATTTTCGTTTCATTTATGCTACCTCTCTTTATTGCGGCTACATAAAACGAATTTTCACCAATCAACGAAATTAAACTCTTTATTAGATCATTTGAGTTGTGCTCCCTAAGATATATCGGGGGAGGCTTGGACGATCTTATGACGTTTGGTGCTTCAGAGGATTCATCCTCCAGAATTGCAAAGCGATTTTGGGAATTTATTTTGTCAAAAGATGGCACTTTTGATGCCGAAGCAACAGCTGAAGAGGTAGGGCTGCGACCCCGCTTAAGGACTGTTATATACCTGTCCATACCAACTTGGACTTAAGGCTTTTGGCAACTTTTTACAGGGGGGTTTTCCATTGCATTAGTGTTTTGGTTCATGGTATCATTTCCCACTAAATTTATTTTTGACGTCGCGGCAATACTTGTTGGCCTGGCAGCACTTGTTACCAGGTCTAGTTTTAGTTTTTTTAATGAGTCACTATCCACCGTTTGTGTAAATCGAGAGGGTGAGAGGGAACGTGTACGAAAAATTGGCTTAGCCGTTAGGTAGTTAATATTGTTTTGTTTTGTTTTATTTATTTCAACATTATTTTCGTTGGCATGCACTGTCACATAAGCATTTCTATCATTTAATTTTATTGTTGTTACATTGTTTTTACTCATGCAAGAAATTGTTTTTGTTTTTCACCGGTTTAATGTGCTTTAAATGTTTTTATTATTTATTGTATTTTACAACAACGCCAAAAATAAGAAATTTAAACAAAATGTTTGTGCACAGAATATGTATACATACACATGTATGAACATTCATACGTACATATGTATATATTTTTGCTTTATTTATGTTTATTTAATTTTTCGTTTTAATTGTTCACTTTTATGTTAAATAATTTAAATAAAAAATATCATTTATTTTCCAGCGTCCATTCGCTTAGTATTTATATTCCAAAATCAAATTTAATTAATAATAAATTAAAATCGTATGCGGGGTTGAAAATACACGCCCGTTTCACAACAAAGCACAAACTCAAAGGGAAGCGGTCTGTAAATGGTTTTTTTCTAAACCATTTTAGAAACTTATGTATTCTCATCACACCAGAGGTGTGTTTTAACAGAGTATATTGAAGGTGGTAGCATTTTTATACAATACAAAAACAATTCAGGAAATGTTCATGTTGTTCTTGTTAAAATTTTTAAACTGCAAGCATCTGCTTTTTTGTTATTATTTTTGATTTTACTTATACCATCCGTGTAAACATGAACTATACTTACCACAGATTTTTATTTTTTTCTTTTAAGCACGGAGAGAATTTCTTATTATTTTGATTCTGTTACTATAAAAAACACCAATAGAATTGAATCTCCCTCTGGTCACATAGCGACGTCAGCTACCCATATAAATTGGTTAAAATATAAAAAATATCTCAGTACCAATTGCACAGAAAATATTCCGCTTAGCACACTGGAGTATATAGATCGCTCTATTGTAAATTTTGACAGTTTTCTAAAACTAGCTGTTCAACATTCCAGCATTGCCCCCAAAAAAACCAAAAATAATAAAATATATTCCTCAGATGTCGAGCGTCTCTTGTCTGAAAAAATGAGAGCTCGTAGAGAGTGGCAATTCCACAGATCCCCTCAACTTAAGAACTTACTAAGACTTTACAAAAAGGCTGAGAAAGTTACTGCAGACTCAGAAAACGGCTTCTCTGGAAAAATATCTTAAGGAACTTGTTGCAACTCCACAATCAGACTACTCATTATGGCGTGCAGCTAGAAATCTCAAAAGGCCAGTTGTCGCTAATCCGCCATTAAGAAACTTGAATGGAAGTTGGGCATGAAATGATGTTGAAAAAGGAAATAAATAAATGAAAACAGATGTATTCCTAACCACCAATTCGGCTTTAGAAGAGAACACAGCACAATTGAGCAAACCCATCGTATAGTAAACGCAATAAGAAAAGCCTTTGAAGAAAGAAAATATTGTTCCGCTCTCTTCATCGATGTTTCTCAAGCTTTTGACAAAGTCTGGCATTAAGGCTTATTACATAAATTGAAGCTAAACTTACCAGTAAACACACACAAGCTCTTAGAAAGCTTCTTAGTCGGTCGAAAGTTTATTATTAAAGAAGGTGATTATTTAAGCTCTCCTCAACCATTTGAAGCTGGAGTCCCTCAGGGAAGCATCCTGGGCCCACTTTTATACTTAATATATACTTCGGATATGCCAATAAACAACTTCACCCAAACTTCAACATTTGCTGATGACACAGCTTTTCTAAGCGTGCACGAAAACAGTCAAGAAGCATCTCGATACCTACAGGATCATATATTTCAACTCGAACTGTGGCTAAAGCAATGGAGGATAAAGGTCAATGAGCAAAAATGCGTACATGTAACATTTACCTTGCGTCGGAAAACAAGCCCTCCTATTAAAATCAATAATCATTTAGTGCCTCAAAATTCGCATGTAAAATACCTCGGTATTCATCTAGATCGCCGTTTAACGTGGAAAAGCCATATAGAGGCAAAATTATCTCAAATGAAACTAAAAGCCATCCAAATTCATTGGCTTATTGGAAGAAACTCTGTCCTTAGTCTCGACTGCAAACTTTTACTTTACAACTCCATCTTAAAGCCAATCTGGTGCTACGGTATTCAACTATGGGGCACTGCCTCGGCCTCTAATATCGAAAAAATTCAAAGGCGCCAAAATAAACTTCTTCGAATAATCACAGCTGCCCCTTGGTATGTTAAAAACTCAAATATTCACAAGGATCTCAATGTTCCTTTAGTAAAAACTATGATTACAAAATATGCAGTAAAATATTTAAAAAGGCTTGAACAACACCCAAATCCACTAGCTCGAAATATTTTAAACCATGGCGGCCACACTCGCTTAAGAAGAAGAGACACTGCAGGACTTACCCAATTAGATGAGCGATAAACACCTATATAAGTGAACAGAACCCGTGATGAAGAAAATTTTTGTCTGGCACTGGCAGGACATAAAATAACGTATTAGGTTAAGATTTGATTAATTATTGTTAGTTCATATTTAATATGTGAAGATTCAATAAAAAATAATGAGAAAAAAAAAATTTTACAAAGTCGTAATACATTGTATTACCGTGTAAACTAGCCTTAAGTGAGCAGGAATATAATGCTTTATCTCCTCATATTGGTGCAATATTTTCACTGTGTTGTCAAATTTGACAAGGAAAGATGTCACCGACATTTAAAAATTATTTTAAATACTTTATTGTCTCCAGTAATAAAATAAATTGACAAGTTTGTTAGTTAATCATAGTTTTTTTCATAAGTTTTTTGTAACCAAAGCCTCAAGAAATTTATTAAACATAAATTAATATTAATATATACACCCTTGTTCTGAAAATCACATTTTATCAAAGCGATTTGAAATAACAAGGTGTCCTGGGCATATTTTTTTGTGACTTCACAACGTTTAGCTACGTAAACTACTTTTTGAAATCACTTTTCTTATTTTTGCGACTTCTCATTGTAAGATGGCCGTCATAATAAATTACTAAAATAAGATATTCAATTGTGGGATTCACAAGGTGTCATAAAGTCATGTCTTAAAATAATAACATGAAAAATACGACTGTTGTGAACAACCCCTCAAATTAAGTGTGCTATTTTGAATTTAAATCAGCTGATTTAAAAAAACATATTAAAAATAAATATTAACCTAACATAAAATATTTTTTATTTCTAATCCATGAATTAATAAATTAAACTAGATCTTATCTGATTATATTCCATTTTTGAAGCTGGGATCACACGATAGCCGCATTTGCACCAATGTGACACAATTTTTATTGTGCTTTATTGACGCACAGTAATGAAATTGCCCCCAATCAAATACTCTAAAATCACACGATTTCCCTGTTTTAAACAAATTCAATTGCCGCTAGTTGGTACAAAGCGAATTTTTTTTTTAATTTCCTAAGCTTATCCCGCGAAGCTCTATGCTTGTCTGCAGGAAAGAAACCAGAGTCTCTGGCGGGAATCGAACCCGCGACCTCGGCGCTGATAGACTAGCTCGCTACCAGCTAGCCTACCGAGGCACTCCAAATGGTTACAACAATTGCCGCACCACAGACACACAATTGTTCTTACTTGCATTAAATGCGAAAACAGCTGTTGTGGTAGCTTTTTTATTTGTTTGAAAGTTCTTGTTGGTTTGTTTATTAAAAAAAATTATATTTGTATATGTATATTCACTCAAACAACTTTTTGTTGGTTGAATGGTTTTATTTACATTTTTTAAGAAATTTAAAAAATTAACAGTCTGTTCAACAATTCCGTATGTTAACGTTCGCATAGAAATACATATCTTTAATAATAATATTGGCACTGAACAGCTAAATTTGCTTGTTAACGTATGTATGTTAATATTTTGTTAATAGCAATAATTAAAAAAAAGTTTAAATGCATAATTAAAAAAAAAAATTAATTTTCATTACCTTCTAAAAGAACCGCAAAATAATCACCCTTATTCCATTTAGCGTTATCAATACGAAACGATATCGTTTTGTGTCGATTGTTGCAAATCGGTAGGCCCATTGTCAATATCAAGTTTTATCGATAAGCGTCGCTGTATTTTTGGTATGCCGTACGCAACGTTAACGTTGGCATCGATTTAAATTGACTCTGTTTTTGTCGTCAGTCTTATTGGTGTCGAAACAGTTTTTTTCTTTTTTATTTTTCAAAAGTAATAATGTTGAATTAAAAAAAATTAAAAAATAGCAACAAAGTTTCGGGAAAATTGCAAAAATTTGCAAAAATAGCGAAAATTCGCGAAAATTTTATGTTTTCCAAACAAGCCAAAAAATTGATTAAAAGTTCCTAAAACCATAAGGAATAGCAAAAATTCCTTGAAAATCGCTAAATTACCGCAAATTCCCGAATTTTAACCATGTTCGCGATAGAAGCAATTTTTCCTGTCAGTTTTCTGATTCTTTACAGTTTTTACGATTTTTAATACATATTAAATTTTTATTTCATGCCGCTTTTATCAAATTATTGCGAATTTCCACTAATTTTGCAATTTTTATGGAATTTTTGCCATTCTTATGTTTTTGGGGACTTTGAGTCAATTTTATGGCTTGTTTCAAATAAAAAAGAATTTCGCAAATTTTCGCTATTTTTGCAAATTTTCCGAATGTTTGCAATTTTCGCGTAACTTTTTGTTGCTCTTTTCGGCAATCGTCGTACCGTTCTGTTTTTTACAGGGCACTATCAACACTGTCGATTTATACGGGGCGAAAAGTGTAATCAATACCTTATGGCATTAGTAAGGGTGATTTTTTTAGAATAAATCAAGCTACCCTCTTTGAGAGCACAACATTAATAAAAAACATTTTTAATAAAAACTTATTAGAGATGTTCTTAAAAAAACGATAAACAATCGACATCGTTACATTCCTGTTATGGCATACAAGTTTTGTATCGAATTGATGACGATGTCGATAAAAATTGATTTTGATATTCAATTGATGACGATGACGATGACGACGACGTTAAATGGAATAAGGGTGATTAAATTTATTTAAAAAAACCAATATTGGTGCGTATTGTGTTGTTTGATTGCCGCATAAGAACACAATAAATATTGGTGCATTTTTGTTATTTTTATTGACGCGAGTTACATCCAGATCACCCCAACTAAAATACCTGCTGACAAAGTGTAGGGAAAACTAGAAGTTTAACCTTCCTATACCCGCGCGTTGGTCTTGGACACTGACAAAACGATTTTACGTAAATATCTATTTTCCCAGAAACTCTATTAAGTTGAATTTTCTGTTAGCTTCCGCTTTTTTTACAAGCTCCGTTTTAGTGTTGGTTTGGTATTTGCACCAGACAAGCGTGTTGGTGTATTTTATAACAATTGGTCTGTGAGACCGACATGGGTATATGTGTACTACGTGCAAACAGTATTTTTGTTTGCAACATGCAGTGCGATCCCTGATTTTTATTAAAGGCTGAAAACTAATGGCGATTGCTATTCTGAGAAAAAAATGCTACAGGATATGCATGTAACACTTTTTCATGTTACCTATAATCACTCGAAGTGTTACATGTTGTACAACTTCAATCGAACAGAATTAGCTGCCTTTATTTACAACTATTACACTTTTATTATTAATGTAGTTCATTAGCGATTTTTAAAACTATTCGACTATTTGCTGCACACTTACTTTACGGTTTGGAAACAGACATTGACATCACTTATTGCTTGAACAAATTTAAAACGATAATAAATACAGAATTTTCCACCAAAATAAAAAAAAAACGATTTAATTCAAAATGGAGTATGCCGTCGAAGAATATTTAGATGTAGAATTCTTTTGACAAAACTTTTAAAATATTATGACAAACAAAATAAAATATTGGTAGTACAAACAAAGTAGTTAGTACCAAAGGTGTAAAACAGGGCAGTATGAACCCTTAAGTAAAAGTAAGGGTAAAACATGTAACATGTTTTGCATGTTTTTCATCAACATTTTCACAAAAGAACTTGAAAATTTTTCCCACAGTTGTATTTTTTGTACAAACGAACGCAAAATGTAGAACATGTAACATTAATGCAACATTTTTCTCAGAAAAGAAATCGTCATAAGTCAACCTATGATTTATGTATTGTGAAAGAAGTGCTTTAAAGTTGGTATAAGTTATTTTTATTAATTTGAAGAAAAAAAAATATGGTTTTGTTTTTGTAGTATCTTAGAAAAAACTATCTATTTTGATGGCTTATTTGTTAAGGACTAAAAATCAATTAAATAAATAAGCACAAATTTAATGCGTGGTTTTATTTATTTTATTACATTACCGAGATTAATTAATAGAATCATTTGTTTTAAGTTTTGTTTCAAAAAACTAGTATGTCATCTAGTTCAAACTCTCGGTCTGTGAGACCGTGCGCGGGTATGTGTTACAAAAATTAGCGCGGGTATAGGAAGGTTAAAGTTACATTTTATTTTACATTCCCACACTTTGCCAGACAGCAACATCAACAAATTATTTTTTAAAAATTATTACAAAAAAATCGAAAAACAGCAACGTAAGCATAAAATCCTTACGTTGCTTACCTAGGCAAATTTTAGAATTAAAAAATAAATTGGTCTTAAGATTCATTTCAATAAAAAAAAGAACGTTCTTAAGAACGTCATTCAACTTTATTGTTTTATTTATTATTTAAAAAAACTATTTCTAAATTGAAATAGTTAACTCGCGCGGTTGCATAGCAAACAGTCACACGATTGCCGCGCCAGGGTTGCATTTGATTGGTAAAAGTAAGCACAATATTGTCCCCGATTGGTAAATGAGCCATTTGGCAACAAAACTAATGCGGATCGGCTCAGCCGCTCAGCGCAGGTCTCTTCTGATTAATTACGACAGCACAATAAACAACGCAAGCAAAGTTCTATTTATTTAAGACACTTTTTGTTAACAAAGCAACAACAATATTTGTAAACCATTGTTAAATGTTAGAACATTATGACAATATAACATGATAGCACACCTTGTGAATACCCCAATTGTATACTTTTCTATTTTTAGTGCATGTTTTATGCGCATAAAACGCGCTTTAAACTGCATTAAAGTCCAGGCCCTACTTATTATACTTTGGTTGGTAGCAAGGCGAATTAATTTTTCAGGTGGCGTTGAAAACACAGCTGTGCTACTTTTTTTCTTAATTAGAGAGAGAAATGTCAAAAGTTCCTTGTGATTTTAAAATGATAGCACACACACACACACACATGATAGCACACCTTGTAAATACCCCAAATGTGTTGTTTATTAATTTTTTATGCAACAAATCATGTTATACATATTAAGACAATTCGACGACACTACAAAAATGTAATTTGCTTTTATGACTTCTGTTGTAGTTTCTGGCTTGTTTTTTTATTTGAATTTAAGATCGCAAATTTGCTAACAGTGACATGATAGCAAAGTCATATATTTTTTAAAAATCATAGAAGCTGAAGAAGCCCAGGAAAAAAATAGTTATAAGCCATTAAGTGGAAAAGCTGAATTTTTTTATACAAAATTGCTTAAATTTAGTTTAAAGCATAAACATTTTGTTTGTTTTAATAAATTGGTAGAGGGCTAAAAGATATTACGAACAAATTAAAAAAAAAAATGTTGTTATATAATTTAGGTAGATGCAACATTCTGGACGTATTTGAAATTTATTGAACAACTTTTGTTTTAAATTCTACACCGACGCTCCACCGTAACGTATACGTATACATACATATATGAAAAAATCTATTTTGAAACAAAAAAATAAATTAACTATTGTTATGGTATGCGAAGATTAATTTTGCTTTTAGGGCTAATTAAGGAACCAAAGCAAAACAAACCTAAGCGGGACAGAATCTCTTTTTTTACCTTGTTCGTTTTTTTAAGTATTTAAGAAATAAATATTTTTATATTTAGACTACACACTCCTTGTTGCAAGATTTTGCAGTAAAAAAATGAATACCCCTGCACCTTTCAAAAATTATAAATAAAGTAAAACACGGTTATGTTTTTAATTTAAAATATACATTATTTATGTAGAAAACGTAAAGTCACTTTGGTTTTAAGCATTTTGTATGTCTGTTACAATTTACCGTTAAATTTACTACCAACCTAACCACGGAGGATGATTTATTCTTGACGGGGGAACAAATGTTAAATTCACTGGCAAGTTTATTCGTGCATGAGTTCTTTTTAGTCTGCGTAAAGTGTTTCGTATTACCACTCCATTACTACCAAGAAGGTATCCTGCGGGTATATGAGCATCTCGGTTTGTTTCGTCATGTATCATTTCAATATAGTAATCAAATTCATTTGACTCGCTATTAAACTCTGTAATGATGACAGCACTGGCTCCGGCTTCCTCTGCATTGATAGTTTTGGTCAAAAAAGAGCACTGCCTGCAAGAGAGAATAATATATGTATTTACATTATTATGTGCACATGGCGTAGATAGGGGATGCTGGGGTGAGCAAAACCCACCCAGACCCGCTTCTGCCCACCTCAGACTTTTTCCCTTTTTTTAATTGCTGTTTTCGTTTGACAGTTTTTGTAAGTGAGTAAGTAGGTGAGATGCAAAACTCGTTCGTTACACCTTTATCAAATTTTGGGAAAATGCAAAAAACTTATAGCGACTGATTAATTGGGCCAAGTTAGTTAATTTTTTTGGATTCTGACGTGTTCTTGATTATTAACACAACAGTTGAAAAATTGAAACTAACTAAAATATAGAAAAATAATAGATTTACGAGTTTCGCTACAAACCATATGGAATAGAACCAGTTTTGCAATGCATTGTAGTCCACCAAGACAAATTATCATTCAACTTCACTATATTTTTAAAGTTATATCAGAATAAAAAGGTCAACAAGAAAAAGAAAGACAAAAATGAGAAAACAAAAAATGTACTTTTGACTTCAAGAATTCTTGACAAAAAGTACGGAAAAAACAGAAGTAAGGAAAAACATGTAAAATCAATTAAAAAATGCAAACTTCGATCTACCAAAGGTTTAAATACAATTTGATTGATGTTTGACTATTGACGTCAGCAGTCGTCGATGGCTGCGAGTGTAAGACGGCAAATCCATCTGAGAAGGACGAGTGGTTGCGATCGAAACATGTCATGATAACCTGCCGGCCAGAGTTCGAGCCCCAGCCACAGTCAAGAATGAAAAATTATCAATAACAATTTAATTAATTTTCATGTTGTAAAATTCCTTTCTTCATAAAAATAATTTAATGAAAATTAAATTTGATGAACTTAAGCCTGATCAAAAATATTACAATTTGGATTAAAACCATAAATAGTTCAACAAAATAACCACAATACTAATTGTTATATCAGTTTATTAAAATTATGGACAAAATGGTAAAGAACTAAAAAGCTTATTTTAATAAGTTTAAGAAACAAAAATGAATTTTTAAACAGATAAAGAAAATAACTCATCTTCAGCGTAGTCCTCATTGTTTTCTTCTACGCCATGATCAACATTGGTATTGTCCAAGACAGAAACATAAAACTGCAAGTCTTTATTATTTTTCCAATTTACCCCAAAGGGGTTTAATAACAGCTTTTCAACATCTTTTTTCTTTTGAGGCTTAATTTCCACATTTTGTTTTTCTTTTCATTATTTATTTATTGAATCTTCATATATTTAATATGAACTAACAATTATTAATCAAATATTAGCCTAATACTTTATTTCATGTCCTGCCAGGGCCAGACAAACATTTTCTCATCACGGGTTCTGTTCGCTTATATAGTTGTTTATCGCTCATCTTATTGGACAAGTGCTGCAGTGTCTCTTATTCTTAAGCAAGTGTGGCCGCTATTATTCAAAATATTTCAAGCCAGTGGGTTCGGATGCAATTCGAGCCTTTTTAAGTATTTTACTTCATATTTCGAAATCATAGCTTTAACTAATGGAACAATGAGATCCTTGTGAGTATTTGAGTTTTTAAAATACCAAGGGGCAGCTGTGATTATTCGAAGAAATTTATTTTGGCGCCTTTGAATTTTTTCGATATTAGAGGCCGAGGCAGTGCCCCATAACTGAATACCATAGCACCAGATTGGGTTTAAGGTGGAGTTGTAAATTATAAGTTTGCAGTTGAGACGAAGGACAGAGTTTCTTCCAATAAGCCAATGAATATGGTGGTTTAGTTTTTATCAAAAGGTTGAGAAACATCGATGAAGAGAGCGGAACAATATTTTCTTTCTTCAAAGGCTTTTCTTATTGCGTTTACTATACGATGGGTTTGTTCAATTGTGCTGTGTTCTCTTCTAAAGACGAATTGGTGGTTAGGAATACATCTGTTTTCATTTAAAATTGGGGTTAATTTTGACGCTAACAGCTTCTCAAACAGCTTTGATATATTAAAAGGTAAGCTTATAGGCCTATGTGACTCAACGTTTGTGTGATCCTTTGCTGGTTTAGGTATCATTATGACTAATGAAACCTTCCACTTTTGAGGATAGTATTTAAGGCGTAAAATAGCATTACAAATTAAAAGAATATTTTTCTTTGCAATGCTGGGTAGCTCCAAAAGCATTTTGTTGCTGATCTTAACAAAACCAGGAGCCTTCTTGGGGTTTAAATCACAAATAGCTTTCTTTTATCTCAAATCTTAGGGGAACAGCTGCTCTAGCAGCAACAGGTGGTAACTCGACCGCAATATCGTGAAATATGGTTGGGGTAAATACGTTTTTTAATGATTTACAAAGAGATTTCCTTTTTCAATATCATTTTTTGCCCAACTTCCATTCAAGTTTCTTATTGGTGGTTAAGAGACAACTGGCCTTTTGAGATTTCTAGCTGCACGCCATAATTTCACATTGATTGGAAGTTCTTCTGGATTAATAGGCTGGCAAGAATAAATTTTCGAACTGTACAGAATTCATTAAATAAATCCCAGTATTCGCTAGGCTTTATTATCGTATCTTTTTTAAATTTTTTTTTAATTGTCCCGAACACCCTATCGGGTGGAATGAATGAGTGCCCTACTACAGGATAAGTTATTGTAATTTTTTTGCAACATCGTGATTCAGACAAAAACTTGCTCAGCATTCCTTAAACAGTGATATTTTTATTTTGGCCTGGGCAGCCATCACAAAACAATTGCACTTCCTGAATGTCTGTCAAGTTTTTATTCTTAAAGTGGTAGTATAAAATAGAGGAAATTTCATTGCATCCTTTGTCTTTCGTTTTCACACCATGTATATGAAAACACTGATCCAGGATTATGCTTACTAGTAGAATTTCCCTCGCAGATTGTGAAATTAAACAAAAAGAGTTGTCTACTATAATATGCGGATTGTTCCGGGACACGCGGCAACAATAGGTTATTTTGGCAGTCAAATGAGAGCTTAAGACTTATGTACCCTCTTCTTTTTTTAGCATTGTGTAAAACGCATTTGATTTTTGCTTATGCACAGTATATTGAGCCATGACTTCAACCATCGTTGGTCCTGAAGGCATTTCTTTTATTTGTGATTTTAAACGAATACATTGAGAACAAGCATCTGTCGCTAAAGATTTGAAGCTAATGTTAAAGTCATTATTAAAAATATGAAGAAAATAGGAATACTTGACTTGTAAATTAAGAGGAGCAGCAAACCGGTTATACTCCTTCCATAAATCTTTGACAGAGCAGTCTTGTTTTTCATCATAAAACTTTTTTGATTCTCCATCGATTTTTGACAAAACAATATGAATAATTATAGCGTTCATAACGTCGACTTCTGAACCAAGTGAGAGCAATGGACTTCGAAGGGCCGAAACGTTGTCAAGAACTGAACGCAACATTAAAGCATTTGGTTTGGAAATCTCGAAAACTCCAAATATTTTCCGTCAAATTTAGGTACTTTCAATTAAGACAAACGATTTTGATGAGATACAAAAGATTGAGAGGAATTTAAAAAGCTTTGTTCGACATCACTTGAACTCTGTTTTTGATTCATAAAACGCACCAGTGGCGCCTTGGCAGAAATAAATAGCTCTTCTAATAGTATGTTCACATTTGGCTTCTTAAACGCGTTTAAGCAGTTCGAACGTGATTAAGCTCTAATCACTTCAAAATCGAGTTGATTACCCATACATTAAAGTGATTTGTTAATCACTTCAAATTGACATGATTACAACTAAATCACTTCATAAATCACATAGAATCCACTGAACATACCTCAAATGTAGAATCGCCAACATGATCGTGTACAACCGGCCAAGATTTCTGCTTAATGTTTTTATTTTTTTCCTTAAATAATTCATAAATTCTCACAATTTCATCATTAAAATGATTAAAATAATCTTCTAATAACTTTATAAAAGTGTTTTTATCCATTTCTAGTACTTTAAAGAAAAAAAAAATTAGTTTTTTGTGTTTTTTTCTTAATCATCTGTCATCTTAATCATCTCAAATGTAATGTGAACGGCTTTGATTAACTAAATCAACATTTTGCTTAAACGCGTTTAAAAACCTAAGTGTGAACTTAGCATAAATCTGGTCGAGCCATATCAGAATCATGCAACTTCTCTATTTGTGTTTGAATGTAAGCCACTTGTTTAAAGTATGACTCTAAAATCTGTAGTCGACACTCCAAAATTGTGAAATCGGATGAGGCACCATCTTTGTCTGTTTTACCCTTGAGCTGTGATATGTTCCTCTTTATTGTTGTGCGTTAACTCTTTAATGAAGCGAGTGTACTTTCTCCCATATCGGTTTTCTCAGTGCTCATTTTGAATTATTAAGTTGTATTAAAGTTTCTCCAAAACTGATAGGATTTACTTTGTTGGTAAAAATACGAGAAAACGTAAGCGTAACACAAATTATAAAAAAGTACCAAACGTTGTATGGAATGCCAACGCTGATAGTAAGTGTCAACTTTTATTAGCTCCAAAATAAATTTATTGTGCTTATATGTATCAATAATCAAATAATTCCTCAACATTCGCATGTAAAATACCTCGGTATTCATCTAGATCGCCGTTTAACGTGGAAATACCATATAGAGGCAACATTAACTCAAATGCAACTAAAAGCCATTCAAATTCATTGGCTTATTGGAAGAAATTCTGTCCATAGTCTCGATTGCAAGCTTTTACTTTACAACTCTATCTGAAAGCCTACCTGGTGCTACGGTATTCAACTATGAGGCACTGCCTCGGCCTCTTTTATCGAAAAAATTCATCGAATAATCACCGCCGCTCCCTGGTATGTTAAAAACTCAAACATTTATAAGGATCTCCATGTGCCATTAGTAAAAACTCTTTACAAAATATGCAGTAAAATATTTAAAAAGGCTTGAACAACACCCAAATCCACTAGCTCGAAAAATATTAAATCATGGCGGCCACACTCGCTTAAGAAGCACTTACCCAATTAGATGAGCGATAAACACCTATATATGTGAACAGAACCCGTGATGAAAAAATGTTTGTCTGGCACTGGCAGGACATAAATAAAGTATTAGGATAAGATTTGATTAATTATTGTTAGTTCATATGTTATCTCAGTTTGTGCTTTGTTGTGAAACGGACGTGTATTTTCAACCCCGCATACGATTTTAATTTATTATTAATTAAATTTGATTTTGGAATATAAATACTAAGCGAATGGACGCTAGAAAATATATGATATTTTTTATTTAAATTATTTAACATAAAAGTGAACAATTAAAACGAAAAATTAAATAAAGATAAATAAAGCAAAAATATGTACGTATGAATGTTCATACATGTGTATGTATACATATTCTGTGCACAAACATTTTAGTTTAAATTTCTTATTTTTGGCGTTGTTGTAAAATACAATAAATAATAAAAACATTAAAAGCACAGTAAAACGGTGAAAAACAAAAACAATTTCTTGCATGAGTAAAAACAATGTAACAACAATAAAATTAAATGATAGAAATGCTTATGTGACAGTGCATGCCAACGAAAATAATGTTGAAATAAATAAAACAAAACAAAACAATATTAACTACCTAACGGCTAAGCCAATTTTTCGTACACGTTCCCTCTCACCCTCTTTATTTACACAAACGGTGGATAGTGACTCATTAAAAAAACTAAAACTAGACCTGGTAACAAGTGCTGCCAGGCCAACAAGTATTGCCGCGACGTCAAAAATAAATTTAGTGGGAAATGATACCATGAACCAAAACACTAATGCAATGGAAAACCCCCCTGTAAAAAGTTGCCAAAAGCCTTAAGTCCAAGTTGGTATGGACAGGTATATAACAGTCCTTAAGCGGGGTCGCAGCCCTACCTCTTCAGCTGTTGCTTCGGCATCAAAAGTGCCATCTTTTGACAAAATAAATTCCCAAAATCGCTTTGCAATTCTGGAGGATGAATCCTCTGAAGCACCAAACGTCATAAGATCGTCCAAGCCTCCCCCGATATATCTTAGGGAGCACAACTCAAATGATCTAATAAAGAGTCTAATTTCGTTGATTGGTGAAAATTCGTTTTATGTAGCCGCAATAAAGAGAGGTAGCATAAATGAAACGAAAATTCAAGTGAATCATGAAAATGATTTTCGCAAAATTATTAACAAATTTGAGGCACTTAAAAAAAGTTTTTATACATACCAACTCAAGAGCAGTAAAGGTCTCCAGGTGGTGATTAAGGGAATTGATTCATGCGTAGACCCAGAGGAAATTAAAACTTTCTTAGAAGAAAAAGGCTTCAAGATAAAACACGTGGTAAATATTAGAAATAGAGACAAAAATCCACAACCACTATTTCGAGTAGAATTAGAGCCCGGCGACATTAAGTTAAAAAAAAACGAAACGCATCCCATTTATAGCTTAAAATATATTCTATACAGCAAAATCACAATTGAGGAGCCGCACAAAAAAAATGGACCTGTTCAGTGCTTAAACTGCCAAGAATTTGGCCATACAAAGGCATACTGCTACTTACCCCCTGTTTGCGTAGTATGTGGTACAGTTTCTTGCGATAAGTTTAAAACCGACCCCAACGTAAAAAAATGTAGCAACTGTGGCGGTAATCACACTGCCAATTATAGAGGATGCCCTGTATATAATATCGTCAAGCAGACGGTTAGACCGAAAACAAATGCCCCTCAAATGCAGGTTGCAAATCAAGTTATCACAAATGCAATTCAAGCCCCCCTGTCTAGTAATAACTAGAGGTCTGCAAGAATAAATAAAAAGCAATTTCAACACACTCATTTGTTTTTTGACTGCAATGAGTCGAGCTCACAATCATAACGAAACAAATGAAAGAATAACCAAACACAAAACAAATAAAAACTCATTCAATTCAGTCAACTCAAATGAAATGAGATGAATATTCAAGTATATTTTGAATGTAAAATTATTTGAATTTTTACTTCTCTTTTGTGTTTTTTCTGTACATGCATATTATGTATGTATGTGTAAGCTTAACTCTTATAAATAAAAGACGCCACAAGCTTACACACATATTATGTCAATGTATTCAAATAAATGTACGCACACTCAATTATTCAAAAATTATTTGAATATTTTTTGTAAACTTGCTCTCTCTAACGGGTCATTCCAATGTTTTGTTATTTATGAATGACTCCTAAATTCATTTACAGTACACAAGTTTGTTATTCAGTCCATTCATTTTTATTTTTGTATGTGGCTTACTTTCTTCTTATCTTTTTGAATGTTTTTTATTTGAATAAATGTTGTGCACTTTGAGTAATGGCAAACGAGTGAGTTATTCAAAGCAGACCTCTAGTAATAACAGAACCTCTTATGCTAACGTCCTAAAATCAAACCATGAGCCAATGCAAGGTGCCTCGCCAAGTAATGATGAAACTCCAGTTTCTAATTTAAGTCGTTTAGAAAAAACCATGGAAACATTAGTGCAAACAGTAAATAATTTTACGAACACAATGGGTAATATGATGCAGGAAATTCTTAGAATGCAATCAATGTTATTGCAAGCTGTACTTAACAAGCCATGAACTGTATAAAAATTTGTTTTTGGAACGCAAACGGCATCCGCCAACATAAAAATGAACTAGAATACTTTCTTAAAAATAATCAAATTGATGTCATGATGGTTTCTGAAACTCATTTGACTTCAAAAAATACGTTTAAAATAAATGGTTATATACTATATGATACAAAGGACCCTCGAGATAGAGCTTGTGGAGGTTCTGCCATTTTAATAAAAACCAGAGTCAAACACTACCTAATGGGTGATCATCGTGAAGATTATCTTCAAGCAACAAACATTTGCCTTGAAGAATTAAATAGAAACGTAGTAATCTCATCGTTATACTCCCCACCTAGATATTCAATATCAGAAGGCCAATATTATAAATATTTTAAATCATTAGGACCCTGTTTCCTGGCCGCTGGCGATTATAACGCTAAACATACCTTCTGGGGGTCCCGACTTATAACACCAAAGGGTCGTGTTCTATTTAATACTATTACTAAAATGGATTTGAATGTGATAGCGAGCGGACAACCAACATATTGGCCTACTGATCAGCAAAAAATACCAGATGTCATCGATTTTGGCGTGGTTAAAAACATTCCCTTAGAAACGATTTATGTTGAAGCTTCCTTAGAATTATCTTCCGACCACACACCAACAATTGTTACTTTAATGAACCCCAATAGAACTGTATCTCCAACTGGTTACTTAGCGACGCCAGCTACACAAATCAATTGGCTAAAATATAAAAAATATCTCAGCACCTATTGCACAGAAAATATTCCGCTTAGTACACCGGAATACGTAGATCGCGCTATTCTTAATTTTGACAGTTTTCTGAAGCTAGCTGTACAACATTCCAGTATTATCCCAAAAAAAACTAAAAATATTAAAATTTATTCCACAGATGTTGAGCGTCTCCTGTCAGAAAAAAGAAGAGCCCGAAGAGAGTGGCAATTGCACAGATCCCCTCAACTTAAGAGTTTGTTAAAAGAGTGTACAAGAAGGCTAAGAAAGTTACTACAGACACAGAAAACGGATTCTCTGCAAAAATATCTTAAGGAACTTGATGCAACTCCGCAATCAGACTACTCATTATGGCGTGCAGCTAAAAATCTTAATAGACCAGTTGTCTCTAAGCCACCATTAAGAAACTTGAACGGAAGTTGGGCAAGAAATGATAACGAAAAGGGAAATCTGTTTGTTAATCATTTAAAAAACGTATTTACCCCAAATATATCTCACGATACTGCGGTCGAGTTACCACCTGTTCCTGCTAGAGCAGCTATTCCCCTCAGATTTGAGATAAGAGAAATCGAACAGGCTATTTGTGACTTAAACACTAAGAAGGCACCTGGTATTGATAAAATCAGTAATAAAATGCTTTTAGAGCTACCTCGCACAGCAAAGAAAATTATTCTTTTTATTTTTAATGCTATTTTACGCCTTGAATACTATCCTCAAAAATGGAAGGTTTCCTTAGTTACCATGATACCAAAGCCAGGTAAAGATCATACAAAAGTTGAGTCATATAGGCCTATTAGCTTATTATCAAATATGTCAAAGCTGTTTGAGAAATTATTAGTTTCAAAATTAACACCGATTTTAAGTGAAAATAGATGTATTCCAAACCATCAGTTCGGATTTCGAAGAAAACACAGCACAATCGAACAGACTCATCGAATAGTAAATGTCATAAGAAAAGCATTTGAAGAAAAAAAATATTGCTCAGCACTCTTCATCGATGTTTCGCAAGCTTTTGATAAAGTCTGGCATGAAGGCTTATTACATAAATTGAAGCAAAATTTACCAGCAAACACACACAAGCTGCTAGAAAGCTACTTATGCCCGTAATTTCTACAAATAGATATCTAGCTGTGTATAGATATCTATGGTGTAACGAATTTTTCATTATTTCAACACGTATGTTTTACCTACTGGTAAAACTGTAGTGTATTTTACACTATCGATTCTTGACAGTTAATTCAAAAAATTTATAAAAATACACATGTTGCCATATTTTAAAAGAAAACTTAAAGGAAAAAACACGCAGGCAAAATAAACGTTGAAATTACTAAAATAGTTTTACCGGATAGGTAAAGATAACTTTAAGGTACGAACACGACCAGATATCTGTTTGTAGAAATTACGGGCATTAGTCGGTCGTCAATTTATTATTAAAGAAGGAAATTTCTTAAGTTCACCTCAGCCCATTGGCGCTGGAGTCCCACAAGGCAGCATCCTGGGCCCTATATTATATTTAATTTATACTTCGGACATGCCAACAAGCAACTACACCCAAACTTCAACATTTGCAGACGATACAGCATTTCTAAGCGTCCACGAAAACCGTTATGAAGCATCTCGTTACTTACAGCATCATATATTTCAACTAGAAATATGGTTAAGACAATGGAGGATAATGGTCAATGAGCAAAAATGCGTGCATATAACATTCACCTTGCGCCGGGAATCTTGCCCCCATATAACAATCAACAATCAAATAATTCCTCAACATTCGCATGTAAAATATCTCGGTATACATCTGGATCGGCGATTAACGTGGAAATGCCATATAGAGGCAAAATTAACTCAAATGAAACTAAAATCCATTCAAATTCATTGGCTTATTGGTAGAAACTCTGTCCTTAGTCTCGACTGCAAACTTCTTCTTTACAACTTCATCTTAAAGCCAATCTGGTGCTATGGTATTCAGTTATGGGGCACTGCCTCGGCCTTTAATATAGAAAAAATTCAAAGGCGCCAAAATAAAATTCTTCGAATAATCACAGCTGCCCCTTGGTATGTAAAAAACTCAAATATTCACAGGGATCTCAATGTTCCATTAGTCAAAACTATGATTACGAAATATGCAGTAAAATACTTAAAAAGGCTCGAATTGCATCCAAACCCACTAGCACCAAATATTTTAAATGATAGCGGCCACACTCGCTTAAGAAGAAGAGACACTGCAGCACTTATCCAATTAGATGAGCGACAAACACCTAGATAAGTGAACAGAACCCGTGATGAAGAAAATTTTTGTCTGGCACTGGCAGGACATAAAATAAAGTATTAGGTTAAGATTTGATTAATTATTGTTAGTTCATATTTAAATGTATGAAGATTCAATAAATAATATTGAGAAAAAAAAAAAAAAAATATGTTATCTCAAGCAGCTTGGGATTGAAATCCAGCAACATCGGTTCAGTAAGATAAGAGTTATGAATCCAAATGTGGAACCACCACCCTAAAAAATTTAAAATTTTGTTACAAAAACTAAAGCAGCATGTACACGACATGTTTTTTACATCTGAGTTGTCAAATTTCCCACTGCAAAATTAATACATGTCGTGTGTAACCTTAATAACATTGCTTCTGTAAAAGTCAGATGCTAAGTCATCTGACCAAATTTCAATTAGAGGGTGCTCTATTTTCTTCTGACAAACCATTTGACATCAGCAATCTATGCCGGATTGATATTAAATTTTTCACAAATTTTTTCCATAGACTAGAAATCAAAATTGGGGTTTTCACCAGCTGTGTTATCATGTTGTATTGTCATAATGTTCTAACATTTTACAATGGTTTAGAAATATTGTTGTTGCTTTGTTAACAAAAATTGTCTTAAATTAATAAAACTTTGCTTGCTATGTTTTCTGTGCTGTCGTAATTAATCAGAAGAGACCTGTGCCGAGCGGCTGAGCCAAGCGGCTGTGATTTTGATTTTAGGTAAATATATATTTTTTTCTATATTTGTTTTAAATCAGCTGATTTGAATTCAAAATAACACACTAAATTATGAGGGGTTGTTCGCAACAGTCGTATTTTTCATGTTATTATTTTAACACATATGACTTTATGACACCTTGTGAATCCCCCCAAATGTCAAATTTCGAGAATATGTTAAGTAGGTACGCCTATAATAATAACCTATGATGCTATTGAAATAAAATTTGGTGCGTCACAGTTTTATAGGTATAGAAATCACACTATCAAATTTCGTGAAGATCGGTCCATAATTTCGATAGGCCCCATATAAAGCTCACTCTAGGAAAACTCTTTAGTACGCGTAAAACCCTAACGAATACTGTAATAAATAAAGCACCCTCCTGAAATATTTTAACTGTGGGTGGAGGGTATCAAATATTCGGCACTGCCGAACAAAGTACTCTAACTTGTTTAAATTAACTTTTAATGTGTGTTAGCAATAGCTAAATCTACGGTATTTTTAAACAAATTATATTTAAAAAATACAATTAATGTTGAAAGAATTCCAACCAATTGTACACTGATAGAAAAATGCATCTTCATATTGATGATGCCCTAACATCAGAATTGTGACATCAATGTTACTACAAATGGCATCAATTATGCAAAAAGTAACATCAATCCAATGACTAACGCCTTCGTACAACTTTGTCATTTTTTACGTGTCATCTATTTTATGACTATAGTGACAATAATTCGAGGCCACATTTCGTATATTAATAACATTATTTTCATAATTACAATGTATTATAAAAAGCAAAAATTCCTATATTCTATTTTTTTTTAATTATTTAGTTAAATACATGAAATTTTTAAAGTAGAATGATTACGAAAATCACATGAGGCATGGTGCTGGTGTCTAATTATTGAGAGTTCTGCTGTAAAGAAAGGTCGTACAAACAAACGTGAAACAAACATATGCAACGGGTAAGTAAATAATAATATTCTCTCACTTGGACTTAAGTCAATTCCAATGACTTTGAGTTAATGACAAACTGTCATTAAATTGATGCTAATGTGTCCTTTCTCCGATGTTACTGCGTCATCGCACTGAGGACATGTTCGTCATTTCAGGGATGCCGATGTGTCATCCCATTGATGACATAATTTCATTTTGACCCTGATGACACTTTGGCCAAGTGATGTTAAGGTTGACATCACAATGATGACAAGTGTCATGGGGTCAAAAACGAAGACACTTGTCATAGTACTGATGTCAAAATACATCAGCGTTATGACGCCTTTTTTATCAGTGTAGTTGAAAATGTAAGAAAAGATAAAATCACTGTTTATTGATGTTGTTTTGTTTAAGCTTTGATATTTCTACACTGAAAGAATTATCTTCACAATACCAATGAATTTTGACATTAATCCCATTAAAAATTACATTAAAAAGAAACCTATGCAGCGCTTCGTTGGATCAATGAAACCTGTTTGATTAAAATGTATTTAATGAAACATTACATTAGATCTATGAATATTATTCATTGGATGAATGCTTTCAAACATTAAAAAAAAATTTATTTATATTTTTTTTTTAATGTTTTTCTTTATTTTTATTTAATTTTAATTTTTTTTGTTTTTTTTTAATAATTCAATAAATAAATCCCGCGAAGCTTTACGCTTGACTGCAGGAACCGGAGTCTCTGGCGGGAATCGATCCCGCAACCTCGGCGCTAATAGACTAGATCACTTTCAGCTAGCCTACCGGGGCAGTGTAGTTTTTTAATTAAAAAAAACTATCTTTTTCCCGTTACTCAATTAAGAGCGTAAATATGATATTAAATTGTCCATAACAACAATAACAACGTTGATTTTTTGTTTTTTTTTTTTGCTAACGCATTTGATATAAAAAGACCACATAAAGACAGAACAAGCTTTTTCGTATACATCATTTGGTTGACAACAGTTTAAAATAAGGTTGTTTATTTTTTTTAAGGGGAACATTTTACTACTATATGTAGGTAGGTATGTACATATTAAAGAAAACTAAAAACAAACATATTTATGGATTGAAAGTTTTTGTTTCATTACTATAATGACATTTTTCATTGTCATAATGAAAATTCAAATTTATGAAGACATGCTTTTCCGAAATATTTATATACTTTTAATTATTGAGACTATAGAGTTATTTGAAAAAGTTAAAAATAATTTTTTTTTTCAATTATTGAAATATGTTGCTTGTATAAAAAAATTTTGATTTCATAAATTTAATGGCATATTACATTAGATTTATGAAATAATTAAATCTTACATTTTTTAATTAACAACTTAATGTTTTTTTAAGGAAAATATAATTTTGTATTATATAATATCTTTAGTTTTTAAAATCTTTGGATAAAGTTTCCCGACGATCTGGCCTAAGCAACCAGTGTGTACAATGTACATTGTACACACATATAGTTTATTGGTTTTTATTATTTGAAATTGAATTGTTTATTGCTTATTGATCTAATGTGGCTAAGATTGCTAAACATTGAATTGTAACCGTTTTTGTATCTTTGTTATGAGAGTAAGTGTAGAGAATTCTTGAGAGCGTAGAGTGAATGTTGCGGCTAAGCTACAGTACGTTTACTACATTTAGTACTCAAACTTATCCAGCCTTCGGGACGGATAAACGCTAAGGTTGCATAAGTTTGAAAGTTGTTGAAGTCACTTGCCTGACGGCACTTAACCACATACGTTGTCTAGAATTCTGTGCTCTAAAGTTGACTCGAATTATTCTATTCAAACCCAATTGAATTCCAAAACCAATTATTCTTAACGTAAACTTAAATGGAAATTTGCTGAAGTTTAATAAACCATTTCTGTAAACTAAAATTAAAATCTGAAGGCGTTCTCAATTCGAAGGCATCCCTTTTCCCAAGGTAAGCATTGCTATACACATCCCAGTATCCTCTAAGGAAATTCTCACCCACATAATACCCTTTTATTCCCCTACCCCGCAACTACTTCTACTTACTCTGCGGAATAAGTAAAAGATTCGTCGCGTTTACAGATTTCCCCTTCTCTGATCCCTTAAGAGAAGGAAATCTGTAAAAGTTAATATTTAGGCTCACCAGAAGTCCAAAAAAATTCATGGTCCAGTCGAACCAGGAGAAGTAAGCCAGGAGAGTTGAGCAAATAACCATCTGGCCACCCCACAACGAAAAACATAACAAGAAGAAGTTTAACATTCTCTTTTAAGGCGAAGGAAAAAATGAGGTAACTGATTCAATGCGCATTAGTCTTATTTGAACAACTACAAGAGTGAGTACCTCAGAAAAAAGTTAAAAATTTTTTAAAAAAGTAAAAAGACAATAAAATCATTAAGGTGTGTGAAAAGTGTCGGAAAAAAGAAGATCTATATATGTGTGTGGAAAAAGTGAAGAAAAATTTAAAATAAATGATATTGTAGAAGGAAAAGTAGTCAAATAAGAATTAAAGCGGCATATGACGCCATTTTGACAAGTAAAAAAAAAAAAAAAGTACAAAATAATTCAGTGGTGTGTATGTATACTTAGTAAGAAAAAAGAAAAGAGAAAAATAAAAGTAAATACGGCGAAAAAGCGCCATTTCAGTAAGAAGAAGAAGAAGTAAAAAAGAAAAGTATATAAAGTAAAAAAGCGCCATCTTAATAATTGGTTACATGATACAAGTTAAATACTTCATTGGAAAAAATAAACAAAAAGTTCAAAATTGAGTGATAGGTAGATAATAACGTGATTGTTAGTGAGTACATAGTGGTTTAAGAGGTATATGACAATTTCGCTGGAGAGAGGGGTAAAAGTTTAACCAAACTTAAGGCCCAACCATAATGTGCTAAGGTTGGCTTAAGCAAATGTGCGAATACATGTTAATAATATGAGGCAAACCATATTGAACTTAAGGAAACTTTTTGCTAAGTTTAATGAAACTGTCATTTGCTTAAGCAAGGTGCGAATCCAATAGCACATTCCGTACGGAATCAAATGTTTTTTTATTTTGTTTTTGTTTTTTTAAATACATTTGAGAGACTTTTTGTTAATTTTTGACAGTAAATTAAGCAAGGCTATGCATATTATGGTTAGGCCTTTATCCTTTACATCATTACGTACATACATACTGCACTGTGCACAGCAATAGCAAAAACATAAGAGAGAAGCGAAAAAACAAGCAGTGAATTTACCCCTTAAAGGCAACATCAGGGTCAACAAAAAGTTAAGCGCATCCACAGGACGTCACAACAATTAAGGAGAAGAAAACCAAGGTATTTAAAAATAAAATTTATGAAAAAGGAAGAGACAAACATTGCATAAACACAGCATCCACATTTCCGCATACACATCTTGCTCATTCCACTAACAAAGTTCGTAACGTTCTCTTAATCTGTTAGCCCATTAACTCATTCAGTACACACACATAAAAAGAGTAGTAGTATAGTTATGTTCATAATTATTGTGTTGCGATCTCTTAAATTAATAAAATAATAGGGAAATACAGGGCTCTTACTTGGTTATCTGAAAAAAAAACAAAAGAGAAAAATAACACACACACACACACGGCGTTTATTGTAATGAGTCAAGTTAAATGCTCTTTACATTTCAAAAGAACAGTAGTGCGCTCAATTAAAACAACAAATTAATGAAAATTTTAATTTGTTGGGAAAAATTAATAGGAGTCGTAATACTGTGATTGAAATAAACAGAAAATTACAGTCCACTATAGGTAATTTCGAACACTTAATGAAAATTAAAATTTACAATAAAATATGTATCATTATTATTTCATTTTCTATTATGTATATTGTACTATATTGAAATTTTTCTCATTATGCATATTAAACATATTCTACATTGATTTAAAATTTACCAATTATATACGAAATTAGAGTTGATTAGAGGGAGTAACAAACCATGAAAATCAGAACTATTTAAATTTCCAGGGAAAAATTTGTATATTAGTTAAAATTGGAACAAATTTTTCCAAGGCCCGAACTCTGGGTTGACCCCATTTCTAAGTACGCGGATATTCATCGAATTTATTAAGAAATCAATATCTTTACTTAAATGCAACCTCTCGAATTGCAAATTGAGTAAAATTTAAAGTGCGTATGCGGGTATTAAAAAATTAATAAATTTACTTTCACGCAATTCATCCAATTGCGATTGTAGTAAATTTTTAAGTGCGGAGTCGGTAGTATTAAAAAAATAAAATAAATTTACTTGCATGCAATGTCTCTAATTGCAAGGTTTGTAATAATTTAGTGCATATTAGACTTTATTGAAAGTTGAGTAAGTTTGCATAAAAGCAAGGTCTCCAATTGCGAATTTGGTCAAGAATTAAGTGCATTTACCGGGTTTGGAGGAATATTGAGATGCAGTGTTCCTAATTAAAGGAGTAACCGAAAATCAACACCAGCAAGGAATAAATAATGTGCATAAGAATTTGGAGAATAGTGAAAATTTACCAATTAAGCAAAATTTGGAGTATTCATAAATTAAATGAAAAGTGATTTTATATTTTTCTTTTCACAATTATATTTATGATTTTGACGTAAATGGAATTGAAAATGGGTATAAAATTTAATAGAATGTAGAATGATCAATTGTAATGTATTTATTTAATTTAAAATTTGAAAAAATAAAGCATTGTTACATCAAATATAGCTCACAATTTATTTTTTTTACGATTATATTACTAAGCGGCGTGACTAAGGTACTAGGCTAAATCAAGTGGGAAATTGTGGTTTTGAGAAATCAGTGGATAACGTTCGAATTTTCCAAAGGGGAAATTTTATACGAATTTTCGTTAATTATCGGGGCCATTCCATGTAAAATAAAATAACAAGCTTCTTAAATTGAAAAAAAATTAGGACGTTACATTAAAATTACTTTTCAACAAAGTTTAAATTTCCCATACGGAATAGAACCATCAACATTCTTAAATTGAATAAAAGGTTAAAATCTTTGCATAAAGTTTAAAATTCCCACATTAATATTTTAAAATAGACGAGAAATCTACATACATTTTAATTTTACCATATACCAATTAATTAATCAATCTTCTTTTAATGAATAAAAATCCAAATAAAATTTAAATTTACCATATAAACTGGAATTAATACTCATACATTGAGAAAGGGTATGGAAATTTAAAAAAGAAAAATTTACTTTTTCAAAGGAAAATAAAATCTCAAGGAAATAATTCAAGCAACTTGTATGAAACCCAACTTTTAAATTTTTATAAGATTGAAAGTTCCCATGTAAATAAATTGAATCAAAATTCAATATAATTTAAAATTGCCCAAGACCGAATTAAAATTAGGAAGTTCAGAAGACCCAAATTGTACCCACCAAGGTGGATATAAAGTACATCAATTAAAATATATCTACGAAGCTTATTACATGCGTGAAGTAATGAGAATGTGGTAGAGTTGTGTACCATTTTGAAATTAAATGCAAAAAAAAAATTTTTAGGTGTATGCACTTTTCCAAGTTCAATTTCTTGCTTTAACTAATCCTTAGTTACCCAACCCCCTAAAATTGGACAGAAAAGTGTTAGCTTCTTAAGTTGGGGATCGAACGGCCCAACCCCAAATAACTTTAACTCGTTTACAGCAATAGGCTTACTCGAATAGTGAGTCAAATTTAACCTTACACCTAAGGGTGGCATTATTCACTAATAGTTGCATTTTTTTCTGAAAGAACACAACCCCTTCAACCCTTTTTGTACCAAATAATTTCAGTTGGAAACGTATTGGAAACCCGTTTTTATAGGTGAACCGAACGATTCATACCCTACAAGTATTCGACATTTTTTTTTACCTATTATATCCCTATTCATAATAAAGGTTTCAAAGTTAAGCGTATAAGTAGAAGGCTAGCAGTTAATCACTTTTAAATTCTTTATATATTTTATTTCTCGTTACAATTATGCCGAACGCAAACGAAGGCTCTGATTCTTGTTTTAATACCCTCTACAAGGAGCAGTTCCTTTTCGACTGTGGGAATCTGCGCCAGTTCGGTGAAAGTTTTGATGTAAGTACCATACAGGATCATAATGAGTCGACACTTGAGGTTAAATTAAGAGAGCTGGAAGCAGAGTGGGCGAACTTAAAAACCTCTTACAGAAAGGTAATGGTGACTACAGATGCCTCAGTTGGGGCCGAATTCAAAACCCAAGCCAGGGACGATTATGCAACGTGTTCGGAGATATATGAACAGTGTTATTCACAAATTAGTGAAATTTTAAAGATAAGCCGAATCGAGTCGTCTCCCAACCCGGCGTTCCAATCAACGTCGAGATATGGCCACCAAGAACCTTACCTAATGCCCAATACAGTGGATAGTTTTATAAAATTGCCTCCATGTGACACGGAGGTTTTCAAAGGCAGTTATGAACAATGGCCCTCCTTCAGAGACATGTTCACTGCGGTATACATAAATCACTCTAGGTTATCTCCCATAGTAAAACTTTATCATCTACGAAACAAAACCAGAGGTGAGGCTGGGGCCATCGTAAAAAGATATACCCTCGCGCATGAAAATTTTGAGTTGGCTTGGAATGCGCTGAAAATAAGATATGAAAATAAACGCGTACTGGTAGATAACCAGATAAAAATGCTTTTTGATATCCCAGCAGCGACCAAAGAAGATAGCGAGGCAATTCAAAGAATACAGTCTGCCGTCAATGACTCGCTGGCCACCCTCAGAACTCTTGGTGTTGAAGTAGACAGCTGGGATCCAATTCTTATAAGGTTGATATCTACAAAATTACCAGACGCAACTCTTGCGTTATGGGAGCAATCGCTCACGTCCCCCCGGGAGCTGCCAAAATGGAGTCAAATGTCACAATTTTTGGTAGAGAGGTATGAAGCGGTGGAGCGACTTAAGAGTATACGAAATTCTAAGCACTGTTTTACCCTGTCGAACACATCACAGTCAACGGTGCAGACCTATGTTTCCCAGGAAACCAAAAACTCAAATTGCAAATTGTGCAAGGAAGACCATGGGTTGAGAAACTGCCCTAAGTTCCGTAATTTTACTGTACAGCAAAGAGTGGATTATGTATTTCAAAATAAGTTTTGCAATAATTGTTTGGGAACTTCACACCTCAAAGCAAATTGCAAAAGTAAGTATACATGTTTGGTCTGCAAGAAAACACATCATACCCTATTGCACATGACTAAGGGAGCTCCGGATTTGTCTCAAGAGTCTCGGAGGATAGATAGTTCGACTAAAGGAATCAATTCACTAAATTCTGCCCCTAAAACGGTGCGAGTTGAAGATGACCGCCAGGCAGAACGGGCAACAACATCCTCAAGGAGCAATCGCTCACGTCCCCCCGGGAGCTGCCAAAATGGAGTCAAATGTCACAATTTTTGGTAGAGAGGTATGAAGCGGTGGAGCGACTTAAGAGTATACGAAATTCTAAGCACTGTTTTACCCTGTCGAACACATCACAGTCAACGGTGCAGACCTATGTTTCCCAGGAAACCAAAAACTCAAATTGCAAATTGTGCAAGGAAGACCATGGGTTGAGAAACTGCCCTAAGTTCCGTAATTTTACTGTACAGCAAAGAGTGGATTATGTATTTCAAAATAAGTTTTGCAATAATTGTTTGGGAACTTCACACCTCAAAGCAAATTGCAAAAGTAAGTATACATGTTTGGTCTGCAAGAAAACACATCATACCCTATTGCACATGACTAAGGGAGCTCCGGATTTGTCTCAAGAGTCTCGGAGGATAGATAGTTCGACTAAAGGAATCAATTCACTAAATTCTGCCCCTAAAACGGTGCGAGTTGAAGATGACCGCCAGGCAGAACGGGCAACAACATCCTCAAGGCTACAAGCCAATTGCTCTGCAGGGAATGAAAGCATCCTATTGCGGACTGCATTGATGCAAATTGAGCACCAGGGAGAAAAATTTACGGTAAGAGCTCTTATTGACCCGGGGTCTCAACGAACCTTCTTAACAGAAAAGGTCAGAAGTCGCCTTCAGCTCCCGTATAAAAAATCCTATTACGAAATCGTGGGGATAGGAGGCCAAAAGCAATCTGCATCTAAAGAATGCGAGCTTACGCTGTACGCGAAAAGAACAGACACCAGAATATTCATAAAGGCCATAGTGTTACCGAAAGCTACGAAGCGACTCCCAACCTGTTCATTCCAGGCGCCCAGCTGCAATGAGCTGGATACTCTAGATTTAGCCGATCCCTCATTCAATAAATCAGCACAAATAGATTTAATTCTCGGCAACGACTACGAGAGGTTTATAAATCTAGAGGGTATTAAAAAGGATGTTTGCGGCCAAGCGTCCGCGTATAATACCGTATTTGGCTGGGTGCTAAGTGGTCCCATGCAGGCCCAAGTAGCGCACACTTTTACCACTTCAGTGACTCAATCCGATACTGGTGAGCTAAGTGCCCTTTTGAAAAGATTCTGGGAGGACGAAGAAATACCCACCGATCGGCCGAAGTCGGTAGAAGAAGAAAATTGCGAGAGAATTTATAAGGAAACTACCACAAGATGTGAAGATGGTAAATTTATGGTACGATTACCGTTCAAACCTGAGTTTCTTGATAAAATCCATCTTGGATCATCCCGCTTTACCGCCCTGGCACAGAATGCTAGAATGGAACAAACTCTGAATAAAAACCCCGAACTCAAGTCACAATACAAGGCCGTGCTGGGGGAATATTTAACGCTGGGGCAAATGGAGGAAACAACTTCTCAGGAAATTCAATCGAATGGTAAATATGAATCTTTTTATTTACCCCATCATGCAGTGGTAAGACCCGAACATAAAACGACAAAGGTAAGGGTGGTATTTAATGCCTCCAGAAAAACAAAGTCACAGGTAGCTCTGAATGACGTACTTTACACTGGGCCAACGCTTCAGAACGACTTAATAACAGTCATTCTAAAATGGAGAAAATATCGTTACGTTTTTAGTGGCGATATACAGAAAATGTACCGGCATATTTGGGTTCACCCGGAGGATAGAAAGTACCAAAGAATTGTATTTCAAAATCAGGATGATGACCCAGTTAAGGATTACCAACTAAAAACTGTAACTTTCGGCGTAAATTGTGGACCGTACCTAGCCATTCGCACCCTGCTGCAACTGGCCTCTGAATGTGAAGGTACGTCCCCAGAAGCTGCGTCAATTCTTCGCGGCCAAACTTATGTAGACGACATATTAGCAGGAGGGTACACTATTGAAGAAACTCTTTTTACACTGAGACAACTAGTCAGTGTGTTGAAATCCGCTGGATTCCCTTTAAAAAAGATAACCGCTAATATTAATGATTTACTTTCTGATTTACCAGCCGAAGATTTATATGATTCCAATTTTCTTAGGTTTCACGAGGCAAGTTCCACTAAGACCCTTGGGATTAAGTGGAATGCACTATCGGATGCATTCACTTACAGTTTTGAGCCTATGGAAAAGGTCACAAGTTTAACAAAAAGGCAAATTCTGGCAGCAGTTGCTAAACTGTTTGATCCTGCAGGATGGCTTACACCCATAGTCATCAGGGCAAAATTACTTATGCAGCGACTGTGGTTAGAAGGGTTGGATTGGGATGACGAAATTTCAGCAGAATCCATGAAGAGCTGGAAGGAGTTGGTAGCAGATCTCTCAAAAATTGAAGAAATTTAAATTAGCAGATGGATTCAATACACCCCTGAAGACGTGGTACAGATTCATAGGTTCTGTGATGCGTCAAAATCAGCATACTGTGCCACAGTGTATATTCGCTGCCAAACTGGATCCCACTGTATTTTTTCAAATCTATTGCTGGCGAAGTCGAGAGTGGCCCCTATACAAACGGTCTGTTTACCCCGTTTAGAACTGAACGGTGCAGTTTTATTGGCAAATTTGATAAAGTACGTTCAGACCACACTTGATTTTACTAATTGTGAAACGTTTCTGTGGACGGATTCATCAATCGTGCTGGACTGGCTCTCGAAACCACCGTCAACATGGGAGACCTACGTGGCAAACAGAATTGCGCAGATACACCAATTAGTTCCCAGCGCAACATGGCAGCATGTGCCAACTCATACAAACCCCGCAGACCTAGGTACACGTGGCTGCAAGTCGCAGGAGCTGGTAAATCACGGGCAGTGGTAGTGCGGACCTCCATGGTTGCACAAACCAATTTCGGAATGGCCCAAGCGAAAGCCTTTGCAAGTAAGTGAAACCCCAGTTGAGGTTCATACGCTGTTTGCGGAGGTTCAACAAGATGATGATGTTCTTAACAGATTTTCATCATACACAAGGGCTCTTCGTGTGATGGTGTATGTTTACAAATTTTATAACAGAATCGCGGCCAAACTCAGGCCGGATATCCCCCCAAGCAAGCATGAAATAACTCTAAAGGAAATGAACCATGTTAAGGTGAGGTTAATTGTCTGGGCTCAAAAGGCAATGTTTTATGAAGAATACCAATGTTTGCTAAAAAATCAAACAATAGGAAAAAAAAGTACTTTAAAACCCTTAAACCCATTTCTTGATGCAAATTCTGTTATGAGAGTAAATGGCAGACTGGCTCAATCGTCTCTGCCCTACAATGAAAAGTACCCCATGATAATGCCAGGCAACTCCCGATTTTGCCAACTATATCTAACACATTTGCATGAGTTTCTCTATCATGCAGAAATAAGCCAGATGTGCCGAATGGTGCAAACTGAGTATTACCTTTTTCGTCTCAAACCCCGAGTGAAAAAGGTAATACGTCAAGGCAAAACTTGCATAATTTACAAACAGCAATCATGTTTTCAATTAATGGCACCTTTACCTCCAGAAAGGTGCAATTTATCTTTACCTTTTCAGGTTACTGGTATAGATTTTGCCGGCCCATTTGAAATCAAGTCGTCCACCTTACGCACTGGAGCAGTAATAAAAGGGTATGTGGCGGTATTCGTGTGCTTCAGCACGAAGGCGGTCCATTTAGAACCGTGCTCGGAGTTGACGACTGCAGCCTTTCGTGCTGCCTTTGCTCGCTTCGTTGGGAGGCGAGGACTACCCCAACGGGTAGTAACGGATAATGGGAAAAATTTCCTAGGGGCAAGTCGAGAGCTGGAAAATGACTTTGGCGTGTTTGTGAGGACGATAGCCCAGGATATTGCCCAGAAATATATCGCTCAGGGGTTCGAGTGGAGGTTCATCCCGCGGTACGCGCCTCATATGGGAGGCTTATGGAAGGCTGCCGTGAAAAGTTTCAAATTTCATTTGAAGCGAGTGGCCGGTAGCAGGAGGCTAAATTTTTAAGAGCTTGCCACCATTCTGGCTCGAATTGAAGGAGTGCTAAACTCACGGCCTATTTCGGCCTTATCGGAAGATCCATCTGACCTCGCCGCATTGACTCCTGGTCATTTTTTGCGAGGAGCGCCCTTAATGGCTCTCCCTGAGCAAGACTTCCAAAGTATGTCAGTGTTAAACAGATGGGAGGAAATAAAGGCAATGCATCATCGATTCGCGGTGAGATGGAAGGATGAGTACCTAAGGGCTTTGCAAAGGCGGTATAAATGGAAGGACTCGGGGCCTAACATACAGGTGGGAGATCTAGTGGTAGTTATGGATGATTTGCTACCACCGTGTGAATGGAGACTGGGCAGAGTCGAACACACTTACCTCGGTTCGGATAAAAATGTGCGTACGGCGGACATACGGATTGCCACAGGGCTGATTACACGACCCATCGTGAAACTGTGCTACCTCCCTCTGTTAAAGAAAGAGGATGCAAATTAATGGGGGCTGAATTACCAATTGTAACGACTCTAAATTTTTTCGCTTATCAAGAATTTAATTGTACTTAAGTAATTTTTTATACTCACACCAATTTATACTTACAACAAACTTTACAATCATATCATTTTTCATTTGTATCATTCGACCACTCATACCAAATTTCATATTTGCCACTTAGTTGTACTTGCACCCTGTTATTAAATTCATGTACAGTAATAACCCCTCTAATCAACCTCTAAACTCCCGGCCAGCGTAGACAAGAATAGCATTTATCATTTTCCTTAAGAATTATATGTACTAATTAATTGCAATTCTCTGTTGTTATTTTTCTCCCGCTTTAGTCACAGGTCTAATCGCAGGTTGACGGCGACTAGGGTAATCCGCCCAAGCCGCAGTCCTGGTAGAGAACACAGTGTGCCACGCGACTTAGAGGTGTTGTATTGCGTGGTGTGTCAGGGTTATCATGGCCTGAGGTTTTGTCGCTTGTTTAAGCGCATGACAGTAGAACGAAGGCGTGAAGTGGTATCTAACTTGGGCTACTGCTTTAATTGTTTGGCTAGAAGCCATTCACAAAATCATTGCACATCGGAGGAAGCCTGTAGACGGTGTGACCAGCTGCACCACACCCTGCTACACGTCCCATCTCACCAGGAGCGGCGGGAAGAGTTAGCGGTGGTCAGGGCCACAGCAAGAAGGCAGCGGCAGCAGTCGCGCGCACGTCGGCCGTCACCACCAAAGCGTCGGCACCCAGCACGATCACGTCAACAGCCGCAGAGCATCCGTCAAACAGCGCAACAACGAAGGACTCGCCCACAGCAGCAAAGAGCTCGCTCACAGCATCAGCGCCCAACGCCACGTCGTCAACGGTCACAGCGCCGACAGCGTCAACCACAACCAACGGCTGCACCAGCAACCGCAGAACCACGACCAACCGCAGCAGCCGCACTGAATTCAAAGGTACTGATCGCAGCTATCAAGTCGTTAGCGGAAGTGTTATGTGCGGAGTAAGGGATCCTGTTAAGAAAGGGTCTAACTGGCCGAGGCGGCGCCATGTACAATGTACATTGTACACACATATAGTTTATTGGTTTTTATTATTTGAAATTGAATTGTTTATTGCTTATTGATCTAATGTGGCGAAGATTGCTAAACATTGAATTGTAACCGTTTTTGTATCTTTGTTATGAGAGTAAGTGTAGAGAATTCTTGAGAGCGTAGAGTGAATGTTGCGGCTAAGCTACAGTACGTTTACTACATTTAGTACTCAAACTTATCCAGCCTTCGGGACGGATAAACGCTAAGGTTGCATAAGTTTGAAAGTTGTTGAAGTCACTTGCCTGACGGCACTTAACCACATACGTTGTCTAGAATTCTGTGCTCTAAAGTTGACTCGAATTATTCTATTCAAACCCAATTGAATTCCAAAACCAATTATTCTTAACGTAAACTTAAATGGAAATTTGCTGAAGTTTAATAAACCATTTCTGTAAACTAAAATTAAAATCTGAAGGCGTTCTCAATTCGAAGGCATCCCTTTTCCCAAGGTAAGCATTGCTATACACATCCCAGTATCCTCTAAGGAAATTCTCACCCACATAATACCCTTTTATTCCCCTACCCCGCAACTACTTCTACTTACTCTGCGGAATAAGTAAAATTTTCGTCGCGTTTACAGATTTCCCCTTCTCTGATCCCTTAAGAGAAGGAAATCTGTAAAAGTTAATATTTAGGCTCACCAGAAGTCCAAAAATATTCACAGTGAAATGCCCATAGGAACAGCTTATCCCATCAACAATAAATTTCAGTGTTTTTATCAAGAATAAAAATTGGAAATTAAGCACGACAAACAAAATCTTGTTAATTAAAAAAAATTTTAATATCAAAATTACATTAAAAAAATTCCATTGCATTGTGGAATCAGTAATGTTATACCCTGTTTGAAAAGTCCTTACGCAGCCCGAAAAAAATCCCTATTTTTCCCTACGTGTTAAAAAATTGTCTACAACAATTCCTACAACTTTTATATGTCATACATACAAATAAAACCATTTGTATTAATGTATATAAATTTTATTTAAAGTTGCCCAGCTAGCATTTAGGTGATTATTTTTGTAAAAATCACCTAAATGAATCTTCTCTGACAGTAGAACGAAGGCGTGAAGTGGTATCTAACTTGGGCTACTGCTTTAATTGTTTGGCTAGAAGCCATTCACAAAATCATTGCACATCGGAGGAAGCCTGTAGACGGTGTGACCAGCTGCACCACACCCTGCTACACGTCCCATCTCACCAGGAGCGGCGGGAAGAGTTAGCGGTGGTCAGGGCCACAGCAAGAAGGCAGCGGCAGCAGTCGCGCGCACGTCGGCCGTCACCACCAAAGCGTCGGCACCCAGTACGATCACGTCAACAGCCGCAGAGCATCCGTCAAACAGCGCAACAACGAAGGACTCGCCCACAGCAGCAAAGAGCTCGCTCACAGCATCAGCGCCCAACGCCACGTCGTCAACGGTCACAGCGCCGACAGCGTCAACCACAACCAACGGCTGCACCAGCAACCGCAGAACCACGACCAACCGCAGCAGCCGCACTGAATTCAAAGGTACTGATCGCAGCTATCAAGTCGTTAGCGGAAGTGTTATGTGCGGAGTAAGGGATCCTGTTAAGAAAGGGTCTAACTGGCCGAGGCGGCGCCATGTACAATGTACATTGTACACACATATAGTTTATTGGTTTTTATTATTTGAAATTGAATTGTTTATTGCTTATTGATCTAATGTGGCGAAGATTGCTAAACATTGAATTGTAACCGTTTTTGTATCTTTGTTATGAGAGTAAGTGTAGAGAATTCTTGAGAGCGTAGAGTGAATGTTGCGGCTAAGCTACAGTACGTTTACTACATTTAGTACTCAAACTTATCCAGCCTTCGGGACGGATAAACGCTAAGGTTGCATAAGTTTGAAAGTTGTTGAAGTCACTTGCCTGACGGCACTTAACCACATACGTTGTCTAGAATTCTGTGCTCTAAAGTTGACTCGAATTATTCTATTCAAACCCAATTGAATTCCAAAACCAATTATTCTTAACGTAAACTTAAATGGAAATTTGCTGAAGTTTAATAAACCATTTCTGTAAACTAAAATTAAAATCTGAAGGCGTTCTCAATTCGAAGGCATCCCTTTTCCCAAGGTAAGCATTGCTATACACATCCCAGTATCCTCTAAGGAAATTCTCACCCACATAATACCCTTTTATTCCCCTACCCCGCAACTACTTCTACTTACTCTGCGGAATAAGTAAAATTTTCGTCGCGTTTACAGATTTCCCCTTCTCTGATCCCTTAAGAGAAGGAAATCTGTAAAAGTTAATATTTAGGCTCACCAGAAGTCCAAAAATATTCACAGTGAAATGCCCATAGGAACAGCTTATCCCATCAACAATAAATTTCAGTGTTTTTATCAAGAATAAAAATTGGAAATTAAGCACGACAAACAAAATCTTGTTAATTAAAAAAAATTTTAATATCAAAATTACATTAAAAAAATTCCATTGCATTGTGGAATCAGTAATGTTATACCCTGTTTGAAAAGTCCTTACGCAGCCCGAAAAAAATCCCTATTTTTCCCTACGTGTTAAAAAATTGTCTACAACAATTCCTACAACTTTTATATGTCATACATACAAATAAAACCATTTGTATTAATGTATATAAATTTTATTTAAAGTTGCCCAGCTAGCATTTAGGTGATTATTTTTGTAAAAATCACCTAAATGAATCTTCTCTGGTCACTTTTGATGATTAAAAACCAATTTATCATTTGAGCGACTGGAAAAGGCTTCATATATTATTCATTGCCGAAGAAATAAAAGATTGGATAAAAAATGAACCCAAAAATTATTGTCAAATAATGAAAATATATGAAATTACGAATGGTTTCTTTTTTCTTTTCGGGAAGCCGATAACTTTTGTTTGGTTCAAAATAATCATGGTCTATAGTGGGGTTGTCTTTATCGGAGAAAAAATTAAAACCATGACGATTAAAAAATAATTAAAATATCATTAAAAACTAAAATAAAAATATTGGAACAAATAATTTAATAAATAATATACATATTTTTTTACAAATTATTGGCCTCGAGCTCGAAAAAACTTTTTATTTTAAAACTATATATAAAATTTAATTAATTATCATTAAAAACTATAAAATTTACGACTGAAAATTAGATGAAAAAACACAATATTACTGAAAAGTCCCTACATTTTAACGATTTAAAAAAATCTGTGCTTTTCCCCCTACTTTTTTCCCTTTCTTAAAAGAAAATCCCTACGAATAGGGATTTTCCCTACGTATAACATCACTGTGTGGAATGGACGCTCATAAAATAAATATTAAGAGATATGAGGACATATAACTTTAAAGTAATTGTTCGGATTTATTCACAACATTATCTGAAACAGCGTTGCCAGAATGATGATTTTATCATATTTTTGATGATTTTTTGTGCAAAATATGATTTGAAGATTTTTTATTTTTAAAAATTATGAATTTTACTTAAAGTTTGTTTGAACAAAATACACAATTTTTTACAGTTTTTAAACAGTCAATTTTTAAAACAATGAAGTTTTGTATCAGCTTGCTGTTTATTAGTTTTTCACAACTTTGTACCTATAGTGTCTAGCATTCGCAATAAGTCATCATAATTTCTGGGCATACAAAATATACTAAAAAAAAGCTTCTTTAATTAGCGGTTAATCATGTTAAGAAAATTGATGAATAAAAATTATTTGTGAAAATAAAAACGTATTTTTTATAAAGTTTCATTTATAAAAGAACAATAAAGTTCAAGGTAATGCTACAAAAGATGATGATTGCTAATAAATTAGCGAATGATTAAAAGCTGGTTTAGTTGAACTTAACCTAAATTTATATGTAGTTTAAGCTCAAAAACTATAAATCAGTGCGCCATGTATTATATGTACTTAAAAAAATTATATGTGGCAGCACTACGATAAATCTTGTCAAATTCATATGGTCTGTATTATGCGCCCCATACACGGTTCAATTCAGTTGTCAACTGAGTCTTTCAACTCAGTTGACAACTTCATCAACTGAATTGAAAGATTTTAAATTAATTTTAAAATTTAATGAAATAAAAGCCAATTTTTAAAATACTTAACTACAAAAATTAATTTTGACAGCAAATCAAGAGACTCGAGCACACACAGTACAATCGAATTGAAAGACTTAGTAGTCAACTTGAAAAAATCAAAATCTTTTGATTTTTCTTTAACCAACTCGACAACCGTCAAACTAATCAATTGACAAAGCCATACACGCTTTGATTTGGACAACAGCCGACTCAGTTGATAATTGAATTGAATAGTGTATGTTCTGCTTTAGTTTATATGTTTACTGATTGTTTTAACCTACTGTGTGTTTGAATAGTGTGGTGTTGGTTATCACATTGTCGGGCTTGACCGGCTATATCTTCTTAAAAGTAAAGTGATTCTGAGTCGATTTAACGATGTCCGTTCTGCTGGCTGGTGTCAATGTAAGCCTTTTGCGCAAAGTTTTTTGCAATTTTGGAGATGAAATTTGGTACATAGTTTCGAATTTGTACAAGGACCAAGCCTACTGCAATTGGTGCGAACCATAATTTCTCATAGCCCCTATAGAAGCTTCTTTCCGGAATAGAGTATCTGTGCCCATAAACAATCTTATTGTATTAGTATTTAGATTGAGTAGGTCTCATATAAACACCCTTCCTTCATATAAATAAAGATATCTTAATAATCTTCGGCACAAAGAGCTTTAATATGCATCTTAAACCCAATTACATTTTGTTCTTGCGGGTCCATTATTTCCCATGGGTCCCAAATAGAGTACCCTTGCAAAAAGTTGTTCTTATATACTGTGGTGTAAGGTATCATATAGTCGTTCTTGACTGACTATACTTTCTTACTTCATTATATTTGAAATGTTTAAAAATGTTTCGCACGAAATACTGAACAAAGTACCAGGCATAACTTAATAAGCTACAGATAAGTACATTGAAAACGTTGGAATATAAATACAACTTACCCGCGTTCTATTAGAGCCACATTGCCCCGAATGGCACGATTGTTTTTAAGTTCTATGCATCCATGAGAAGGTATAGCAGGTACAAGTGCAACTCCCTCTAAATGTTTTGAAAATGACGTTCCAAAATTTTTAGCTGGTCGTAATCTATATGTGTATTCCAAAGAATAGGGATCTGTTATTTCAAAGAATACGTCTCCTGCTATTATGTCTTGCGTTGTTACAATATTGTTTAATGGTGGGTGATGTCCTTCCCCTAATAAAATCAAATTTAAACAATTTTAATAAACTAAACTGGTGCAATCAAAATATAATTTTATTTTTCTATTTCTTAATTATTTTACATTATTATTCAAAGATATACTAAGGAGCAAATATATATAATGTACATTAGTTGTATGGAGAATTTTTTTTTTTATTTCTTATATTCTCACCCACCCCCCCCCCCCCCCCCAAATCGGTTGTTTTATATAAAAAAAAAAATAGAAACAAATTTCATTGCGCTAAGGTGCGTCCGCCCCTCAAAGTTTGCCTTTAAGCCCATTTATTCAAATGTAATTTGTTTGCATATGACTATCTTTTTAAAAAAACATTTAACAAGAATATGATATACGGCAATATTTTAGCCCTTAGAAAGAAAGTTTTTTGCTAAAATTCTATGTGTCTATGTGTTTATTTGTCCTTCAAGTTGTGCTGAAAAAGGTCAACAAGAAAAAGAAAGGCAAAAATGAAAAAACAAAAAATGTACTTTGGACTACAAGAAAAATCCTTGACGAAAGTACGAAAAAACAGAAGTAAGGAAGAACATGTAAAATCAATTAAAATGGATAATCATTCAAAAAAGCAAACTTCGATCTACCTAAGGTTAAAATACAATTTGGTTTAAGGATTGATGTTTGACTATTGACGTCAGCAGTCGTCGATGGCTGCGAGTGTAAAACGGCAAATCCATTTGAGAAGATCGAGTGGTTGCGATCGAAACATGTCATGGTAACCTGCCGGCCGCGGTTCGAATCCCGGCCTCGGTCAAGAATAAAAGATTATCAATAACAATTTTAATTAATTTTCATGTTGTAAAATTCCTTTCTTCATAAAAAAATAATTTAATAAAAATTAAATTTAATGAACTTAAGCCTAATAAAAAATATTAAATAATTTGGATTAAAAACCATAAATATTTCAACAAAAATAACCACAATACTAATTATTAAAATTAATATTTTAGAAAACAAAGAAGAATGTAACCAACAAAATACCAAACATTTTATATACGTTTTATATATAAGTATATACAGTGGCTGACGAGACCAAAAGCATTATGAAGAAAAGTAATGATGCGGGTTTGTTTGAGATCTGGTTTTATTAATAGAAAACGAAAAAAACAACTTACTTCATAATACACTTTAAAAAATATTTACAAAAAACGAAAAAATAGCATTGACAAAAGTCTACATACGGCTTGTAAACTAACATAAAAAACTTCATTGAAAAATTAAATAATATTTTTTTATTATTAAATTTAGTATTTGGTTGGGCCATCATTGACATCTTTAACAGCCTGTAAGCGTCTGGGAATTAAATTAACTTAATGTTCCAATTCAATCGGCGTAATTCTTAGCCATTTTTCTTTCAGCATCTTTTTCAACATTGGAGCGCTAGTAATATGATGCTTTGTTCTCAAATAGACTTATATTGAAACCGATCCATATTACACTACCCCCCACTATGCTTCTCATCCATGTAACTTATTACCTATTGCTGTTAGCAAAATTTGTCGCAAGTAGCTACACAGTCTGGCAGCAAAAGTAAATAGTCTTCAATGCTAAGAGGGATCAGTACGGGTTATTCCAGAAGATTCTAGTAGAATAAAGGCCCCTTGCTTTGACGGTAGTGTGCCATTTAATGTTTTTAAGTTCCAGTTCGATATAGTTGCCAACAGAAATGCATGGAACAGCGAGGAAAAAGTCATCGAGCTAATTCTTGCTCTAAAGGGGACTACGGCTGAAGTGTTTGAAAGTTTACCAGTAAGTAGCAGAAACATTAAAATGGATAATCATTCAAAAAAGCAAACTTCGATCTACCAAAGGTTAAAATACAATTTGGTTTAGGGATTGATGTTTGACTATTGACGTCAGCAGTCGTCGATGGCTGCGAGTGTAAAACGGCAAATCCATTTGAGAAGATCGAGTGGTTGCGATCGAAACATGTCATGCAGCGTTGCCACGACCAAAAAAATTTTGTAACCAAAATGTAAAAATAAAGTAACCAAAAGCGAAAAAAGTAACCAAAATTATTTTGTATCAAAAGTACTATTTTGTTCGCACTTCAGTTTAAAAATATGTCTAAAGAAGAAATTGTGTTTGTTTGTATCTTGTAGGCTCATTAGACGCTGGACCGATTTCGAGAAAGAACAATAGGATATACAATTTTTCGAAATTTTTAGTGGAAGTGGCACTTCCTATACAAAGTTTAAACTTATTTTCGTAATTTTTAAAAATTTTATGAGCTATAGCTTTCATTCTTTTTATATGAAGAGCTCTTACTGTGTGTTATATTATTAAAGTGCTAAATTGAGCTAAATTTTGCGGTAGATCTTTAATTTATAGATGATTTTAGCCCAGTGGAATATACTCATATAAAACGGGATCGGATCGGAAGGGCCTTTGACCTTATCGTTTATCTAGAAAAGTGTTACAGTTAGCCATATGAAGCATGAAGAGTAGCAGATAATGGCCATTTACACTTGATAGTCTGTTAAAGCTTAAGCTTCTAAAAAAATTATTTTTAACTAGATGAAAAAAGTATTGGTTTAAGATGCACACACACAATTTTTAAAGGTAAAAAAAGCGAAGCGGGTAGTTCTTGCTCCAAAACAAAAAATTGGTTATTTTTGTGTCGAAAAAAAGTAACCAAAATGGAAAAAAAGTACACAAGTACACATTGAGAAAAAAAGTAACCAGTTTTGGTTAAAAGTAACCAAAACGGCAACGCTGATGTCATGGTAACCTGCCGGCCGCGGTTCGAATCCCGGCCACGGTCAAGAATAAAAGATTATCAATAACAATTTTAATTAATTTTCATGTTGTAAAATTCCTTTCTTCATAAAAAAATAATTTAATAAAAATTAAATTCACAGTGCTCGTTGAATGCAGACGTGTTTTTTTTTAACTCGGCATACGGTTTTTGTTTTCTTTTAACATACTTAAATCAGTTGTTATAAAATCATAATATTATTTATTAAATAAATAATATAATATCAGCGAATTGGACGCTTAAAAATAATTTTTAATTTGTGAACATAAACGTCAATAATTAAAATAATAAAAGTTATAATTTAATAAAAAAATGTATGTATGAACATACATACATAAACATACATACATACATTTTAAGCAAAAACATTTCTTGTTTTTGTTTATTCTTCTTTTTTATTATCGGGGTGTTTAACAACAAATAACAAGAAGAGCACAATTAAACAAACTGTAAAATAAAAAAAAACTCTTATGAATGCGTACAATGCAAAAACAATTAAACATAATGAAAGAAATGCGTATGTTACAGTGAGTGTCGACGAAACAAAAGTAGAAACAAAAAAAAGAATCGATGATAGCAATTACTTAACGGCTAAACCTATTACTCGAACACGTTCCCTCTCACCTTCTTTGTTTACAAATACGGTCGATCGTATTACAATAACAAGTTTGTTAACTGCAAGCGCTGCCGCAGAGCAAAAAAAAACTTTAATAAGTGATGATACGGTTAACCCCAAAACAGCCGCTATGGACAACTCAGTAACTCAAGGAAACATTTCTCAAAAGCCTACAGTACAAGTTGGTATGGACAGGTACATAACAGTGCTCAAACGGGGACGCAGCCCTACCTCTGCAGCAGTTGCTTCGGCCTCAAAAGTACCAACTTTTGATAAAATAAATACTCAAAATCGTTTTGCAATTCTGGAGGATGAATCCTCTGAAGCACCAAACTTCATAAAATCGTCAAAGCCTCCCCCGATATATCTTAGGGAACAAAATTCAAATGAGCTCAAAAAGAGTTTGATATCAGTGATAGGTGAAAATTCGTTTTACGTAGCGGCTATCAAGCGTGGTAGTATAAACGAGACTAAAATACAAGTCAATCATGAGAATGATTTTCGCAAAGTAATAAACAACTTTGAAGCACTAAAAAAAAACTTTTATACATACCAACTGAATAGCAGTAAAGGTCTTCAGGTAGTGATTAAGGGTATTGACTCATGTGTGGACCCAGAAGAGGTCAAAACATTCCTAGAAGAAAAAGGCTTCAAGGTAAAACATGTAGTAAACATTAAAAATAGAGAAAAAATTCCCCAACCACTTTTTCGAGTAGAGTTTGAACCCGGCGACGTTAAGCTTAAAAAAAATGAAACGCATCCCATATTTGATTTAAAATACATTCTGTACAGAAAAGTAACTATAGAGGAGCCGCACAAAAGAGGTGGTCCCGTTCAATGTTTGAACTGCCAAGAATTTGGCCATACCAAGGCATACTGCTATTTACCCCCTGTTTGCGTAGTATGTGGTGAGCTACACGGTACAGTTCTTTGCGATAAGTCAAAAACCGACCCCAACGTAAAAAAATGCAGCAACTGTGGTGGTAATCACACTGCAAATTATAGAGGATGCCCTGTATATACTATCGTCAAGCAGTCGGTTGGACCGAAAACTAATCCCCCTCAAATGCAGGTAACGAATCAAGTAAACAGTAATGATCTTCAGGCTCCGCAGCCTAGTAGTAACAGAACCTCTTATGCTAACGTTTTAAAATCAAACAATGTACCAATGCAAGGCGCTTCGTCAAGTAATGACGAAACTCCAGTTTCTAATCTAAGTCGTCTAGAAAAAACCATGGAAACATTAGTGCAAACAGTAAATAATTTTACAAACACAATGGGTAATATGATGCAGGAAATTCTTAGAATGCAATCGATGTTATTGCAAGCTATTCTTAACAAGCCATGAACTGTTTAAAAATTTGTTTTTGGAACGCAAACGGCATCCGCCAACATAAAAATGAATTAGAATACTTTCTTAAAAATAAACAAATTGATGTCATGATGGTTTCTGAAACTCATTTGACCTCAAGAAATACGTTTAAAATTAATGGTTATACTCTATATGATACCAAGGACCCTCGAGATAGAGCTTGTGGAGGTTCTGCTATATTAATAAAAACCGAATTAAACACTACCCAATGTGTGATCATCGTGAAGATTATCTCCAAGCTACGAACATTTGTGTCGAAGAGCTAAATCGAAGCATAGTTATTTCATCTCTATATTCACGACCTAGATTTGCAATATCAGAAAGCCAATATTACAAATATTATAAGTCACTGGGGCCCTGTTTCCTGGCTGCTGGCGATTACAACGCAAAACATACCTTCTGGGGGTCACGACTTATAACACCAAAGGGTCGTGTTTTGTTTAATACAATCTCTAAAATGAATTTAAATGTTGTCGCGAGCGGCCAACCAACATATTGGCCTGCTGATCCGCAAAAAATTCCAGATGTCATCGATTTTGGCGTGGTTAAAAACATCCCCACAGAAACGATTTACGTTGAAGCTTCCATAGAATTATCCTCTGATCACACACCTACAATTGTTACTTTAAAAAACATCAATAGAATTGAATCTCCCTCTGGTCACATAGCGACGTCAGCTACACATATAAATTGGATAAAATATAAAAAATATCTCAGTACCCATTGCACAGAAAATATTCCGCTTAGCACACCAGAGTATATAGATCGTTCTATTGTCAATTTTGACAGTTTTCTAAAACTAGCTGTTCTACATTCCAGCATTGCCCCCAAAAAAACCAAAAATAATAAAATATATTCCTCAGATGTCGAGCGTCTCTTGTCTGAAAAAAGGAGAGCTCGTAGAGAGTGGCAATTGCACGGATCCCCTCAACTTAAGAACTTACTAAAAGACTGTACAAAAAGGCTGAGAAAGTTACTGCAGACTCAGAAAACGGCTTCTCTGGAAAAATATCTTAAGGAACTTGATGCAACTCCACAATCAGACTACTCATTATGGCGTGCAGCTAGAAATCTCAAAAGGCCAGTTGTCGCTAATCCGCCATTAAGAAACTTGAATGGAAGTTGGGCAAGAAATGATGTTGAAAAAGGAAATCTGTTTGTTAATCATTTAAAACACGTATTTACCCCAAACATATCTCACGATATGGCGGTCGAGTTACCACCTGTTGCTGCTAGAGCAGCTGTTCCCCTAAGATTTGAGATAAGAGAAATCGAAAAGGCTATTTGTGATTTAAACCCTAAAAAGGCTCCTGGTTTTGATAAGATCAGCAACAAAATGCTTTTGGAGCTACCCAGCATAGCAAGGAGAATTATTCTTTTAATTTTTAATGCTATTTTACGCCTGGAATACTATCCTCAAAAGTGGAAGGTTTCCTTAGTCATCATGATACCTAAACCAGGAAAGGATCACACAAAAGTTGAGTCATATAGGCCTATAAGTTTACTTTCAAATATATCAAAGCTGTTTGAGAAGCTGTTAGCGTCAAAATTAACCCCAATTCTAAATGAAAACAGATGTATTCCTAACCACCAATTCGGCTTTAGAAGAGAACACAGCACAATTGAGCAAACCCATCGTATAGTAAACGCAATAAGAAAAGCCTTTGAAGAAAGAAAATATTGTTCCGCTCTCTTCATCGATGTTTCTCAAGCTTTCGACAAAGTCTGGCATGAAGGCTTATTACATAAATTGAAGCTAAACTTACCAGTAAACACACACAAGCTGTTAGAAAGCTACTTAGTCGGTCGAAAGTTTATTATAAAAGAAGGTGATTATTTAAGCTCTCCTCAACCAATTGAAGCTGGAGTCCCTCAGGGAAGCATCCTAGGCCCACTTTTATACTTAATATATACTTCGGATATGCCAATAAACAACTACACCCAAACTTCAACATTTGCTGATGACACAGCTTTTCTAAGCGTGCACGAAAACAGTCAAGAAGCATCTCGATACCTACAGGATCATATATTTCAACTCGAACTGTGGCTGAAGCAATGGAGGATAAAGGTCAATGAGCAAAAATGCGTACATGTAACATTTACCTTGCGTCGGGAAACATGCCCCCCTATTAAAATCAATAATCATTTAGTGCCTCAAAATTCGCATGTAAAATACCTCGGTATTCATCTAGATCGCCGTTTAACGTGGAAAAGCCATATAGAGGCAAAATTATCTCAAATGAAACTAAAAGCCATCCAAATTCATTGGCTTATTGGATGAAACTCTGTCCTAAGTCTCGACTGCAAACTTTTACTATACAACTCCATCTTAAAGCCAATCTGGTGCTACGGTATTCAACTATGGGGCACTGCCTCGGCCTCTAATATCGAAAAAATTCAAAGGCGCCAAAATAAACTTCTTCGAATAATCACAGCTGCCCCTTGGTATGTTAAAAACTCAAATATTCACAAGGATCTCAATGTTCCTTTAGTAAAAACTATGATTACAAAATATGCAGTAAAATATTTAAAAAGGCTAGAACAACACCCAAATCCACTAGCTCGAAATATTTTAAACCATGGCGGCCACACTCGCTTAAGAAGAAGAGACACTGCAGCACTTACCCAATTAGATGAGCGATAAACACCTATATAAGTGAACAGAACCCGTGATGAAGAAAATTTTTGTCTGGCACTGGCAGGACATAAAATAACGTATTAGGTTAAGATTTGATTAATTATTGTTAGTTCATATTTAATATATGAAGATTCAATAAAAAAATAATGAGAAAAAAAAATAAAAATTAAATTTAATGAACTTAAGCCTAATAAAAAATATTAAATAATTTGGATTAAAAACCATAAATATTTCAACAAAAATAACCACAATACTAATTATTAAAATTAATATTTTAGAAAATAAAGAAGAATGTAACCAACAAAATACCAAACATTTTATATACGTTTTTTATATAAGTATATACAGTGGCTGACGAGACCAAAAGCATTATGATTAAAAGTAATGATGCGGGTTTGTTTGAGATCTGGTTTTATTAGTAGAAAACGAAAAAAACAACTTACTTCATAATATACTTTAAAAAATATTTACAAAAAACGAAAAAATAGCATTGACAAAAGGGTACATACGGCTTGTAAACTAACATAAAAAAACTTCATTGAAAAATTAAATAATATTTTTATTATTAAATTTAGTATTTGGTTTGGCCACCATTGGCATCTTTAACAGCCTGTAAGCGTCTGGGCATTAAATTAACTTAATGTTCCAATTCAAACATACATCTACCCAAATGCTATCGAATCGCAAAAAAAAATGCTAGGAAAAGTTTCTTTTCTATATTATTTGTACATCAAAAGCGTACGAACGTACGTTCGCGACCCCAGGAAATGCCCATATGTATGAGAACTGAAACAAAAATACCATAAATTGAAACAAACATGTTTTTCTCACTTAACTGTTACTGAAACATTTTTGGCGAGTAATTTCCTTACGTTACAGCTATTACACACCAAAAATGATACAGTAACAGTTTAGTGAGAAAAACATGTTTGTTTCAATTTATGGTATTTTTGTTTCAGTTCTCATACATATGGGCATTTCCTGGGGTCGCGAACGTACGTTCGTACGCTTTTGATGTACAAATAATATAGAAAAGAAAACTTTTCCTAGCATTTTTTTTTGCGATTCGATAGCATTTGGGTAGATGTATGTTTAGTGCAAAAGATGGATTTCATCGAGTTTAAGTTTGCATAATAATAGTTATAAACATGTGGTCACGAACGTACGCAAAATAGAAGTCAACTTTGGCTGACGTAGTGAAATGTAAAAATCTGCGTAATGGAACGGAATATTAAAAAGTGATTAATTTATTTCAAAAGTGTATTAATGAAGGTCTCCATACAGTATTTACAAAATAAAATATCTCTTTTGGTTTTTGTTTAATTGGCTTCTGTACCGGTCGCGAACGTACGATTTTTCCATATGTTTTTTTATTATTATCACCATGCAGATTGCCATAAATATCTTCAAATTTCCTTAACAAGCAACTTAATACTCAATTTACAATTGATTATAATTGAGAGATTATGAAGAAAGAGTTTAAACATAACATATTTTTTGCATGTAAAATAAGTACATAAAAATGTCTTTAGAAGTAGAAAATATAAGAAAGTATAAAATTTTCCAGTTTCCAGCGCAATTTCCTCAAGTAAACAGCTGAGATATGCTATGAAACCATTCTTTTATAACAACATAGATTTTTTTATAATAATGAACAATAGAAGACGATGATTATCAACATTTTATTATTTCATCCTGGTAGACCATTCTGGGGAAATGCCCATATATACAATACATAAAACTTCATTATAAATTTAATTTAAAAAATATATTAAAGTTGTTTTTTAATGTACTATTTTATTTTTATTTGAATAAAAATAAAATAGTACATTTAGTCAATAAAGGGAATAGAAAAATGCAATAATATTATTAAGTTTAGTAGTAGTTATGATGACGAGTTAAAAACAACGATAAGGAAAGGAGAAACAATTTTTTAGAATTTTGTTGGTTTATATTAAATCCAATGTGAGTGCGTTTGTTAATATATAAAAATACTGTTTAAAAAAAAAAAAAAAAAATCTATTGTTGTTGTATTACTGTTGCTAATATTGTGTTTGTCGTTTGTTTATGAAAATTGTCAATTACCCTTAAATGTATTATTGTTTGTTCACTTGAAACTATATTATACTTAGCTTTTGTATTGTTTTTATATTTAAATTAAAGATACTCCCTGAGGATGCTACTCGAAGAGTAGCGAAATATTGGAAAAAATAAAGAAGAATTTTAAAGAACAACCCAGGCCTCGAGCTCAACTATTTTATTTTTATTATTAAATTTAAAAAGTTAAAACTGGTAAATATTTTTTTAAATCGTTTAAGAACATAAAAAAATTAAAAAAAAAATTTCTTTTTGAAAAAACAAGATTCGAACCAGGGACTCACAGTTTCTAACCTAAGTATTTAAAAATTAGAACGAACAATAATATATTAAATATGAACTAACAACAATTAATCAAATCTTATCCTAATTCTTTATTTTATGTCCTGCCACTGCAAGACAAAAATTTTCTTCATCACGGGTTCTGTATCACATTTATATATGTGTTTATCGCTCATCTTAATGGGTAAGTGCTGCAGTGTCTCTTTTCCTTAAGCGAGTGTGGCCGCTATCATTTAAAATATTTCGAGCTAGTGGATTTGGGTGCAACTCTAGCCTTTTTAAATATTTTACCGCGTACTTCGTAATAATAGTCCTTACCAGTGGAACATTGAGATCCTTGCGGATATTTGAGTTTTTAACATACCAAGGGGCAGCTGTGATTATTCGAAGAAGTTTATTTTGGCGCCTTTGAATTTTTTCGATATTTGAGGCCGAGGCAGTGCCCCATAGTTGAATACCGTAGCACCATATTGGCTTTAAAATAGAGTTGTAAAGTAGTAGTTTGCAATCGAGACTAAGAACAGAATTTCTTCCAATAAGCCAGTTAATTTGAATTGCTTTTAGTTTCATTTGGGTTAAGTTTGCTTCTATATGCCATTTCCATGTTAAACGCCGATCTAGATAAATACCCAGATATTTGACATGCGATTGTTGAGGCACTAGTTGATTATTGATTTTAATAGGGGGGCATGTTTCCCGACGCAAGGTAAATGTAATATGTACGCATTTTTGCTCATTGACCTTTATTATTCATTGTTTTAACCACAATTCTAGTTGAAATATATGATCCTGCAGGTATCGAGATGCTTCACGACTCGTGTACGCGGAAGTCGTGGTTTTTTGGTCATATCTCAGCCATTTGTGGACCGATCTTGCTGAATTTCAATAGCAAGAAATGGTAGACTATATAAGACATAAATGTAAAACAATCTAGTCGCTATCATGTCTGGAGTATCCGCAAAACACATATCAAACGTAAGACGGAGAGATGGACATCGTTAAATCAACATCTCTTCTCATAAGGACCTAGAATATATATACTTTATAGGGTCTAAGATCAATATTATAGAAATTACACACGGAATGACAAACTTATATATACCTTTTTCCACCTGTGGTGAAGGGTATAAATATTGGTATCAATTAAAAGTTAAAAAATTAGTTAAAAAATATTGGTATCAATCAGATTCTGAAAGGTGATAAAAAATACCTTTCAAACAAGCCCAGATTGAGAAATCTACTATAATTCTATCCGATTTTATGACTAATTTAATTAATTTATTCTATGTTATTTTGGGGGGCTCCAAACCCGACTTAGAGCTATGGTCTCTCGAGCAAAATTTCTCAAAATCACCTATAGATTACGTTTTTGCGATACGATTCATCAAAAAAATCGGTCCATACAATTTGACCATATGCCGCTACAGTCTTAAGGAGCATATAGACGACATGTTTTTGTCATCTGACATGTCAAATTTTCAAGTCACATGTAATTGTGCATGTCTGTCAAAATCGCTGTTTTACATAAGCTTTATAATATTCGGTCACAAACGTACATGTAATTTGCTTCTGACATTGTCTCTGTTTTTTTCGTATTGTTATTGCAGAAACCAAAGTAGTGCTCGGTTTCAAAATAGCTTGCTGCCGCCATGAAAAGTTTTATTTGCGCCGTAAAATAGTTCAGCCATCTTAACATTTTTTTTCTTTTAATTCAAAGATACCAATTTAGGATTTTATAATAAAACGGTTTTTATATATATATATTCACATAAATTCTATTCAATGGTAAAGCTGGGATCACACGATTGCCGCAAATGCACCAATATGACACAATTTTTATTGTGCTTTATTGACGCACAATAATGAAATTGGACCAATAAAATATTCGGAAATCACACGATTGCCCTGTTTTAAACAAATTTAATTGCCGCTAGTTGGTACGAAGCGAAATGGTTACAACAATTGCCGCAGCACAGTCACACGATTGTTCTTACTTGACAACTGCGAAAACAGTTGTTGTGGTAGCTTTTTTATTTGTTTGAAAGTTCTTGTTGGTTTGTTAATTAAATAAAATTAAATACAGTGCACTCACGATAATATTAACCCCCTAATATATGAACACCCCAAAATATGAACACTTATTTTCTTCCATTGACTACTCTATAAAATGAACTTATACAAAAGCTTTAAAATATGAACAACTTACAATTATATTTTTAACGGTTTTTATCTACCTACACAGAGTTAAAATCAAAATAAATTTCGATTCAACTGCATAATAACTTGGGGATTTCCCTAGCTATCTGCTTTAAAATTGTGTTAAGTTGTTAATCAAAATGATTTGCATACACGTTTGAGTTAGTGCTCACATTAACATGGAATTCTACATACATCTTTAAATATAATTTTAACGTAAAACGATCTTAAGTATGAATTAAAAAAAGCATAAGTTTTAAACTTTAAAAAGAAAAATCAGAAAATTTAGATCATTTAGGAAAAAGTGCAAGTGTTTCTAATTAAGCGAATAAATTTGTTGTTTAAATGTGCTAACAATACGTTTATTTGACCTGGAAAAAAAAAATGTGCGGTCTTCCGAGTACAGAAAAAAATGGTAAATTCATGCACCGATGGTTTTTGAAAATGAGAGACAAAAAGATCACTGTTAGCGGACGCGACAAATATCTGGAAGTTGTAAAGAGTGTGGGGCTTTCTTAAGGTGACTGAACGGAAGAAAATCAAAGACTTTTTCGCATAACAACTTTAAGTTTGTCTTTCTTTGTTTAAAAATTAATAGTTTTTAAATCCAATTAAAAATAAATAAAAAAACTTTAGCATAAGAAACTTTTATTTTTTATGGAAAAAACGTTTTTGAAGGGAAATTAGTTGCCATTCGCATATATGAACAATCTTGCAAAAGTAAACTGGCTTTGTTTTAATTAGTTCATATTATCGCGAGTGCACTGTATGTATCATATATGTATGTACTTAAACAAATTTTTGTTGAATATTTTTATTTAAATTTTTTAAGAAATTCCAAAAATTAAGTCTGTTCAACAATTTCGTATGTTAAAAATATTCGCACTGAACAGCTAAATATGCTTGTGAACATACATACATATTTTGGTAATAGCAATAATTAAAAAAAAAATAAAACGCATAATAAATTAATAAATATTTATCTTCATTACCTACTTAAAGAAACACAAAAAAGTAAATTTATTAAAAAAAAAGGGAAATATGGGTGCGTATTGTGTTGTTTGATTGCCGCACAAGAACACAATAAATATTGGTGCATTTTTGTTATTTTTATTGACGCGCGGTTGCATAGAAAATAGTCACACGATTGCCGCACCAGGGATGCATTTGATTGGTAAAAGTAAGCACAATATTATCATTGATTGGTACATGAGCCAATTGGTTGTGCAGTCACACGATTGGGGTATTAAAAAGTATGAAAATTGGTGCTTTGCGGCAATCGTGTGATTCCAGCTTAAGATGATTAAAAATATCTCGGTATTGTTAAAAATTAACTTCAGCCGACTAATGATTACGTCAATAGTGGACGCCGCTGCCGGTTTCTTCCCGGCATAGCTTTCTGATGTCAGATGTTTTGTCAGAAGAAAATAGAGCACGCTCTAATTGAAATTTTGTCAGATGACTTTGCGTCTGACTTTTACAGAAGCAAAGTTAACACACGACATGTATGTATTTTGCAGTGGAAAATTTGACATGTCAGATGACAAAAACATGTCGTGTACGGGCGCCTTTACCATAATATTTAATAAATTATTGTGAGTTCATATTTAATATATCGTCAACAGGCAAGCAAAAAACTTTATAAAATCAATAAGAACAAGTGCACTTAGCGTTTGAATTTCTTTAATAAAGTCGCCATTTTTGATCGCAGGGATTTTTTCTTATAAACCTACCAGTTGTGTGGATAATTAACAATAATGCAAATTATGCAAACGATTAGTTAGGTCTTTTAGCATTTAACATATACAAAATCTATAGCAGAGGTCGGTTTGTATTTTTGTTAACAAAATTTATAGAATGTCAAACCCTAAAATTACTATTTTTACTCATATTGTAAGCCATTGCATTTATTTACACTATAGAAATAATAATTTTAATGTTTGACATTCCATGAATCAGACATAGATAGAGATATCACAATGGAATTTTGAAATTATGTAGACCGAAGAGATCTTAAAACAGTGGACTTAAGAGCATCCCCTTTTTTGATTAAAAAATACCCCAAACTCCCAATACCGAAAAAAAATTATTTTTATTTACAAAAATGGCAAAACTGCCACTATTTACCCCTCTATATTGATCAGAAAATCATGGACCTATTAGAAAACATTACTAGAAAATTACTAGAATTTTTTACTTTAATACATTTTTTTTTTTTTTTTTGAATAGGACATGTGGGAGAAACAAATGTCAAATTGACTTAAAGTTGCCTCTACAAGCATTTTCAAAACGATTTCTTTCGAAAAATATAAACATTTTAATTTATTTCTGGAGAAAATATTGTTTTATCAGCGAAAGAAAATTGCCATCGTTTGGTGAAATTGTAAAAATGAGTATTCATATGTATTCCCTTTATACGCATATACATTCTCCTCGAATATACCACTATACTTATTGAAATATGCATAAGCATTTAAAAATACAACATACCATTGCCTAAAGTTTGCTTTCCTACCAATAAAAAGAAGGTTTAACCCACTATTGATAACAGTTTGATATTGAACATAATCCACCCGATTAAAAAACTAAAAAAATCGTAAAAAAAAAATCAACCCAAAAAACCCGTTTTATCCGATTAACACTAAAGGCAAAGGAAATAACTTAACATAACTTAACAGGTCAGCTTAAGTCTAATTTTTTTGCAATCCATAAATACCATCGTTACCTTAGACGAAATAACCTATCTGCAGTTTTCAAAAGTTTACAGGAGAGGGAAAAAAGGTTATAAAATTGGAACAATTTACAAAATTAAAACGAAAATTACATATTTTGATTAAAATGAAACCCGAAATATATATCGGTTGAGAAAATTTTGTTTTTCTTAACACAGCTTATGTTATGCCAATTAGATTATTTGGAATTGTAAAAATCTGAAACCAAATAACCTATCTGCAGTACTAATAAGTATGAATAAATAACAATTTCTTTATACATATGAATATTATATACATTAAATAATAACAGTTAAAGTTTCTTTTACTGGTTTAAGCAAAAAAAGTACTTAATGTTTGTTCAAATTACACTGCAACAGAATTAAACTTTTATCGTGATTTATGATGATGTATGTTTCTCTCTTTTTAGTACGTAACGGTGCTCTAGGTTCAAAAACTTTGTCATTTTTAATATTACCTGTTCAAAATTTTGCACACATATGCGTTATGATATAGGGAATATAAATCCATAAAAAACTCAATTTTGAAATTTTTGCAGATATGTTATTAGGTATTTAATATGACGATATATTCTTGGTGAATTTTTTAAAAACTTGAAAATCCGAGGATGCCAATTTTAGGGGACCACAAGTCACTCTCACGACCCTCTATGGACCCGTATTCTTGCATCAGTTGCATAATTATTTTTTAAAACAAAACGTTCGTAAACCTTTTTCAGAAACAGAAAAAGAGCAAAAAATGTTGCGAGTAATGTCATTTAAATGAAAAAAAGTGTTCAACAGACAGTTCCAAACAGTTGCAAAAGTATATATGGGGTTAAAGAGGACACTTTCCGCTTTCTACTGGTACCAAAATCTCTTTTGACCTTAACAAGTTCTATTCCTCTGAATTTCGGATTTAAATAAAATATAGAACCTGGGAAAACTTTTAATAACGCATCAGGTATAAATTATACAGAGGTGTAACAAACTATTACTTAAGGACTACTATCCCACTAATATAACAAAAAAAATTTCGACCCATTAATGATAACAGTATGGATGAGCGAAATCATAATTTAGTTCTGATCAAATTTACAAAAATTTTATTTTTCTAAAACAACATAAAATATTTGTTTCCAGCAACATGCTACACCCACAATTACCGATATTTTGAAGCAATTTTTGTATACCTTAGTTCTATGTTTTCTATCGAATGGCATTAACATTTTTGAAATCGGCGATAGCAAAAGGTTGGACTTTTGGCCGATGAAATTCAATTTTCACCTACAGTGCGGCGTTTTAAGACAACTGATAGAGCAGTTAACACGATAATTCCACCACCTGGATAACTATCTTGCCGCGATGTGGTGGCCTTAATGCCGGCAAATTCAAGCCGGAACAAGTAAGAAGGCATAAGCTTCAAGGCCAGCATGACCAAGGGTTGTCTATCCATCCATCCCCTATCCCATTACCTAAAATCCTATCTATCCCCCTTTGTTTTCCCACATCGCCCAGTTTTAAGGTCAAGGTGGTTGAAAGCAGTGCCGAGGACCTGAATGGCTAGTTAGTGGTTAAAGAAACTGGTCGCGAACAGCTTCCCTCTGACGCCGATGGCAAGGATCAGTTTTAACTCTAGCCTAGTCCGTGCAAGCCGGCACTGCGCGCGATGGTCCTTTTATTTACGTGCCTACTCGTGGGACCAAAAAACTGGACAAATTTTCAAAAAAAAGACACCAAGGACGCGAATCCAGGAGTCGGTGAAGGGAATGTCTCTGATAACTTAGCAGGTTCGGTGTCAGATCCAGGCTCCGATTGGCTAAGTATTCACAGAGATATTCTGCTACAGCAGAGTCAGGTAATTACAGAACTGACACAGACGGACGTGATGGACTCCCCAGTCGGCTCCCCATCTCGAACAGGGGCATCGGAAAGACTCGATGGTCTAACTGTGGGCTCTGATGATGAGCACGAAATGATCAGGACCAAAGGGCTGGATCATCAGCTTCGGAGGTCAGCGGATTGGCGGGTGTATCAAATCCATTGTTCGGCAGGATGGTCACATCAGAAATCCCAACGAGCTACGAAAAAGCCAAGAGTGGTGTAAGAGTATCCTTAGCCTTTCTAGAAAAGATAGTTAAGAAAGACTCCTCCCTGCACGATGGGCGGGATAGGCATTTGCTGAGGAAGCACCGAAAGAAAGTTGCTAGATTCAAACGAATCCACGGCTCTGTCGGTGATATCCTAGGCCTTCCCTATCCTGCGGGATACACAGCAAGGGCTGCTGAGGACTCAACCACTGTCAGTAAAGACAACAAATCCTTAGCAACCCCTGCTCATGAATCCTCCAATAAAGGAGCAAACAATCAAAAGGAGGGTAAAGATTCAACACCCTGTTGAAGCCTGTTGACGAATTACCCACTACTAGTCGCGCGAATAGGACTGGGCCTGTCTAGATAATCTCCGACAGCACTCCCAAAAAGGAGTTACTAAAGGAATTACCGGGGCAGACCAGTCAACATATGGAAGGAAATCGGGTAATCACCGACAGAGCTCTGCTAAGGCCCCCAATAAGGGGATAGTTAAGAGAGTTAGGTCTGGTGATAACCAGAAACCCCCAGCGGCTAAGACGATTGGTCAGACTGGTGTCGGGCCTCTTAAGGACCCCCACAGGACTGGCTCAAGAGAGGACCAACCCTCCACGTCGAGGAAGCTAAGGGAGTCGTCGGGTTTCGTATGGATCCCTACGGAAGGATCAGTGTCGAGAATTGGCAGGTGCTAGAGAACAAACTACTCGACGAAATCTTTAGCGTAAAGGGAAGGCCGGACGAAGTATCGTTCAAAGGGGCTGAATGGGCAAAACGTGTCAAAACTGTCAGTTGCGGCAATCAAAAAACCTTTAAGTTTTTAAAGGCTGCAATTGGCAGGTGTGGCAGCGCTTGTCCTGAAGCCGATTGGACGTTAAACTCGCTTCTGAGTTGCCACTAAGGTCGTTAGTCACGGTGTGGATACCTCCACCTATAAAACCGGTGGAGGTCATACTGGGGTTACTGGACAACCAGAACAATGGGCTCATTTTTGGCCAGTGGAAATTGATAGCTTCACTGGGTTGTAAGAAGAACCAAGGGAGAAACTTCAAGTTCGCAGTGGACAAGGAGTCTCTCAAAAAGCTGAAATCGATTGAAGGGGTTGCGGTATTCGGGTTAGGGTCTATCAGCTTTAGGTTTCCTAAAAATGATAGACCCTAAGAGGCTGAAAGTGTATATTGGCGAGAATTGAGCACAAATTTATGATTTCCCATTCTTTCAATAATGGTGACCTCACGGTTGTGGCAGGAGAAGCCAGGGACAGAACAGTCCTGGCACTGGCATCGGTATACTTGCCATACGAGGCTACCGATCCACCTGGTGAGAAAGTGCGGGAGTTGGTGGTAACACTCAGGCAGAAGCGGCTCGAGGCTGGTACTAGATTGTGACGCCAATGCACACCATACCCAATGGGGAAGTGCCGACATCAACAAAAGAGGTGAGTCTATGTTTGATTTTATTGTTGCCAAAAATCTTTATATCTGTAACAGGGGAAACACGGCAACGTTCAGAATTAGGAATAGGGAGGCAGTGATTGACGAACTGTAGGAAATTAGTGGAGGATTGGAGGGTGGCTTTGGATTTTTCCTTTTCTGACCATAGTCGCTTGTCCTTTAGTCTAATGTTTGAGAGGTCGAAAAGGTGTCCGTATAGGAATCCGAGAAGGACAGATTGGAACTCTTTTTCGAAACTGGTTCAGAGTAACCTTAGAGTTACACGGGACTGGGGGGTCGACTCTGACCGGCGTGGAGCAACTGGTGAGCACGTTCACGGGGGTATTGACCAGTAGCTTTGAGCGAGTTGAGAACTCAAAGGGCCATTGTCCGAAGGCTGTTCAATAAAGCGAAGTATACGCGTAGGGAAGAGGATTGCAGTAACTTCAGATTGAGTTAGAGGAAGTACAAGGGAGATATTAGAAGGGCAAAAAGGGACTCTTGGATTTAGTTAAGCGAGTCAGTTGAATCTGTGAATGAGATGTCTAGGTTCAGGAGAATTTTATCCATGGACCCGGTAGTCCCTGGATTTATTCAGAGACCGGACAACTCATGGACAGAATTGGGCTCTGAATCTCTCTTTCTGCTTATGGAGACTAATGTTTCGGGGTGTGTGGATCCTGGGTCGGGGGAACAGGTTGTATGTGGTGACCCCTTCTCTGGGTCGGGTCCAGGCGGTGAGGTAAGGGAGACGGTGGGGGATATGATCACCTTGGATATAGTAACATGGGCGGTTAATACATTTGGGTCTTACAAATCGGCGGGACCAGATGGTATCTTTCCGGCGATGCTACAGAATATCGGGAAATCACCACTCCTCTTGTTGGTGGAACTGTTTAGGTTATGTGTGCTGAACGGGCACATTCCTAGAGGGTGGAGGGAGGTCAGGGTAGTTTTTATACCCAAGGCGGGTAGAACCGGTCACTCTAAACCCAATCAGCTTATTGTCTTTTCTCCTGAAGACGTTGAAAATACTGATTGATCTACATCTGAGGACGAAGTTTGACGCCGGCAGCATCAACGGCGCTCAACACGCCTGTAGATCTGTTGAGAGTGCGCTACATGATGTGGTTGGTTATGTGGAGCGGGAATTGCGAAACAAGGAATACACCTTGGCGGCATTTCTGGATATAGAGGGCGCCTTTAACAATTTGACGATAGAGGCTATTAGGCAGGCACTAGTTGAACTGGGAGTTCCGTTTCGAGTCGGTCGAGTGTCGGGCAAGTTTCTGCCGACAATTAGCGAAGTCATGTAAGGGGCACTGGGCGAACTGTCGGTATGGGCGAGTGATAAGGGACTGGGGGTCAATCCGGAGAAGTCGGAGTTGGTTCTTTTTACTAGGAGGTACAAGGTGAAGAATTTTAGGCAGACTAAGTGATAGTGCTAAGTATCTGGGAGTTTTTCTGGACAGCAAGCTGTCTTGGGGAAGAAATACTCAGGAGAGACTTAAGAGATCTCAATGCCTACTATACTTGCAGATCATCGATAGGTAGGAGTTGGGGCTCCGGCCTTCAGTAGTGGAATGGCTGTACACTTCGGTGGTCAGACCCATTCTTACGTATGGATGCTGTGTTTGGTGGGAGTCATTGAGATTGGTTAGTCGAAGGAACCTTCTGTTTAAGGCTCAGAGGTGTGCTTCAATCGGCATGACAGGTGCCATGAGAAGCACTCCTCAAGCGGCCGTGGATGTCATTCTACATCTTCTGCCTATTGAGAAGTGTGATAAGAATGGCGGCCAGGAGCCTTCTTAGACTGAGGAAGTTAGGATTATTGGGGAATGTCACGCAGGGTCACTCACGGATTCTGGGTGAGATTGAGGCTGGTGACTATTTTACTGGGATTACCCGGCTCCACTGACTATGTGGGCACTAGATGGTTTTGGGCAGTTGCCGGAGGTGATAGTACCTTCTAGGGAGAGCTAATCAGGTAGGAACAGGATATTTAGTGGATTTGCTATTTTCACTGATGGCTCGAAGATGAGGGGCACGGGTGTCTTCATTGAGGATCTGGACATCAGAATGTCATACAGGCTTCCTGACGACTGCAGTGTTTTTCAGGCGGAGGTTCTGGGGGTCTTGAGGGCCGTGGAACTGATGAGGGACAACATTGGCAGGGGCTCGGAGGTCACAATATATGTGGACAGCCAGGCGGCTCTAATGGCCGTAAGGGGCTGTTATGTGAACTCCAAGCTGGTTGATGATTGTATTAGGGCTCTGGGGGGAGTGTTAGGAGAATACGTGTTGAGATTGTGCTGGGTGCCGGGTCACTGCGACATAGGAGGCAATGAGGTGGCCGACGAGTTAGCGAGACAGGGCTCAGAGATGAAGGATCCTAACTGTTTTGAGGCGGTTAGGCCTCCAATCGGCTTCTATTTTTGAAGGTTCAGGGAATGGATTCTGGGCGCGACCAATTGACCCTGGGGAACCGAACGGACTGCCGGGTATCACGGACACTGTGGCCGGTGCTTAGGAAGTCCGATTAGGAGTCGCTGCTGGGCAGGAGTAGGGTCTGCGTTAGGACCACGATAGGGATTATCACGGGCCACTGCATGATACGCAGGATGGCGGTGAGGATGGGATCTGACTTGTCGGATATGTGCGGGTTGTGTGAAGACCCGGAGGACCTGGAAACAGTTGAGCACATTCTGTGCCACTGCCCCAGGCTACAGGGCAGCAGGCTGAGGTGGCTGGGCAGTAGATTCCTGGGCGAATTATGGGATGTCTCGGGTTGTGGACTCGAGGGTCTCATAGGATTCGTAATGGGGATGGCCTGGCTGCGGGGGAGGAGGCTGGGAGCTGCCGCACGTAGGACTGAGTAGGATTTCTCTCGGGTTTGGTCTGAAACTCTTTTTTCCTTTTCTATACTCTCGCTCTTTATTTTACCTATTTGCCATCTATCTATCTCTAAATAGGGCGTCACAAAGGACCATATTGTGCTCTTGGTGAAGGTGTGAAGGAGACTTCACACCAGCCTTTCTACCTACCTACCTACCTACCTAACAGTATAATTTTGTAAGCCCTCCAGAAAGGCTTTACTTATGAAAATCCGGTAAAAAAATATGGAAACTAGAGGCAAAAGTATATAGATAAGACCGGAATATCCCATAATAAAAAAAAAGAAAACACTTGAATTTAAATTTACTATCATGAAAGTATGTATGTATGATTAAATTTGAAGAATTTGCATTATAGCTTAAAATTTTTGTAATCAAATAGACTATTTAATAAAATTAAAAAACTATGAATTTTGTAATAAATTCTGGCACAAAACAACTTCCGGAATGACAATAATTGGTGAAAAACGGTTATATTTTCATAAGATATTAGTTTTGGTCCACTATAACTCAGGCATTTTTTAACCGATCAAAGCCATTTACCCACTATTTGACGAAATCCTTTGACTTTGGATGACGGCTGAAAAAGAAGTATACCGATAAAACACATTTGTATGATATAGACCAACATCTACATATGTTATATGACATTATGTAAAATACTTTTTCAATGTCGATAATGTGTAATTACAATATTAAAATAATTTCATTGTCATGATTTCATAAATTTCTTTGGAAAAGCAAACAATTGCTTAAGTTTGCTCGTTTGCTTTTTAAATGGTACAAAAACGACTAAAGAGTTTTGCTCGAAATTTGGCACACTTTATATTAAAAATGGCACAAAAATGACTAATGTAAACACAGACCACGAGCCTGATTATTAACTTAATTTGTTTAAAGGTATACTCACTTTTATGCACACCTCAAAATTTAGCCCCTTTTTTCTTTTTCACATACATATCACATTAAACCAGATTGAACCCAATACAAAAACAAATAAAAATCCACCAGCGACTTCATTGTATAAAAGTCATATCTATTAAGTTTCAAGAGCTTACGCCCATTTCTGTTTTATACACATATCTAGCATCGCCAATTGAAGTCCAATTTCATGGCTTCATTTTTGTATTTAGTGCTTTTTTAGTCTTACTTCAAGTTCTTGATGGTATTTATGATATTTGCGATCATTCCGTTCTTATGTCTAATTTTTTAAATCATTAAAATTCATCTAAAACTTAGTAGATTATTAATTTTTCCTATGTAAAACAATTTTACAAATATAACACATATTTGCGACTAAAGATCCACTTAACATACTTAACGCGATATTTTTTGATCAGATTACAAGGGGCGATGTAATTGCTATGTGAGGAAATAACAAAAGGAGCATAATAAAAGGGCGTGGGTAAAAAGTGAGTATTAAAAAAAAAACTTGACTTACAAAGAATCAAAAAGGTTTCTTGTCTATTTATAAAAAATTGAACAAAAGAACGGAATTATCGCAGATATCATAAAAAAGCAATAAATACAAAAATGAAGCCATATTCTAGCCATTAACAATGATACACGATATGATGATACTGGACGTCAATTGGCGATGCTAGACATGCGTATAACAGAAATGGGCGTGGCAAAAAAATTTTGTAAGCTCTTGAAACTTAATAGATATGACTTTTATGCTATGAAGTCGCTGGTGGATTTTTGTTTGGTTTTGTATTGGGTTCTACCTGGTTTATTGTGATATGTATGTGAAAATGAAAAAAGGGGCTAAATTTTGAGGCGTGGCATAAAAGTGAGTATAATAAAAGCTAGACATGCTTAGTTTAACAAGGACTTTCTTGGCACGTTTAAAAAAAATTTACATTTGAGGGAATGATACGAGATTGCATAAGTGGCGCCCATAGTTTGATGTCGGATTGCAGTCTTCCAAGACAAAAATGACGCCACTGTTAAGCCATGAACAACGATATGATAAGATCGAACTTTAAATGACAGCGCTACATATAAAAAACCAAAAGTTCTGTATTTTGGGGCGTGGCAAAAAAACTTTTTTTCTGTTTTAGAAACTTCATTGACATATCTTTCATTTTAGGGGGTTACTGCCACAACTTTTTTTTTTGTATGGAGCTCGATCCGGTCTAATGTGTAAGTTTTTTATTATTAAAATAAAAAAATGTTTATGTATGTATTATATTTTATTTATTGATTTCATTTCAAAATACAAGGAACATATAGAGATCATAAAATGACAAAAAAAAATTAATTAAATAATTCATGTTGTATAAAAAAATTGAGTTTATGTACCTTCATGTAAGAAAACTCTATCTAAAAAAAATTTAAGAAAAATATTTTATAATTGAAGTGAATTGATTCTTCTTAAATGCTGATAAAAAGCAAAAATCGAAAATAATTTTTAATACTTTCTAACGCTCATTTATGGTATAATAACTTGAAAGATAGTTTTTACAACAATTCAATATTGGCTCGAATGACTAAAATTGCATTTAAGCTTTCCTAGTCTTACCTATTTTTCCGCTGGGACAACCAACATAACTTTTGCTATTGCATATATGTAGTTGCGGCTTGGCTTTAAATGTCTTTCTACTCGCATTTCGTTTCTGAAAGAACGTAGTTATTCACGTATATTTTTGTGATTTGGCGTTAAAAACCAAATTTCTTTTGTTATATTTTTCAGGATTGCTTCTACACAGTCTGAAGATGAATTTGTACTGCAACTTATATTATCTTCATAAAGATCTTTGCAACTATTTTGGATAATTATGTGCATCTTCACAACTCATACAATATGATCAATTGCATGTTTAATGAAATTGCCCTTAAGAAATGAGTGCCTCGGTAGGCTAGCTGGTAGCGAGCTAGTCTATCATCGCCGAGGTTGCGGGTTCGATTCCCGCCAGAGACTCTGGTTTCTTTCCTGCAGACAAGCATAGAGCTTCGCGGGATTAGCTTAGGAAATTAAAAAAAAAAAAAAATTAAAAAAAAAAAAGAATTAAAAAAAAATTAAAAAAAAACAAAAAAAAAAAAAAAGATATTCCAACACGGTTTCAAAAACAATTTACCTAAAAAGGCTTTATTCTCAAAAAGAATTGGTTTTTTTTTATTCTTTCAAGTAAATTATATGAAAAATTGCTTTTAACTTTATGTCGTTCAACTTCACATGTAAACCAGGCATCTGTTCTTTTTGAAGAATTTTCGCGGCAATGTTCGCTGGCTGTAAAGCTATATTTCATCGCATATGTAGCCTATACAGTAGTTTTGACTTAACTGCCTTTTATTTATGTACGTGCACTTTTGACTTAACTGCACAAAATTGATAATTTTTGGCAATATTCTTTATAATCCCATACAAATTCCTTTTTTAAATGCACTTTCTTTCTGCACATTTAAGATAAGTGCCCAAAATTTTTGGCATTTTAAAATTATTTTCATACAAAAAATCCAAGTTAGCTGCACTTTGACTTAACTGCCCAAATTACATATTTTCTGTAATTATTCTTCAAAATCCTTCTTTACGTCCATTTTGTATACCCGCACTTTTTTCATATTTTTGGGCAGCTTTAAAATATTTTTATATAAAACATAAAAGTTAGCTACACACATGGAAAAATATGGTGGCCACTTTTTCACATAAATATCCAATTTAAGCTGTTTATAAAAACAAAAATCGCAAACAAGTCAAGTTGTTTGCATGTACCTACATTTATGCATATGGGTTGTGGTTGCAGCAACTTTACCACGATTATATGAAAGGAATAGCAAATCTTAGGTCTGGAACAGAATAAAGTAGTTTTAGTAGTATTTGAAGCTGACAAATGCTCTGTAGCGCAACAATTTTCAAAATTTCGATTTTTGTGCTTCAATGGCAACGACTACTACAAATACGTTTCTGTTGACACTACTTTGAAACTGCCGTTTTTAACTTATGACAGCTTGCAGCGCTATTCTTAACGTTGTACTACAGCGACTTTTCTGTCCCACACTTTATTGTTACCAATTTGGATATCTCATTCTTTATAAAAATGCATAACAAATGATTACAGGTTGTTTTAACGTAATTGTTATTATCAATTTATTAATAAAAATGTTGTTACTCCTCTTTCAAACACTTTACTTCAGCTGCACTTTTATGCAGGTAACCACAATTGCGTGCCTGCACATTAGGGCAGCTAAATACATTTAAGATAGCTGCATTTTTGATTTACCTACACAAAAAATCGTGCAAAGGAGATTGTGCAGCTAAGTCAAAATTACTGTATATAGTAAGGTAAGCTAACACAAGGTAGACTCATTTCGGAATGTAGACATGCTGCTCTATAAAAAGAACCGAGTCGTCAAAATTGTCTTCATATTAAACAAAAACAATTTAACGCACACATGTACAAATTTTGGGTCATATACACGAAATTTGACGTTTGAGTTCCAACTGGGGTAAACAGCTGACAAACATATGTATGGGCAAACGAGTCTACCTTGTGTAAATATACCTTGCTATATATATAAAAGCAGGGCCCAAATCGTCGCAGTCGTGACTTTGATCGAAATTTTACTTTTTGATATTATGTCATTCGATAACGAGTAGTCGATCGAATTATTTTACTCGAAATGTCATTCGATAGGTTAAGAGCTTTCGTTAAAACATTTAATTGTTTTTTTACAAACAATTTACACACTTTTTGGGAATAATTATTAGATTTCTTTAACAAATAGCTAAAAATTTAAGTATTAAACTTTTTTCAGCAATAAAAAATAAAATAATAACATTCAGTATTGCAATTTTTCGCAAATTATAGTCATAGAAAGAAGCGATTTTTGTATTGAAAGTTTTTTGATTCTTTACAGCTTTAACGATTTTTAATAAATAGTAGACTTTGCTATTATGCCGCTGTTACAATTTTTTGCGAATTTCCTCTAATTTAGCAATTTTTACAGAATTTTTTCCATTCCTTATACTTTTATGGACTTTTAATCAATTTTATGCCTTGTTCGAATTATTAAAAATTTTCGCTATTTTTGCAAAAAAAAATTTTTTGTTAATTGTTGACATTGTTTTTTTTAACCGATTTGAAATTACTTTTAGGGCTTGTTTCCAAGTTTGTGATTATTTGCGAATTTTAGCCATGTTCGCTATAGCAGCGATTTTTTTCTGTAAGTTTTCTGATTCTGTACAGCTTTAACAATTTTTAATAAATACCAGACTTTGCTTTCATGCCGCTCTTTGCAAATTTCCGCTAATTTAAAATTTTTAATCGAATTTTTGCCATTCCTTGTAATTTTAGGGACTTTTAATCAATTTAATGGCTTGTTTGATATGTTAAAAACTTTCGCGAATTTTCGCTATTTTTGCAAATTTTCTGAATTTTTAAAAGGTTTTCCGAATTTTTGCGTTGCTTTGTTGCTCTTTTTTGCAAGCGCCGCCGCTATAAAAAAGCCACATAAATAAACCGAAGTCACCTATTTTATAGGTCACTATCAACATTGTTGATTTATATGCGGCGAAAAGTGCAATGTCTGATGCCATTAGTATACAAGCACAAAAATCTATTACATTTTTTAAACAAATTTCGATACGAAAGCTTTCGAATGCCGCAGTCCCGTTTTTGATACGTCACGAAGTTTAATTCGATACGAAAGTTCATTCGATCACGTGTGCGTCGATTTGGGCCCAGGGTTTGAAATGCTATCGCCATATTAGCAAAAGCAGCCAAATTTTGCCTTTTTCCTATAAAAAAAAAATCAAAATCCGACAAGTTCCACTGCTGAAAAAACCTACACTTTTCAAAAGCAGCAGCAAAATAAACACACTGTTTTTGAAAAGTAACCTTTTAATGGACACTGGCTTTTTCCAACTATTGCTTTTTTAACAATAGCAAAAATTTCTTATTTGATGGAACTCAAAAAGCAACGGCAATCACTTTTATGTTGTAGGAAAAAATATGTAGGAAAAAGAATGAAACAAACAGCTTCTGTCAAACAGCCGCCAAATCAAAAACCAATTCATGCTTATAGCAGAGAATCTGTGGAAAAGTGATATTTTTCATGCAAAATTTGTTATTGTTTTCTATACAATAAAATAATTAACGTCACAATTTTTGTTCTTTGAATTTTAGATTTTTTTTGTTTGTCTTTTTTAACTAGCTCTTCTTTTAGGAAAAAGTAAAAAAGCAAAAGGCGAAATAATTTTTTTTAGCTTTTGCTTTTTAGGTGGTTGTCCATTTTTGTCGCTAGCTGGTAAAAAAGCAATTGTCAAAAAATAAAAATATGCAAAATAGGAGATTTGGTTTTTTGCACAAACGAAAAACAAAACATTGGCTATTGGAAAAAAATTAAAAATTTCAATAGCTGTGGCAAAAGCAAAAAATAAAAAGCATCCAGCTGATGGGTGCTTTTAAACCCTATATAAAAGCCTATTATTAACTATAAGAGCATTTCACGGTCCATTAGTACAGCGTTAAAATATCATAGTATGTAACAAAACAATTGGCTGGAGTGCACTTTACGGCGCGTACGAAAAAAAATATAAAAAATATGACACCCGTTCCAGAATTAAAAAAAAATACCAAAATTAATATTTAAGGGGGCTGAGGCCCGTGGGGACCCCTGGGTCCAAAAAACCGCCCCGCCCACTGAATGGTATGTGTGGGTACTCAAATTGAAGGTAATTGTGCAACAAAAACGAAAATAATAAAATTTTGGGTGGGCGGCATTTCAAGGGCCCACTGGGGCAAAAAAAAGTTTCCCCCCCATAACACTTATGTATATCTGTGTAGGTACTCAAATTAAAGGTAATTTGCTCACGATTGCCAAAATGTATTTTGTTTTTGTATTCGTTTAATATTTTCCTCTCTAGGTTAATTTATGGATCTTTTATAGGTATGCAGAGAAGTTTTAGTTAGCGAAGCCAGTCTTTGTTATACCATAGAGGAGAAAATCCTTTTACCCGGCCGAAGGCCGGCTATGCAGAGAAGCTTGAGTAAGCGAAGCCGGTCTTTGTTATACCATAGAGGAGAAAATCCTTGCGTACGGCCGAAGGCCGGCTATACAGAGAAGCTTTAGTTAGCGAAGCCGGTCTTTGTTATACCATAGAGCAGAAAATCCTTGCGGCCGGCCGAAGGCCGGCTATACAGAAAAGCTTTAGTTAGCGAAGCCGGTCTTTGTTATAGCATAGAGGAGAAAATCCTTGCGCCCGGACGAAGGCCGGCCATACAGAAAAGCTTTAGTTAGCGAAGCCGGTCTTTGTTATACCATAGAGAAAATCAATGCGCCCGGCCGAAGGCCGTTTATACAGAAAAGCTTTAGTTAGCGAAGCCGGTCTTTGTTATACCATAGAGGAGAAAATCCTTGCGCCCGGCCGATGGCCGGCTATACAGAAAAGCTTTAGTTACAAAAAAATAAAAAAATCCCGCGATTTTTATACAACATTAAAAACAAAATATTTACAATCGTAAGCAAAATACCTTTCATTCGAGTACCCACACATAGTTATAAGGGTGGGAGGGGCAATTTTTTTACCCCCCAGAGGGACCCAGAAGTCCCACTCGACCTAAATTTTATTAATTTCGTATTTTTTACACAATTACCTTTAATTTGAGTACCCACACATACCACTAAGTGGGCAGGCCGCTTTTTTTGATCCATGGGGTCTCAGGGGCCTCAGCCCCCTTAAATTTTAATTTTGGTTTTTTTCTTTTTTTATTCCAGAGGGGGTCCAATTTTTTTTTTTTTTTTCGTACGCCCCGTAAAGTGCACTTTTGCCAAACAATTAACCGTAGAGCGTCATGTTAATAAACATATTTTCCATTAGCACAAGTGTTGAAACTTTTAATTTTTTCTATTTGAAAAATTAAACATATTATTTTTTTTAATGAAACGATTATACCGGTATTAAGGGAGACGGTATACCGGTATTTTAGGCCAAAAACTAATTTCGGCATCGGTATCACCGGTGTATTCAATTTAAACGGTATTGACATCGGTATCGGTTGCCAACCTCGATGAAAACTTAAAAGGACCTAAACTCGAAAACTATGCGTTTGCGCCACTTTTTCACTTCATATTTTCTTTTTTTTTCAATTTTCTGTCATCACATGTACTTGTTTTTTATTTAGAGTTGCGTCGCACACTAGATTTGTTCCATTTTAAGTTTCAATTTCAAATGACTTCGTTATGTAGAACCTGGCCATATATACTTATAAATATGAATACTTATGTCCACTACTGTATAAGAAAGTTATATGGTAAACGTGCAAATTAAATGTTATTGTTACCCAAATACCCATACACAAGTTGATCCAATGTTGTTATCAATGTTATTAACCAAATTATATTCTGGACATGTGTTTCTTCCATTTCTCCGACATCGAACTGAATTTATTATACATTAAACATTTTTTTAACTATGAACTTAGAAAAAGTAAAAACACAATTTAGGTGTCAAAATTTTAAATCAGCTGATTTTGGTATTCACTGTATTTTGATAGCCAGTCAGTGCCAAAGATACAAACAAGGCGAATTCATCAGTTGTTCGCATAAAGAAAAACACTCATATTCACGATGATTTAAAGACCCAAATACACTTGTGAAATGCTTGTCCAGCCGGCGAAATTAAGGTGTACGTGTGCTAGACGTAATATTCGCCGTCATATCTAAAGGCCCAAATACACTTGTCAAATGCTTGTCCAGCCGGCGAATTCAACGTATACGTGAGCTTGACGTAATATTCGCCGTCATATCAAAATTATTTGATTTTCCATCCATCATCGTCGGTGTGACACATACAAACACATTTTCACTAATACTACCACAATGCTTGATGAGTATTTTGATCAATGTATTTGGGCCTTAAATTTTTCATCAAGCGTTGTCTGTGTCACACATACAAACACATTTTCACTAATACTACCACAATGCTTGATGAGTATTTTGATCAATGTATTTCGGCCTTAAGAATCATGTTTTTTATAGAGCTTGACATTCAGTATACACTCAAAAAAATAAACAAAAAAAAGAAAGGTTTATTTCTATTTTTACGCAGCCGAACGACGAAAAGATTGGGACCGCTTTTTATTCGAATTTAGAGTGTTTTAGTAAATAATGTTAATTTCTCTAAGAAATGGTTTTAATTTTGTATGTATGTATTTATACTATAATCATTTAATTACCACTTTTTACAACCTTCACCGAAGGTAAAAGGGTATATATAACTATGTCATTCCGTCTGTAGTTTCTACAATATTTATCTTAGACCCTATAAAATATATACATTCTGGATCATTATGAGAAGGGAAGTTGAAATCCGGTTGTCCGCCTGTCTGTTGAAATGGATTTTCCGAAGCCCCCAGATGTGTGGAGGCTTCTGTCATAATTTTGCTATTGAAATTAAGCCAGATCGGTCCAAAAATGTCTGAGATATGAGCAAAAAACCACGACCATCTCTAATTTTTTCCAAAAATCCCTTGTTGTTGTATATTTTTTACTTTTTTCTGTGTATCTGGAGAACGGCAGGAGCCGAAGTTTCCAAATAAGGTACACACATTTAGGTTATCAAACCTATGGTTATCCCTTATATATCAAAAGATCGGAAATCTTAAGTAGAATAAAAATTTTTTTTTTCATTATTTAATTATAAAATTCATATATTACATACCAACTAACAATAATTAATCAAATATTATCCTAATACTTTATTTTATGTCCTGGCACTGCCAGACAAAAATTTTTTTCATCGCGGTCTGTTCACATATATAGGTGTTTATCGCTCATCTAAATGGATAAGTGCTGCAGTAGCGAAGAATTTTATTTTGGCGCCTTTGAATTTTTTCGATATTAGAGGCCGAGGCAGTGCCCCATAACTGAATACCATAGCAACAAATTGGGTTTAAGGTGGAGTTGTAAATTAGAAGTTTGCAGTCGACACTAAGGACAGAGTTTCTTCCAATAAGCCAATGAATTTGAATGGCTTTTAGTTTCATTTGAGTTAATTTTGCCTCTATATGGCATTTTCACGTTTATCGCCGATCCAGATGTATACCGAGATATTTTACGTGCGAATTTTAAGGTATTATTTGATTATTGATTTTAATAGGGGGCATGATTCCCGACGCAAGGTGAATGTTATATGTACGCATTTTTGCTCATTGACCTTTATCCTCCATTGTTTTAACCATATTTCTAGTTAAAATATATTAACGTGATGCTTCATGACGGTTTTCGTGCACGCTTAGAAAAGCTGTGTCGTCCGCAAATGTTGAAGATTGTGTGCAGTTGTTTGTTGGCATGTTCGGAGTATATATTAAGTATAATAGAGGTCCCAGGATGCTGTCTTGTGGAACTCCAGCGCCTTCTTTAATTATAAATTGCCGACCGACTAAGTAGCTTTCTAACAGCTTGTGTTTGCTGGTAAATTTTGCTTCAATTTATGTAATAAGCCTTCATGCCAGACTTTATCAAAAGCTTTAGAAAAAGAGTAGAAAATATCTTCTGAAAAACTCGAAAAAATCGGTTTAGATACGAAAAAGTTATGACCAAAATAACTTTTTTTAATTAAATACGCTTTAGAAAAAGAGTAGAAAATATCTTCTGAAAAACTCGAAAAAATCGGTTTAGAAACGAAAAAGTTATGACCAAAATAACTTTTTTTAATTAAATACGCATTATCGGTAGCCATAGATCTTTCCGAGTCCAAGTTTTTGTATCTGGCAAATTTCTTAAGCACGTCGGTATAAAAATCTGTCAGATCGGTTAAGAAATGACTGAGTTATGACTAAAGAACTTAAATCCCAAAAATTACTCTTTTTTTATAATTAAGTTTGTTTAAATATATCAGTGCTGCCACTTTGAGGGTAATTACCCGAATTTGGTATAATTTTTACTGTCGTGGGTCGAGCGTGGGTAATTGCTCTTAGCTGTAATTCCGGTGTAGTTTAAAATTCTTACTTTAAAAAGGAAAAACTTGAGAAATGGTAACGCTGGTAAAGCAACTTCCATTTTGTCAGTGATGCAACAATAATAATAGAATTTATTGCCACTTTTATGTGATGACACTAAAAGAATCGAAAAATGTAAAAGGAAACAAAATGAGATAGTAAAGCCCTTATGACACTACATTTTTTATTCATTAATTGATATAGAATTGATTGAGAATTTTTGAAATTGTACCAACAACCTTTAAAAATTGTACTTTTTTACCCTAATTGTACTAAAAGATTTTTTTAGTTGAAATTAATTTTATTTATGTTCATAAAAAATACCACAAAAAGGTATTATACATCTTTGTTTAAAAAGTATCAACAAAAAAGTACAATTGAAACAACTTAGCCATCCCTGTTTCGTTATTTTATTAAATGTTGCCAACTTTTTGTTTATGAGAAACCTAAAAACAAAAAGCGGTAAATCGCTGAATTTGCCCATAAACCGCTGATTCAGCAACACTTTTAATATTTCAAGCTTGAAATGTCAATTTTAAGTTAAACAATTTTACATTTTTTTTGACATAACTTCATTTTTTATCGATAACTTTTTAAAAATTGTTGACAGTTTGCCATTAATCTTAATACAGCTGAACTCTTTGCACTTGGTAAATTTTTCTATTACATTATATTTGTACTGTTCACCAAAACTTGAACAATGCATTAAAAATGTAGTGTCATATGGGCTTAATGCTATGTTCATACGACGATATAAACCACTCGTTTTGCTCTCTAAAACTAGTTTGCTAAACATGCTGTTCATACGTTTCATTTTTGTTTCATGTTGAAATTTTTTTTTGTGTTGTTAGTGTGATTTTTTTTTAAATAAGTAAAAAAGTAAATAAATCTTAAAAAAATATATTTAATACTTTTATTAATATTATTATGTTATAATTATCACTTTATTTTATCAAACATCAATTTTTACTTTGTTTTTTTCTTTGTTTTGCGAGCTAGTTCAGACAAACTAACGATAATTGTTATCAAAATTGGAGATGATAGTAAATTTTTCCTGTTTCGCAGCCTGTTTCAAAATGAAACGACCTGTTTAGCTCACAAAATTTTGTATGGGGAAACAAGTCCTTTCAATAATGTTTGGGGCGCAAAACAGGAATAAGAGAGCGAAACCCGAATGTTGCTGTCCGTGTGAACATGGTATAACATTCTGTAAAGATGTTGAAAAATTTTAATTTTTAGCCCTATGTATTTCTTATGGAAAAATTCCAACATCTTCGCAAATTGATGTTAAATGTTATATGATGAAAAGTGTGAAAAGGCTATTAAGAGTTGAACTACGAAAGGGACAGTATAAAACCCTGCAGGCATTTTGTTTACTAAATAAGATATAAAGGGTATTTTTAAGACCATGAAACTTAAAATGGTAAACACAGAAAAATTAATTTTAATCACAGATTTATACACGGCATTACCTTATAGTGAGAATGTTCAAACTTTGTGGAAGTCACTCTTATGGTGTACTTCACTTTTGAAAATAAAAATAAAGCGGGAAGGCGCAGGGGGGAAATACCTTCCATAGGATGCATAAATTAAATATCGCTGAACAGAAGAACTATTAAAGGGAGAGTCTTCAAACATGGTTACAGCTACTACTATGGTAAACTATAAATTTCAATATAAAAATGGGCGGGGTAGACAGAGGAGGAGCAGTACCCCTCATAGATAGCAATATTAATAAGAGCCGCTGCAAGCAATTTGTTGAACTTTTGGTAGTAGGATTTTCTGAGCCCCAAAATTTAAACCAAATAGCAGCGGGGGAAGTGTAACCCCCCATAGGACGCCAATGTTTAATATCGGATATCTTAAAAACTATTAAAGTTAGAATGTTCAAACTTTGTAGAAGTCACACTTATGGTATACTACACTTTTGAAAATAAAAATAAAGCGGGAAGGCGCAGGGGGGAAATACCTTCCATAGGATGCATATATTAAATATCTCTCAACTCAAGAACTATTAAAGGGAGAGTCTTCAAACGTGGTTAAAGCTACTATTATGGCAAACTTTAAATTTTAATATAGAAACGGACAGAGGAGGAGCAGTACCCCTCATAGATAGAAATATAATTAAGAGCCGCTGCACTCTTTTTATTAAACTTTTTGTAGTATGATCTTCTGAACCTCAAAATTGAAATAAAATAGCAGCGGGGAAATGTTACCCCCCATAGGACGCCAATGTTTAATATCACATATCTTAAGAACTGCTATAGTAAGAATGTTCAAACTTAGTAGAAGTCACTCCTATGGTATACTACACTTTTGAAAAAAAAAATAAAGCGGGAAGGCGCAGGGGGGAAAACCTTCCATAGGATGCATATATTAAATATCTCTCAACTGAAGAAGTGGTTTAAGCAGTGTAGCGAAGCGCACCGGGTTAAGCTAGTAGTTATATATAAATATAAAAGTATCAAAAACTGAAAACTAAAAGAAATCAGAGCTGCTTAAAATGTTTTGTGTTAGCTAGCGCAAATAAATATTCAACAATTAGTGTTGTTGTGGGCTCCATATTCATCTCAAGTTTCACATTGTGTCCAATAAATTTTAACTATTGTGACGGCTTATTTTAACTTGCGTTGTTCATTATTCGAATGGCCCAAAGCAATAGTAAAGTATAATTTTGTTATGTTTGTATGCAAAATTTGCTCCGTATGCAAAAAATTGTCATATGTAGCAATATAATGTTCAATGAACCAAAAAAATGTGGATGTAGACCAAAGTCGATGCTGAATATCTCAGATTCTAAACGACATATCAAAAAATGGATTGGAATATGAAAGAGAACATTGATGCCATATATAATCCATTCCTAACTCATTTTTTTCAAAAATGGCGTGTAGGCTAAAACAATAATCACCTGAAGATTTGCTTAAAAACTTGGAAAAATCGGTAAAAAAAAAGTTATGACGTGCTAAATACCCAATTTTTCATATTTGATAAATACACTGAAATTTATTGTTGAGGGAAAGCTAGCTCCTATGCGCATTTCACTGGTTGCTTAGGCCAGCTTTTCCAAAGATTTAAGAAAAGCTAAAAATATTATACGAATAAAACCCTAAAGCGAATAAGAATTTTAAACACTCAAAGTTTTACTAGTAAGTAACAATATCAAAGCTTAAACAAAACACCAACAATAAACAGTGAGTTTATCTTTTCTTACATCCCCCTACAATTGGTTGGGTTCTTTCCGACTCGAATTGTAGTTGTAAGTGGGTAAAAAGAAAAAACAAAATTAAAAAACAAATTGTTTCATTCTATTGTCTTCGTAAGAAAACAACAAAAAAAACCAATCTGCCAATTCAGTTTTCTGCACGGGCACATGCAAGAATATTATCAAAGTTATTTACGGGAATACAAAATTTATCGTTAATACGATTTCTGTATGACGTGCTAAATTTCCAATTTTTCATATTTATATAAATACACTGAAATTTATTGTTGAGGGAAAGCTAGCTTCTATGCGCATTTCACTGGTTGCTTAGGCCAGCTCATCAGGAAACCTTTTCCTACGATTTAAGAAAAGCTAAAAATATTATACGAATAAAACCCTCAGGCGAATAAGAATTTTAAACACTCAAAGTTTTACTAGTAAGTAACAATATCAAAGCTTAAACAAAACACCAACAATAAACAGTGAGTTTATATTTTCTTACATCCCCCTACAATTGGTTGGGTTCTTTCCGACTCGAATTGTAGTTGTAAGTGGGTAAAAAGAAAAAACAAAATTATAAAACAAATTGTTTCATTCTATTGTATTCGTAAGAAAACAACAAAAAAAAAAAACAAATTTGCCAATTCAGTTTTCTGCACGGGCACATGCAAGTTATTTACGGGAATACAAAATTTACATTAATACGATTTCTGTATGACGTGCTAAATTCTGGTCAGCCCAGAACAAAGTTTATTTTCATTCAAATATTAAATATTTTGCTTTCAAATAAGCAATATTTTGTTTTTTTGGCATATTTAATTTTTTAGTGCATATTTCCAAATTATTAACATGTTAATTTGGTTGCACTACTTGCTGTGTTGTTGACAAATAGTACTGAGGCAATTTAACTAATGAAATGTAGGTGTTACTTTGTTTTGAGAGTTTAATTTTTAAGGCAATTACCCGAATCGGGTAATTAAGCGTATGGCAATTAAACGTGGATTTTTGTTTGAAAAATGGAGGAAAAAACAGGGATTTAAAACTCAAGGTAAATAAGCCTGAAAGGCATTTAAGCGTGGGGTAATTAACCTGGTTATAATGTATATTCGTTATATTCAGTGTTTGTTTGTCTATAATACGTTCGTATATTTAAGCTTGGGTTTGTTTTGTTTATTGGGTTTAATTGTTCTTGTTTGTTTAAACTTATAGATTTTTTTATTTAATGCTTTTTTTAGCGAATTATTTGTTTCCACTCTCCGTTGGAGATGTTGTTTTGTTTATTTGTCGATGACAAGTGCCTTGTTTTCTCTTCTTTTGTCTTGGCGCTTTGAACTGGGCGTTCTTACACGTCGGGAACTGTCACTTACTGCCTGTTCATCTATTTACGAACGAAGACTTTGATCGCTTAACTTACATTTAAAACAAAAGCAAATTATAAAATACTGTTTTTGTTTTACGTGTAAGTTAAGCGATCGAAGTCTTCGTTCGTAAATAGATGAACAGGCAGTTAAAGTCAAACTCGATCAGGTCGCTTATAATGCGGACGATAGCGACTGATCGATCTTCGACATGGCGGCCCCCTTGCACTGGTGCAATGTTGAGAATAGCGCATGAAAGTCTTACTCAGAATGCGGATAGTTTGGGAACGAAACCTTAACTTTGACCCAATCAAACGGTTGATGTTAAAACATTGGAAAAATTTGTCTTTACCTGAAATGAGAAAAGAAAACGGAAGAAAACAGCAAAATCGTTCACTAATCGTGCATTAGATTAGTTGAGTTATAACAAGTAAGAGTGCTATATTCGGCTGTGCCGAATCTTATATACCCTTCACCATTGTGCGAGCAGAATACAGAGCAACTAGACAAAACCTAAATAATTTCTACATAAACATACATATATACAATACATAAAACTTCATTATAAATTAAATTTAAAAAGTTAAAACTGGTAAATATTTTTTTAAATCGTTTCAGAACATAAAAAAATTAAAAAAAAATTTTCTTTTTGAAAAAACACGATTCGAACCAGGGACTCACAGTTTCTAACCTAAGCAAACCCCCTAGACAACTGGACCATGAAGGAACGTTTCATGAATATCATTAAAAGTAAATATGATCAGTTTACAGTTCACAATTCAACACAGTTGAGTTGTAATTATTTTTGATGTTTTAGTTCACCACAATAAAGCAAAGGTGGCCTATAATCACCAAAATAGTTTGTACCATGTATGTATGTGTGTTTGCTTGGTTTCTTTTTGTATAGGCACTGTTGTCATACCGTAGATTTATCTTTTTTGGCGAGTTTTTAAGTGGCAAAAATAATCAAAAATTCCCCGTTTCTATTTGTTAAAATTATTTCCTTAAATAGATGAAAAATTAAAGAAGGGTGGTAACGAAAATCATATTGGGCACTATGCTAGTATATGTAAACAAATGCAAAGGGGGGGGAAGAGACGGATATCGTTAAATCAACTTCGCTTTTCATAAGGACCGATGTGGCTGAATTTCAATAGCAAGAAATGGTGGACTATATGTGACATAAGTGTGAAACAACCTAGCCGCTATCATGTCTGGAGTCTCCGGAAAACACATATCAAACGTAAGACGGACAGACGGACGGACAGACGGACGGATATCGTTAAATCAACTTCGCTTTTCATAAGGACCCAGAATATATATACTTTATAGGGTGTAGTATCAATATTGTAGAAATTACAAACGGAATGACAAACTTATATATACCCTTTTACCTTCGGTGAAGGGTATAAAAAGAGTAATTTTTGGGAATTCAGTATTTCGGTTATAACTCAGCCATTTTTTAACCGATTTGACAGATTTATATACTGACGTGTTAAAGAAGAAATTTACCATTTGCTTGAGTTATAAACCTTGGACTCGGGAAGATCTATTGTGTCCGAAAATGGGTATTTTCCAAAAAAAAAATTATATTTTGGTCATAACTTTTTTGTATCTGAACCGATTTTTCCGAAATTTTCAGAAAATATTTTCTACTAAAGATTTCCGATCTTTTGATATATAACGCGTAACCATAGGTCATATGACAGTCCAAAAAAGCAGGTTTTTATACAATTTTTGATATTTTTTGCACGGGAGGTACCACGCCCACTTGTTAAATCCCGCCCACATTTTGTGGAATGCTGTATATTGATAACCTTAATGTGTGTACCTAATTTGGAAACTTTGGCTCTTGCCGTTCTCCAGATATACACAAAAAAGTAATAAAAATACAACAACAACAAGGGATTTTTGGAAAAAATTAGAGGTAGTCGTGGTTTTTTGCTCATATCTCAGCCATTTTTGGACCGATGTGGCTGAATTTCAATAGCAAGAAATGGTGGACTATATGTGACATAAGTGTGAAACAACCTAGCCGCTATCATGTCTGGAGTCTCCGGAAAACACATATCAAACGTAAGACGGACAGACGGACGGACAGACGGACAGACGGACGGATATCGTTAAATCAACTTCGCTTTTCATAAGGACCCAGAATAGATATACTTTATAGGGTGTAGTATCAATATTGTAGAAATTACAAACGGAATGACAAACTTATATATACCCTTTTACCTTCGGTGAAGGGTATAAAAAGAGGTAGCCTGAAGTAGAGGAACCCTATCAAGTTCAAGTTGGGAACTTGAATTTAATTGTTTCATCGAGAAAACTTTTCTTAAACTGATTAAGTTGATTAGTGTACAAATGCATCTGAGATGGGCGTATATGGCAACATAATACGACGAATCAAAGAACTTGATACCATTATCAAAAAGAAAACTAAGTATATTGGACGCAAGCCACTTAGTTTGATTAAGCCATATTGTCTTAAACGAAACATTGAAAATGATCGTGGAAGAAATTCCTAAGGGGCATAAGTTGGTATAACCTTTTTAATCATTCAAATTTAATTTATATTGATCGAACTTATCAAGTTGCAACTGCACAATCTTATATACTTTCGGCAAAAGTGCTAATCGTGGGCTAATAAATTGCAGCGAAGCAATAATGGAAGACAAAGGCAGTTGTCTTGTTACCAGTGTTGGGCAAAATAAATGGTTTGCAGTATTTAAAATACAAAATACTTGCTGGTCATGTATTACAAATACAAAATACTTTCAGGTTATGTATTTAAAATACAAAATACTTCTACATATATATTGTATGTATGTATTGTAACGATTTTTACCAACCACTTTTTCAACAACAACTTGAAAGAGTTTCAATTAAAGAAGTGAATTATTAAAAGTCTTAGAATTCTCCAGGTAATTAGTATATTAAAACTTAACTTGTTGTGTTAAATGAGAAACAGTAAGAAAAATGTTTTCAGCTGCGTTTGCTACGAGACATACTCGTACATAATTTACATATTGAGAAATACTGCTAATTATGCTCACTACAAATAGTTATGATAAGGGAATGCCTATAGGTTTTGCTAAAAAAGGTGTCGTCACTTACAAGGAGAGTAAAATTGATCATTACATTACTATAAGCCAGGGATGGAACAAGTAGTACCATAGAATTTTTTCAGTACTTCTTAAGTTAGAAAATACTGCAAGGCTTCCGCGATATATAAGAAAATTGCTTTATGATTTTAAATTCTTTAATTTAAATGGTTTCCTATGGAATGTTGAAGGAGGTTGTAGTAATATATTGGTTAAATCAGAAGCGAAATGTTATACTTGTGGAAACAAAGTAAGGATTTGGGATAAAGTGAAGTACGTGTTGTATGCCTGCATTGGCATAGGTATCCCTTTCAGACCCATGCTTTAAATTGCTTTCAAATTACCCTAAATCATAAAAATCAAACAAAATATTTTTGCATTTTGTGTAAGATAGTACCATAAAATATTCCTACATGGTCCTTTTTGGCAAACAGGACATCGCACAATTGTGGGGTCTAGGTCAATATCTGCAAAGTAACTTCGAACTGATAAAACATCTTTTGGAACTTTTCTAACGTTTATTAAACTTAAAAAATACAGATACTTCACTGCCTTATAAGAAATAAAGAATCCCGCGAAGCTCTACGCTTATCTGCAGCTACAATTTCGATATTGGAAAATTGGGAAATATCGCCCCAATTCATTTCTTTGTGCAAAGGATTTATTTGCAATATTTGTGCCTGTTTCTACCAACCCATCTGGTATAATTCTTCTAGCAGCGGTATTTGTTTAAAAAAAAATCGGGATTTTTACCACAATTTTTAATCTAATGGCCTAATTACTTCACGTCCAAGACATCTTCCAGTAAAAATTATCATCTGCCCATCAATTGAGTAATTCATGATTTCTGTAGCCAATTCATATCATAGACATCCCATCATGATCGCGCACCCGTCCAATTTTTTAATTATTTTTTTTTATGCTGGTACGTAACGCACTTTCTGACCACGTTTACTCAACACATACATACATACATTTTAGTTTATTTCACAACTTTCTCGATGTATTTCTGGAAAGTAGCTTCTAAAATATTGAATGGAGTTTAATCATTTGTTTCGTTTTGCAACTAGGTGGTATTAGAAGTTCTGTGTTCGGAAATTATAAACTTTTCAATATAACGTGCCTGTTTGGTATTTTGGATCTAAAAACTGATGGTAGTTGGGCTGTATCTGGGTGGTCCGAGGTGTATGATTGTTCAACTGGTGTACTTGTTTGGTCATTCGTGTTAGGGAAAGTGTTTTCGTTACATGAGGTTTCATCACTTTCTTGTGCATCTGTATTTACGTTACAAGGGATCCATGTTGCATCAGCAACATTATCATCAATACCTAAGTCAGCATCAGAATTGTTAAGAATGTTTTAAACTACCTCAACATCATAATTGTCATTTAAATCAAAAAATTTTTCTGTAAAATTATTAGATAGCACAAACGTGAGCATAAAACAAAATGACATATTGTGTCTGATCAACACAATTGTGCTATCTGTATTTTCTTGAGCGCTGACTCCTTGTTACTATGCACAATATCAACACTAACGAGCCTAATTGTTGCAACAACTCATTTTACAGTTACCACTGCTAAGACTAAAAACGTATTTTAATATTACTTTACAAAAACACTTTACATGTGGACACAGTTTTTTATTTTCTGCTGGTTTGTCGTTTCTTTTTATTTATTTTTAACAGAAACAAGAACTCACAATCATTGCTTGCCGGTTAATAGACAAAAAATTATTATTTCATATAATTTGAGGCAAACAAAGTCAGATCGCACAATCGATTCAGCTAGGTCTGAAAGGGGTATGTATGTATATTCTATATACATATGTAACTCGGTGTATACATACTGATTTAACGAGATTCTCTTAAAACTTCTAATTCAATAAATATAGCTTTTTGTTGTAATTTTTATTTTTTTGTGTTTAGTTAGAAATTATCTTTCCATTGTCTATCAATTCTCCTTGGATAATTTAACTGCGTAATTTCATTAACATGATGCTTCTGATTAATGCTGATTTTGTCAAATTTCAATCATTCTTATACCAAGTGTAGTTAAGAGAAGTTAAAAGCTTCTTATAAAAATAAAGTGATATTTTGTGTGAATTTATATATTATTATAACTAACAAAACAAAGGTTTTGCCACAATTTCTTTTTAAAAAAATCTAGAATTAATTAAAATTAATGGGCGTTTTGAAAACGTTTGCAAGCTATTTACATTAATACCAAAATATGTTAAGGTAAGGGTCACTTTATGCTTAAAGTGAGAGTTTTCCTAATTTTAAATTGCTCTTCTAAGCTTTATTCTGGCGTAAATGAACTCACCATTTTGCCGAAACCGTTTTAAGAACTAACCCTGATTTGTATGGATGGTACAGTACATAATTCCTATGAAAACCTCATATTTCGAAGAATAATAGCACGTAGACCAGGAATTTGATTTGGGCCACGTGGTCTACAATTGCAATTACAGTAAGCCAACGTGTGTAATTCAGAATGCATTTAAAACTTGTATAAAATACTCGTATGCAAAACTATAACCGAATTTAATCACACTAACGTGAAGTTTGTATTTAAATCAAGTTATATTCTAAATTAAAACGAAGTATGTTCAGAAATAATATATTTTAAATATTAATTTACAAAACCCGAAATTGCAGGATTGCTAACCCTACTTTTTTTTAAATATTTTAATCTACTGTTCATGCGTTTAATCCTAATTATATAATACTCAAAAATTCAAAACGAAAATGCTTCACTAAAGAAAAATGAATTGTGCCTAAATCATAGATTCATTTTATTTAAAGCGTAAAATATTAACTTAATAAGAATTATCAAAAAGTAATTTCAATTTTTGGGAATACAAAATTTTAATTTCAAAAGATTTTGTTATTCGTGCTTAATTCCCAGTTTTTATTATTGATAAAAACACTTGAAATTTATTGTTGATGAGATAAGCTATTCCTATGTGCATTTCACTGGTTGCTTAGGCCAGATCATCAGGAAACTTCATCCATAAAGATTTTAGAAAAACTAAAGATATTAAACCAAATAAAACTGTTAAGCGTATAAGACTTATATCAATAGTTCTACTTGTAATAATATCAAAGTTTAAACAAAACACATCAACAATAAACAGTGGGTTTATCTCATCTTACATTTCCCACTACAATTAGTTGAAATTCTCTCAACATTAATTGTAGTTGCAAGTAGGTTAAGAAAAACAAAATAAAAACAACAACAACTTTACAAAAGATGTTGTCAATTAAGTGTTTTTTTAGGCCGTGCACTTGCCTGTTTATTATCAAAAAGTAATTTAAATTTTTGGGAATACAAAATTTTAATTTCAAAAGATTTTGTTATTCGTGCTTAATTCCCAGTTTTTATTATTGATAAAAACACTTGAAATTTATTGTTGATGGGATAAGCTATTCCTATGCGCATTTCACTGGTTGCTTAGGCCAGATCATCAGGAAACTTCATCCATAAAGATTTTAGAAAAACTAAAGATATTAAACCAAATAAAACTGTTAAGCGTATAAGACTTATAGCAACAGTTCTACTTGTAATAATATCAAAGTTTAAACAAAACACATCAACAATAAACAGTGGGTTTATCTCATCTTACATTCCCCACTTCAATTAGTTGAAATTCTCCCAACATTAATTGTAGCTGTAAGTAGGTTTAGAAAAACAAAATAAAAACAACAACAACTTTACAAAAGATGTTGTCAATTAAGTGTTTTTTTAGGCCGTGCACTTGCCTGTTTATTATCAAAAAGTAATTTCAATTTTTGGGAATACAAAGTGCACGGCCTAAAAAAAACTTAATTGACAACATCTTTTGTAAAGTTGTTGTTGTTTTTATTTTGTTTTTCTTATTGCTTATCCCATCAACAATAAATTTCAAGTGTTTTTATCAATTATAAAAACTGGGAATTAAGCACGAATAACAAAATCTTTTGAAACTTAATAAGAATAATATTATTGTAATTAAAAAGGTATAACCTTAATTTCACTTTCTATATTATCGTAGTATACGGCTTGAAAAAAAAAATTTTTTTGAATACATAGATACTAATTTAATTTATTTTTAGAAAGAGTTAATTTACTCAAAACTCCGAACCATATATTAAAAATTATTTATAATGTGAAGTAAAATTTGATTTGAATTCATAATTTAATTTAAATGTAGCTACTATAATTTTTTTATATAGTTATTTCACATATTATATTTTTATTTTATATCACACTAACCTTTTTCTTCGGGTGTAATCCAATCAATCTACAATATCTTTTACATATTTAAATAGTTATTCCTTTTTTTAATTACTAGATTATATAATAATATTTCATTCATACTCTAATCTTCATTTGTAAAAGAGCAGATTCATCAATAAAAAAAAACAACAACAACAACACATATTGAATGCTGGGCCCAACAAATCAAAAGTGGAGAAAATTTCCCTCATCCATTGCTCTAGTAAATTTTGTAAGTGATGATTATTTTGTTACCTTATTATTTTCATTTTTTTCAATGTCAGTCCGATTTCGTTTTGTTCCGATTAAGTTATTCTTAATATGAAAGCATAAACAATGAAAGTACTTTGTTATTATTTTTAAGGCCCAACCATAATATGCATAGCCGTGCTTATCCAACTGTCAAAAATTACCAAAAAGTCGCTCAAATGTATTTAAAAAAAACAATAAAAAAAATCAAAAAACATTTGATTCCGTACGGAATGTGCGATCAGTTTCGCACTTTGCTTCAGCAAATAACAGTTTCATAAAACTTAACAAAAAGTTTCCAAAAGTTCAATATGGTTTGCTTCATATGATTTACATGTATTCGCACATTTCCTTAATCCAACTTAAGCACATTATGGTTAGGCCTTTAGTATGTTCTGCACAATTAACTTGTTAAGATCATTTTAAAAGCATGTATGATATATTTCTATATTTTAGTATTTTCGTCATAATATTCTTATTAATAAATTTTTTTTACGAAATTTTTTAAATATTTTGAAATGTATTTCTAATCCTTTTAATACGGGAAAGATTACCATGACAATTATGTAAGTAAACAAAATCATGTCTTCTAGGGACAGATAGTAGACTTAGGGTAACAAATCACAAACCATGTGGAAAACCATCTTTCCACTCTGTATCGAAGTTTACTTCTTCTTGATGAATTTTCATTCTTTGTATTTTGCATACTCTTTGGGTATGAAGAGTATGCTATATGCTTACGCGACCAAAACGGGTTAGGAATCAAAGCTGCCTAAAGTAGAGCTAGCGGGAAGAAATGTGTTCATACCTCAACAAATTTTTGTTTTTTTTTTTTTTTTTGTTTAGGTGTTTCTTCTTTTAAACAAGAAACAATTTGTATTATTCGACAGTATAACCGGCGCGTAACAGTATTTAAAATACAAAATACTTCCATTTGTTTTACGTATTTCAAATACAAATTGCTTCCTTTCATAAATATTAGATTTTTGAATGTAGCATCAGACAAACAGTTTCTTGTTGGAGAATAAATAAAACCTGCTGAAGAAAATAATCTTTCTACAGGTCCTGATGAGCACAAACTTGTATTAAATTCTATGAATACTCTTATATTTGGATAGCTGTCAGGAGTGATAATGTCTTTGCTCTTGTCACTGACGAAACTGACAAATTCGAACTACAAATTTGATGTCCTAGATTCTATCAACGAAAACAACAAAATCATCCTCTTCTTTACTGGTGCTTCTACTTCTGATATTTCCAGGTGTCATTTTAAGTTTTTTGTAATTTTCCTCCAGAGCATAAATTGCAAGATTTTGGATTCTATGTCTTTATTTAAAATACAAAATACCTTAATTTATTGTATGTATTTAAAATACAAAACACAAACTACTTCTATGTATTGTATGTATTTGAAATACAAAATACTTGCACGTCATGTATTTAAAATACAAATACAAAATACGTATTTGTTTTTTAAATACGTATTTCAAATACATGTATTTCAAATACTGCCCAGCCCTGCATGTAACAAACGTTTTATAAATAGAAGAAATTTATTTGACTTCAGCAAGAGCAAACATGATTTTTGCTGAATGGTAACATTGAGGGACTTTACTTTTAATAATTGCCTTGAACATACTCGATTTCAGTAGAGAAATGCTTTGCAATGGAATTGGTGGATGCCAACCTGCGAGGGGGGGGGGGGGTAATTATTGGAAGTGGCTTGTAAAAATTCATTATTTCCTGAATTATACGGTAAAGAAAAGGGAATTTTCTTAATTACTAACGAGTTGTTATGCAACTTTGAACTCAATTAGAGTTGGGTAGTTCATGAACGAACTAGTTCAATTGAACTAGTCAGTCAGATGAACGTTGAACTGTCATTCAGTCTGACAGTTCCTTTTAGTTCAACAGTTCACTTTTCGTCACTTTGTCTTTTGCGTCAGCAGTCTTTTGAGAGGGTTCATTTAGTTCAATTCATTTAGTTCAATTCATTTAGTTCACAGGTTCATTTACTTCAGTTGCTTGTCCACTTGATTTCTTTGTCTTTTGCGTCAGCAGTCTTTTGAGAGGGTTCATTTAGTTCAATTCATTTAGTTCACAGGTTCATTTACTTCAGTTGCTTGTCCACTTGATTTCTATTCTTTACCGCACTGATTGAAAAGAAACAACAATAGTATAAGTGTCTCTATGTTTAACATTATATTGTTTCTTTTACTCATTGCCAGATAGCTTTAAACATTTTCATAATAAAATCAAGGCTGCCATACTTAGAGATGTCTAGCTGCGATTTTTTCGGCAATTTATAAAATATTTTGTATTATAACCCGGGGTCTCCACCTAACATAAAATGACTAACTTTAACACTAACTGCAAGTTAGTGTTAAGTGGAGACTGCTCCAGTTAAAGTTTTAACTTGATTGTTATAACATTTCTTTTGAAAGTTCTTTTATAACATAAATTGACGTTTAAGTTTGACAGTACGCTATTTTGTAGTTGTTTTTCAACATCTTTAATTAATTTGTTAAAAGCGTTGTAAACTACACATAATAAACTTTGCTTTTTGTGAAAAATATAATACAAACAAACATTTAAATATAAAATAACTTTAATTATTTTCCACAAACACACTGTAGCTACATACATACTTTACACGTCAACGAACTGAAAATAATGAAAAGTTTTAACTCTAACTTCACTACGTGTACGCCACCATAAACATATAACCATTTTAACAGCAAGTATTAACTTCATGTTTTAACTGCATTTCATGTTAGGTGGAGACTGGGTGTTAATAAAGGGTCACATAGACACATACTTCTCATGCTCATGCAATCAGCATGTGTTTGTAAATTTGAAATTTTTATTTATGTATGCGTCACACAGACAATGCAGTATGAAAAACCAAAATAGGTTTGATTTCAAAATGAACTCATACTGCTGACAGTTGTTCAATGAACAATAAAAAAAATTATTAATTTTATGATATATTTTTCTTTCAATTTAAATTAAAACAAATTTAAAATAGTTTCTGAGAAAAAAACGTGTGAAGAAAGTAGGGGTTCTCTTGAATTTCACGATATGACATTTATTTTAAAATGATGATTGATAGGTGTGTAGTAAAATATCAATCACACACGTATACGAAGGATTCATCGGCAGTAGGTGTCAGCAGTATGTGTCTATGGGCCGCTTAAGATTTCCGTAGGACATGCTGAAATTTATTGTTGAGGTGATTTTGTCGGCATTAATATAGCGTTTTCACCTGACAATTTTTTGTCATCGCAAATATTTTGGGAGTAAAAATTTATATTGTGCATTATTTGTCAGTGCTTTATAAACAAATGTCTCTATTGTGAATAAATTGTCAGTGCTTGTATTCTGAAAGAAAAATATACAAAATAAAACACTAATAATTATATGATAAAATAAATAATGAATAATGTTTATCTTAATTTTTCTTATTAATACTCCTTCAATAAAAGAAAAAAGTAATTTAATTGAGCCCTACCTTAAAATACAAATTAAAACTTACATGTTCCCTACATGTTTTTAGTTTGGGAATTCGTTCCCATAAAATTTGTTATAGGAATCATTCACAATACGAAATAAAAAAAATATTGGAATATTTTCATGGGAGTAGTTGTTTGAGGTAGGGGTGCTTATTTTGAGCAAAACGTGTCAGAGTGTTTCCATTATGTAATAGTATTTCACCTAAGCGGCTCATACACTTAGAATAAAATTGTTAAATTTTACGTAAAGTACAATTATATCGCCAATGTGTGATATTCGAAGGTGGAACAATATATTGGCAACAATCAAAAGACTTGATTTTTATTGCACAACGAAAAGAAAGAGAAGTGTGTTGGCAACATTATACAATGCTGTTTATATTATTCCTATAGGTTATGTTCGCCTTTTTATTGAATGAATGAAACTATTGTGCGACTTATTGTAAAATATAGGACAAAATGGAAATGATATGGCGAATAACATATACAATAATATTGCAAGTGTATGGGCCGCTTTACATTTTTTGGCCACAAAACTACATTTGCAGCAAAACAAGTGTTCTGCTACTTGTTTTCCCATACAGTTTTCATGTTCGAAAAACTCAAATAAATACTAGTTTTGCTCCAAAAAATGTCGAAAACCATGAAAAAACTCAGCAGAGTTTTCCATTATTGGTGATTAACAATTTCGAAAAAAATTACAGATTTACCAAAATAACAAGACTTATTAAATTATATGTATAATGTGTATTAAAAAACAAATAAGAAAATATTTATTATTTTACAAAAATATATTTTGCTTTCATGTTTGTAAACATTATTAATGCCAAATTGATTTCGAAAACCAAAACCAGTTTTACATAATGGAAGCACTCTGACACGTTTTGCTCAAAACAAGTTGACAACAAGCTGATAGTGGAAACATAGTATAAGAGTCTTAAAATAAATTAATAGCTTATCTAATTTCAGTGTATTTATCAAAAATAATAATTGGAAATTTAGCACGTCATACGGAAATCTTTTTAATAATAAAAAAATCGCCATATATTTTATAAATCGCAGTGTAGTCAAAATGTTTGAAAATTACCACATGTGGCGAGACATCTCTTAATATGGCAGCCCTGATTATATTATGAACATATTTTAGTAATATGGCAATGAGTAAAAGAAACAAGTATATTATAACATATAGAAACTAATAATATTGTTGTCTCTTTTCTATCAATTCGGTAAAGAACATGAAAAATACTATGCATTTTGTTTTTGTAAAATGAGGAATGTCAAATTTATTTGTTGAAAAACAAAGAAAAGGAAATTTTATAAAAAATTCACAATTGTGTTTTTGAACTTGATTAAAAATTTATATTTATTACATTATATTTATTATATTTAAATATTTATTAAAAATTTAAATAAGTTTTTTTAAGTATTTAAATTTTTATTAATTTTTTCAAAGCTTGACACACACAAAAATAAACAACAACAGAATAAGAAATCACAACAAGCAACTGAAGTAAATGAACCTTTAAACTACATACATGAACTGACTTAAATGAACTGACTGACGAAATATACAGCTGGCTCAAAAGACTGACTGACTAAAAGTGAACTACTGAACTGGAAGAACGAACTAGTTCACTTTTTTTAAATGAACTCTATTGACAAGTCACCCAAATGAACGATTAAGCCCAAGACTAAACTCAATGGGACTGAGTTACAAATGGGTATTTTAGATATTCTATCCACTGCTACAAGGGAGGTGCTGGTAGGTACATCAGTACTTAATGGAATTAAACTAAATTTCATTATTTTGGATATATTATTTACAGACAAATGTGCAGTGTTGCTAGGTAAAGAAGTACTTAATGGAATTAAGTAAGATTTCGGTTATTTAGATATATTATTTGTATACACATGAACAGTGTTAGTTGTTATCAACGGACCACATATGTGCCAACCGTATATGGAATTCTGAGCGATCAAACTCCCTCATACATATATTTCTTTAATACCAATGAGAATAACTATCTGCAATTCTCTTAGTATTTGTCTTACTAGAACTCGTATGATATTAGTTAACCACGGAACCGTTTGAACTAGATTCTTTCAAAATGTTTAACTTATTATTCTGTATATTGTAGTATTATTTGATCGCATGAATACATTCCTTTCAATATTATTTATTTCCATGAATTCTTACCTTTAAAGAGCAGACATAAACGGGTATCTTATTTCACCAAAATATTAAACCCTAAATAGCCGCTTAAAAGGTACTACACCCAAACGCATGGGAAATATTAATAAACTTAAAATTTAAATCATATTACATTAATTTTCCTATGCTTTAGTTTAAGTAATTTTATTTACACGTAAGAATAGGCTAAGAATTATTTTCATAGTTAGTATATAAGTTAGAATAAATTGTAAATAAAATTAATGATAATAAAAAAGCTGACGAGTGCACTAGTTGCACCGTCTAAAAATAAAATACAAATAAAAAACGGATTTCAATTATTACAATATGGAGTATACTATGGTGCTTATTACCACATTATTTACAATAGAACTTGCTTTACCTATTACTTTTCTTCTTAAGTATAACAATTTCTGAACATCTGGCATTTGTTCTTTGCTGATGTAAACAGCAGTGAACATATCTCTAAATGAAGGCCATTCTTCATTGGAACCATGAAAATCTGGTGCATCGCACGGAGGGACGTTAACACCAAAATCTGGCGCTTCATATTGGATGTTCAGTGGATGGTAATTAATTTGGTCATTTGCTGAGAAATGATTTGGATCATTTTCTCTTTGTTCATTTTTAGTATAAATCCCTAAACACTTAATGAAATCGACCATTTCAGCTTTAGTTTGCTGATATATATCCCTGCATGTTTCATATTATCGTTTTTGAAGTCTTCACGACGATCTTCATACAAATAGACGTTTTCAAAGGCACGGCAGAGTGACTGCCAATCTTCATCTAATGTGTGCATCTTAGCTCTAACTAGAGATTCGGTCAAGTCTTCGAAACAAAGTGTTGAAAACCTTTTGCAGCATTTATAATGTTCTCAGATTCATAAGTGAATCTACCACAAGTAACTGAACTCATTTTTAAAATAATTATTGATCATGAAATCCCCATAAATTAATCTGCATTTTTTATTATTTTAACACCTAATTACCGAAAGTAACTTTTTTGTTTAAATCTTCTGTATATACCGTAAGTGCAAATACAATTGAAAATACCAACGTTTAAATGTAGGGTGCACAGTTAAATAATCAAACTATAAGATAATCTGATATCTGTTTATGTATATACAAAATATATTTTGTACAAACTGAACGTTGTACTAACGATATTATTCTTTTACGTATAGGGTACACAAGTAAATGTTACTAAAATTACAATCAAGAATGATAGAAATAAAGATTACGCCTTGCGCATGTTTTACCGTTTGATGACGTAGTAGTTCCCTTGTGAAGATTACCAAGTCTCTATTATTTGTGAATATCGTAATTTCGTATGCGCCCCATACACTTTACAATTCAATTGTCAACTGAGTCTTTCAACTGAATTGATGCTTGGCCACACTCTTCATCAACTGAATTGAAAGATTTAAAATTAATTTTAAAATTTAATGAAAAAAAAGACAATTTTCAAAATACTTTACAATTTTTTTACAAAAGAAAACTACAAAAATAAATTTTGACAGCTAATCAAGAGACTCGAGCACACACAGTACAATCGAATTGAAAGACTTAGTAGTCAACTTGAAAAAATCAAAATCTTTTGATTTTTCTTTAACCAACTCGACAGCCGTCAAACTAATCAATTGACAAAGCCATACACGCTTTGATTTGGACAACAACCGACTCAGTTGACAATTGAATTGAATCGTGTATGGCCTGCTTTACAAACAATTTATGTATTACGTGTTAGTTGGCAACCCTGCAACTAATTTGCTCAGAGAGTTCAAATAAAAAATATTATATCAATTGTCAAAAAATTAAGAATTTTGATTAATTTCAAAAGATTTTGTTATTCGTGCTTAATTCCCAGTTTTTATTATTGATAAAAACACTTGAAATTTATTGTTGATGGGATAAGCTATTCCTATGCGCATTTCACTGGTTGCTTAGGCCAGATCATCAGGAAACTTCATCCATAAAGATTTTGGAAAAACTAAAGATATTAAACCAAATAAAACTGTTAAGCGTATGAGACTCATAGCAACAGTTCTAATTGTAACAATATCAAAGCTTAAACAAAACACATCAACAATAAACAGTGGGTTTATCTCATCTTACATTCCCCACTACAATTAGTTGAAATTCTCTCAACATTAACTGTAGTTGTAAGTAGGTTAAGAAAAACAAAATAAAAACAAACAACAACTTACAAAAGATGTTGTCAATTAAGTGTTTTTTTAGGCGGTGCACTTGCCTGTTTATTATCAAAAAGTAATTTCAATTTTGGGAATACAAAATTTTTAATTTCAAAAGATTTTGTTATTCGTGCTTAATTCCCAGTTTTTATTATTGATAAAAACACTTGAAATTTATTGTTGATGGGATAAGCTATTCCTATGCGCATTTCACTGGTTGCTTAGGCCAGATCATCAGGAAACTTCATCCATAAAGATTTTGGAAAAACTAAAGATATTAAACCAAATAAAACTGTTAAGCGTATGAGACTCATAGCAACAGTTCTAATTGTAACAATATCAAAGCTTAAACAAAACACATCAACAATAAACAGTGGGTTTATCTCATCTTACATTCCCCACTACAATTAGTTGAAATTCTTTCAACATTAACTGTAGTTGTAAGTAGGTTAAGAAAAACAAAATAAAAACAAACAACAACTTACAAAAGATGTTGTCAATTAAGTGTTTTTTTAGGCGGTGCACTTGCCTGTTTATTATCAAAAAGTAATTTCAATTTTGGGAATACAAAATTTTTAATTTCAAAAGATTTTGTTATTCGTGCTTAATTCCCAGTTTTTATTATTGATAAAAACACTTGAAATTTATTGTTGATGGGATAAGCTATTCCTATGCGCATTTCACTGGTTGCTTAGGCCAGATCATCAGGAAACTTCATCCATAAAGATTTTGGAAAAACTAAAGATATTAAACCAAATAAAACTGTTAAGCGTATGAGACTCATAGCAACAGTTCTAATTGTAACAATATCAAAGCTTAAACAAAACACATCAACATCATAGGAATAGCTTATCCCATCAACAATAAATTTCAAGTGTTTTTATCAATAATAAAAACTGGGAATTAAGCACGAATAACAAAATCTTTTGAAATTAAAAATTTTGTATTCCCAAAATTGAAATTACTTTTTGATAATAAACAGGCAAGTGCACCGCCTAAAAAAACACTTAATTGACAACATCTTTTGTAAGTTGTTGTTTGTTTTTATTTTGTTTTTCTTAACCTACTTACAACTACAGTTAATGTTGAGAGAATTTCAACTAATTGTAGTGGGGAATGTAAGATGAGATAAACCCACTGTTTATTGTTGATGTGTTTTGTTTAAGCTTTGATATTGTTACAATTAGAACTGTTGCTATGAGTCTCATACGCTTAACAGTTTTATTTGGTTTAATATCTTTAGTTTTTCCAAAATCTTTATGGATGAAGTTTCCTGATGATCTGGCCTAAGCAACCAGTGAAATGCGCATAGGAATAGCTTATCCCATCAACAATAAATTTCAAGTGTTTTTATCAATAATAAAAACTGGGAATTAAGCACGAATAACAAAATCTTTTGAAATTAAAAATTTTGTATTCCCAAAATTGAAATTACTTTTTGATAATAAACAGGCCAGTGCACCGCCTAAAAAAACACTTAATTGACAACATCTTTTGTAAGTTGTTGTTTGTTTTTATTTTGTTTTTCTTAACCTACTTACAACTACAGTTAATGTTGAGAGAATTTCAACTAATTGTAGTGGGGAATGTAAGATGAGATAAACCCACTGTTTATTGTTGATGTGTTTTGTTTAAGCTTTGATATTGTTACAATTAGAACTGTTGCTATGAGTCTCGTACGCTTAACAGTTTTATTTGGTTTAATATCTTTAGTTTTTCCAAAATCTTTATGGATGAAGTTTCCTGATGATCTGGCCTAAGCAACCAGTGAAATGCGCATAGGAATAGCTTATCCCATCAACAATAAATTTCAAGTGTTTTTATCAATAATAAAAACTGGGAATTAAGCACGAATAACAAAATCTTTTGAAATTAAAAATTTTGTATTCCCAAAATTGAAATTACTTTTTGATAATAAACAGGCAAGTGCACCGCCTAAAAAAACACTTAATTGACAACATCTTTTGTAAGTTGTTGTTTGTTTTTATTTTGTTTTTCTTAACCTACTTACAACTACAGTTAATGTTGAGAGAATTTCAACTAATTGTAGTGGGGAATGTAAGATGAGATAAACCCACTGTTTATTGTTGATGTGTTTTGTTTAAGCTTTGATATTGTTACAATTAGAACTGTTGCTATGAGTCTCATACGCTTAACAGTTTTATTTGGTTTAATATCTTTAGTTTTTCCAAAATCTTTATGGATGAAGTTTCCTGATGATCTGGCCTAAGCAACCAGTGAAATGCGCATAGGAATAGCTTATCCCATCAACAATAAATTTCAAGTGTTTTTATCAATAATAAAAACTGGGAATTAAGCACGAATAACAAAATCTTTTGAAATTAAAAATTTTGTATTCCCAAAATTGAAATTACTTTTTGATAATTTTGATTAATATTTTATTTTAAAAATATCATTACAATAAATAAAATTTTTAAAAGTGTTCAAACGTGTGTTAAAAGTAGTGAAATAAAGAAAAATAAAATATAAATAAAAATAGAAGAAAGCAGAAAGCAGAAAAGAGAACAAACATAAAATGTGCAGTGGGCAAATGCCAACAAATTAACCGCAAAAACACAAAGGGGGAAATTGTGCGAAAAACTAACGTGTTGCGCGCTTTTAATTAAGTGTCTATATTTTTAACTATAGCTAATATAGAGAAAATATATAGTTATGTAAGTCCAAAATAAAATTATAAAGAAAAAAGTAACTTCTAATAAAAAATTTTTAGTTTTCAACTAATTTAAATAGAAAAATAATAAAGTGTCCCACTGTCATGTTTACACATAAACATTACAGTTTGAAAGCTAAAAATTATTAGCCAATGAGAACGAAGGTTGTGTGACGTCACAGTTCCTACATATGCTTATACCATATGGCTATGAACTAGCGATATTAATAAATAAAATAGGGACCTTTCAAATGAGAAAAATGCAAATAAGAAAAAAAAACACCACCAAATTATTACAAGAAGAACACAATATTTTTAAAACAAATAAAATATGTAAAATCAATATGTAGCTGATATTTACACTGTTTGAATTTTCTAGTAAACAAATTTTAGAAGACAGTAAAAAGTTTAACGTTTATTTTTATTTTAAGGAAATTAAAATAAATTCAATTACTGATTCTTCGACGGCTTCTAAAGGAACATAAACCAAATTCCAATCGTAAATTGGAAAATTGTTGTTTCTACTTGGCGTGAGCAAAGTAGATAATTAAAATAATTTATTACACGAAATATAACAAATGTGTGTAGGGTATAACAGCGGTGTTGTAGATCAGCTTATATTGTTTTCAACGGGATTTAATATACTTATACCATGTTCACACGGACAGCAATATTCGAGTTTCGTTCTCTTATTCCTGTTTCGCGCCCCAACCATGATTGAAATGACTTGTTTCCCCATACAAAATTTTGTGAGCGAAACGGGTCGTTTCATTTTGAAACAGGCTGCGAAACAGGAAAAATGTACTATGTATCATCTCCAATTTTGATAACATTTATCGTTAGTTTATCTGAACTAGCTCTCAAAAAAAATCAAAACAAAGAAAAAAAAACAAAGTAAAAATTGATGTTTAATAAAATAAAGTGATAATTATAACATAATAATATTAATAAAAGTATTAAATAGTAATTACTTTCAATTATTTAAGCTGGGGGATTTAGTGCAGCGGTCCATTAGGGATAGCGATGGGCACCCTTGTGTTGACATAATTCCATTGACTAATTTTATTTTCAGAGATCTAGTGGCAGCACAGATGAATATACCCACTGAACGGGGGTCGTTGGAGATCGTCGTTGCGACCGCCTATTTCCCCGGCGAAGAAGATGTAGTCCCACCAAAAGAGGTGGTGGACCTGGTGCTGTACTGCGGTATGCATGGAAAGCAGCTTATCCTGGGCTGCGATGCCAATGCCCATCACACCGTTTGGGGTAGCAGCAACATCAACAAAAGAGGTGAGTTACTACTGGAATATCTGGTTGGTACGAACTTGGACATAGCCAATGTCGGTTGTAAGCCGACCTTTATTAATGCGGTCAGGGAGGAGGTATTAGACCTTACACTGGTTAGCGGCGCTTTGCGCGATTCAATTCGTAACTGGAGGGTTACGGATGAGGCCTCGCTGTTGGACCATCAACATATTAGGTTTGACATACCGGGGGGGGGAGGATTTGCGTAGAGGCGCTTACAATCCCAGACGAACGGACTGGAATGAGTTCAGGTCCCTTGTGAACCGGAAGGCTGAGCTCCTAATGACAGATATCGGGTCTGTTGATGAGATTGAGCTAGCAGCCAACCTTGTTGAGGAAACATTGCTCTCCTCCTTCCGAAGGAGTACGACATTGCGACCCTTAAGCTCCAGCCGTAGGACTACATGGTGGAATGAGACGCTCGAGCAGAAGCAGAGGCATGTCAGGAGGTTATTCAACAAGGCAAAACGGACCAAAAACTGGCAGGAGTACAAAGGTGCCCTAACGGAATATAACAAATACTTACGTAAATCCGAACGGGATTCATAGAGGAACTTTTGCAGTAGTGTCGCGGGCCTTCCTAGCGCGGCAAGACTTCACAGGGTAATGACCAAGGGACACTAAAATGGAGTTGGTCTGGTGGAGGGAACAGATGGTTCCTTCACGACAAACCGCAGGGAGACTTTGGAAACCTTGCTAAGAGTACACTTTCCGGGCTCGACTGTTGTGGATGATACTGGACACACAAATGTCGAGGCGGCAATCCCGGGGACTCGCCGGACTAATGGGTTAGCCGGTAGGATTTTCGATGAGGATAGGGTACGGTGGGCAGTTGGCTCGTTCGGCCTATTCAAGTCACCAGGAGGTGACGAAATCTTCCCTGTATTGTTACAGGAGAGTCTTGATATGCTAATAGGGCCTCTGATTGGTCTTTTTAGGGCAAGCTTCACCTGGGGATACATTCCGACCACTTGGCGTACGGTCAGGGTTGTATTTATTCCCAAAGCTGGCAACAGGCCGCTGGAGAAGCCGAAATCCTATAGACCTATCAGCCTTACTTCATTTCTGCTCAAGACTGTTGAGCGGCTACTGGACCTGCACATCAGGGAAAAACTGCAGGCTTCCACACCACTGCACCGAACGCAGTTTGCTTACCAAAAGGGTAAGTCGACTGAGGTGTCATTGCACCATTTGGTTGCGCAGATAGAAAAGGCACAACGTAATGGGGAGATCGCATTGTGTGCATTTCTTGACGTGGAGGCTAGCCCTTGACAACACGAGATATTATTTTGTAATAGTACTTTACTTTATTTTTTTATTTATTTACAAGTTGTACAAGTTTCCTTAGATCTTAGATCTATTATAATACCCGTTATTGCCTGCTCACCTTTTCTTTCTTAAAAAATGATAATGCCTTAAATAGCATCTCTGACAAAACTCTACTGACGTTGGTTGCACTTTACAACAGCCAAAATGTCATTGCCACATTTCAGTGCTGCCGACTCTCAGACCACTACAATCTCGGCCGACCTGACAAAACAATCGACATCGATTGTCAGTCTTCCCTCAAAAACTCCTCCTCTAAAAATCCATAATCCCGATACACAATGTCCCCCATCTCACTAGAACTACCTTCTTCTAAAAATTGATAGCCTTCATATGCGGGAGTGTTGTCTCAAGAGATCGATATGTCCTTATTAACATTCCTATCTTGTTCTACCCATCTTCTCATCCGGCTGGCATCAACTATCTCTGAATATGGCATCTGTGTAACCTGCTCCCATGTTCTGTAACTTTAGTGGGAACTTCTCGCATCGAAAATATGTGAAAAAAAAGGGAAAAGTGAGAAAAAACTGTGTCTGTAACTCATGTCGAAAACTATCAAAATAGATTACGTCGTTACGTTAGTCTAAATTTACGCGTTTCATCTTTTGATGCTCAACTTCTTTTCAATTCCCTTTTAAAGATGCCAATATAATCACAAGCAGCAATCGGTTTCAACTTTTTTCGGTTCAAAACAACAACAATTTTATTAGAAAGAAAAGAAAAAATTTACATGCATCCATCGTTGTGCATATACCAACGAATAAAAACACAAAGCGTACTGACCGAGTACAGGCATATCCGTACAAACCCCCTTTCTTCTCTCACCTAAAAACATAAGAGTTTAGCATCAAAAGATGAAACGTGTGAAAGCAGACTTATAAATTTCATAACATTGCCCTCGAAGCCGATGTGACACTGCAAACGTTGAGAAAGCCAGTAACACATATCGTTGACTTCGACCAAAATTTACTAAAATTAAAAATTTTTCAACGACGGCGTCGAAAATACAACCGGCGGCTATACCAAATAGTGTAAAGTGCCACTTTAACGTTTGTTATTTGCAAACGAGCTTTGAAAACATTCGCATACATATTTTATAAAAATGGTAAAAGCCAAATATTTAAACAATGAAAAAATGTGCCAAAAACAAAATATTATTATTATTATTCTTTTTATTTTGTTTTTTAGTGCTAAAATTTTTTCTCGCCCCATTTTTATTCGTGAGTTTATTTGACAATTCAAAGCGGGAACTTTTGTCTGCAAAATGTTACAGATACACTTTTTCTGTAAATTGGCGAGTAACATCCAGGGGTATTTCATAATCACACAAATACATGATTTGCTTTCCCATATTTAGACTTATATTATGACTTATCATAAAATCTGCGCCAATCAGTACTTCGTCTACAATGTCGGCCACAATAAAGTCATGAAAAGTGACAATATCGGCAATTTTTAACACCACACGTGTTTTACCATAGACAGTAGCAGGCTCACCTGTAGCTGTTCGCAAGCTCACTCCGCTTAGTGGTTCAACAGCTCCTTTAACCAAGTCAGGCCTTATTATCGAGAATTCTGCACCAGTGTCGATAGTCAAAATGCGCTTTTTAGCACTCCCTCCATACTTAACGGCGACTCCTGTGATGACTAGCGCGTTGGTGGTTTCTCTGCGTCGAAGCAGATCTTGATCTTTTTCTTCGTGCTTTACAGTCACGTTGTATGTGACCAATCTTTCAGCAGTTACAGCATTTTACACTAGTTTTAGTTTGCTTCTCACTTAAAGCTTCTATAAATGCCTCTTTTAAATACTGCACAATATCCCTTTCTCCATCCCTGGTCACATCGAGCTTTCGCACCTTGCCTACGTGAGGTCTTGAAATAATTCTTGCGGTTTCCTGGGCCAGGGCGAATGAAACCGTCTCTGCAAATGTTGGTTTTTGTGATGCACATACCGCAAGTTTTATATCAGCATCTCTAATACCATTTACAAATGCTTTGGTTTTAAAATGATCCATAAATGGATGATTCTCACCGGGGTATGTAAGCTGCACTCTATCTCGAGTGCAAAATCTTGTAAGGTTTCGTTTGCCTTTTACACTCTGCCACGCAACTTCATTCGGTTGATCTCTTTCTTGTGTTCCCCACAATATTTACGCTGCAGTGCAACCATTATGTCATCATAATTGTTTCCACAGCTAATTGGTATACTTTCAAGCACTTTAGCGGCAGTCCCCTTTAAAGCAAGAATTAGTACGATTGCGTTTTTCTCACTGTTCCATGCATTTCTGTTGGCAACTGTATCGAACTGGAACTTCAAAACATTTAATGGAACACTACCGTCAAAGCAAGGGGCCTTTATTCTACTAGAAACTTCTGGAATAACTTGCACTGGTGCTTCTTGGCATTGAATGTTATTAACTTTTGCCTCCAGATGGTGTAGTTTTTCATCAAAAACCGTAACTTGTGTTTTAACATCAGACAGCTTTTTGTTGAATTAAATTTCCATGTCATTTACTCTTTCATTTATGACTGTGGAAGTCTCTTGAAGCTCCTCAAGTTTTTCATTAGTAGCCTGAAGTTTATCGGTAGTTATTCTAGAATTCTCTTGAATTTCAGCCAGGATGGTGCTTGACTTCTCCATTTTTCTAGAAGTTTCATCCATTTTTCTAGAAGTTTCAGCTAGAATATTACTCGAGTTTTCTTTCATCATTCTAGAATTTTCTTCAGACATTTTCTTCATTTGCTCCATCATAGCAGCAAACATTGTATTTAAATCCATACTGCTAGCAACTGCACGAGTACATACTTCTATTTCTTCTTTATCCTCGAATTCGTGGCCAACAATGTCGATATTGCGTCGCTCGAATTCATCTATTAGTCTCTTCTGCAGCTCTGCTTTATTACCTGTAGTTGGCAGATCCAACTTGCCCAATTCTTTCTTGAGCTGTTCTACTTTAAGCTCTTCAAATTCCTAGAGGGTGGAGGGAGGTCAGGGTAGTTTTTATACCCAAGGCAGGTAGAACCGGTCACTCTAAGCCCAAGGATTTTAGACCAATCAGCTTATCGTCTTTTCTCTTGAAGACGTTGGAAAGACTGATTGACCTACATCTGAGGACGAAGATTGACGCCGGCATCATCAGCGGCGCTCAACACGCCTATCTTAAGGGTAGATCTGTTGAGAGTGCGCTACATGATGTGGGTGGTTATGTGGAGCGGGGATTGCGAAAAAAAGGAATACACCTTGGCTATACGCTTCGGTGGTTAGACTCATTCTTACGTATGGATGCTGTGTTTGGTGGGAGTCATTGAGATTGGCTAGTCGTAGGAACCTTCTTTCTAAGGCTCAGAGGTGTGCTTTAATCGGCATGACAGGTGCCATGAGAAGTACTCCTCAAGTGGCCCCAGATGTCATTTTACATCTTCTGCCTATTGAGCAGTATGTGGGAGTTAGGATTCTGATTGAGATTGAGGCTGGTAGCTATTGCCTAGGACCACCCGGCTTCACTGATTATGTGGGCACTAGGGTGAATTTTCGGCGATTGCCGGAGGTAATAGTGCCTTCTATGGAGATCTGTGGTGCGATTCACTAACTTTTATTACGATATTCGCTGTCGTTTAAAGTCAGCTGTTACTTTAAGCAATTTTTTGTAGTTATTTTAGCGACAATAATTTAGGTTGTGTTTATTTAATCGATAAAATGTATTTTATGTTTAAAATAGCTTACATACATACATACAAAGATATATTTATATGTATATGTATGAACAAAATCCTAAATTTAAAATTTAAAAAAAAGCAATTCAGAACAAGAAAAAAATTCTAAATGTAAAAATCACAAAAAAAATATATAAAAACCACAAATTAACCCTTCGTCTTACTCATGAGTCTGGCCAGACCTTTTTCAATGCATTTTGAATGAAAAACATGTGTAACACGAGGGGCTAAGAATTATTTCATTTATTTTTATTTTATTCTCTTTTGTGCTCTTCGTTTTTTTTTAACATTTTGTAGACAGAGATGTTACACAGCGTGCACATTTGACAGTACTGGCAAGACAGTAATAAAATACATATTAGTTGCCAAAGACACTTCTAAAGGTCTCGTTACTCTTACGTAAATGTTGCGGATACGTAAACGTTGCGGTCGACTTGAAATGTTGGTAGTTACTAACAATACGTAAACGTGTCATATGGTGTTGAAGTGTGTACTCGCACATATGTCTGTATGTAAATTATTATTTGTTTTGATTTTGCTCACAGTCTTGTTCCAAAACATGTTGCTAACATTCCTGTTTAAAAACGCCAATACATAACGATATCGGCGCTTTTCTACAAAAAAGTAAATTACTATATACACATATATTTACATATACAGCACTAAAATTGCTTTAAAAAATAAAATTTTTTATCTAGTTTTTATTGCACCTGAGGATCTCGTTTTAGAGTTATGGATCTTAAAATATTTAAATCCATTACTAATATCTCTTTAAATAAAACTTGATATAAACAATATGTGTATAAGTAAAAATTGACAAAAAAAAATTTTTATTTTATAATTTTTTATTGTAAATTTAATTTAATTTCCTAAAGATGCTAACCAAAGGTTAGCGAAATATTGAGAAAAATAACTAAATATAATATAGTTTTTTAAAAAAGACCTCAAGCTTAAACAATTCAAAATAATTATAAAAAAAGAAACTTCAAATAAAACTAAATAATATATTTATTAATTAAAGGGTGGTTAAATTTCAAGGGCCGATGTTGATTTTGAATAAAACACAAACTATTTAGGAAATTATTGTAATTTTATTTTATTATGATATATTGGTATTACTCAATTATGTATGGAACAAAATATCGGCCAAATGGGCGCCGCGACCACGGCGGCACACCTCCATCCGATGGTCCAAATTTTCGATGACCCTGAGGCATAATGGAGGTTCTATGCCGTTAATGTGCCGAATTATCTCATCCTTTAGCTCTTGAATTGAAAGAAAAAAGTCAAACGGTGTCAAATCACATGATCTTGGCGGCCAATTGACATCGCCATTACGTGAGATAACACGGCCATTGAATTTGTTGCGCAAAAGAGCCATTGTTTCGTTAGCTGTGTGGCAAGTGGCACCGTCCTGCTGAAACCACATATCGTCCACATCCATATCTTCCAATTCGGGCCATAAAAAGTTCGTTATCATCTCTAGCGAACACCATTCACAGTAACTGCGTGACCGGCCTCATTTTCGAAAAAATACGGCCCGATGATGCCGCCAGCCCATAAACCGCACCAAACAGTCACTCTTTGTGGTTGCATTGGTTTTTCGACAATCACTCTTGGATTATTATTCGCCCAAATGCGGAAATTCTGCTTATCGACAAATCCACTGAGGTGAAAATGTGCCTCATCACTGAAGATGATTTTCTTCGAAATTTATCATCCATTTTCATAATAAGTCTGGATAACTTTAACACGTTGTTGGATTGTGTATCTCTCCATAGTTCAAATTGAGTAAGTCTGAAATAGAGAAATGTCAAATAAAATTCGGAAAAAAACTTGGCGTTTAGGTGTGGTTCACATTCAACATCGGCCCTTACAATTTAACCACCCTTTATAATTAGGTTAAGGCGAATATTCGGAACTATGCGCTGATATATTTAAATTTGCATTCTCTAAAATATATGCAAATATTTATTTCATAATAAAACCGATAATCGAATCAGCTGTTTCATGTTGCATTTGTTGTTTATATTTGTGTAATTTTATTGTTTTGTAAATATATAAAGCGAATTTATTAAAAATACAAATATATTTGGTGTTTAAACTTATAAATAAATAAAATGACCATAGAAAAGTGAGAAAAAGGCTTTTGCAAATTTGCAACAGCCCGCTGCCGGAGACTGCCGGAAACATGCAAAAAATACTATTTTAACTATTTATCAATTTTATTTACTTCCATCTACGGAAATAATCTCACTTTTGAATAAAATAAAAAATAAAGCTTTAACAACAATATTTACTTCTAATAAAAAAAACAAGAGCTGTAAGCTTCTTGGTTTATTTTCAATAAAAACACGACAACATTGTTTTCTGTGACACCTAATTCAGTTCGAACAAAAAACATATAACATTGGATTTCATGACACCAAATTTAAATTAATGTTTTGATGAGAATCTCATTAACAAAATTTTAAAGTAAACCGCTGGTTAATAAGTTTTGTTGACAACACTGCTAGAAAACAAAAATAAAATTCTTAACAGCTGATACGTAAAAACGGAGAGAAATTTTAATTTTATCAGGTTCATCCGCAACGCAACGTTACGTTTACGTGTAGTACCTATTAACACACAAGCTTGTTAAGGAAAACAGAACAGCTGATCGGCAACGTATACGTTTACGTAAGAGTAACGAGGCCTTAACTGTTTTTGTGACGTAGGCGTCCAGACAGTAGCTAAGACAGTTCACTTTTAAAAATATGCCAAACGTAAGTGTTGCAGTGGAAGTCCAGCTAAAACATGTTTTATATGAACCAATGCGAATTCAACAAGGTAAACTCGTCGCTACAACAATTACAACTCTAACAAAAATAACAGGCATTTTGTTAGTGTAACAAATCCAATTTGTCAAAAAATTGTTTGCAAAAAGTGTGATACCGTGTTCAGATATACATATTTTATTGACTCAATATTCTGTTTATTGACACAATTATCTTTCTGTTCACATATATACAATTTAGCTAACTCAATTAACGTTTGACAGCTAATAAAAAATAATATTGTTTATATTTTGGTCACGAGAATTGTGTTTTTAAATTTACAAAAATGGGAAAAAATTTTTTCGTTGCCCACAAAGACCATCCATTTTGGTGGGCCACATATCCAATAGGGCGGCTTCACTGGCTTCATTCCACCCCATTCTTCTTTTCTTTATTTTTACATCTTTGGATAATAAAAAGAAATTGGTTTTTATTTGATTTTAATTTTAAATAAAAAATTTAATATTTCAACTTACTTTCAATTGGACGCGACATTTTTTGCTTTTTTTTGTTTTCTTTTTCTGACATTTTAGCTGCCAAATGTTAAAACAGTAACAAAAATGTTTATGCAGTCATTCAAGGCGAATTTAAATTCGCCTTGGGCTCACTGAACATACTTGTGACAGTGTTGCATTTGAATTTTTACTCAATATTATAACAATTTCGTATTAATTGAGCAATAACTTTATTGCAATTTTATATGGAATATTGAGCTCAATAATGGCATTTATTGCGTAAAACTCAATAAAGGTGCATATCTGAACGCGGTATGACTGAAACATAAACAATAAAAAATTTTTGTGATTCGTTTTTTATATTTAAACTTGTGTTTTGGAGATCTTGAAGAAATAAGATAAATATTTAAAGTGGATAACTAAAATATAAGCTGTTGGAAAAAGTAGGTATACTTTTTAATCAATTTGTATAAAAGTTGCTTCCAGCAAATAAACTGTAAACCAGTTTTGAAATGTTGAGAAGGAGCAGTATATTCGGCCGTGCGATATCTTTAGTAACCTCCACCAACAATATATCTGGAGTGGGCTCTGTATGAAATCAATAAATTCAATAAGCAATATTTATAAAAACTTACGTCAGCATTATAACAATTGGAATTGTAATCTTATAAAACGAAATTTCACCTAATAAAGAAATAAAATATAATGATTTGTAACAGCTTTAGCCGCACTAAAATGATTTTCAAGAGGAAAATTTATATTTCACCTATGGTAAATTATGAATCAATCATCACAAAATTATGTTGAATGATTTCTGATATAATAACACCTAAACTAGACGAAATTTCAATAAAAAGTGCTTTTCAGAAGACTGCTTTATATTGCAGCAATAATATTATTTCCAGTCGTATAAAGCTTAGTTGGACCAAATTTTACCACAATATCTATATTTGTAATGGGGTTAATCGTATTTATCGTATTTAATCGTATTTGTTTCGAATCTTAGGGAACTATTACGGACTAAATTTGACTCCAATACCAATACATTTTTTGATATTGGGTTTCATATGGGGCATATACAGGCCTGTTCTGCAAATCACTTTTACTCAAATCACATGTGCCTACTAAAATCAGACGTGTGATATTTTAGTGTCCCGTGTTTGTGTATTTTGGTGTGATCTTCAATTGCCGAAAGCACACCCAGAAACACAAAAACGGTATGACTTTCAGAACACCACAAAATCACGCTCGTGATTTCAAAAACACGTGATTTGAAATCACGCGATTTTCAGAACAGGCCCGATAGTAAGTAAGACCGAATTTATAATATGGACATTCTTGCCAGACAGACGAAGTTTGTTTACTTTACTTTTTTCCTCTTTCTTCGTCTTTCTGGCAAGAAATTTCCACATTGCAAATTGGGTCTTATCAACCGAGCTTAACAAAATTTTATAAATTCTTTTATATATTAAAATTTGTGATTTTGAATATTTAATGAGTATTGGTGCATTCTGTAATGCATTTATGTTAGTTTTTGTAACCAAAATATAAATTTTTAATCCATGTTCTTTCACATTTGGTTTTTTTTTGTATTTTATATTTAATTTGCTTATAATTTGTTTTTTTCATAAAATTTCTCACATATTTTAACTTTCACAATTTTTGAGAATGGTAAACAAAAAAATTAAAAAAGAAAGTTTTTTGACAAGCTGGATTTAACAGCTGACGAACAAATGTTCTAAAGAGTTTACCTTGTTGAATTCGCCTTGATATGAACTTAACAAATTTAAAAATAACTTAAAATAGCATTATTGTGTGAACAAATATAGCACTTAACTAAAACATAAAAAATCAAAGCAAAATATGTTAATTTTTTTCTTACTTCTTCATATTTTTTCTTTTTCGAAAAAAACTTCAAATCACTGTCCAATTTTACTGTCTGCAAAATTTGCTAGACAGTAGACAAGACAGTTGGAAAAGTGTGCATGTATTAGTAAAAAAGTTTGCATGTATTGCTACTGTCTTGCCAGTACTGGCAAATGTAAACGCTATGTTAGAAAAATACAGCTGTTATCTTTCGTTAAAAAATTACAGAATCACACTATCGTTCCTGCAAGCGAATATATATGTCGACAAATTTAACGATTGTCGGTTCGTTAAAAGTTACTGAATCCAACACTGGTGTGATGAAATACATGTTTCTAAAATGGTTTAGAAAAAAACATTTACCGACCGCTTGTCAGATTTTGTATTTGTATTCTCTCTAACTCAATACATTTTGCTTTTACATGATAAGATTTTTCTCATTCTACATAAATTTTTGCAATACATTGTATTACCGTGTAAACTAGCTTGAATTTTTTAGGGTGGTTATACGTGGTATAAGGGCATTTAGCGGGGTACCAGATCCAAAAGAAATGAAGTGTTATTCGTAATATAGAAGAGCCTTGTGTAAATTTTTAGAAAGAAGTTGCTTAAATTATAAGAAAAATTAAAGTATTTACTAAGCACTTCTGCCGCATTATCCTGGCATTAAAATGCCCATTGTTGAGAAAGAAAATAGACTATCAATATTTGAATTCTAAATTTTTTCTGTTTTTTTCAAATCAATAAATGGCTTATATACTAAATTTTAACCTATCATCAGCATTTACCCAAATTGATTTTGTTTACATTAAAGGCGCCCGTACACGACATGTTTTTGTCATCTGACATGTCAAATTTTCCACTGCAAAACACATACATGTCGTGTGTTACCTTTTTAACTTTGCTTCTGTAAAAGTCAGACGCAAAGTCATCTAACAAAATTTCAATTAGAGCGTGCTCTATTTTCTTCTGACAAACCATTTGACATCAGAAAGTTATGCCGGCAAGAAACCGGCAGCGGCGTCCACTATTGACGGAATCATTAGCCGGCTGAAGTTAATTTTTTACAATACCGAGATATGTTTGATCATCTTACCATTGAATATAATTTATGTGAATATATATATAAAAACCGTTTTATTATAAAATCCTAAATTGGTATCTTTGAATTAAAAGAAAAAAATGTTAAGATGGCTGAACTATTTTACGGCGCAAATAAAACTTTTCATGGCGGCAGCAAGCTATTTTGAAACCGAGCACTACTTTGGTTTCTGCAATAACAATGCGAAAAAAACAGAGACAATGTCAAAAGCAAATTAAATTTACGTTTGTGACCGAATATTATAAAGCTTATGTAAAACAGCGATTTTGACAGACATGCACAATTACATGTGACTTGAAAATTTGACATGTCAGATGCAAAAAACATGTCGTCTATATGCGCCTTAACTAAACTTAAATTGTTCAAACCGTGGGAATGCTGATGTTGCTTTTTTACAAATTTGACTTGCGATAATATGTGAGTTTGTTTATTTTTCCAGTAAAATCCCAGTAAAATCCAGTAGGTGAGTAATATGAAAATTTTACAAATTTATGTGTACGACGAATTTCAGTAAAATCCAGTACAAATTTTAAGGTAAACGAACGCAGCTAATGAAAAATAAAAAAATAAAAATAAACAAAGTTCTTTAATACAAACTAAATAGTTTTGTGCATTAAAAAATAGCACACTTACTACAGAAACTTACTTTCCAAGACAATATCTTTTGGACTAGTTTTTTCACCCATCTATGATTTTTATTAGTAACATATTTTTTTTCAAATATAAATGTATGGTACAAGTGAATTTTTATTTATAAAAGTATTTTTTTTTTTCTTTTCTAATAATTAAACTAGTAAAAATATATTTTTGGGTTTCATTACAATTAGGGCTTAAAAAGTAAAATGTTTAACTGAATTAAGTAGAATTTTGAAAATGTAATTTATCATTCATGAGTTTTAACACATATATATGCAGGTCACAGGTTAATATCTTGTTTTACATGTGGTCTTCACCTGACAATTTTATGTCATAATAAACGTCAAACTTCATATAAAAAACGCTGACAAAATTATAAAATTTTTTATATAGACTTTGACGTTTGGTATAACAAAGAATTGTCAGGTGAAGACCCCATGTTAGCAATATATTTTGACAGTTGCCACGGCAAGAATTGCAAATCATGTTGCGCGTATGGTCGGGTTGTTAAGGGCATGGGCATTCAAGATCATTTACCAGTGAACAAGCTGGATGCAGATACGACGAACAACAACATTGAGATGGAGAAACAAGTGTAGTACATGGTTAGTAAGTACCCTATGTTGTTTTCTGAGACAATAGGCAAGATTACAGAGTTTCAAGCACGGTTACACGTACGCGAAGAAGCAACACCAAAACTTATTAAAGCACGTAGGGTACCCTTTGCATTAGTAGATTCCTTAGAAAAAGAATTACAGCAACAATTAGATGACGGCATTTTGGTTAAGGTTAATCACAGTGAATGGGCAACACCGATTGTAGTGGTCAAGAAAAAAAATAATTCTGTCCGAATATGTGGAGATTAAAAAGTTACAATCAACCCGGCATTGAAAGTGGATGAACACCCTTTACCGACAATCGACGAACTCTTTGCAGCAATGGCAGGCGGAAAAAAGATTACTAAAATAGATTTGTCCCGAGCATATCTTCAACTGGAAATACACCCCGAAGATAGAAAATATTTGACCTTGAATACACATAAGGGCTTGTATCAGCCGACACGAATGATGTTTGGTATCGCTAGCGCTCCCGCCATATGGCAGAGGTTTATGGAACAACTTTTGGCAAACATACCCGGTGTATCGGTGTTCCTTGATGATATCAAAATAACGGCTGAAACAGATGAAGAACATTTACATAGAATAGACGAAGTATTCAAAAGATTAAATGAACACAACATGCGCGTGAACTTAGAGAAATCGAATTTTATGAAACCCTCTATAGAGTATTGCGGTTTTTTGATTGATAAAGATGGAATACACAAAATTAAATCCAAAATCGAAGCAATTCAACAACTTAAAACACCGATCAACAGAGATGAAGTTCGATCATTAGTGGGTTTAACAACTATTACGGACGTTTTTTTTTAAGAATTTAAGCACAGTGCTATACCCAATAAACCGATTATTGCAAAAGAATGTCGAATTTGTATGGAGTGAGTGTTGCAAAAAATCATTAGAAGAAGTAAAAAAGCAAATGCAGTCGGATGTTATTTTGACACACTTCGATCCAAAGTTGCCATTAGTTTTGGCTGTAGACGCAAGCCCGTATGGAATTGGTGCCGTGCTTAGCCATCAGATGCAAGATGGAACTGAAAGGCCGATACAATTTGCTTCCCAAACTCGTTCTAAAGTACAACAAAAATATAGCCAGATTGACAAAGAGGCACTCGCAATTGTATTTGGCGTTCGTCGTTTCTATCAGTACCTTTTTGGTAGAAAGTTCATACTCGTAACAGATAATAAGCCAGTCACGCAAATTTTTTCTCCAAAAAAAGGTCTCCCCCTACTGTCAACGTCGCGCATGCAACATTATGCTATATTTTTGGAATCTTTCAACTTCGAGATACGAGTTAAAACATCTAAAGAGAATGGAAACGCTGACGCAATGTCACGTTTAACGAAATGGAACGGAAACGACTTAAATGGTATTGAAACTAACCTCATTGATGATGACAATGAAGACATAAACGCGGTTGAACTGAACATGATTGAAAATTTACCAGTAACAGTGGAAGAACTAAGAGCAAATACGGAAGTAGATGAAGAAACCTAAAAGTTGGGCTAGAGTGCGATCGCCAACACCGTTTCAACATTGTACAAACAGAGTTTGGGCTCCAAAGGGGGTGTCTGCTGCGAGGTATCCGGGTGTACATCACGAAAGAGCTGAAACAACGAGTGTTAAAAGAATTACATTCCGCTCATTTTGGAATAACGAAAATGAAAACACTAGCACGAGCTTATTGTTGGTGGCCAGCACTTGATCGGGACATTGAACAGTTAGTATCCAATTTCCTCGAATGCCAATCGGTTCGGCCAGAAGCCGCAAAAGTAATGCCTACACATTTTTGGAACCCAACAACAATCGTTTTCGATATAGTACACGCTGATTTTGCTGGGCCATTCAAAGGAGAATATTTGTTTATTTTGGTCGACGCGTTTAGTAAGTGGCCTGAAGTACACATATTACCGGATATTACTGCTAAATCTACAATCAAAATTTGCCGTGACATATTTGCTACATTTGGACTTTCGAATATATTTGTTACCGACCACGGAACACAATTCACGTCGGAAGAATTTCAATATTTTTTGCGATCCAACGGAATCATTCATAGAATCGGGGCACCATACCATCCTGCGACAAATGGGCAAGCAGAACGGTTCGTCCAAACTATTAAGAACAAGCTAAACGCTGTGAACTGCAAGCCATCAGAAATGAGGAAAGAGATTGCCAATATCCTACTTGCTTATCGAATCTCCATCCACCAAGCTACGGAAAAATCACCATCGCAGCTCATGTTTGGTCGACAAATTAAAACTAAACTGGACCTTATGATACCTACAGAAGAGAAAAACGTTTTACCTACCACGGGAACACCAAGAAATTTTGGCGAAGGGGATAGAGTTGCCGCTCGCGATTATCTTACAAAGACAAAATGGAGATTCGGTTCAGTTTCTAAAAAACTCGGAAAATTGCACTACGAAATCAAACTGGATGATGCAAGAGTGTGGAAACGACATGTGGACCAAATGCGAAAGATTGGAAACAGCGCTAAAGCGAACTTACCACAAACACCCCAACACAACAAACAACAACAAAGACTAGTGTCAGCGTGCCCATCCCGTTCCCAGCCAGACCAACAACACAGGCAGATACCCTTGTTTATAAATCATCAACACCGCCTACTAGAGTCATCGAATCCACTGACAATTCAGCCGGACCAACAATCCAAATAGATATCCCTGTTAATGAGTCGTCACCAATCCAGATTAAAAACCCTTCAAATTCAGCATCTTCGGTAATAACGAATATTCTTCCAGATATACCAATCCACACCAAAGCCACTTCGACTACTAATGAGAAGTTCCGACCAACAGAATCATTGCGAAGGTCAGCACGACCAAGGAAAGAGCCGGAGCGGCTTAAGGATTATCACAAGCATGCAAAACAATAATTACCAGGGAAGAGCTGTCGTATCTAAATATATTATTACCTTTTAATGAACTAATTTATATAATATGGCAACTCTGTTAAAAACTGAATATGAATAGCAAATGAAATAAAAGTCAGTCTTGATTAGAATGTTAACATTAACACGTGTTTTATCAAACTGTAATTGGAACAAAAACTTTTATGGATCCGAAGTTAAACTGTCAAAATTTTCTAAAAGAAATAGACTTTTCTAACCATAAGTGCCATTAAATTGTCAACTGCTCACCTTCTTGAACGGTTTTATATAAAATTTGCGTAGTCGGGTTGACAGGAGTATTTTCTGTTCCTTATAGGCTTCGTCTGTAGGTGCAAATGAAATAAATCCTTGTTTTGTCTCCATATTACTAAAAAACTTATTTCCCGATTTTGATGCTTTTGATTTGAGTCTTTAAGGTAGAAGTAACGATTGTATGAGTGTTAATACAATAAGGTATTTTGCATCTAGAAAAATTAATTAAAGAACTGTTAGTTAATATAAAATATTAGAAAAAATAAAAATAAATTTGTTGATTTTTAGACTTTGGATCACAAATATCATTATACGACTTCCGGCAAAGTTCAAAACATGCATTCCAATGTTTCAAAACTTCTTCGTTTTGCTATTATTATTATAATTGTTTTTATCGTTTCTTAATACGTGTTTTACTTATTCTTTTACAAAAGGTTCGGGAAAATTTTTAACAACAAAAAACTTTGTAAAATTTACTAATAATTTGTTGATTGCAGTCATTCTACGTTACAAAAACTGTTTTGTATATTTTACAAATTTTGTATTTTAACTAAATTCTTTTGCGCAATCGAAATACAAAATTTTTTTAGTATATACAAAAATTTTGTTCATTGCACAAAAAATAATTTACAAAAGAATATTTTGTATTTTTAGTCATGAACTATTTTCAGTGTAGGCAATATTACTTTTAACTTAGGTTATTTCCATGTTTGAAAAAGTATCTAAAAATTATGTTAAAGTAACTTAAAAACTTAGAAAATTTACCAATGATAGCAAAGTTAATTTATATTATTATTTTAGGAAAATTATCTAAGTTCAATTTTGTACAAGAACATAGATTTAAGGTAAATTGACCACTCTTTTTTGATAAAATAGACATTAAAAAAAATTATACATATCATTTTAGTTTATTTCAATTATAATTAATCATAAACATTCTTAACATAAGTAAAGTATGTATTTTAATGTTGGAAATTTATCAAGCATCGTCTAACATATTGACTGTCAACTTCCTTTTCATCTTAACTTTGAGTGTTCAAATAACAGTTTTACCCTCAAAAAATTCATCCATATCATGGTCGACTTCTGTTTTTTAGCTTAGGCTTTTTGGCGCGCTTCTTCTTTTTCCCTATCTTTCAAGTCATTTACTCCCAATTCTTGGTCCATTTCCTCTTGAGTTTTAGCCTGTAAAACTATTGATATTGATAAGTGTTTAAAAAAAAAATATTTTTAACTAAAAACAAGATAAAACTAAAAAAAAGAATAAAAACGACACAAGTTTACTGTGCGAGAATCATTCGGTTATGAAATTTTATAAGATACGTATCCCCTTGTTTAAGATTAAGATTAACATGAAGAAATTTGTTTTCTCATTCTGCCGAAGTTCTCTCACATATTATATCAGATATTCGTGGTTATTCCAAGATACGAGTCGAAGAAGTGAACATTTACATGAAAACAAAAACAAAACCAAATTGACAAAAATTGTTTTTGTTTATCATACAAAATTTACAGTTTTTAAAAGAGAAAGAAACGCGTTATAACTCTCGCGTTAATTTTATTTTAGAAGTGTATAGATAAAAAAAAACAAATTTCGTCACTTTGGTTTGGTTTTGTTTTTGTTTTCATGTAAATGTTCACTTCTTCGACGCGTATTTTGGAATAACCACGATTATCTCAGGTGAAGACTCAGTGTCAAAGAAAAAACGACAATAATCGCAACGACAAAAATCGTATAATGTAAATTGGGACTAACTTGGAATATGCTGTTTTCTTGAACGTAAATTGAAACACTCACTGGAATGAAAATTTTAAAGGCAAGTTCGTTTCAATTTTTTAAAGTATGGTAAAAAAGTGTGAGTGTATTTAAACTTGATAGGCAAAACTTGATCGTGTAACCCAAAACGCCTGTGCATGCATGTTTGGTGCGGTTTATGGACAGGCGGCGGGAAGGTCTTCTTCAAAAATGAGAAAGCCAAGCAGTTACTGTGAATGGTGTTCGCTACTGCGAGCTGATAACGGATTTCTTGTTGCCAGAAATTGAGGATATTGATCTGGATAATAAGTAGTTCCAATGGCGAACGAGACAATGCCTCTTTTACGCCAAAAATTTAATGGCCATTTTAATTGGCCGTCAAGATCATGTGATTTGACACCGTTGGCCTTTTTTCTTTGGTAGTATTTAAAATAAAACGTGTACGTCAATAAAACAAGAACAATTCAAGAGCTAAAGGAATAATTAACGACAATGAACCTCAATTATGTCACAAAGTCATTGAGATTGAAGCTGTGGCGAGCATTTGGCCGATATTTTGTCTCACACATAATTTTCATAGATCCTTCTATAATAATAAAAAATATTAAGATAATTCTATGAAAACTTTTTGTTAAAATTACAACTAACATCGTGCTTTATGGTTAGACCACCCTGAATAGTTAACCTTTAATTATTTTAAGCAATAATTCCATCAATATAAATAACCGTTGTGTACTACATCCGAAAAAACTGTACATATAAAACGAAATATGTTAAAACAGTTATATTAATAAGATAGTCTATTTTTTGGAACATGCCTGATAAACTTGTTCACATAAAACAAGATAACGCAAGATTTTAATTGAAAGTTTTTATACGCTTTTTGTCGTATATCCACAATTATGCTACATACGATATTATAACGCATTAAATTTTTCGCAAAAGTGGACATACAAAAAAAAAAGCTTCACTAACCATAAGGGATGGACACATGAGGATTGCGCACATCGATAGATCTGTTAAATTTACCACAGGAACCGGTCTTATCTCATTTTTTTTGATTATGTGATATACGACAAGATAACTCCGGAACGACGATATGCCAGTACTGGCAAGATAGTAGCAATACATGCAAACTTTTTCATTAATACATGCACACTTTTCCAACTGTATTGTCTACTGTCTAGCAAATTTTGCAGACGGTAAAATTGGACAGTGATTTGACATTTGCTAACAGTAATCTGAAGTTTTGTTCGCAAAACAAGACAAAAAAAATCAAAATGTAAAAAAAAAAATTTATTCTGCTTTGATTTTTTATGTTTTAGTTAAGTGTTACGATTATTTTATGATATTTTTAAATTTGGTTAGTTCCACATTAACGGCTGACATATTTTTAAACGTGAACTGTCTTAGCTACTGTCTGAACGCCTACGTCACGAAGACAGTTAGTATTGTTTTTGCAACTAATATGTATTTTCTTACTGTCTTGCCAGTACTGTTAAATAAAATACTAAATTTTATTCTTGTTCGATATCAAAATTTTTTAAAAAAATAATATTTTATTAGCTCTGTTTCTTTACTCTACTTTGGGATCCCTCGGGATCCCAATTTGCACGAAAAGCATTCCCGTATTTTTAATTTGTGTAAATGAGAGCGGATTTGAGAGAATAAAATTCTTTTTCTTCTTGCACGAAACAGCCCAGACTTTTCTTCGTGCAAATTGTGTAAATTGTCAAACAGCTGTAAAACATAAACAAAACAATAAAATGCAAAGAAAAAAATCATGAACCAAATTTTTGATAAAAGGAGTAAAATTATGAACTTAAATATAAAGTTTTATATTGAAGTATTAAGCTTCGTACAGACGATGGTCAGATCTTACAATATTGGTAAGCGGCGTTGCTTAAATTGCATTAAAATTGGCTAAAATGTCTTACAACTGTGTGAACATTATAAGCTCATTTGTATTTGCAGAAGTGCAAAATTAATGCATCTGACAATCGCACCATTGTCAGAAATATATTGCTGTTGGCAGCGCCTGCTTACAATATTGGAAGATCTCACCATCGTCTGTACGAAGCTTTAGTAAAACATAATGTTAGTTATTGTAAAAGTGTTTGTTATGTTTTATTTTTGGTAAAAGTAGTTTATTTCTACAGCCAATATAAAATTTTTCAAAAGTGGCGCAAATTTTTTGGTGTTGTAAAGATTGTCAGAACACTGAATTTTTATTTTATTTATTTATTTATTTATTTTATTAACAGTAATAATAAAAGCCTAATTTGGCCAAAAAAACATTATTACAGAGCTTTCATTTCAAGATATGTACATAAATGGGAAGAAAAAAAAAGTAAATATATGTTTACATATAAATACACATATGTATGCTTTGTTCATATTAACATACATACATACATGTACAAATTCATTTATACTTGCTCTCATTTTCACGAACTTTACCCAAAAAGTAAAGAAACAGAGCTATTATAGAACGAGTGGTTTATATCGTCGTATGAACATAGCATTACAATGTGGCAAGTGGAAGGTAGACAGACCAAGTTTGTGGGTGAGGGGTTGTAGAGGTAGAGTCTGTACCAAGGTATATTTATAACAGGTAGTCTCGGAAAGCCAGCTGTTTATTTTTTATTTCCTTGTTTCGTGATACGAACTGTCAAATGTGGTTAGTAAACAAGTAACACCCAGGCTACAACTGACATCAAATTGGTTAACATTAAGTCCCAATTTCCACAATGCAAGTCTTATTGATCAGCTTGCTACTTTGTTGGCGAGAGTGACGAGGGGAAAAGAAACGAGTACTCAGCTTGCTGTACTCGTCATATGCGCTTTGTTTTCTTATTCGTAATTTTCAGCAGGTCTATTTTGACAATTATCTTTCAAATTTAATTTCGTTGTACAAAGTTAATTTCGTAGCGTGTGTGATTTTTTGTGTGTAAAATTTTTTGAATATTTTTTATTTAAACAAAACAAAAGAGATATACATACATATTTAATAATTATTAAAAATTAACACGGATTTCAATTTAAATATATTTTAATAACAAATATGTTTTAAGCGAAATGTCAAAACGCACATATACATTCATACAAATGGAATAACAGATTAATAATAAGACTTGACTCGTGGAAACACCGAAGCTGATTCAAAGAAGAAAATGTGATAAGTTTATTGTTAAGTTGATAAGTTACTTGCATTGTGGAAATTGGGACTAACACTAACATCATGTTAGTGTTAGGTATAGCCTCCTCATGTTAGTGTTTTGTTTGTGTTTTAACAGCGTTGTTAAGCAATCTTCTTGAAAGCTATTTTATAACATAACTTGACGTTTAAGTTTGACAGACAGCTTTTGTTGTTGCTTTTTATTAACTTTTTTATACAACTTGTAAATAATACGCGCGTGGTTGATAAATAATTAAAATTAAAGCGCAAAATAAAGTGCAAAATAAGTTTTCCGAAAATAAATTCATTTTAAAAGCAAATTGGTGAAAAAAACTTGTTTGTCGCTATGAATATAACACACAACCTGTCTTTAGCTTGTTTTTAAACTTATATTTACGTGTTCTCCACATAAAACACATTGGCAATTTGATGAAGGTTATCTGCCGGCGTTATTGATGTGCTAACCCGGGGTCTCCACCTAACATAAAATGACTAACTTTAACACTAACTGCAAGTTAGTGTTAAGTGGAGACTGCTCCAGTTAAAGTTTTAACTTGATTGTTATAACATTTCTTTTGAAAGTTCTTTTATAACATAAATTGACGTTTAAGTTTGACAGTACGCTATTTTGTAGTTGTTTTTCGACATCTTTAATTAATTTGTTAAAAGCGTTGTAAACTACACATAATAAACTTTGATTTTTGTGAAAAATATTATACAAACAAACATTTAAGTATAAAATAACTTTAATTATTTTGCACAAACACACTGTAGCTACATACTTTACGCGTCAACGAACTGAAAATAATGAAAAGTTTTAACTCTAACTTCACTACGTGTACGCCACCATAAACATATAACCTTTTTAACAGCAAGTCTTAACTTCATGTTTTAACTGCATTTCATGTTAGGTGGAGACTGGGTGTAAGACATCACAAATTGCACGTTTTGCCGTAGGGTAAACAAGTTTTTTGTCTTTATTTTTTGTCTCTTATCAAGCCGAATTGACTAGAAGGTGAGGTCAACTCTACAACTACAATGCTCCTGTGGTCGGGTTGTCAAAAATATTGCAAGTAAAAAAAAACAGGTTTGTTTACATAAAAAACTAGTTTGTATACAAACTTTGACAAGTCGACCACCGAAAAAAACACCATATGTTTACTTGACCCCACCTTCTAGTCAATTCGCCTTGGTCTCTTATCAACCCCTTTGCTTTTTGACAGTTCGTATCACATAACAACAATAAAAAGCCCTGTTGTTTGTTTTATTGTATAATTGTTGTAATCTCGCGGCTACCTGCTATAAATATACCTTTGTCTGTACTAGACATTTTTTGTTTTTCTTTTCCACTGTTTGTAGTTTTCTTGTTGTTGCTTCAAACCATTCAATGTCAGCTTAAGCCTACAGTAAACGGTATGTAAAAAGCCACATGCGCAAGTGGTTCTGACGTAATTTTGACGTCACTACAAAACCACAATAGCAAGCTCGTGTTGTGTGATGACGTCAAAATTACGTCAGAACCACATCGAATGTGGCTTTTTACATTCTGTGTACTATAGGCTTTAGTATCATTACCTGTTTAATGTTCATCTTCGTCAACATCGAAAAATAAATAACGAAGTAAGAAAACGAATACTTTCTGTCTGTCTGTTAATTTCGCGATTGTGAAAGGCTTGGGCAAGTTCAAAGGGGAATAAGAAAAATGTCTGCCTTTTATTTTCAACATTGTAAATTGGGACTAACACTGAGTCTTCACCTGAGATAATATCTGATATAATATGTGAGAGAACGTCGGCAGAATGAGAGAACAAATTTCTTCATGTTAATCTTAATCTTAAACAAGGGGAACACGTATCTTATAAGATTTCATAATCGAATGATTCTCGCACAGTAAACATGTATCGTTTTTATTCTTTTTTTTAGTTTTTTCTTTTGTTTTTGTTTAAAATATTGTTTTTTTAAACACTTATCACAAGATTTTCACTAATTGCAGTAAAAAATTTAACAATTTAAAGAATGCGTCTTATTATTGTTTTATATTTATGTATGTATGTGTATTTTTGACAGCTCATCTTATAAGATAGTTGTTATAAGATTTCTCATAACAACTGTCTCATAATATATATTATAATATTAATATTAACACTATTTGAGAGTCCACACGTAAGATAATACTCTCTGCGATTGAATTTGACGTTTGCTGATATAAAAATCTTATATCTTATCTCAGGTGGAGACCCTATGTAAATACAATTAAATTTTTCTATATAAATCACAATAGCGGACAAATGTATGGTGTAGACGTGGTATACAAGTGTGTTGTACAAAAGTTTTTCTTTCTGGCAATGACAAGTACGTGATGCAAATGTGTGGCGTTAATGTTATTTCAACTTGGCAGCATTTTCTGGGGCATTGTTGGTAATAATTTAAGTAGGAGGCACTGTTGGTTGAACGGTCGGCAGCCATTTCGATTTGTATTAAGTGCGTGGAGTGGTGAAAGAAAATTTCACTGAGACCGAAAACTTTGCATTTAGTAGATAAAACTTTGGACTTTTGCAAAGATTAAGTAGTTTTTAAGCCACATCGTCACATACTAAAATGTCTATGACCACGTGCTATAATTGCAACCGTCCGGGACATTTCGCTCGCGAATGTAGTTCTGGCGGTGGTGGAGGTGGTGGTGGTGGTGGTGGTCGCGGTGGTGGTCGTGATATGAGACGTGGTAACTATCGGGAGAAATGCTTTAAGTGTAACCAGTTTGGACATTTTGCACGCAATTGTACCGAAACATCGGAACGTTGCTACCGTTGCAATGATATTGGTCACATTTCTAAGGATTGCTCACAGCCAGACAACCCGACATGTTTCAAGTGCAACAAGATTGGTCACTGGGCGCGTAACTGCCCTGATACATCAAGCGACCGTGGATCAAGTAACATTTCATGCTACAAGTGTAACCGCACTGGACACATCTCCAAAAATTGTCCGGATACTGCAAAGACATGCTATGGTTGTGGCAAAAGCGGTCACTTGAGACGTGAGTGCGAAGAAAAAGGAAGTCGTAACTAGGATGCGGCCAAAAACTACAGGTCCTCCATTTTTCACCTCACCAAATCGTCTCATTAAAATAAAATCTTATTAAATAAAATCCCTACTCTGAAGACAAAAAGTCCCTTGAATTCCATGCTTGATCTGCTGTGGTCTGGCGAAACATAACTATATTCCGTATTTCTGACATTAATAAATGTATGCATAAAATATATATCCCAAGGTAATAAATAGTCGCTACTTTGGACATACTATCTCAACAAATCAACCGAATAAACAAAAAAGGAAGCAAATACTTTGTAATCTTAACGTTTGAGAATTGCGTTTAACAAATCTCGAAAAAGCTTCTTTTCAGCATAAGCCACAAGTTGGGCTTGTTTTAACATACTAAGAGGATACAATGATTAACCGGCTAAATGATGGAATCCCGAGTAACAAAGCAACCATTTCAAAAGAGTACTAAGTTATTTTCTTTCAGATTTATATATAAAAACAACAAAAATTCAAATATCGCTGTGATTGTTTTTTAATTGTAAATTAAAATACTGAAGCTGCTGATTTGAGAACATATCCTATTCTTTGTTTTATTTCATGTAAATATGTTAAAAGCCAGTTGATTCCTGAAACAAGTTATACCATAATTTTATAGGATAGAAAGCGTGTACTAAATTGATGAGAATTTATGTGTATAAAAAAAAGTATATGTATGTATATGCGTACATACATACGTAAATGTGTTGAGTGGCTGTGTATGTGCCATTTACCATGTTTAATTCTTAGTCATGGATGTTGTTCCTTCAAAAGAAACACATGGTTGAGCAGCTGACTTTTCTTAAATTATTTTATTTGCGAATTCAATATTAGTGGGTAACTTAACTACATAAACTGAGAACAAGAAATAAAATTGTTTTTTTTAGCATCTTTTATGTACGTACATATATGTACATTTTACGTTTGGTGTGAAAATGTTTGAAAATAATGTACAGTCATCAACTTTTCTTTTTTTTTTTATAGGTATATAGATAGGTACATATAATAAAGTAATGAAATATTTCAGGCTAATGCTACACAGGACATACATACTAGCGGTGTGCACGTGACGTGATTTTGTGTCACGCGCTACCATGATTACTTTTAGGTGGTTATTTTATAAAATATAAAATTTTTTGTAATGTAAATATTTTTCAAGTGAGTTTGAAGTTTTTTTACGAAATATGTGGTAAATAGGGAATGGTAAATCGATTTCGATTCCAATCGAATTTACGTATGCGATTTTATACTGAAATCGATTATTGGGCTTTTAAAATCGATTTTTTTATTATCAAAATTTTGGCAATTTTAATCTTAAATAAATCGATAAATTATGGGCATGGTAAATCGATTTCGATTCCAATCGGTTTTTTGCTAGTGCCCCGGAAGGCTAGTGAGTTAGTTAGTTAGTCTATCAGCGCTGGGTTTGCGGGTTCGATTCCCGCCAGAGACTCTGGTTTCTTATCTGCAGACAAGCGCAGTGCTTAGCTTAAGGAAAAAAAATCGAATTTACGCATGCGATTTTATACTGAAATCGATTATTGGGCTTTTAAAATCGATTTTTTATTCTTATCAAAATTTTGGGAATTTTTAATCTTAATTAAATCGATAAATTATGGGCATGCATGCATAATAAAACTTGAGATTTTTTTGTGCGTACGTGTTAGGTGGTATGTTTACGCAGTTTTCCAAGTTTAAAGTTGTAGTTGCGGTATTTAAAATACAAAATACCTGCTGGTCCTGTATTTAAAATACAAAATACTCTCAGGTTATGTATTTAATATACAAAATACTTCTAATTATTGTATGTCTTTGAAATAGAAAATACTTCTATTTATTGTATGTATTTAAAATACAAAAAACTTCCATTTATCGTACGTATTTCAAATACAAAATACTTCCACGTCTTGTACCTACATGTATGTATATAAAATGCGAAATACACAATTTTCATTCAAACAAAAAAATACATTAGATAAAACTAATTAACAAAACAATTGTTTCGTTTCATAAATATATCAGACAAACAGTTTCTTGTTGGAGAATAAATAAAACCTGCTGAAAAAAATAATCTTTCTACAGGTCCTGATGAGCACAAACTTGTATTAAATTCTATGAATACTCTTTTTATATTTGGATAGCTGGGCGCGTTCGTAAATGCATCACTGCGCTGCATCAGTGATTTCAAATGCTTATATATTTATCAGTGAAGTTAATGTGTACCGAAAAATTGTGAAAAACTCCACAAAAATAATAGTCACACAATAAAAAAAATTATAATTATTTTTTTATCGGCTTTAAAAAAAGTTTGCTTTTCTGATGCAGCGCAGTGATGCATTTACGAACACACCCGCTGTCAAGAGTGATAATGTCTTTGCTCTTGTCACTGGCGAAACTGACAAATTCTAATTCCAAATTTGATGTCCTAGATTCTATCTACGAATACAACAAAATCATCGTCTTCTGTACTGGTGCTTCTACGTCTGATATTTCCAGGTGTCATTTTAAGTTTTTTGTAATTTTCCTCCAGAGTATAAATTGCAAGATTTTGCATTCTATGTCTTTATTTGAAATACAAAATACTTACACATCTGTATGTATTTAAAATACAAAATAATTCCATTTATTGAATGTATTTAAAATACAAACTACTTCTATATATTGTATGTATTTTAAATACAAAATACTTGCTGGACATGTATTTAAAATACAAAATACTTGCACGTCATGTATTTAAAATACAAATACAAAATACGTATTTCAAATACATGTATGTATTTCAAATACTGTCCAGCCCTGGTTGTAGTTTTACGTATTTACCCTTTACGTATAGTACCCTTGTTCTACATTCAACTTTAATACAGGGGCTCTTGTTCTTCAGAAATTAAAGTCATCAATGGACAGTGAACAAAACAGTCCAAACATATCTTACCGGAACAAACACTGAAAGTCAGCTTTGTGAAAATCAACATACTAATAGAAACACAACAGGTGAATTAAACCATGGCCTTTCTGTGGAAATACGCTAATATTCAAACAGACCAGTGTGTGAGCGATATTTTAATCTAATTATAAGCAGAGTGAAAAACAAAAAGTATGTAATTTATCCTAACAAATACGAAATTACAAGGAAATAAATCTGCAACTTTCCGACATCAATGACGTTTGTTGTCTAAAACTAACAAAGTAACTTAGCAAAGAAACAGTCGCCACCGATCAGGAACTATGTATTGTCATAATCCTTTGAAATACTATCCATACATTTAGGCTTGTCACAGAAATCAATTTCGATCAAAAGTGATTTTGTTTTATGTGAAGCAAGATACGAAATCACTTACGATCGGAATTGATTTATGTGACAAGCCTGACTGACTTCACAAAAACACAATTTTAATAAGTGAAATGTAAATACATATCGCACTTGTTCCTTAGAGGTCATCTTAAAATTTACACATTTTCACTTTTTGCAGGAAAATTATAAACAGTAGTCATATCTACCCACTGTAAAAATCTTAGTTTAATTTTTCTAGTAGTTTGCCAAAAAAATCTGGTGTATTCCCCTTTGTAATGTAAGGAATAAGTTTTCAAATTACATAATCTTAAACGATTTTGGAATCAGGTTCGATTAATCGATTTCAAAAACCGAAATAAAAAAAGTCGATCGAAAAATCGAAAATTTGATTTTGGAATCCATTTACCATTCCCTAGTGGTAAATATTCAGGGGTGTGCCGGAAATCGAAAACGTAAAACGCAAAAATTTGGTAGTTGTTTTTAAAAGACTTTTAATCTAATTTTTATAATTTTTTTTTATTAAATTCTGTTTAATAGAGAATTATTTGTCAAAAAATTCTTTTATTAAGATAAGATTTCTTATTAAAAAACGTCTTAAAATTCTTGTGTTTTCGATTTCAAGTACACCCCTGATTCTCTTATTATACCCTTCACCACAGGTGGTGAGGAGTGTATATATAAGTTTGTCATTCCGTTTGTAATTTCTTAGATATTGATGTTAGACCCTATAAAGTATATATATTCTAAGTCCTTATGAGGAGCGAAGTTGATTTAACGATGTCCATCTGTCCGTTGAAATGGATTTTCCGAAGACCCCATATGTATATGATGGAGGCCAGGTTATTATACATTTATGTCACATATGGTCCGGAATTGTTTGCTATTGAAATTCAGCAGGATCTGTCCACAAATGTCTGAGATATGAGTAAAAACCAACGATTGCCTCAAATTTGTTCCTTTAAAGGTCCAATTAGACGTGACATTACCATACCAACACTGTATTACCAAAACGACATAAAAATGCCATACAAACCAATTCAATTTTGGTTTCTACGGTCATACAGTGGCTATGGTAATACAGTGTTGGTAATGTGGGTTTTTGTTTTTGTTTTTTTATACCCTTCACTACAAGTGGTGTATTTTATTTGTAATGTCCCTGCAAATAATAGGACCAGTCCAAACACGCGTGTAAAGAGTATTCCACAAGGGACTAGGACTAGTCCCAAAGTAACCCAAACGTATGGAAAAAAAATGGTCTATTTAACATTACGATGTCCTAGGGCAGGATGATATAACCCAGCTTTGGACTACAAAGGAGTAGTCTTAAAACTACTCCATGGTATACACAAGAGGATTAGTTTTGAAGTCGTTTAAAAACGAAAGCACGTCGTTAAAAAACGAAGACATGTCGTCTCACTACAAACACTTTTTAACGATGACGTGGTCCATGCTTGCATTACATCGGACCAGTCCATGGAGTAGTCCATTTTATCAAAATGGATCAGGTGGTCCAAAATTATTTGCAGGGGTGTTTAATTTTACGCATACTCATAGACATTAATGCATGTATGTATATGATATGCCGCTCAAATAAAGAAACAAACTCATAGACTAAAAATATTTTAATTAAACACTTCTTTAGCAAAAGCATGCGTAGCCTAGTTGTTAAGTTGTCTCCTGAGAATGATGATATTGCCAGTTCAAGTCCCGAAAAGAATTTTTTTTATTTAAATTTTGTATGTTGTAAAAAAACGATTTTAAGATTATAAAACGAATTTCAAACATCAATTGTGGCAAAAGAGGAAACGAGCTTATGTACATACATATATACATTTTTTGTTTTTTTATATGCTTCGGCATGGCGAAATGAAAAGTTGGCGTGGCTCAATTAATATTTATTTATACCTATCTAAAGAACGTTATTTATGGCCGATATAACTTTTTGTTCTTATCTCATCATGGTGAAGGGTATATAAGATTCGGCATAGCCGAATATAGCACTCTTACTTGTTATACTTGGCGTTGTTGTGGCGAAAATTAGGCATTTTTAAAAAATTGGCATCGTGGTTAGAAAATACGACACAAATCTTTGTAAAATTTATTCCACCGTGACACTGTTTACTAAGTCTGAATTTACACGTTTCATCATTTAATGTTAAACTTATTTTAAATTCCCTTTGGAAGATGCCAATATGCGGGCATGTACTGAAAATCAATTTTTATGAAAGTGATTTGAAATCACAAGAATGGTGTTCTGGACAAAAAACTTTTTTCATAAATGTGATTTTAAACCGGTCACCTAAGTGACAGCCGATTAAAAATTACTTTTTAATTTGTTCCACCATTTTAAACCAAGTTAAATAAGATTTTCAAAACACTCTTTAATTACAATTGCGATTTTAAAATCACAAGTGATTTTCAGAACATGCCTGCATCAGATCACACGCAGCAATCGGTTTCAACTTTGTTCGGATAAAAACAACTATTTTATTCACAGCGAATTAAATAGAAAAAGAAAAAATTTTCATGCAGCCATCGTTGTGCATATACCTATGTGTGTAGTCAAGCCCGACCATATGACACCCTACATCACAGTATATAAGAATGAATTTTTGCAAGTGTACCCAGTGTTGGGCCAAATTCATGGTTTGCGGTATTTAAAATACAAAATACTTACTGGTCATGTATTTAAAATACAAAATACTTTCAGGTTATGTACTTAAATACATACAAAATACTTCTATTTATTGTATGTATTTAAAATACTTCTATTTATTGTATGTATTTGAAATACAAAATACACAATACTTCTATTTATTGTACGTATTCCACGTCTTGTACATGTATGTATTTAAAATACGAAATTCACCATTTTTATTCAAACAAAAAATACATTAGATAAAACTAATAAACAAAGCAATTGTTTCCTATCATAAATATTAGATTTTTGAATGTAGCATCAGACAAACAGTTTCTTGTTGGAGAATAAATAAAACCTGCTGAAGAAAATAATCTTTCTTCAGGTCCTGATGAGCACAAACTTGTATTAAATTCTATGAATACTCTTTTTATATATGGATAGCTGTCAAGAGTGATAATGTCTTTGCTCTTGTCACTGACGAAACTGACAAATTCTAATTCCAAATTTGATGTCCTAGATTCTATCTACGAAAACAACAAAATCATCGTATTCTGTACTGGTGCTTCTACGTCTGATATTTCCAGGTGCCATTTTAAGTTTTTTGTAATTTTCCTCCAGAGTATAAATTGCAAGATTTTGCATTCTTTGACTTTATTTAAAATACAAAATACTTACACATCTGTATGTATTTAAAATACAAAATACTTTTATTTATTTTCAGCCCAATTATGAATAAAAATTCCCCGGGAGTTTTTCCCTTTTCCCAATTTTACAATTGAATTTACATAGGAAAAATGAGAGAAGGGAGAAAACTACCGATTAAAACTACTGATTAAGTAGACGGAAACAATTAACCGAAACATTTGCTCTTGTTTTTCGCAATGCGGTCTTATTTTGCGAAATAATTAAGCGGCTGACGCCATTAAACGGAACTCAACTAAACGGTTATTTTTACATAGACAAGTATACTGATTGATTTCGCTCCATGATTTTTAGTGCAATAAAACGGGAAACTCAATCAAGCGGGGCTCAAATAACCGAAAACAACTGTACCAAAATGGACGAAAATATCTCAAAACAAAAAATATTAAATACGATTCAGTGTGTGAAAAAACTTATAATTGTGTTTTTTTTAATAAAAAACGGATTGTATTTTCCTGTGGTTTGAAGAGTCCAAATAAAAAGTCAACCATTACTTTATGCTGCTTTTTATTTGTTCATTTAAATTTTTTTAATCACCCTAATGGCTCAGTTTTCCGTGAGTAACAGTGACGTTGCAAATCAGCTGCTTCATTTTGTTGTATGTAAGGCAATTAGAACGATTATAGTAAGCAGTAAGATGTCTCGTCTCAATCTGTAAGAAATAGATTGGTCTTACTTTTTTAAAAATAAGGTTAAGTTTATTCTGCATTTCGATTCGAATCGAAATTTTCTCCGTTTGGCAACTTTGGTATTCTGAGTTTCGTTTAAGTTTCTTTCATTATGTTTTATGCATTACGATCCGGGTTGCCGAACATGTTCTTTTCCGGCCAAATTTGGTCGGATGGTAGGAAAATCCTAATTTTGGTCGGTTTTAGAAAATGTGCAACAAATACTTACATATTTAAAAAAATTAAAAACATTGGACGGAAAGTAGACAATTGCAAATCTCATAGCTTTTTTACCAAACACAAAATTGTTTTTGTTTTATTATAGGTTTTTTCTATATGTGTTATTGCGTACGAATTTTTATATGTGTACATTTTGTTAAATTTAAACGTAACCAGTAAATTAATTAAACTTAAGCTTAATTTTTAACCATTTCTAATGATTTACTAAACTTTATTTATAAAAAAATAATTGTATAATGAAATTTATAAACTGCTGAATGATGTTTGCTCTAGCCAAAGGTTTTGCAAAAGTAAATAAATTTTTAATAAAACTTGGGGTTACGTGTAGGACGTCAAATATTTAAAAGGTGTGAACATAGCTTTAGTCTGGGTTTACACTTTGAAAGTTTTCTTTCAGAAAGTCTGACTTTATAGGTAAGAGAACAGGCTATTTTTCTCTCCCCTCTCACTAGGACTTCCAATCGGGAAATCCCGATCCCGGATTAAGCGAATCCCGATTCTCGGGATTTCTGATTTCTAATCCCGGGATTATCGGGATCCCGATTTTTTTATATTCTCTAATATTTTTACTTTTTTTAATAACTTTAATAAAGAAGCGTGTATTTGTTGACAAAAAAAGTTTAAATTACATTTGGATAGATTTAAAATACATATGAAAAATTTTAAATTGTATTTGAAAACTTTAAATATATGTATTTGGACAATTTTAAAATATATTTGACAAAGATTTTGTTATTTTTGTTATTATCAGAAATTACTTTTAATAATATTTATCAAATTTAAAATATTTGGATAACTTCAAAATACATTTAGGCTGGGTTTTTGAGATGTCAGTTAAACTAGGTTTAGGTAATATGAAAACATATTTCTGCCGCCATTACAAAGTTTGCATACATAATTTTGACGGAACATCTTAGTTTTGCTTAAAATGTTGGTCTTTAATTCAACTCAACTGTAGTTCAGTTGAAATTTTGCAGTTTTTGAATTATGGTTAACAACTCTGTGTTAGTGCGGTTAACAAAATCATCAAAAATTTACAACTCATCACTAGCAGTTGTTTAATTTCAACTCAACTGAATTGAGTTGTAAACTATAATAGGGCAAAAATAATAAACAAAATTACACTTCGCCGGAAAAATCTGAGTTTTATACAACGTTTAACTAAGTTTAAACTTCATCCACATCTCAAAAACCCGGCCTGTGAAAACTTAAAAATATATTTGGAAAATTTTAAAAAACTATTGGAAATGGTGTAATTTTTTTATCAATAACTAAATATGGATTAAAATAAGATTTTTACATTGTTTTTATACGTTTTTTATTACATGGTCTTTGTGAATTTTGATCAATTAATAATTTAAGTTTGTGTTTATTTCATTTTTACAAATCAATAATATATGTATGTACGTTCATGCAATGTGTATTTTAACTCAAAAATTAAGTTGTTTTTTATATAAGTATGTAGTTTAAAATTTTTTTTTATATTGGGTATATAAAAAAAAAACTTTAACCCTTCGGCCGCACGATCAAATTGTTCTTGATAGTCTTTTACATATACTGCTTGTCAAAATTTATATAAATTGAAAGCTGTGACGTAAGCTGCACTCAATTTGTAAGCAATTTACTTTCAAGATTTCATCCAGAAAACAATTTATAAAGACAAACATGTAATCAGCTGTTAAATTGAAAGTAAAATTGCCAAACAAATGGAAAGGTGAAATTGAAAGCCATCTATCTCGTGGTCAATTTAAAAAGTGTGTGTGTTAGTAAAAAAGTGAGAGTGTATTGCAAATTGAATGGAATTGAAAGGCAAAACTTGATCGTGTGGCCACCAAGTAAGAAACCCGAAATATACCGAAAACTTTTTCAAAATCCCGTGAATACCGGGATTCAAAATATCCCGAAAATCCCGGGATCCCGAAATCGGAATCCCGAAATATTTTCTTTAAACCCGAATCCCGGGATTCAGAAAAACCAATCCCTATTGGAAGCCCTACCTCTCACCAATAAACACAGACTTTCTGAAAGAAAACTTTCAAAGTGTGAACCCAGACTAACTGTTTTGTTTTTATTATTTATTAAAAAAAAAAACAATATGTAGATTAAAAGCTTTCCCAGCTAGCGTTTGGCTGATTATTTTTGGAAAAAATCACACAAATGATTCTTTTCAGATCAGTTTTGATGATTAAAAACTGATTTATCACTTGAGTAATTGAAAAAGGATTTATAAATGATTCATTAATATGTTTAAATAATGATTTTTAAATATTTTGAATTTTTTTTGCCAAATGAAAAAATAAAAATAGGAACTTCCATTTTAGCCAAATAATAAGAAGCTTGGTTAAAAAAGAAGCTCAAACATAATTGACAAATTATGAACATAAATGTAAGTGCGAAAAACCGATAACTTTTGTTTGGTTTAAAATAAAGCTGGTTCGAATAATGAAAAGCAATAATTATCGGGGAAAAAATAAAAAAACATGACAATTAAAAAATGATATGAAATATAATCAAAAACTCTATAGTTGACGATTGAAAAATGAGACGAAAACGATTCAATAATGATTAAAAAAAACTACCATTAAATTGATCAAAAAGGAATCAGAAAATTGTATCACAAATGATTCTTTCAGTTGATTCATCGGTAGGGTACCATTTTCTCACAACGAGAGTATCATTTATGGTTGAAAAATTAGCTCATATACGGGTATTTTGCTATTGAAGCTGATTCCTAAATGATTTTTTTTTTATTTTTTCAAATTCAAATTATTTATTTTATTGACAATAATAAAAATAATAGAAGTATTTACATATGTAGAGCTTAACATTATAATTTTGCAATAAGTAATTTACTTTAATATTATATAGGAACTAATCTGCGAAGCCTTGAGGCTTGTCTGCAGAAGTGAAATCTATTTAATATTCAAGATGTTTATTCATTGCGAACTAAAAAAATGTATTTTTATCAATTTTCTTCTTTTATATTCATTAGTAATCCTTATTATATCTGCTGGCAACTTTTTCATTTAAGGTGCATAATCCGTAATTGTTCTTATATTTTTGGACTTTAAATCTACCGGCTGCATGAGATCTTGTGTTGTGTGTGTGGTCGATCGCTTGTAGGAAACGGGAATCATTAAAAAATGCATTGGCTAAAGTTGTGTAGTATATACTTTGTACATGGAGGACGTTTAGACTTTTAGCTAGGTTTTCGCCTGTGTAATAGTAGCTTCCTGTATTATTGACGCTGTTGTAATTTATGCTGTTGTTGTTTGAATTAGCTGGAACATTGATGTTGCTGTTAGGTAGGTTATGGTTTCAATTATTGCTAGTAGTGAATGTGCTTTTGTTTCTAATGCTATTATTGTAGTTTTGATTCTTTTGCAGGATTTTCAGTAGTCTATTTTGTGTATTTTGCAACTGTCGTATAGAATTTGCATTTCCCCATGCAGTTATGCCATGTTTTATGTAAGATTCGGCGAGAGAGAAGTACGCTTGACTTAGCACTACTGTGGATGCGCAGTTGCTTAAATAGAAAAGCATATACGCTGCTTTACGTAGCTTTTTTTGGAGTTGTGTTATTTGGGTTTTCCATTTTTTTATTTATGCGCTACAATAATTGCAGTGTCATCTGCGTAGGCATACGCTGTGCAGTTCCTTAACTGGTTCATCATATCGTTTGCGTAGATAATATATAATAACGGCCCTAATTTAGAACCCTGAGGTACACCCTGAGTTGTTGCGATTTCTTCGCTGAGGTTGTTATTTATTTTTACTCTGTAAGTTCTATAGCTTAGGTAATTTTTGAACCAATTCAAGCAATTTCCTCTTATTCCATTTCTTTCCAATATATTTATTATTTTCTCATGCGAAAGCGTATCAAATGTTTTGCTGAAATCGATAAATAGCGCTAAGCAGTGATAGTTTTTGCTTAAATAATCATTTATTTGGCTAGAAAATTTACCAAGTAGCTTATTTATATATTTTTTTCTTTTGGAATCCAAATTGGTTTTTATTTATAATTTTATATTTTTCTAGAAAATCGTTTAGTCTTCTGACAACTATTTCCTCAATAATTTTCTCGATAATAGATAAAATTTAAATTGGTCTATAGTTATTATAGTTAGTTTTAGAATCCTGTTTGTATATTGGCCGTATGAGTGAGATTTTTAATAAATTTGGTATCTGCATATCATTTAAACATGAGTTTATAAGAGCTGTAAAAACTGGAGGAGTTATGTAGCTTGCATTATTTTTCAGGTACTTTGGCCGTATTTCGTCAAAACCTGCACTTTTTTTAACATTGAGATTGTTTAATATGTTAAATATCTCTTCTTCATTAGTGGCATTTAGGTACATCGAGTTACTTACTGTTGTATTTATGCTGTTTATTGTGTTTATGTTGCATTTATGCAAAATTTTCAGTACATTTTTAATAAAGCTGATTGCAAAGTTGTGCAAAATTGACTTTGTGTTTATATTTTTAAAGTTTTGTATAATTGTGTTGTCTATATTATTTATTTTTTTCCCTATTATCTCGTTTATTAATTTACAGGTGACACGTATGTTGTTTCTGTTTTCTATAAATTTCATTCTGTAGTAGTTATTTTTGGTATTATATATTTTTTTATTTAGCAAATTTCTAAATATTTTGTAATTTGTTTCATATGTTTTGTTTAGAGGATTATTTTTCCATTTTTTATAACGTTTATCCCTAAAGTTACAATCTTTAATAATATTTTCATTTATCCACGGATTATTTGATCTTGATTTGGTTTGTTTTATTGATTTTATTGATTTATTGTATATTTTACCAAACTTTTCATAAATTTTATTGTACATATCGTTGGTGTTTTCACTATGTTGTATAAGATCGTTCCAATGTGTATCTTTTATAAGTTGGTTTACTTTGTAATTACATATTGTTTTGGCCCACGGAGCAATGTTGGTTTTCTTACTCTGTTTTTCTTTATACATCGAACAGAAAAGAGAATAATGATCTGATATTGTTGTTGTTATTATTGATGCAAAGATTTGTGTTGTTGTTTGATTATATTTAATAAACAGATGGTCAATGCGAGTGTTTGTATTTTTGTTCATCCGATGAGAGCCCTACAGGAAGACTACCGGTCATTTTACTAGTTATATAACTGGTAGTGTTGACCAATATATTGGTTAAAGTTTCTATTAGTTTATTAAGAGCAAAATGAAAAAACTAACCGAAACTCTTGTGTACATGTGATTTTGCCTCTCTTTCTAACTAATGAATTCCACTCGACTACGGAACATACATATATCTGTACTGCTTACTCTGCTGCTTTTAATAAGTCAATAATAACCTAAATAGTGGTTAACACTAACTAGTTAGTCTTAACGTAAATATTGGTTAGCACTAACTAGTTATTCATAACGTAAAAGATGGTTAGTACTAACCTTCATAAAATACATTACATTTTTTCTAATTTTCATTTTTAATTAAATATTTTATTGAAAAAATTATAATCAAATTCATAGGAAATTAGACTTGAGAAAAGTAAGTACCACGTATTGTTATTTCTGTGGCTGCGTTATGACGTTCCACTTCTTGCATGGGTCTGGAAATGGAGGTAAACGTACGTGTAACCAATTAATTGTGACCAAAAAATTAAATACATACTTCAAAAGTTATCAGGGTTTATAATAACATTATTTGTTCCCTTATTACCACCGGCAAATCCTCAACGATTATCCTGGTCAAATCCACCATCCGCATGGCGGCTACCTGTTGGACGACCACTCCTTTCAATGACCTATGTTGTTTCCTTAGAATCCACCAACACGTCCTATGAAGCCACCATCAGTACGACCTCCTTTACCACTAGCATTCTGATTACAGCTATTCGGCGGTGTCACTTTTTTTTATAGAAATTTTTTATCTCACTACTTAAGTAAAATTATATAATTAATTTAATTGATTTTTTTCTTTAATACCAATGGCAAATACTAAATTTAAATTAATTCACAAATTTTTACACGCGTATGACAAAAATATATTAAAATATTGGCATTATTTGGAAAATGATAGTTGTACCATTCTTACATATATGTTAGAGTGGAACAGCTAATGTAAAATTGTTGCAAGTGTGTTAGTAATTTTTTTAGTTATGCATTTCTTGTAGAAAGCATTTCCAAATATTTTGTTGTGAGTATATTATGTTTTTTATGTCAATATTTATGTCTCCAACAATAATAATCTCTTGTTTTCTTTTTATTTTGTTCATTATTTGATCAAGCTCTGCAATAAAACTATTTACATTATTTGAGGGTGGACGGTAAATTGAAAGGAGAGAAAGAATTGTATTGTTTACATTTACATCAATTTGAATCGACTCAAAAGAAAACGTATTTAAAGTTATTTCAGTGAAATTTATATTATCTCTGATATAGACAGCAATACCACCTCCTTTATCTTTTCTATTATAGTGAAGAGTGTTAAAACCATTTATGTTGTACAGGTTGATTTTAGTCGGTTATGTTTGTTTCCGCAAGAATAATGATTTTAATTTCATTTATTATATTTTGTAGATCAACTAAAAGTGTTGCAAAATTTTTACGTAGTGATATAATGTTCAAAAAGATTAACGAGAGGGGATACTTCAAATGAGTTTTATTAATCGCACTAAAGTTTTTTAAAGTTTGCGTATTTGTGTTATTCATTTGGTTTCATAGAGAGAAAAAAGATAAGAGTAATAAGTGTCTCAAATTAGTTTTAAATATTTATACAAAAATTAACATTGATAAAGTATTAGTTCGATGACTGCTGTATCATCTCAATATCTGCTGTGTTGTTAATAACAATGACTGGAGAGTGTTCTATTTTACGTGCCAAGATATTGCCATTCTTGACTCAAACCAACTTCCATTTGCACTCTTTAGCTTTGCATTTAGCTAACCAAAGTAGCCTGCGGTTATATGCAGTTAGTTCATCATTTATGTAAACATATTTGTTATTTTTATTAGTTGTTTGATTCTTTTCCTAGTCGTTCAGTACATTGGCATCAACTCTATGTCCCTTAATTTTATCTATAATTTCTCTTTTCTTGTTGATAGAGGTGAACTCGACAATTATTTTATTTTTAATTTGTATGCCTCGCTAATGTCTGTAATGTCAAGGTCTATAGTTATTGATGACGCAATATTTTTCACGACATCAAGTGCACTTAAATTTTCTTTTGTACACTATTTATTTCAATATTTTTGCTGAGGGCTTTTTGCTCTAGTTTGTTAATTCGTGTCTCCATCTTATTGATTTGTTTAGTGTTCTCCTTGTTTTTGTCGTAGAGTTCACTGACCTGTGTAGCTAAACTTGCAATTGTACTTGTTATTTTTGTTAAAGCACTCTGTATTTCTTCTCTTAGTATGGTATTGCTTGAGCTGATGTTGAGATTGAGTTGCTGCATTGTTGTTTTAATTTCATTTACATCATTTTGTACAGTGCATAGTTTATTATTGAGAGAGTTTAGGGATAGCGAGTCGTTAACGCTTTTGGCATTCTCCTCACTCAGAGAGTTAGTTTCATCTATCTCGCGTGTTTGTTTTTGCTGATTTTACATAATCACCCGAAGCTGGGAGAGGGTTCTTGCATTGTCCACACATTAAACTTATTTTGTTGCTTTCTTTATTCAAGTCTTTTTATTTCTCTTTTTTTTTATTTAATGTAAAAAGCTGTGAATTTTATTGTAATCCAAATTTGTAGGTAATTATTTTGTGATTTAATTATACGATATTTTAGAGATTTTTACAGTTTTTTAACACATTTGTAAGTTGAAGGAAATTAGATGTTTTTCAGAGCGCACTACAATCACGTCCGTTCGCTTTGAATGTTTCGATTATGACACAAAATGCTAGCTGGGTTATTCAATAAAAATTATACTTTATATCAAAAGTACATATACATCAGGCATCAGAAATTAAGAACCGAAAACTTAAAATTTAAGTTTTTCATTTGAAAAATTCAAAACTCATGCGTACAAAATAAATTTTTTTTTCTATCAGTTTAAAAAAAAAATAAGAAACACAAAAAAAGATATTTATTTTTGAAGTACAATATGTATTTTGTACATGAAAAAATATTTATCATTGGTGTTCAAAAAATATTTTCATCCGTACAAAAAAAAAAAAAAAAAAAAAATATTTTGTTTGAATTGTTCTTTAAAGTTAAAAAACAATAAAGTTTTTAAAAAAACGTTTTAAAGAAAAATATTTTTTTTTTTTTGTTTTTAGAAACTTACATTGAGAACTCAAATTTTGTAGTTTAAATTGTGAATTTTAATTAAATTTATAATATGAAAATGCAAATTTAAAAGAAGTTATGGGCACAAATTTTATTAGTAAATTAAATGTTGCAAAAATTCGCAAAAGTTTGCTAAAATAGCGAAAATTTTTAATATTTCAAACAATACATAAAATTGATTGGAAGTCCCTAAAACTATAAGGAATGGCAAAAATTCGGAAAAAATTGGGAAATTAGCGGAAATTCGCAAAAATTTGCTAACAGCGGTATGATAGCAGAGTCTACTATTTTTTATTAATCGTTAAAGCTATAAAGAACCAGAAACTTACAGGAAAAAATCGCTTCTATCGCGAACATGGCAAAAATTCACGAAAAAATCAACATCAGAAACAAACTCTAAAATTTATTTGAAATCTCTAAATCGGTTAAAAAAACAATAAAAATAGCTAAACAGCGTAAAAAAATAATATACATATCATTAGTATTGTGGTTATTTTGTTGAACTATTTATGGTTTTTAATCCAAATTTTTAATATTTTTAATTAGGCTTAAGTTCATTAAATTTAATTTTCATTAAATTATTTTTATGAAGAAAGGTGTTTTACAACATGAAAATTAATTAAAATTGTTATTGATAATCTTTCATTTTTTGACCGTGGCCGGGATTCGAACCGCGGCCGGCAGGTTACCATGACATGTTTCGATCGCAACCACTCGATCTTCTCAAATGGATTTGCCGTTTTACACTCGCAGCCATCGAAGGCTGCTGACGTCAATAGTCAAACATCAATCCTTAAACCAAATTGTATTTTAACCTTTGGTAGATCGAAGTTTGCTTTTTTGAATGATTATCTATTTAATTGATTTTACATGTTCTTCCTTACTTCTGTTTTTTCGTACTTTTGTCAAGAATTTTTCTTGAAGTCCAAAGTACATTTTTTGTTTTTTCATTTTTGTCTTTCTTTTTCTTGTTGACCTTTTTCAGCACAACTTGAAGGACAAATGAACACATAGAGCTCGTGCCTTAGCTTTTAACAATAATTAGTATTGTGGTTATTTTGTTGAACTATTTATGGTTTTTAATCCAAATTTTTAATATTTTTAATTAGGCTTTAGTTCATTAAATTTAATTTTCATTAAATTATTTTTATGAAGAAAGGTGTTTTACAACATGAAAATTAATTAAAATTGTTATTGATAACACAGGCCAACACTCAATTTGCTTCTTTGAATTTATCAACTGATTCTAGTTAATTTTGGTGCGCTGAATTCAAATCTGTAATCAGTTTGTCTCTATCAGCTCTAGTTTTCATGATATAGCTTTTTTATACCCTCCACTTATGACCTCCATTTATGACCGTCTGTTAGTTTTTTCAAAAAATTTTTTTCATCAAAATTTCTTATTTACAGTTATGGTAGTTGCCATAGATCAACACTTTTTTGCCAACTGCAATAAACCACTTCTTACAAGCAACTTACTTCCGATATTCAATTGGAGTGCAACAAGAAAAAATAACGTTCTCAATAATATTGTACATATAAAATTCCCGTTAATCAGCTAGAAATTGCACAAAAAATTTTTTTACGGAAAAAATGTTTTTTTTGGCAACTACCATAACTGTAATTAAGAAATTTTGATGAAAATTTTTTTTTAAAAAACTAACAGACGGTCACAAATGGAGGTCATAAGTGGAGGGTATAAAAAATCTATATCATGAAAACTAGAGCTGATAGAGACAAACTGATCAAAGAAGCAAAAATTTTTTTTAATTTTGTCGGGCTGTGTAATCTTTCATTTTTTGACCGTGGCCGGGATTCGATTATTTATATGTTATTATTTATATTTATTAAAATGTAAATTAATTTTTGCAGCCACAAACAATTTGGTTTGTAAAACAGCTGATGGCAGATGTTTTTCCACATGGAAATATAAATCGTTCTAAATCAAAAATGTCATATGTACTGTACACAGAGAAATAACATATGAAATTGTTTGAAAGGGGTTCAGACGATTTGTACAAATTTAACATGTGAAAAAGTGACAATCCACATTACAAATACACATAATGTGAACATAGCTTAAGAAACATTTGTATAAAAATTTTGTTTTAAAATAAATTTGAAACGTACTTAAATTATAGATTATGAATCTCGCAGTAAATGTTTTCATATCAGTACCCTGTAGGTGTACTGCACTATGTCGATATAGTACAGCACCGATGAGGGAGTACACTTTGCAATTTATTAATGTAGCCACAACTTAAGGAAGCAGCATACCTCCGAGGTATCGATATTTTAGAAATGTTTGAATAATTGTATGTATGTATTTATATAATACCTCAAACTGCTCTTTAAAAATCCTGAAACGTTGAAGGAGGTGTTTTTTTCTTTTTTAAGATATGATATTTTCATTCGCAACCTTTAAAAAATAATCTTAATCTTGCAATAACCAGACAAGCCGGGCACCTGGCGTTAAAACCTATTTACGGTTTTTTTAGGTTAGCTCTTGTTTTCAAGATATACCGTTATTTCGAAAATGAAGGGGGTTGCACAACATACCAACATTTCGAAATCTTTGCTTGTTAAAAATTCTTATAAAATTGCAAAATACAGCTATGCTTCTAATTTTTTTCAGACATATTATAAACGAAGTTGCAAACTAAACAAGCCATTAATGATTTAAATCTGTTAACAACTATTGACAAAAGACGAATTAATTTAGGAATTTCAAAAAACGCAATATTTGTATGGGAGCCCCCCTAAGGGGTGGAGATATATGGCAAGTATGTTTTAAGAAAATGTTAAGAACAAAAAACTAATGGAGGTCGGTCATACATTTTATCCCCCTAGGGTAGATTCCTTGGCAGTTATTGGGCTTTTTCTTCAATATATTTCTAATCTGTATTGACTTTTTTGTATGGGAGCCCCCTTAAGGAATGTATGTTAGAAATAAATGATTTATACGCGTTGTACAGGCTAAATTTAAGAATTTCAACCATACAAATATGGCGGTTTAATAAAATTATTTAATTTGATCCCTGCAGCGTGCAGGATGCTCCTAGATGGGTCAAATGTATGACCAACCCCACTTACTTATTTATTGCGGAGTTTCGGTTTTTTTATAAGTAATTTCAATATCCTAAACCATTTCTGAGTCACGCGAATATATGCTGTTCAACCTCCTACATTTTCAAAATAACGGTATATCTCTAAAACAAGAGCTAACATAAAAAACGGTAAGCACCACTGGATTCAAGTGCCCGACTTGACAGTTTTTTGCAACTAGCACAGTGTACTTATTGCTCAAAAAATTCTATTTTAAGATTATTTATTGAACAAATAGAAACTGGGAATTATCTCCTTTCGTAGGTTACTTTATATTATATTCAACAATTTTTATTTTTGGAATTTATTCTAGGAGTTACATTTCAGTTATGTATTTTATAAAGTCATTCCTAAAAATTTAAGGAAGACAACTATTACAAAAAAGCTTTATAAAATACATAACTGATATGAAAATTGACGAAACGTTGGGAAAAAAATGTAATTAAATGTGTTTTTAATTTACAATGGAAAAATTTAGGCCCTATTAGCTTACTAAAATCTTTAAAACTTCAAAAAAAATTGTTGTTTATTTTAAAAAAGTCGTATCATAATATAACACATTGATCCCGAATACCAATATCCTAATTAAAAATATTAAAATTTTGGATTAAAAACCATAAATAGTTCAACAAAATAACCACAATACTAATTATTGTTAAAAGCTAAGGCACGAGCTCTATGTGTTCATTTGTCCTTCAAGTTGTGCTGAAAAAGGTCAACAAGAAAAAGAAAGACAAAAATGAAAAAACAAAAAATGTACTTTGGACTTCAAGAAAAATTCTTGACAAAAGTACGAAAAAACAGAAGTAAGGAAGAACATGTAAAATCAATTAAATAGATAATCATTCAAAAAAGCAAACTTCGATCTACCAAAGGTTAAAATACAATTTGGTTTAAGGATTGATGTTTGACTATTGACGTCAGCAGCCTTCGATGGCTGCGAGTGTAAAACGGCAAATCCATTTGAGAAGATCGAGTGGTTGCGATCGAAACATGTCATGGTAACCTGCCGGCCGCGGTTCGAATCCCGGCCACGGTCAAAAAATGAAAGATTATCAATAACAATTTTAATTAATTTTCATGTTGTAAAACACCTTTCTTCATAAAAATAATTTAATGAAAATTAAATTTAATGAACTTAAGCCTAATTAAAAATATTAAAAATTTGGATTAAAAACCATAAATAGTTCAACAAAATAACCACAATACTAATTATTGTTAAAAGCTAAGGCACGAGCTCTATGTGTTCATTTGTCCTTCAAGTTGTGCTGAAAAAGGTCAACAAGAAAAAGAAAGACAAAAATGAAAAAACAAAAAATGTACTTTGGACTTCAAGAAAAATTCTTGACAAAAGTACGAAAAAACAGAAGTAAGGAAGAACATGTAAAATCAATTAAATAGATAATCATTCAAAAAAGCAAACTTCGATCTACCAAAGGTTAAAATACAATTTGGTTTAAGGATTGATGTTTGACTATTGACGTCAGCAGCCTTCGATGGCTGCGAGTGTAAAACGGCAAATCCATTTGAGAAGATCGAGTGGTTGCGATCGAAACATGTCATGGTAACCTGCCGGCCGCGGTTCGAATCCCGGCCACGGTCAAAAAATGAAAGATTATCAATAACAATTTTAATTAATTTTCATGTTGTAAAACACCTTTCTTCATAAAAATAATTTAATGAAAATTAAATTTAATGAACTTAAGCCTAATTAAAAATATTAAAAATTTGGATTAAAAACCATAAATAGTTCAACAAAATAACCACAATACTAATTATTGTTAAAAGCTAAGGCACGAGCTCTATGTGTTCATTTGTCCTTCAAGTTGTGCTGAAAAAGGTCAACAAGAAAAAGAAAGACAAAAATGAAAAAACAAAAAATGTACTTTGGACTTCAAGAAAAATTCTTGACAAAAGTACGAAAAAACAGAAGTAAGGAAGAACATGTAAAATCAATTAAATAGATAATCATTCAAAAAAGCAAACTTCGATCTACCAAAGGTTAAAATACAATTTGGTTTAAGGATTGATGTTTGACTATTGACGTCAGCAGCCTTCGATGGCTGCGAGTGTAAAACGGCAAATCCATTTGAGAAGATCGAGTGGTTGCGATCGAAACATGTCATGGTAACCTGCCGGCCGCGGTTCGAATCCCGGCCACGGTCAAAAAATGAAAGATTATCAATAACAATTTTAATTAATTTTCATGTTGTAAAACACCTTTCTTCATAAAAATAATTTAATGAAAATTAAATTTAATGAACTTAAGCCTAATTAAAAATATTAAAAATTTGGATTAAAAAAATAATATACATATCTTTATAATCTTATCTCATAATTTTTATCTTTGTCATGTTCAATTTTAAGTTTTAAGTTTTCGGTTTTTTTCTTTTTATGTACAAAATAATATTGTACTGAAAAAATAAATATCTTTTTTGAGTTTGTTTTTTATTTTTTTTTAACTGATGGGAAAAATTTTTATTTTGTACGAAAAAATTAAAACTTTTTTTTGAGAACTTTATTATTTTGAACTTGAAGAAACAATATCAAACAAAATATTTTTTTCTTTTTTTGTTTTTTGTACAGTTTAAAATATTTTTCGAACACCAATGATAAATATTTTTTAAAAAACATAAAAAAAAAACGTTTTCCGGTCCTTGATATACATACATACATATCGTCTTATAAAATGCAAAAGGGCCTTTCTTCATTTAAAAAAAATTTCACGTAAGATAAAAACTTAATAATAAGGCAATTATGGTAATTGTTACAACGGGACTTTCTGGTTAATATCGTTAACACATTAGCATGATTGACACTATCCTGAAAAAACTGTTTTTATAATCTTAATAGTTTGCTTTTTATTAAGCTTCGTATCGCTACTTAAAAAGTTTTAAAAATTATGATAGCCCCTTTTGCATTTTTTATTATATTTCAAAAATTTGGTCGGTTTCAAAGGATTTTGTTAGTTTTTGAAGACAATTTTGGTCGGATAAAAATTTTGGAAACGGTAACCCTGATTACGATCGTTGCTACATTTTATCAAGTTGTTTATTTACTAACGTAAAGCTCTTCGGTTTTTTATTTAAAAAACTGGGGCCTTACCGCGTAATTTTGTTCGTATCGAAAATCGTTTCGAACAGAACTTACGGATCGAAAAGTATTTTTTTTTTTAATTTCCTAAGCTAATCCCGCGAAGCTCTATGCTTGTCTGCAGGAAAGAAACCAGAGTCTCTGGCGGGAATCGAACCCGCAACCTCGGCGCTGATAGACTAGCTCGATACCAGCTAGCCTACCGAGGCACTGTGTAAAACTTAAACGTACTGTGTAAAACTTTCGACTCGTGTACAGAGTTGTATCTCTTAAAAATGCGATCAAATTAAAGCAAACCTTGGCATCACTTTACTTTTCTGTCAAAATATACACAAAAAATGGGAAAAACCAAAAATAAGTTATTTAAATATACCAGTCAAGTGATTTTTGAAAAAATATGGATTCTGTTTTTTATGGATGGAAGAAAATGATGAGGTTAGCATCCAAGAAAGAATCCAAAGAAAAATTATAAGATATAATTCCAATATCATGGATCTTAGAAAAATGTTTTATTGCCAAGATTACTGTAATGCGTTGTGTTTTCTTTTAGTTTTGTGAAAAACTTTAGACTTAACAAGTCATCATTTATGTATGCGTACAATCATATTAAAGACGACATGTCAAGCAATTTTTTATATAAAAATTACTCTTCATTTTGTATTTTAAACCATTAAATTTTTTGTTTAAAATTAATATAATACATATGTACTTACATTTTAATAATTTTTTTAAATTTTTACTGCCAAAATTGCTTTCGAATAATTTACGAATGTTTACAAGCTTTTTGACAATCGTTTTCGTACTACACGGTTGCATTTACGAACGGGAAATTTTTATTTTCGATCAGCGACAAAAATTTCCTTACTTTCGATAATTGGTTATCGAAAATCGTACTACACGGTACAAATCTATCTAATTCGATCAGTTTTTCTTTTGAATCGAATTACGCGGCAAGGCCCCTGGGTGATTAAAAAATGTACTTAGGTAAAAGGATAGACAATAAATATTTTTTTTGATTAAATATTAATTCTTTTTACTTCAATTTAAACATTTTATTTAATTAATTGCAGGTCAAACTATGAACATTTTGCGCCCAACAAGTAGATTGGTGCAAAAATGATAAATATACAGATGATTTAGGAAATTACCCTACATAGAAATTCAATAGTTTTAAGCTATTTTTAATATTTATTGTTACTAAAAATTTAGCTTTGTATATTTATTTGTTGTGTTTTTCTTTGATTTGATACAAATCGAAAAGTGGGTTAACTCAATTAATCTTCTTTAACTCTGTCATTTTTGCACCGATCTGGATCCTATTAAGCACAAAATGTTCGTATTGAAATAGGATAATAGTGCATTTACACCTACGCCATAAACAGGTTTTATGTTGTTTATGACGATAAACTAGTTTGAGAAACTTGATTATCCATACAAATTATAAACAAGTTTGTAACTAGCTTTTGTGATAAACTAGTTACAAACAACCAGTTTTTGTTAATGCAACTCTGTTTTTTCACATTTTGTTCTGGCAACACTAGTGATATTTGACATTTCCTTTTATCTTCCTTTACTTCTATCTGTCAAAAAAGCCAAAACAATTATAGGAAAAATAAAATACACTCGTAAAACTGCTCTGAGTGGAGAAGCAGCTCGCGCTTTTTGTCATTATTTTTTAAGGACAAACAGGTCGTTCTTGTTTGTCTGCTTTTCGTGCGTTTTGCGTTGTCACCCCGCATTGGTTAGTGTTTCGGCGTCGTATAACTGTACCGAGTTACAGTTTTTGCGGTATCTGCATTAACTATATGCACTCGTTTTTAACCTCAATGTTTTAATGTGTTGTCTGGTGGAGAACCAAAATTAACTCATGTGACTGGTGGAGAACCATATATAACTCAGACGTTTTACTGGTGGAGTACCAAGGAAATAACTCAGACGTTTACTGGTGGAGACCAAAATACTCTGGAGCGGATTCTGGAAGCTCTCGCCTTCCTATACGAAGGTTTAGGTCGAACGAGGTTTTGCGGTTGAAGCTCCAAAAAAATTGTGTGATACCCTGGCATTATAACTAAAATAGTTCGCCAAAAATTTTTAGTTTTAAGCAAAATCAAAAAAAAAAAAAAAATAAAATAAATAATGAAAATGTTTAAACAAATTCAAAATTAAAAAGATATGTTATACTATGTTTCCACTATGAGCAAAACAACTTGTTTTGGGCAAAACTTGTCAAAGTGTTTCCATTATGTAAAACTGGTTTTGGTTTTCGAATTTTCGAAATCAATTTGACACTAATGTTGTAAACAAACATGGAAGCAAAAAAAATATGTGTTAAAAAAAAAAATATTTATCTTTAACATGAAATTTCCTTTTTTGTTTTTTAATACACAGATGTACATATATGTACTTATATAAAAGCACATAGTTTACTACCTTTTTATTCTATTATTTTATTTTTTTACGCTGCAAACAAATAAATCAGCTGGAGAGTTGCATAAACCTATTTATTAAGTCTTAATAGTTTGGTAAATATGTCACTTTTTTCGAAATTGTCAATCACCAATAATGGATAACCCAGAGTTGTATTCATGATTTTCGAGATGTTTTGGAGCAAAACTAGTTTTTGTTTGAGTTTTTCGAACATGAAAAATGTATGGGAAAACAAGTTGCAAAACACTTGTTTTGCTGCAAAACTAGTTTTGTGGCCCAAAACATGTAAGTGGAAACGTACTATTAGTTTTTTTAAATAGTTTCTTTATTATGGACAACGAAAATAAAAGGTATGTTTATATGTTCATACTTACATACGTGCATCAACATTTTTTTTTTAAATATTGGGGCTAAGAATATTACGACTTGTCAAAGATAAACAACTTGACTGTCTAAAACGCTGATGTAAACGGTATAGTTTATGAAAGTAGCTTACGATCATAAACTAGTTTAAAAATTACAAGTGTAAATGCACTATAATGTCGTAAGTGATAAAACTTAAAAAAATAACTTGAAAAGAGCAAAATTGCAAAAAATCATCATATTTATAATGAAGTTTGAAATTTTGTCCACTATAACTCCGCCATTTATTGACTTATCTTCACAAACCACACATGGTTATTTTAGAAATTTTATAATCTTTCACTAAAAGAAAGAAATACATAACAAATAACGGTTATTTTGGAATATCTCAAATCTTCATATTCGGATTCAGCGGAAAATTTTACATAAAGATGGGGTGTCAAATTCATTTGGTCAAAAAACTGTCACGTAGTGTAATAAAAAAAACAGAAAAAAAAATATTATTATGTATATGTATATCAAATAAATTTTCACAATAAATTCTTACAATAGAAGCATTTCTAAATTTTAGAGAATAAACTCTTTTAAACTTTTATTAAAAATTGAAATCCTTTCAATGTTTTTTAAATTCTGAGGAAGATTATTGAACTCAAAACTACCCATATGTTCGACTCTTTGTTTCGTTGTTTCCAAACGATATTTTGCAACTCGGAGATTCATGTTATTTCTTGTGTTAATGTTTGATTCCTGACAAAAGAAATTGTATGATGACCTATGTAATGCATCGATTTGAGATCATACAAAAGCAACTGCAATTTATGCAATCCGTAAAAAGGTAGAATGGTTTTCGATATATCCCTATACAATGTTATATATACAATCATATATAATTGGCAAATAATTTAACTGACTGTCAATTAATGACTGGTATATAATTAGCATAGTTTTCTCATTAAACTTGTTCTTAGATTTATAAAGTATACCAATAACTGATGTAATCTTCGTTTTCAAGGTCTCAATATGTTTATACCAGAAAAGATTGTTTCGTAGATAAATTCCATGATATTTTGTTGAGCAAGCTTCAAAAACTTCCTTCTCATCAATATATATACTAAAATTTTGGTTATCTGTTATATATGTCCGAAATCTTAACAATTTGGCTTTATCTGGATTTAAAATAAGTTTATTTTATAGCAGCATCATACTCCATATACGGTTTTAAAACTAATTCGTGCTTATATGGGTACAGCATACATATCATCAGCATACATGTACAGTTTTCCAAACAATTCTAAATTTTTTATATCGTTTAGATATATATTAAATAACAGAGGACCCAATACACTCCCCTGTGGTACCCCATACTCTGCTACACCAGTGTAACTTTTACATTCCGATTTGATAAGTAAATCTTCAACAAAACCAGTGCTTTTTCATTAACCCCATAATACATAAGTTTTTCAATTAATATTTTATGGTCTACTAAATCAAACGCTTTAGAAAAATCGTAAAAAATTCCAGCCACAGCACTGAACCCGTTATCCAAACCTTGACAAATATTGTTAACTACTTTTACAACAGCTTCTTCTGTTCCACAACCTTTCTTAAATCCGTATTTACAATTATATAATAAACTATTATTATTCAATTATAACGACAACTGTTTATTAAGAATTTTTTCAAAAATTTTATTGATTATCGGCAGCAAAGCAATAGGACGGAATTGGTTTTCCTTCGGTATTGGAAAAATGTTGGCAAGCTTAAGATCGTCTGTATATCGCTCCTTTATTGCAACGTAGTCCTATCTCAAAAAATCAAAAATGTTAAGTTACTTTAAAAAAAACTGCTCCTTCATACTTTCTCTATATGTACAACAATCAGTGTTTTATCTCAAACTGAACTGCAGTTATAGCAAAATATATTTTATTGAATAAATAAATAAATAAATAAATAAATACTATCAGATTCCTGATATACTTGCAAGAAGTTGTTAAGATTTTCTCTTGCTTTATCAGTATTACAAATTTTACGCACTGTTTCCACATATTAAGAACTGTTGCTTTGGCTCTCAACCTTGTGTGAAATTAAATTGTGATCTGTCAATAAACATTTAATTGTATCCGTAAAAACTTTTTCCGTAGTGTTACTAAAAACATTGTCAATAGATGTTCCAGATTTAGGCCTAGTTATCAAGTTATGACAGTTTCAATAATTAAAACTTGATATTATTTCTAAAAAATTTTCTAATAAGGGACTTTAAAAAAAACAAAAATACTAGGACATCATCCATAGTTGGTAACAAAATTTTCAATAAAACCTGAGAATTTGGCAAAAACACATTTCTGAGACCTATAAAACGAAGTTACTTTTAAAGGTTTCACCCTGATTGATGCGTAACATAATGCGGAAACGTAATCGAAATGCAGAATAAGGGTGAATATTTTTTTAAAATTTCAAGACCACAAATATAAAAACATTTTCAATAATAACATTAGTAAACATTTATTTAATACTAGCTGATCGCCCCGGCTTCGCTCGGAAGTTATTTACTAATGATTAGTATCTTACATAGAATTAAAACACAAAAATTTCAGAACAAAGAAAGAACACAAATTTTTCTCAATTTATTTACAAAATTGCTTCTAAATTCAGCATTTATTGAATGCATAACAACAATTGATAAAGTATTAATTAAAAAAAAGGATTTATTTTAAAGCTTGATAAAAAACAATATTTTTTGTTTTTCTATTGGGGGAGAAAATTAATAGTGCTGACGGTGTACCGACTCTCGAGCACGCAACATAAACTTGACCGTGGGAGAAACATTGGGATTCTAGGTTTAACCCACACACTTTTAACGATTGTCCTTGAGATTTATTTATAGTCATTGCGAATGCAAGGCGAACTGGAAACTGGACGCGTTTAAACTTAAGTGGTAGATCGCTTATCATAGGTATCCTGGGAATAAGCACTTCTTCACCTTTAAACTTTCCTATTATTTTCTTGCTTTAATAGTGTTTGGCATCAGCGATTTAACAACCAATCTAGTACCATTGCATAGTGTTGGCTGATTGAGGTTACCTAACATAAATATTACTGATCTAACCTTCAGCTTCAAGTCATGCGGTGGCATTCGCGGTAAGTCCAATGAATTCAGGAACTCTATCGGATAGTTAACAACATCATCAAGATCTGTAATAGAATCAATTGACTTATACCAATGCAATTCACCATTAATTATGCTTTGGATTTTTAAATTTATGTCATCAACGTCCTTTTTTTGCAGCTAAAATGGCTCTTTCGGTTGATCGAATCGTAATTATTGTAACTTTCAGCAATATTTTGGAACACTTTTGCTATTAGTTCTTCTTTAGACGTCGTAAATTGACAAAAGCCTATTGGAAATGAAATCTGGCCTGTGGTAGAGTCAGTCCATTGCCAATGTCTAAAAATTGCTTTGAAAAGACGTACCCTAATTGATAATTTTGAAGAGCAACTCGCATATTTTCTGTTAATTTGAGAGTTTTCACTTTTCTCCATAAAGATGATGACTTCAAGCAAGCGTTAATTTCATCGGCAGGTGTTGACCTTGGAATGACTGGCAGCGTTTAGCGAAAGTCTCCGGCCAATAGAACCATCCCTCCAAATATTTGTTGATTATTTCTTAAGTCTCTCAATTGTCTGTCAAGTGCCTCTAATGTCGTTTGTGAGCCATTGTACATTCATCCCAAATAATAACTTTACAGTTTTGCAGTACTTTTGCCATCGCTGATTGGTTTAAAATAGTTAGTTTTAACTGAACTTGGTGAAAATGGCCGTAAGACGTATAAATGTTAAACGTTCGGTTTCGATTTTTGCATACATATCAGCTACGAATTGATGAAATAATCTTCTGCATATTAATATATTGTTACGAAAGTAACTCTAGTTAAGAATTATCTTGTATTTATAAGTTATCTTGTATTCATAAGTATGGGATCACACTTTGAAAGTTTTCTTTCAGACAGTCTGAGTTTATTGGTGAGAGGGGAAGAGAACATGCTTTTATTATTTCCTCTCTCACCCATAAACTCAGATTTTCTGAAAGAAAACTTTCAAAGTGTGAACGTAGACTAAATAATTTTATAAGTTTACATTGTTATTAAAAATTGTTATACATCTTTAGTACACCTCAATCCCAATGTGCAGAAAGACCTCGAAATTACCGTTTAAAAAGCTTCAGTATAAGTGGTGAAATTATGTAAACATAAGTGCCGCCATAAAACATAATAGTGGTGAATAGTAAAGCCTCGAAACTTCGAAAAACATTTCGAATGCTCTAGAGGGCCGAATAACAGTATAAATACTTGAGGCGGCTAGCATCAAAAAACAGTATTAGTTCAGACTTTGTCAAGTTTACTTTAAACGTTTAAGTGTGCAGATAATTAATAGAGGTGGCAATAATAAATTAAAATTGTTGAAGTGTCTAAGTACTAAATAAAGTTGGTAAATTGTATACAGTGCTTAAAGTGTTGTGTTTTATTTATTTTATTAAAGTTGCAAAGAAAAGAACTCGAAACGGTTTATTATAAAGGCAATAAACCAAAACGTTATTGAAAGACAGTAACGTAACAATATGATTGTACTCTTTATAACGAATCATTAACCGAGCTATATGCATCAAAGTTCATAGAACTAACCTTTTTGTTTGTTTCTTGACCTGTAAATGAAAAATATTTTTTTGTTATGAATGCAGTTAGTAAAATGCTACTTTCCTTTTTACCTGATAATGGATTTATCATCTTTATCAAGAAATGATATCCACCTTCTCCTCGGCAAAATATCAGCGGATACTTTAATGCATCATATGAGCGATGTGTTTCGCATATACGCTGAAGATGATTACCATCACGCCGCCTAATTACAATATCAAGAGACCCTAAATGTTCTTCCACAATAACAACGGCAACCTCATTGAACGTCGGTGCATTAAAGCGTCTCTCGTGTTCACCGTATGGTCTTTTGTCGGCTCTGATTAAAATTTTGTGATCATCAGAAGGCATCATTTCTAATGCAGTTTTAAAAAGTTTCACCAACTCGTTATGTTCATGTAAGAGGTGTTGCGGTTGCGCAATAATTTCACGTTTAATCGCATGGCTAATGGCACATCGCTGATTAATTTCGGCGTCGGAATTTCCAAGGCTGGTAACATTGGTCCTGCACGATCATGAATTTGATCTTGGATCTACAAATTTTATAGTCTTAGGCCCGTTTTCACGACTTAACGATGGCTAAATGTAGGAAGTTATCGAACAGATAATGAGTTTTTAATTATCACAAGTTCCCTTTAATCTAAAAGTGAAGGATAAGCTAAAGAGAGGAACGTTCTACCTTTAACTTTTGTCGTAAGGTTTAGATTTGAGATTGCCATATTATATTCACATATTTTTTATATATGGCAACTCCAATTATACGTATATTTTGTAATAGCCTTTTCACACTTGTCAACATTTAACATTTAACATCAACTTGCGAAGATGTTGGAATTTTCCCATAAGAACTACATAGGGCTAAAAATCAAAATTTTTCAACATCTTTATAGCCTTTTCGAACTTGTCAACATTTAACATTTAACATCAATTTGCGAAGATGTTGGAATTTTCCCATAAGAAATACATAGGGCTAAAAATCAAAATTTTTCAACATCTTTAGAGAATGTTACTATCTCATTTTGTTTCCTTTTACATTTTTCGATTCTTTTAGTGTCATCACTAGAAAAGTGGCAATAAATTCTATTATTATTGTGGCATCACTGACAAAATGGAAGTTGCTTTGAAAGCAGCGTTACCATTTCTCAAGTTTTTCTTTTTTTACAAGCCTTATTTTGCTAAAATTATTAAACAAAATGAATGAGAAATACATTTTGGTGTTATCTTTTAGAATGTTGCCACTTTTGTAGAAAAAAAGTATTTAAAAAAAATAAAAGTTTTTTTTCAGAAATGGTGACATTTTTATTAATGGTTAGATGTTTCAAGTGTGAACGCGTATTTCACATTTTCAACATCTTCCATGCGTTCCTTCGAAATGTATGTCTGAGTTTATACGGTTCATTCTTTACTGAAAAGATTGCTACTTTATAGGCGAGAGAGGCGAGGGGTATGTACTCGTTTCTTTTCCACTCGCCCCTCTCGCCTATAAAGTAGCAATCTTTTCAGTAAAGAATGAACCGTATAAACTCAGACTATGCAAGTGTACAAAGGGTATTACAGAATGTTACTATCTCATATTGTTCCCTTTTACATTTTTCGATTCTTTTAGTGCCATCACTAAAAAAGTGGCAATAAATTCTATTATTATTGTGGCATCACTGACAAAATGGAAGTTGCTTTGAAAGCAGCGTTACCATTTCTCAAGTTTTTCTTTTTTTACAAGCCTTATTTTGCTAAAATTATTAAACAAAATGAATGAGAAATACCTTTTGGTGTTATCTTTTAAAATGTTGGTTTGTAGAAAAAAAATATTAAAAAAAAAGTTTTTTTTGCAGAAATGGTGACATTTTTTATTAATGGTAGATGTTTCAAGTGTGAACGCGTATTTCACATTTTCAACATCTTCCATGCGTTCCTCCGAAATGTATGCAAGTGTACAAAGGGTATAAATGTAAAAAAAATACGTAGTTGCCAGTTCGTATTTTTGTTTTGGCAAAAATAATCGGTATTTTTTTTAGTATTGCCACATTTTGAAAAATGTTAAGTTTATTTTATACAGAAGTAGTGAAAACGAAAAATAGTTGAAGGTTACTATATTCCTCACTAGTGCTAAAGGTACCGTTTACTATTTCGAACTTAATAGGTAAGTCGTTAAAACGGGCCTTAAAATCTAAAAATGTAAGTTATGTTGATGTGATATGTATATTGTGTGTTGTTTTCGTGCATGTAATGTATTTTTTTATTTAAAAATCAATGTACTTAAAAGTTGGACTTGCACATCACAATTCTGGCGGCTCGCAGCGAAACCTCAAGGCGTTACAATACGGGCAAGCAATGCTAATTGCTCTGAAATAAACTGATCGGTCTGTCGCGTAATTAACTCCTAAGTCGTATCTGAAGGCCAAACGTTCATACTGTGCAGTAGTATTAGAATTCCTATTTATCCGACGTTGTAAGTTATGTCTCACGTTACCTTCGGATGTGCGAGTCGAGCTTGATTGTAACCTTTGGTCTGGTGTCTTAGTGTATCGTGCCTGTGATAATCTAACACGATTTGTCTCCAAACGTTTAGTACGCTCTCCTTCAGTCTAGCTTACTCTTTACATGTACACACTTCCCTCAAGACGCGTACGGCGGCCTATATTGCGTTGTCTTCTTGGTGGTATTTGGTTATTATTATTTCTTACTGAGCAAACACATAGATATGTATATTTGATATCAAGCAAGAATGATAGAAATAAAGATTACGACATCAGGCAGATATAAAAATTTTTTACTGCGCATGTAGGAACGTGTGACGGCACACAACCTTCGTTCTCATTGGCTAATAATTTTCAGCTTTTAGACTGTTAAGCTTCGTTCACAATCAGAGAAACAGTTTCGTTTTCTCTTCTATCTTTTTTCTTCCCAAAGTATTTCATATCTTTTCCTTTCATTTTTAGAGCAAAAATGTAGCTAAAATTTTTTTAAAAATGTTACTTAAGTTGAGTCAACTAGAACTTCAGCAACAATTTGTATGAAATTGTTTCTGACGTGTAACGGACGCTTCTCCAATTGTGAAACGTTCTTTTTCTTATAAAATTTTGAATTTAAAATTTAGGTACATATTTGCAGAAAGTGGTGAAATTGTGAATATGAATTCAGGACCTCCTATTGCCGCCTTTAAAAACAGGGGAAACTACTTGAAATATCCGAGGTATTAAAGTATAATTTCAATAATTACGTATTGCACATGGAATCCCTCCTATTCTTTATATTTGCAAAATTTCGCAGTCGATGTGGTTGTGATTTTGCAGGGTACTGTTTAAAGCCCAATCGGATGTCATGTCGATTCTGGTCAACTGTAGTGAAAACACATTTAAACTTATTTACCTTTTCGGTTATACATATACCTATTTCTTTGCTTTAATAACAAGTGGCGAACTCACTATTTCATGTACCTGGTAATTTGGTTTTTTTTTTAAGTTATTTTTTAAACAAAATAAAAGATCCCAAACAAAAGAGAAATAATAATAAGCAAATATTTATACCGAGATGTAGAGAACTACATTTTGTGGGTTCCAAAGAAAAAATTATGAACTTTGTTCTTCTTCTTTATTTTGTTTGCTTTTTATTGTTTTTACTTTGTTTTTTTTTTTCTCTTTTTGCATGTCACAATTGTACCTTGCACATGGGTAATCTAAAATACTCGCGGTTTGAGGCTGGGATAAATGTTTATCTATTGATATTTATGGTACGGGTTATGAATCCTAATAAAAATATTTTCATATAATTTGAGAATAGGGGAATAAACTATACATTTATCTCATATCAGAAAAAACAAAAACTACGAAAATAAAATATGTATGAGTAGTTTTTGTGGCAAACACTAATGGTGTGGTAATAAATACATGATTAAAATCTGGCTGATCGTTCATGGAAATGTCATGACATTAACAATGTGTAGTAAGTACCCTTTATTACAACAGCGGGAATTGTAAATATTCGTGAGTACTTTTGATTTTTTTTATTTTCGAACTTTATCCAATTCTGTTTTGCACTTGAAACGTGGGGACATATAAAAAGGCTCTTTCGAAGTTGTACTTCCTTTTTTTCTGCCAAATTTCAAGTGGACAACATATTTTAGCAAACAAAAATTTAATCTTTGTGAATGAAACTCATCTCACCTTGGTGAAATTAGAATATAAATTAAACAAATTGCGTTATAGGAGTATATAAAGGAAAAAAGGCGTGCAAATAGTCATATTTCATAAACTCAATTTGCTCGTGTACAGTGACACTCGGAAGTATTGGCCTATATTGGAAAAAAAAAAAAGAAATACTATCCATCGGGGATAATACCCAAGACGGCCTTATTTTATTAAGGTGGAGTCTTCAAAGTAAGGCATTCATATGTGTGGATGGTCTGCAATTCCTCTGCAGCTTTAATCAGAAAGCCTTGTCTAAAAAAAAAACCAACTTTCCCAAAATTTTTCCGCAAAACCGATCCAAGGCGGCTGCCTTTCGGTGTCAACCATAACCTAAGTTTCTTCACCCTCAGCCACCAAAGATCAGCCTCGGAAGAACTTACGTTACCATCATTAATGATTAATGTGCAAAACCAATGAATAAAAAAAAAAGGGGAAACCATAGAAAAAGGGAAAGGTGTTAAACGGAAAACTATACAAAAAGTGGCAAAAGTGTAAAAATTTATATTTACAACGAAAACACTTAACCTAGAAAAAAAAAAAAAGAAAAAACCAAAATTATCTTACAATAGTAATACGGAATGTAAGGAAAACGTTTCATTAGGATTAAAATTATATTATCCAATGTAAAAACAAAATTTAATTCTTAAAAAGTGAAAAAAAAACAAAATCGGAAAACAAAACCTTTAAGTTGTAAGAATTTTGTATCGTAAAAGTAATTAATATGATACGGCAAAAGGAAAAAAAAAATCAATCTTAACTTGGCTAATAAAACCCAAAGGCAAGAACTATAAACATTGCACTCTTTTAGCACCCTGCATCGGTACCCTGGAAGGCCTTCTACTGTTCGATGTTATGTTGGTAAGTTGGATCATTTATATCTCAAACTTCATGTTATGTTAATAGTTCTTCCAATAAAAATCCTAAATCTGAAATATTCCTAATCAAACTGAAAATAACAACAAGCAAAAGAAGTTATTTCCAGAGAGAGTAAGGTTTCGTACAATCGGGTTAAACCGATAAGAACCAATGCACTAGAAACAAAGTTTATAAACATGTTGATTTGTTTTGTACTTAATTACTCTCACTGTAAAGTTCTTTGTCTACTTACTTAGCTAAATGCATTCATGCGGATCGTTTGCTAAAACAAAAAAGGTATATAGACGTTTGGTTGTTGTCATTTTTCAAAGTTTAAATAAAACGCAAAATAAAAGAAAAAAAAAAAGAAAGAAAGAAAATAAAATGAAGTAAAAAAAAAAAAACAGAAATAAGTAGGAATTAAAGATAAAGACAAATGAATTTTTGTCATTTGCAAAAGAAAACACAAAACACCAGCACAGTGGTGTACATAACGTTTAAATATTTTATCTAGTTATTGATATATTTTTTTAATTTTTCTAAATTCTTTTAGTAATTAAACCTTTAGCTTTTATAAAGTTATTTTGTTCGGTTTCTCAAAAAAAAAAAAAAAAACACAAACTAAATGTCTAAATGAATAATGCTTTAGCAATAAAATTTCGGTGTAAATTCCTTTAAAATGTTATTATATTATATTATCTATTATCATGATTTGAATTAAAACCTTATTCTGCATAATGGAGTGCTAACTTAAAAAGAAAAGGTGTTTTTATTACAAAAAGGTGTAGCTATAAAAAGTGTTTAATGAATCAGGGGTTTCCTCAATAATTATAGAATACGCTAAGGAAACATTTGGTTGGGAGGGTATTGAAGTTATCATCTCTGCGAGACCTTAGAGATGTTGGCTATCCAAATTTGCTTGCACTCGTTAACGTAGTTTTTTTTTTATTATTTTATTAATGGCTGAATTGGGGCTTTTGTTATTTAAATTCAGTCATACGGGACCTAGTAGATGTTGTAACTTAAATAATAAGGGAGTCTATAATAAAACATTTGTATAAAAATAGTTGGCTTAGAGAAGGACACGAACCCCCCACCCGGCTGCTTTGCTAGCAAAATAATGGCTCCCGCAGTCCTACCTCTACGCAGCACTAGTGTAGAATTTTTTTTGTTTAAATTAAAGTAATTTTTTTTTCTCGGATTCCATTCTACAACTAAATAAACCTATGTGATTCATTACAGACGTTCAAAATAATTTTATTTAGTTTTAAATGAAAATTTTAACAAAATGTTGTAAAAATAATAATAAAATTTGCAAACGGTTTCTTAATGCAAAATGTGTGTGGTTGCAAAAGAAATTGTTGCTCTATTATAGCCTTTTCACACTTGTCAACATATAACATCAATTAGCGAAGATGTTGGAATTTTCCCATAAGAAATACATAGGACTAAAAATCAAAATTTTTCAACATCTTTACAGAATGTTATTATCTCATTTTGTTCCCTTTAACATTTTTCAATTCTTCTAGTGTCATCACTAGAAAAGTGGCAATAAATTCTGTAATTATTGTGGCATCACTGACAAAATGGAAGTTGCTTTGAAAGCAGCGTTACCATTTTTTAAGTTTCTCCTTTTTTGCAAGCCTTATTTTTCTTAATTTTGCTAAAATTATTTAACAAAATGAATTAGAAATACGTTTTGGTGTTATCTTTTAAAATATTAGCCTTTTTGTACAAAAAAAGTATTTAAAAAATAAAAGTTTTTTTTTATTGATAGTAGATATTAGATGTTTCAAGTGTGAACGCGTATTTCACATTTTCAACATCTTCCATGCATTCCTCCGAAATGTATGCAAGTGTACAAAGGGTATTATGAACACCAAGTGAAAATGTTTTTTTGATTGTGAACGAATCTTTATGTTTATGTGTAAACATGGCAATGGGACAATTTATTATTTTTCTATTTAAATTATTTGAAAACTGAAAATTTTTTATTAGAAGTTACTTTTTTCTTCATAATTTATTTTTAACTTACATAAATATATATTATCTCTTCCATTCTTGATATCAAGAGCGTAATTTTTTTCTTATAAAAACTGTTCATTTTAAAATTATACTCATCAAATAGTATATAGAATCCCACAAAAAATGTTTAAGTACGGGTAATTTACATACAGGTACATATGTAAACAATTTTAATAGTTTTGAAAGGAACTTCAAAGTTTTTTTCTCTACAAACTATCTCCTGAAAATTTGGAAGCGAATAGAAGAAAAGTCAGCTAAATCGCTCCTGCCGTTCTCACGTGAGGCGATTACATACATGGACCGTTTTAGTTTTATATATATTGATAGATATAGATAGAAGAAGAAGAGTTCTTCGAGTTTCTACTAAATTTTTCTCTTATTAGGAAAAGTGAGAAGTAAAAAGGAGGCAATATGTATATTAAAAACGTAAAATTTCCGAATTTAACCAGGAATTTTTAAATATATTTTTCTTTACAAACCATCTCCTGAAAATTTCGAATCGGACAGAAAAAAAATCAGCTTAATCGCTCCAGCCGTTCTCACGTGATGCGATTACAAACATGGCCCGTTCCATTTATTCATATATATATTTATATAAAGAAAATATATCAAAAAATTAATTATGAATGAATGAATTCATTTCAAAATCAAACCTATTTTGATTTTTTATACTGCATTGTCTGTGTGACGCATACATAATTTTAAATTTCAAATTTTTTGTTTTAGGCCAACTTGACGATTTAAAAGGGCTAAGATACCTTTGAAAGGGCAATTTTTATCATTTTACGGTCTACTCTGATTTTTTGATATTTACCTACTTAGCCCGAACTGACCCCGTGTGTCCATATGGACACAAAAGTAAGCTGTTGCTAAAAGAGGCAGAAAATGCAAGCAAAAATTGGTTTAGAATATCGGTACCACCTATTTTTAGCGAAGATTCAGTTCAGTTGGTGAATGTTTAAGGAAAGCAGCGCGGCAACAAAAGTGTAAACTAAAAAACAGGAACAAATTATGATATTTTGAGATGAATAAATAAGTATCGCTTAATATTTGTTTATATATTATCTGTAATCATGAAAGTTTTGATGAATAAAACAGTTAGAGGGTTACTTAATAAAATAAAGATGTGAATTTTTAAAATTTTGTTATTATGACGTAGGTAGGTAGGTGGTAGAAGTCTTCTTCACACTTTCACTCAGAGACCAGTAAGGTCCATTGTGACGCCTTTTTTTGAGAGAGATATATAAAATAGAAAATAGGTGAAATAAACAGCGCAAGCACAAGTCAGATTCAAAAGAGATAGAAAAGAAGGTTTCGGACCAAACCCGAGAGCAATCCTACTCAACCAAAATTCGCCCTACGTGCGGTCAGCACCCAGTCTCCCCTCGCGTAGCCAGGCCATCCCATTACGAATCCTATCAGATTATCGAGTCCCCAACCCGAAACATCCCATAATTCGCCCAGGAATCTACTGCCCAGCCACCTCAGCCTGCTGCCCTGTCGCCTGGGACAGTGGCATAACATGTGCTCAACTGTCTCCAACTCATCAGGGTCCTCACACAACCTGCACATATCCGACAAGTCGGATCCCATCCTCACCGCCATCCTGCCCATCATACAGTGGCCCGTGATCATTCCTATCATGGTCCGAACGCAGACCCTACTCCTGCCCAGCAGCGACCCCGAATCGGACTTTCTAATCACCGGCCACAGCGTCCGCGATACCCGGCAGTCCGTTCGGCTCCCCCAGGCCCGATTGGTCGCGCTCAGAATCCACTCCCTGATTCTTCCAAATTAGAAGCCTATTAGAGGCCTAACCGCCTCCATACAGTTAGGATCCTCCATATTTGAGCCTTGTCTTGCCAACTCATCAGCAACCTCATTGCCGCCTATGTCGCAGTGACCCGGCACCCAGCACAACCTTAGCAAATACTCCCCTAAGATACCATCCAGAGCCTTGCTACAATCATCAACTAGCTTGGAGTTCACATAACAGCCCCTTACGGCCATAAGAGCCGCCTGGCTGTCCACATATATAGTGACCTCCGAGCCCCTATCAATGTTGTCCCTCATAAGTTCCACGGCCCTCAAGACCCTCAGAACCTCCGCCTGAAAAACACTGCAGTCGTCAGGAAGCCTATATGACCTTCTAATGTTCAGATCCTCAATGTAGACCCCCGCACACGTGCCCCTCATCTTCGAGCCATCAGTAAAAATAGCAAATCCACCAAATAATCTGCTCCTACCTGACCACCTCTTCCTAGAAGGCACTATTACCTCCGGCAGCCGCCCAAAATCCACCCTGGTACCCACATAATCAGTGGAGCCGGGTGGCCCCAGGTAATAGCCACCAGCCTCAATCTCACTCAGGATCCGTGAGTGACCCTGCGTGACATTCCCTGTCAATCCTAGCTCCCTCAGTCTAAGAATGCTCCTAGCCGCCATGGAGAGAGAACTCCCCCTGTGGGGTCCCCCTAGTCACCGATTTCCTTAAACGTTCGTTTCCCCAGTCCGAGTGAATAACTCTGCTGCTAAGCATCATAGTTATCCATTCGACCAAAACAACCGAACCCCTAGGTCAACCAGTGCCTGCCTAATAGCCTCTATCCTCAAATTGTTAAAGGCGCCCTCTATATCCAGAAATGCCGCCAAGATGTATTCCTTGGTTCACAAACCCCGCTCTACATAGCCAACCACATCATGCAACGCACTCTCAACAGATCTACCCTTAAGATAGGCGTGTTGAGCGCCGCTGTCGATGCCGGCGTCAATCTTCGTCCTCAGATGTAGATCAACCAGTCTTTCCAACGTCTTCAAGAGAAAAGACGATAAGCTGATTGGTCTAAAATCCTTGGGTTTAGAGTGACCAGTTCTACCCGCCTTGGGAATAAAAACTACACTAACCTCCCTCCACCCTCTAGGAATGTACCCCTTCAGCACACATACCCTAAACAGTTCCACCAACAACAGGAGTGATGATTTCCCGATATTCTGTAGCATCGCCGGAAAGATACCATCTGGTCCCGCCGATTTGTAGGACCCAAAGGTATTTACCGCCCATGTTACCTTATCCAAGGTGATCATATCCCACACCGTCTCCCTTTCCCCACCGCCTGAGCACGACCCAGAGAAGGGGTCACTACATACATCCTGTTCCCCCGACCCAGGATCCGCATACCCCGGAAAGTGAGTCTCCATACGCAGATAGAGAGATTCAGAGCCAGATTCCGTCCATGAGTTGTCCGGTCTCTGAATAAATCCAGGGACTACCGGATCCTTAGATATCTCATTCACGGATTCAACAGACTCGCTAAACTTAATCCACGAGTCCCTTTTCGCCCTTCTCCAGGGACTACCGGGTCCTTAGATAAAATTCTCCTGAACCTAGACATCTCATTCACGGATTCAACTGACTCGCTAAACTTAATCCACGAGTCCCTTTCCGCCCTTCTAATATCTCCCTTATACCTCCCGTAACTCAACCTGAAGCTACTGAAGTTACTTCAATCTTCCTCCCTACGCGTTTACTTCGCTCTATTGAACAGCCTTCTGACAGTGGATCTTTGAGTCCTCAACTCGTCTGTCCACCATCTTGGCTGTGTACGCCTGCCCGGAAAATTTAACGGACAGGATCGCTCATAGCTACTGGTCAATACCCCCGTGAAGGTGTTCACCAGTTGCTCCACACCGATCGGAGTCGACCCCCAGTCCCGTGTAACCTTAAGGTTACTTTGTACCAGTCTCGAAAATGAATCCCAATCCGTTCTTCTCGGATTCCTATATGGACACCTTTTCGACCTCTCAAACATTAGATGAAAGGACAAGCGACTATGGTCAGAGAAGGAAAAATTCAAAGCCACCCTCCAGTCCTCCACTAATTCCCTACAGTTCGTCAGTGTTATATCTATCACTGCCTCCCTATCTCTTGTTTTGAACGTTGGTGTACTCCCCCTGTTACAGACAAAAAGATTGCTGGCAATAATAAAATCAAACATAGACTCACCTCTTACGTTGATGTCGGCACTTCCCCATTGGGTATGGTGTGCATTGGCGTCACAACCTAGTACCAGTCTCGAGCCGCTTCTGCCCGAGTGCTCCACCAACTCGCGTACTTTCTCGCCAGGTGGATTGGTAGCCTCGTACGGCAAGTATACCGATGCTAGTGCCAGAACCGTTCTGTCCTTGTCCTCTCCTGTCACAACCGTGAGGTCTCCATTACTGAAAGAATAAGAAATCATAAATTTATGTTCAGTTCTCGCCAGTATACAAGTTCGTACCTTATCATCCGTATGTGGTACGAACAAAGTATACCACGTAACCTTTAATCCAACTACCCTGTTTTTGTTAATCCAGGGCTCTTGGATTAAAGCCACGTCCACGTTGTTGTCGATGAGGTGGGTAACTAATTCAGTTGAGGCTGCTTCACAGTGGTGCAAGTTTCCACTTTCAGCCTCTTAGAGTCTATCATTATTAGGAAACCTAAATTTGATAGACCCCAACCCGAATACAGCAACCCCTCCCAACGACTTCAGCTGGTCTACTGCGAACCTAAAGTCTCTCCCTTGGTTCTCCTTACAACCCAGTGAAGCTATCAACCTCCACTGGCCTGTAATGAGACCATCATTCTGGTTGGCCAGTAACCCCAGTATGACCTCCACCGGTTTTATAGGTGGAGGTATCCATACCGTGACTACAGGCCTTAATGGCAACTCAGACGAGAGTATAACTTCCAATATGGCTTCAGGACAAGCGCTGCCACACCTGCCAATTACAGCCTTTTGATTGCCACAACTGACAGTTTTGACACCTCTTGCCCAGTCAGCCCCTTTGAGCGATACTTCGTCCGGCCTTCCTTTCACGCTGAAGATTTTGTCGAGTAGTTTGTTCTCCAGCACCTGCCATTTCTCGACACTGATCCTTCCATCGGGATCCATACGATCAATGACAGCCGCCAGAATACCGTCCTTACCCGACGACTCCCTCAGCTTCCTGGACGTGGAGGATTGGTCCTCTCTGGAGCCAGTCATCTTAGTGATTTCCTTGCGGAGATCCTTAAGAGGGCCGGCACCAGTCTGACTAGTCCTCTTAGCCGCTGGGGATTTCTGGTCATCACCAGACCTTACTCTCTTAACAACCCCCCTTTTGGGGGCCTTAGCAGAGCTCTGTCGGTGATCACCCGATTTCCTTGCAGATGTTGACTGGTTGAGATTATCAGGACTTTTCCAGTCCTCATCGCGCGACTAGTAGTTGGTAATTCGTCAACAGGCTTCAACAGGGTGTTGAATCTTTACCCTCCTTTTGATTGTTTGCTCCTTTATTGGAGGATTCATGAGCAGGGGTTGCTAAGGATTCGTTGTCTTTACTGACAGTGGTTGAGTCCTCAGCAGCCCTTGCTGTGTATCCCGCAGGATAGGGAAGGCCTAGGATATCACCGACAGAGCCGTGGATTCGTTCGAATCTAGCAACGTTCTTTCGGTGCTTCCTCAGCAAATGCCTATCCCGCCCATCGTGCAGTGAGGAGTGTTTCTTAACTATCTTTTCTGTAAAGGCTAAGGAGACTCTCACACCACTCTTGGCTTTTTCGTAGCTCGTTCGGATTTCTGATGTGACAATCCTGCCGAACAATGGGTTTTGATACACCCGCCAATCCGCTGACCTCCGAAGTCGATGATCCAGCCCTTTGGTCCTGATCATGAGCCGAAATCATTGCAATTTCGTGCTCTTCATCAGAGCCCAGAGTTAGACCATCGTGTCTTTGCGATGCCCCTGTTCGAGATGAGGAGCCGACTGGGGAGTCCATCACGTCCGTCTCTGTCAGTTCTGTAATTAACTGACTCTCCTGTAGCAGAATATCTCTATGAATACTCAGCCAATCGGAGCCTGGATCTGACACCGAACCTGCTGAGTTATCAGAGACATTCCCTTCACCGACTCCTGGAGTTGCGTCCTTGTTGTCTTTTTTTTGAAAATTTGTCTAGGCTAGAGTTAAAACTGACCCTTGCCATCGGCGTCAGAGGGAAGCTGTTCGCGACCAGTTTCTTTAACCACTAACTAGCCATTCAGGTCCTCGGCACTGCTTTCAACCACCTTGACCTTAAAAGTGGGCGATGTGGGAAAACAAAGGGGGATAGATAGGATTATAGGTAATGGGATAGGGGATGGATGGATGGATAACCCTTAGTCACGCTGGGATTAAAGCTTATGCTTTCTAACTTGTTTCGGCTAGACTTAACGACTCAAGTTACAAGACATACACTACAGCCAGAATATAAGCCACCACATCGCGGCAAGATAGTTATCCAGGTGGTGGTGTTATGACGTATATTTTTACAGAATTTTATAGGTGTTTCCATATGGACACACGGGTACAAAGTTAGTAAAAATAAATATTCAACAAAACATGTTTTTTTTACTTATTTTGAACGATTTAAAAGCAAATTGACGCTAGAAACATGAAGGAATAGCCAAGCGACATTATGCTTTGATGGTGGTGGTCACTATGTTGCACTCATTGAAACTAAAAGGCGTTGTGATTGGGAAATCTGCAAATCAAATGGTCGAACAGCATCTATCAAATGCGTTAAATGTTTTATATGATACTACGAAACCTACAAAACACGACTTATTTATCAAAAATCTTAAAAAATACCTAACAATGTATTCAAATGCAAAATAAATAATTATTTTAGTTCAAATGTTTTATAAAAAAAACCATCCTAGTTTGTACCCGTGTATGGACACACCAGTTTTCTCCACTTTGCATATTGGACTGCTCTGAAAAAGTTCTTTTTTACATCAATCTGAACCTTATTACATTATTTTTGTCAACCAAAATAAAATTCTTTACAAAAAAAGTTCTGGTACAATTCGGGTTAAAATAATTTTAATTTAAAGCAAGACTGATTTGCACATAAAAGTAAAAGTTCTTACTTTAAAGGACCAATTATACAAAACAATTGGTTTGACAACAGGATGTTTTTGTGAATATTAAAAATTTTTGATTTTCATACAAACAACCGCTTGCGTGGTTTATTTGATCCTGTACAAACAAATAACAGTATTGTTCGAAAAAGTAAGAAAATAACATTGAAAAATGTATTAACCGATTTGTTTCATTATGTGCGTTCGTTTACTTTTCCAGTAAAATCCAGTAGGTGAGTAATATGAAAATTTTACAAATTTATGTGTACGCGAACGCATTTCAGTAAAATTCAGTACAAATTTGTACAAATTTTGGGGTAAACGAACGCTGCTATTAACTTATCCCGCGAAGCTCTACGCCAAAAATGGCCCAATTGTGCCACGTTTTGCATCACTGCCCTGAACGCTTTTTGCATTACTGACGCTTGTTTTCGTAATACAGAGTTGGAGTTTCGAAAGGGATTTTTATTGTTCGTAATAGAGAGTTGCCGTTTCGAAAGGGACTCTTTGTTTTCGATAAGGCATAAACAACTTCGGTTGATTCGAAACAAATAGTACAAAAAACGTAATACACAGTACAAATTGGTTGAACTCGTAAATCTTTTTTTCGTATCGAAATACGCGGTAGCCCCCCAGTTGTCTAGGTAAATACCGGGTATATTCCTTTTTTGGGAATTTATTTGGGTATTTATAAAACACAAATGAGTATGTCAATAATTAACTGTCAATAAACTTAATTGATTTTAAATTACTTTTCGTTTTTAAAACGTCATTAAATATTATAAGGTGGTTAAATTGCACTAAAACTACAGTAAATCGGAGTATATTGATTAAACTAAGAAAAAAATTTTTATAAAAATGTATGCAATACGTTTATACATACCCTTTGGGTAAACACCAGTGTATTTACTGATTCTTACCCAATCTTCCCTATTTACCGGGTATTTAACAATTGGATATTTACCCTTTTTCCATCTATAGTAATTGCCTAAAAAATTAAACTCCAACAAAACAAAATGTCACCTAAATTCCATTCGTTTAATTGGCTCAGTACTATTAGACAACAGAGCAGAGAAACCAGAAATATGATATAAACAAGTGTTTTATGAGCATTAAATATTCACTAAAAATTTTAAAAAATACACTAACAGTTTTTAAAAAAATATGCCCCAAAAAACAAAATATTTGAAAGCAAAATATTCAACAATTTAATATTTGCATTAAAAAACAAGTTAGAGGGCTATATTCGGCTGTTCCAAATCTTTGATACCCTCCACCGACAGTTCAAATATTTTAGGAGTGAGATCTATATGATATTTATCTGTGGCAGTAAATAATAATGGCTTAAGTTGACATAAGTGCTTTATCATTTTATTACATGTCCTTATTCTCTTCATCAAGATCTATCACTCAGCTAAATTTCAAGTATAAAGTGTCATTATTAAATTGAAACCATTGTGCGACTCATTGTATAATATAGGACAAAATGATAATAATAAAACCGTAATATCACATACAATAATATTGCAAGTGTATGGGCCGCTTTAGTGCCGGTTTACACTCGTCAAGTCTTGAGCTTTTAGGAGAGAAGGGAAGAGAGAATGCCATTTATTTTCCCAATGAAACGGCTTTTGTTTCACAGCAGTACTGCCAGGTCGACGATATGTCAAAACTTGACGAGTCAAACATGACGTGTGGGAACCGGCACTTAACGATATGAAACAAAAATTGTTTACTTGCAGTGCTGCCAATGGAGAATTCGGAAATTACACATGACTGAGCACCAAATTACACATTTGTAGCAGAATTACACACACAAATCGAAGAAGTAGATTTTCTAAAATGAATTCGCCTTGCAAAATCTTATTGATATTCCTTATTTCCCATTAAATCGTTTGGCTTACAAAACAAGACAAAGCTTACCAATTGCTGTAGTAAGAAAGAACTGGATGAACATGTATATCGGCTTGAATCCACGGGCAGTATTTATTTACGAACATAATTAGTCAATTTGTATGCATTAAAAAAAATTCACCAAGCGGTTGTCGAAATCGTAATCTACGACAAATTCTAAGAAGGTTTGACAAAGAAACCATGGGTCTAAAATCAAAATCGAGCTTCCGGTTTTTAAATGCAAACTTCTATTCGTTTAGACTAATATTACAAAGAGGTAATGGTTGTTTGTTTGTTTGCAGGAGGTAATCTTCGTAACCGCTGAGCCGATCTTTATAAAACTCTTACAGACTTTTGCCCCTATTGCGGTTCTCCACAGTTTGGTTGCCTTTGATAAATTCACATTGACATTCTCAACTCAACTGGCAGTTGGCTATTCAGTTGTGTTTCTGTTTGTTTCGTGGTATTGCCGTTTTCAACTTTGTAAAAGTTTGGTCGAAAAAAATGTTAAATACACACAACTACTAAAAAGTAGTTGTGTTATTAGCAGTTAAAGTTTGTTTTTTTTTTTAATGGTTTTGTGAAAGCTCAATTTGAGCGGCTCGTCCAGCTTATTTAGAGAAATTTAGAAATTTTTCGCGGAAAACACTAAAGTTTGGTATGATGAAAAATTCATGTAAGGAGGTATAGGAAGAGTTTATAGTGGAGTTAAATAGTTTCGGACCACGACAAGAACTTTTTTTAAACACTTATAACCTTCTTAATCTAATTATAACATTCTTGGCACAGCTTTGGATACACTACAAGACAAGTATAAAGAAAAAACTTGCCAACAATAAAAGAAACACTCAAGCGACAGGGGGAGGGCTATTACAAGAGGTTCCATTTAGTAGCCTTGATGATACTGTTTCGCAGCTCTTGTATTGCAAGTCCGGCCAATTATTTGGTGTTGAAAATATTCCACCATCAAGTGACAATTTTACTGAGTTAGTTGAACCAATAATACAACCAGCAGATTGGCCAACAGCTACCCCAACCAGAAGAACTCATCAGGCACAAGAAACTTTCGTTACTTAAGCTTCGTACAGTAAAGTAAGTAAGTAAATTATTTTATTGAGTCTTTTTTTAAATTTCGATTACATTTGTTTTACTTAAATAAACAACGACATGTATATTTACTAACATAGAACTATTGTTGCCTTATTCTATTACACGATATTTTCATGGAAAACGCTACATGCAAAATGATTTTTATTTTCTGAAAGATATTGTTACGTTACTGCCTTTCAATAACGTTTTGGTTTATTTCCTTTATAATAACCCGTTTCGAGTTCTTTATTGCCACTTTAATAAAATAAATAAAACACAAACACTTTAAGCACTGTTTACAATTTACTCAACTCTATTTAGTACTAAGTCTTTTTAACAACGGTAATTTATAGCTTTTATTGACAACCAACTATAATTTTCTCAGCGTTATACGTTATTGACAAAGTCTGAACTTAGAATGAATTTATTACGCTAGTCGCCGCTAGTATTTATACAGCAATTTGGTTGTCTAGAACATTCGAAATGTTTTTCGAAGGTTCGAGGCTTTACTATTCACCACACTTTAATTTGATTTATGGCAGCGCTAATGTTTACATCATTTTACCTCTTATACTGAAGCTTTTTTAACGGTCATTTCTAGGTCTTTCTGCACATTGGGATTGAAGTGTACTAAATTATAACAATTTTTAATAACAATGTAAACTAGTAAAATTACTTATGATTACAAGACAACTAATAAATACAAGACAACTAATAAATACAAGATAACTTATATATACAACTAGTTCTTAACTAATAATAACAACTAATTCTTAACTCATAATAACAACTAATTCTTAACTAAAGCTACTTTCGTAACACTGCCCCCCACTTAAGCCTGTTCGTCCCGAATAGGCTCAGATTCACCTCTTCCATAAGGGACTAATCGTTCCAAATGAAAAACTTTCATTTTGGCCCTTGGCCTTTTATATTTCCGTATTTGGTTTACAACATCATTAAATTTCCTTATCACCTTGTATGGCCCATTCCAATGTATTTGTGGCTTGGCAACTAATCCTTCCTTTGGTTGTTGATTCATTGGAAAAACTAACTGGCCCTCCTTAGATCCTTTGGAATTTACCGGCCGATCATATCTGCACAACTTACTACGGCAACGCACGGACTTTCTATGGTCGTACGGATTTCTCCGCTCCAATGAAGATACCTGCTTATCTTCGGGTATAGGTAGTGCCTTACAATTGCACTGCGGAAGCGACGCACAACCTCTGTTTACTGTGCTCCTGGCTGTCATATGCTTTGGCCAGTTTCTTTTAAAAACTTGACTTCCACCTATACTCTTGGCCCTTATAACCTTGGCCGATACGGGCTCTCTTCTTTGCGCCGTTATCCAATCTTTACTGGGCTCTACCTTTAACGAGCGACCCTCACTGACGCATTCCCTTCTATCTGCCTCCGTACAGTGCCTGGCTTCCAATTTGCTAAGCTGTCTTACCTGAGCAACCACTTTTTCTCGTTTTTCAACTTTTCTGTGAGCTGACGATTCCTGACGAGTACATGCGAGAGGCTGTCCCACACGAGCCTCACTTTCATACCCAACATCCAGGGGTATTTCATAATCACACAAATACATAATTTGCTTTCCTATATTCAGACTTACATTATGACTTATCAACAAATCTGCGCCAATCAGTACTTCGTCTATAATGTCGGCCACAATAAACTCATGAAAAGTGACAATATTGGCAATTCTTAACACCACACGTGTTTTGCCATAGACAGTAGCAGGCTCACCTGTAGCTGATGTTGAACGTTTTCTTGGTGCTTTGCAGTTACGCTGTATGTGTCCAATCTTACCGCAGTTATAGCATTTGACTGTGTTTTTAGATTGCTTTTCACCTAAAGCCTTAAAAAGTGCCTCTTTCATGTCCCTCACTTCCTTTATTAACTCGCTTTCGTCCTCGCAAGCCATATCAAGTTTACGTACCTTGTAAGCCTGTGGTTTGGAAATGATCCTTGCGGTTTCCTGGGCCAGGGCAAATGAAACAGTCTCTGCAAATGTTGGTTTTTGTGATGCACATACCGCAAGTTTAACATCAGCATCACGAATACCGTTAACAAATGCCTCCGTTTTAAAATGGTCCAAAAAGGGATGATTCTCACCAGGATAAGTTAGCTGTACCAACCGCTCAATCTCCAGTGCTAAGTCCTGTAAGGTTTCGTTTGCCTTTTGCACTCTGCCACGGAACTCCATTTTGTAGATTTCCTTTTTGTGTTCACTACCATACTTGCGTTGCAGTGCTACCATAATTTCATCATAATTGTTTCTGCTACTTACTGGTACACTTTCAAGCACTTCAGCCGCAGTCCCCTTTAAAGCAAGAATTAGCTCGATGGCTTTTTCCTCACTGTTCCATGCATTTCTGTTGGCAACTGTATCGAACTGGAACTTAAGAACATTTAATGGCACACTACCGTCAAAACTGGGGGCTTTTATTCTACTCGAGGTTTCTGGAATAACCCGCACTGGTCCCTCTTGGCATTGTAGACTATTTACTTTTGCTTCCAGATTGTGGAGTTTTTCATCAACTTCTATTTTTACATCAGACAGCTTTTTGTTGAATTCAATTTCCATGTCATTTACTCTTTCATTTATGACTGTGGAAGTCTCTTGAAGCTTCTCAAGTTTTTCATTAGTAGCCTGAAGTTTCTCGTTAGTTATTCTAGAATTCTCTTGAATTTCAGCCAGGATGGTGCTTGACTTCTCCTCCATTTTTCTAGAAGTTTCATCCATTTTTCTAGAAGTTTCAGCTAGAATATCACTCAAGTTTTCTTTTATCATCTGTACCATGCTTTTGGAATTTTCGTCCATTTTTCTAGAAGTTTCATCTGACATTTTTTTAAATTTTTGCCATCATAGCAGCAAACATTGTGTTTAAGTCCATGCTGCTAGCAACTGCACGAGTACATACCTCAATTTCTTCTTTGTCCTCAAATTCGTAACTCACAATGTCCATATTGCGTCGCTCGAATTCATCTAATAGTCTCTTCTGCAGCTCTGCTTTATTACCTGCAGTTGGCAGATCCAACTTGCCCAATTCTTTCTTGAGCTGTTCTACTTTAAGCTCTTCAAATTTCATTGTTTTTTTTTTATTAATTTATTTATTTATTCTTTTTTTTTTATTTTAATATTTTTTTTTTTACTTTTATTAATTTATTTATTTTATTTATGCAATCCCACTTCTGACACCAATTGTTACGTTACTGCCTTTCAATAACGTTTTGGTTTATTTCATTTATAATAAACCGTTTCGAGTTCTTTATTGCAACTTTAATAAAATAAATAAAACACAAACACTTTAAGCACTGTTTACAATTTACTCAACTCTATTTAGTACTAAGTCTTTTTAACAACGGTAATTTATAGCTTTTATTCACAACCAACTATAATTTTCTCAGCGTTATACGTTATTGACAAAGTCTGAACTTAGAATGAATTTATTACGCTAGTCGCCGCTAGTATTTATACAGCAATTTGGTTGTCTAGAACATTCGAAATGTTTTTCGAAGGTTCGAGGCTTTACTATTCACCACACTTTAATTTGATTTATGGCAGCGCTAATGTTTACATAATTTTACCTCTTATACTGAAGCTTTTTTAACGGTAATTTCTAGGTCTTTCTGCACATTGGGATTGAAGAGTACTAAATTATAACAATTTTTAATAACAATGTAAACTAGTAAAATTACTTATGATTACAAGACAACTAATAAATACAAGACAACTAATAAATACAAGATAACTTATAAATACAACTAATTCTTAACTAATAATTACAACTAATTCTTAACTAAAGCTACTTTCGTAACAATATGTTTATAACATAAATGAATTTAGTCTAAGGATTGCTCAAGGCCTTTATCGTTTACTGACAGTGCATAGGGGACTGTCAAAATTAAAATAAATAATAACAATAAAACACTTATAACAAGTTAACAAACTCGAAACTGTTAAAATAATACGACTAACAGTAAAATTTAATTCTAAACTGGCAGTTTAGGTACATTAGGAACGTTAAAAAAAAACAAATTTTATCATTTAGCCTCTGTGTACTCCCGGCTCGGCTCTCATATAGATTCTTGGCATCCCAAGCTGATCGTCAAGGTTTTCATTTATAATACCTACTGGTGAGAGGTATGTTGTGCCCACAATGAGTTACTTTCCAGATCAAAGATTTCATTCATCAGGCTATTATCATGTGTAGCAAGTTTTTCAACAAATATCTTTTCTAGGACTCTAGATGTGTCATATATGTAAGTGTTGGAATATTTTTTTATGGTACTTACATAATGTTTGTTGATACACTTCCTCAGGATTCTTCTTTCGAATATTTCCAGTTCCTTAGCCACAACTGGGGAAAAAGTGAACCATATTTGATACCCATATAGCAGAACAGGTCTTATTGTTACTTTGTAGAGGAGCAGCTTAGTTGAGTGTGGAAGATATTTGTTATTAAATAAGTATGAAAACATGCCGGCTATTCTTTTTGCTTTTTTTTAGTGTTGAACGTGCATGTGTATTGAATTTTAACATCTTACTGAAAGTGATGCCTAGATATTTTATGTTGGATTTAAGTGGAATCTCATCTCCATCAAGAGCGATGTGTAATAATTTACTTTGTGGGGCCACTGAACGATGATGCAAATAAATTCAGATTTACTTGCATTGATTGTTATTCCCCATTTTTTGTAGAATTCATTTATCAACATGAGGTGTGTTTTGGCGTTGTCTAGCGCATGATTTGGCGAGTCACTGTGTGCATAAATTAAGCAATCATCTGCGTATAAAATTGCTTTTGAGTTTTGCGTTATATGAGGAAAGTCGTAAAGAAATATATTGAACAAAAATGGCGCTAGTACAATTCCTTGAGGTACTCCACTGTTTACATCACCTTGTGAGGAAGATGTGCTTTTAATTTGGACGGAAAATTTGCGCTTAGCTAAATAGCTCTTGATCAGTTTAACCAAATAGGGGTCAACTCCCAATTCTATTAGTTTATATATGATTGCATTATGACAAACCGAATCAAATGCCTTTTCTATATCTAGTGATATCGCCACTATGCAAATTTGATTTTTCAAGTTATTTACTATTATGTATGAAACTTTAGAAGTGCGTGCTGTGTAGAATGCCATTTTTTAAAACCAAATTGGAAATCAGATGTGGGGTTTATGTTGAATTCATTTTCAATTTTCTGCTTAAGGATATCTTCGAATATTTTCCCCAGATTAGATAGCAATGATATAGGGCGAAAATCAGATAGAGCTTCACTGAGACTTTTCTCTTTTATTGGAATTATCCATACAGGTTAAGATTCTTGCGTCTGGGTCAAGTGTCGGCTGATCTGGGATGGTTTGACGAAAGACTGAAGAATAAAAGTTTTTAAATTGCTCCGCTATTTCAAATGGATTTGTTATGATATTTTCGTTTACTCTTAGATGTTGACAAAAGGGGAATTTTCTTTTCCCAGCAAAATTATACATTTCTTTAAAGGCTGCCGGTCCTGGTTTAATATTTTTCAGTTTGTTATTAATTTTTTCCGCTTATTCTATTTCTACTGATTCCTTTATTATAACTTTAAGTAGCTGGATTTGTTTAGATAATATTTTGTACTCACTGTTGATTCTGTTTCCGGAACGATTAAAATTTTTCTTCAGTTCTTGTTGCCATTGAAATTTTAATTTAAAAAGCTTTTTGGTTCTTTCAGATAGAGAAGTTTTCCCATTCTTAATTGTAATTTTCTGTGTATGAAGATCATGAATTGTTGTAAATGTATTGTTAAACTTTTCGACTAGTAGATCAATTTCTTGATTTTCTTAATTGGCGTTTGTAGGTGGCATGAGGTATTTACTCGAGCTGTCTAAATCATAGTAGAATTCATCCCAATTGGTATTTTTGTACGAGGTGATTAACTGAGGCTGATTTAAAGCTATGCTTGTGGCATCAAGTTTTATCTTTAATTTGATCGGAAAATGATCTGAGAAGGATGGCAATGAAGAGATGGATAATTCAGGGTTGTTTCTTTCAATTAATTTGTTTCTGATGAGAAAGTGATCCAAATAAGAAGATCCATTTGGGTAAGATGGTGCAGCATCACATATATAATAACAACTTCTAACACGTTATCTTCCAGCCACTTTTTCAGCGTTTTTCCGTTGGGATTCTCCGTTAAGTCACGCTGAACATTTTGAATTAAAATCAATGGACCCCAGTAGATATCTCTTTCTTGCATTACCGTGTGAAGTATATATTTGTATAAATGATGTCTTTAATCCGATATTGCTTACATAAACTCTTTTGTATTGTATCGAGCTTTTAACGACAACTGCTACTCCAATCGGGGAATTGTCATAAATAAAATTACAGCCATCAATCCTTATCGCCCTATTTCCCCTCAGGTGGTACTCCTGAATGAACCCTATATCAATTTTGTCGTTATGCAAAGTATTTGATAAATCTATTTGTCTGCTTTTTTCAATCAAGGATCGTACGTTAAATGTTAAAAAGTTTAAAAATCTATGGTCCATATTGTGTTTTTACTTTCTGCAAGAGGGGTATAAATTCCGTTTCTGCCTCAGACTTTGACATGCTCTAAAATTCTCTTAAAAAATTATCAATTTCTTGCTCCAAAGATATAACCGGATTGGGAAAATAGTTGGCTAACTTTAAAAATTCCTCGACAACAGCTGGTTTTTGTTGGTGGGAGTTTTGTAGAGTGGTATCCCGCTGGAATTAACTAGCAAATGATTTTTTTGATGATATCGTTGACATATTTACTGCCCTGTTGACATTTTTTAATGCTATGGTTTTTTCTTCTTCTATTTTTGTCGATTTTTTTTTTAGCATCCAGAAATTTTTGGTATATCGGGCAGCCTCTCCAGTTTGCCGGGTGACCAATCATTTCACAATTGGAACAATAGGAATCAGAGGAGTCTTCTCGAGATCGTTAACATTCACCAGGTGCGTGAACCTGGTCACATTTAATGCACTTGTAAGCAGAGTTGCAATTACGGGCGATGTGTCCCCAACGTTGGCATCTGTGGCACTGAATCTCGCTATCTTTCTTTTTTTGGCCTTTCCCATGCTACTATTTGATTTTGCAGGCTGCGAATGCTTGAGACATCGCATATTGATTTACCTGTTAACAGGTAACAGAGTCTATGTTTTGCTTAACTGACCTTGCCGTTTTAAACTTTGTTACTGCTGCAACTGTGTCAGGTACTTGGGTATCTAGTTCCGTTTTAATATTTTCGCACTCAGTTTCCGCAGCAAGACCTCTTAAAACTATTGAGACTTGCTTTAGTTCTTTTGGTGTAAACGAGTAGGAGTGAATGTTTTTTGATCTAAGTATGGCCATCATAGAGGTGTGTACGTTATGATCCGCAAAATATAATTTGCATTTGTTTCTATTTACGTTTTTGATTTTAAATGAAAAACTCGGAATTCTGCCCTTCAGCGTGTCAACTAATGCCTTTATATTCACATTTTAGACGTATATTGGCGGACACCATTTTGTTTTTGTCGCGGGTAATTTAGCTTCATTGTTACCTTGTGTTTGCTGATTAGATACTGTTTGTGGCTGTGTCCCTTGTAAATCCATGTCGGCCAGAACACTAAGTATTCCAAACTTATTTGGATCTATAGGTTAATGCTCAGCTAGTCTTGTAGTTAAATCTGAAATGTCTACATCAATTGTTTGCAAAGTTTTTTCAACCCTTTGTCTTTTGCGGTCATTTGATGAGGCCGCCATTTTCGTTGCAATTACAATATTTTTCTCTGTACTTACAGGCGGTGGTAAGCGTAAAATTGTCGCCACTTCCTCCTCCATCACATCAAATTCCATGTCATAAAGCAAGGACACAGAATACCACAGAACTGTAAAAAGTGACGTGTGAAAAAGGCCCAAATCAGTTGCGAGGGCAGCTTTCGAAGAAAAAGACAGAAAGCTTTTTTTGGTAGTGAAGTGGCAATGTGTAAAAACAGGCAGCAACAATCAACACAAATGGCATGATCAAAACAAAAATAACAAAACACAGACCACGTTAAAAAAAATGTATTAGTTCAACAAACGTTGTGTTTTGTGCAAAAAAAATGTATTTATTAATAATTTTTTGTTTTATAATGTTATTTATTTACTTAAATATTATTTACTTGTGTTGTGGTAAACTTAAAAGTTAAGTTTTACAAAAGCTTTGCAAATAAATCTCAACTTAATAGATTTGTGTTCATTGTATTGCGGCATAAAAGATGATGCAAAGAGAAATGCAAAAAGGGCAGCTTTCTTAAAAAGAGACAAAAAAAAACGCAAAATCTTCCGTCTTGTGACAGTTCTGTAGTATTCTGTGGCAAGGATGTATTCATGCGCTTGCAAGATAGTGCACCTTTTCCTCAAAAAAAAAAAAAATTTAATTTAAAAGATTTGTTATTCGTGCTTAATTCCCAGTTTTTATTCTTGATAAAAACACTGAAATTTATTGTTGATGGGATAAGCTATTCCTATGCGCATTTCACTGGTTGCTTAGGCCAGATCATCAGGAAACTTCATCCATAAACATTTTGGAAAAACTAAAGATATTAAACCAAATAAAACTGTTAAGCGTATAAGAATCATAAGCAACAGCTCTACTTGTAACAATATCAAAGTTTAAACAAAAACATCAACAATAAACAGTGAGTTTATCTCTTCTTACATTCCCCACTACAATTGATTGGAATTCTTCCAACATTAATTGTAGTTGTAAGTAGGTTAAGAAAAAACAAAATGCAAAAAACAACTTGCAAAAGCATGTTGCCAGGTAGTTTTTTTAGGCCGTGCACTTGCCAGTTTATTATCAAAAGTAATTTCTTGGGAATACAAAATTTTAATTTAAAAGATTTGTTATTCGTGCTTAAATGTAAGAAGAGATAAACTCACTGTTTATTGTTGATGTTTTTGTTTAAACTTTGATATTGTTACAAGTAGAGCTGTTGCTTATGATTCTTATACGCTTAACAGTTTTATTTGGTTTAATATCTTTAGTTTTTCCAAAATGTTTATGGATGAAGTTTCCTGATGATCTGGCCTAAGCAACCAGTGAAATGCGCATAGGAATAGCTTATCCCATCAACAATAAATTTCAGTGTTTTTATCAAGAATAAAAACTGGGAATTAAGCACGAATAACAAATCTTTTAAATTAAAATTTTGTATTCCCAAGAAATTACTTTTGATAAAAAAAAATTTAATTTATTTTAATTCCAAAATATATTTTGTTCATAAAATAAATCGACACTAATATCAATTATAAATACTTTTTATTCAACACAACAATTTGAAATACTTTTAGTTTAAAAAAATTATTTAATTTTATAAAATTTTCATTTGTTAAACGTTATATTTAAAGTTGGCAAATTGATATTTTAAGTTGGCAACTTTATAGCAAACTCAACTTAAAACAGTTGAGTATCGCAATACCTAAAATGAGTTTGGTTGTGCATAAGTTGGGTTGACTTCAACACGACCAAACTGAGTTGAGTGGAGAACCGCAATAGGGGTATTTTATTAATGGTCTGGGAGGTGCTATAGGCTATAAATTTTTTTGAAATTTTAAGTGGGCGGAGCACCTCCCATACAAAGACATTAAAGATTTAAGTTTATCTGTACAACGACAAGAGCTAAAATTTTCCATTTTTGGTACGTATATCTTGATTATCGAATTTAAAATTCGAAAAGAGAGTTTTGTTGTTAAAAACGGGAAGCTCGATTTTGATTTTAGAACCATGGTTTCTTGGGAAAACCTTCTTAGAATTCGTCGTAGATTACGATTTTGACAACCGCTTGGTCGAGAAAAAAATTGACCCACTCTTATACATATACATATTATGGTCGCATGTCATAACGTCCAAGTTTGTTATACCTACCATAGAATGTAAAACCTGTATATTAACTTAGTTGTAAGTTGAAAAAGGACGTTTAAAGTACAAAGTATTCCATGTGACTCGGCTTTTAGTGCAGGAGGTGTTTGTTATACCATAGAGCAGAAACTACTTGCGGCCGACCAAAGGCCTGCTATGCGGAGAAGCTTTAGTTAGCGAAGCTGGTATTTGTTATAGAAATAATTTCTCCTCTATGGTATACATACACCGACTTCGCTAACTTAAGCTTCCTCTATGGTATAGCAAACACCGGGTGCACTAAAAGCCGAGTCACATGGGATAAAGGTTCTATACTTGAGATTTTTAAACTTAGGATTTCAAAATTTGGCATTATAAAGTTCGGGATTTCGATATTCAATACTTTGAAATTTGTGAGTTTGTAAAATCTTTCGTCCCACAACTTGACAATAAATAAACTAACTACTAATTGACATTATGGCACTTTTTGGTGTGTGATAACGTCCGTTGACGTTATGACACTGAACGCTATGAAATGCTACTATGTATATAAATATATTTACATAACTAATAATTGGTTCACCTGTACAGGTAATCTTCCTATAAAGTCGTAAATACATTCCAAAAATGAAAATATATAAAACAATTTGCTCTTAAAGCCATGAGGAAGGATTTTCGCTGTTTTCAATTTGTACTAGAGTGAAACCCCGTTATGAAAGCCAGAGGATTACCTGTGCTTAAAAGATTTAAACTTTAAATAACTTTGAATGAACTTTTCTTTTAGTACGGCACTCTATGGTGATTGCTTTTGAATATCGCGAAATGTTTTGTCTGTAAAGGATTTTTTAAGCCCCATAAAGAGTTTTTTAATTATTTAAAAATTCATTACATTTCAAACTATAGTTATTTTACCTGCATAGATTGCCAAAACAAAGCCTTTTCTTCTTTAGAGTCTTTTAGAAGACACATGAAAAATTTTCATTTTAAAATTCAGCAAAATTATTTAAATCCTACAGCATCTACCCACAATTTACCACTAAGGCCGGGTTTTTGAGATGTGGATTAAGTTTAAACTTAGTTAAACGTAGTCTAAAACATAGATTTTTTCGGCGAAATGTGATTTTTTTTATTATTTCATTAAAGACAAACATTTTAAGCAAAACTAAGCTGTTCCGTCCAAATTGTGTATACAATCTTTGTAATGGCGGCACAAATCTGTTTTCAGATTAACTAAACCTAGTTTAACTGAGATCTCAAAATCCCAGCCTAAATCCTTGATTTTTTCCAACAAAAGTGTTAATGAAGTTCTTGTTAAGAGTTCAATCGACGACTTGGCGAATTTAAGGAACTGCGCCATAAGATTTGCCTAAAGCCTCGTCTTCCGGTACTCGATTAAAAACTTTGTATGACACGAACATTTTTAGAAAATACAAACAAATTATTTTATGTAATCTTTTTTTTTTTTTTATAATTTCTTTATTAATGCAATCTAACTTTTTGATATTAAACATTAGATTTGAGTTAGATATATATATATATATATATATAGTTGGCTTAGTCGGCAAACCTGTCAAGTCCATTTTTTTATATTTTTCAGGAGAGACAAAAAACTGTCTAACTTTTTTTTGGGTTAACTTTTTTAAAATCTGTAAACGCAGTATTCTTCTTTAGTTCATCTTATTTAACCTTAAAAAATCATAGAATTTACAAAATAAAGTTTGCAGACTAATAGGCTCTTTTTGGACTTAGCACATTTGCTCTTTATAATTCTTTATTTTAAATGTGGACTTAGCAGATTTTCTTTCATTGATTTTTTTTTGTGTTTTTTTATAATATTACAAGTTAACGACACAAAAGTTGTTAACCTTTTTTTTATAATTATTGTTTGCAACATCAGTTCTACTATTTTTTATGTGACCCAAATTGTAAATTCGATTTTTGCTGACACTATGTTGCAATAAATCGAACAAAGAAATAAAATAAACAAAAATTGAAATTGATGACTCTTGCTTTTAATTCTTGCTCTAGATTTAAGTTAAGTTTGATTTAAAAAAGAATTGTAAGTTTGATATAAAAATGCATTGGTAATCAGACTGTAAGATCGATCAGTTGAATAAAAAGAAAATGTTTTAAGTTAATTAAAAAAGTATTTTTTAAGTTCAATAAACAAAAGAATAATAAATTTTAAATGTGTAAAAAAAAGTAAAAAAAGTGTTTTAATAACTGGCGCCCGAGCAAAAAAAAGGATACCTTTTAGCTAGCAACTTGTTACATGTTCCAAACACGACCTTAAGTAGCTCACCGTTGGATACATAATATTACAACTAGCAAGCCATTCCAGCCGACCTAAAGTAGCTCACTGCTGGACACATCACCGTTGAATTTATCAAGACAGCGATCACTACAATTGGTACAGTGGAGGACCACGAGTAGTCAACCAAGACAAAAGGGAATAATCTAAAAACTGTCGGTAGTGACGATGTGGGGTATCATCATGTTAATGTAAGTTATTTTAAGAAATTTTATTTAAGAACATATTAAAAAAAAAAAATATAATTAGAAGTTTAAAAAGTGAATAAGTGATTAATAGTTGTTAATTTGAAAAGAAACAAACCAAAAGTTAAGAGATAAATAATTTAAAAAAAAAAAAAGTAATTAATTGCAAACAAATTATACGAAGTAGTGAATAAATTTTTTCCTTTCTCAACAATATTGCGAAATTAGTTTCGAAATTTGGAATTCAGGAAAATTTACTTTTATAAAAATATTTAAAGGAACTCTCTGTTTACTAACCACACCTTATCCCAAAATCCTAATCATGGCAAATCCACCTAATCTAATAAGACCAGCAGTCCTTAACCAAGATCAAGCTCCTCAACAGATTAATCCACAAAACCAACCTCAAATGAATGTTGCACTACAGCAACAAATAGCCACTTTAGTCGCAGAACAAGTTAGAGCAACAATTGAATTGTTAAACAATTCAAATGATATTTTACCTAACGGATCAGATGTAGTTATAGAAGAAAGACATAGAAATAATCTAGGTGAGTTAGACAAAATTCCCGATATTGTCCGATGTTTAAGGGAATTCTCAGGTAATCCTGCAGAATTTAACTCCTGGAGGAAAAGTGTAGAAAGGGTACTAGAAATTTATGATAATACTATAGGCACTGCTAAATATTTCGGAATACTGAGCGTTATCCGCAATAAAATCATAGGTAATGCAGACGCAGCCCTAGAGTCTTACAACACTCCTCTTAATTGGAAGAGTATTGTTAAGTGTCTAACACTTCACTATGGAGACAAACGTGATTTAGGTACACTAGAGTACCAAATGACTTCGTTAATTCAAGGTAAAAACTCCATTCAAGGCTTTTATCAAGAAGTCTATACCCATCTGTCTTTAATACTTAATAAAATAGGATGCATGGACATAGGCAGGGAATCAGCTACATTATTAACACAAACGTATCGCGACAAAGCTCTCGACACCTTCATAAGAGGTCTCAACGGAGACTTACCTAAACTATTAGGAATCCGAGAACCATCAGACTTACCACAAGCATTACATTTATGCTTGAAGTTAGAAAATCAAAACTATAGAGCAGAATACGCCAATAGCCACCATAATATTAGGCCACAAAAAGAATTGCCACCACATCCACCAAAAAGAATTAGTAATTATAATAGAGTACCATTTTACCCTGAACTGACCTTACAACAGCCTAGTAACGCAAGGCAATGGAAAACAATTCAATATCAAAATAATCAAGGGTCATATCAACAACCTTCTTTTAACCAACTACGCAATCAGCCTCGACAAAACGTCCAACAGCCATATGTTCAACAAAATTTCATACCAAACGTCCAACCTCAAAATCCATATTTTCAACAACATTCCATACCACCAAGACCCACAGCCCCAAAACCACAAAGACCTGAACCAATGGACATAGATAGTTCTATTCAGTCTAAAAACATTAATTATCAAAATAGACCTCGTCAAACGAATCAATTTTACGGCAAAAGGCCTACACCCCCATCCCTAAACACCCCAATGCCACATAGTAAATTACAAAGGAATTTTCACATAGGAGTCAATGAAGAACTTCCTTCTAATATGTCATACAACCAAAATGACAACCCTAGTATTCAGGAATACCATGAATACCAACAAGTGATTCAGGAAGAAAATCTTCAGGATTACATACAAGATCACTATCAACAAGGAAGCGAACAGGGAAATACCCATGCTGAAGATCTTTCAGATATTCATTTTTTAGGTTAGCGCATTCTTCACTTCCATATTGTAAATGTAAAACAGAGAATGGTCAGATATTGAAAATACTAATTGATACAGGCTCTAATAAAAATTACATTCAGCCTTGTCTGGTAACTAAACCAATTCAGAATGAAAAACCTTTTTTTGCAAATTCTATATCCGGCAACATAAAAATTACACACCACACTTTAGTAAATCTTTTCAATGTACCAAATCATAAAATAAAATTTTATATTTTGCCATCGTTGAAATCTTTTCATGGCATTCTTGGTCATGATAGCTTAGAAGAACTTAATGCAATAATCCATATAAAAGAACAATACATGTTAATAGATAATGTAAAGAGAATTAGAATTTATCAGCACACTTCCCAATTAATAAATAAAATTGAACTTAGAACCAATCACTTGGGCGAAAATCAATTAGCAAAGCTAGAAGAAGCAATTCACACGTATCCTAATTTATTTACTGAACCTAATCATAAATTAACATACACTTCTCGAGTTCAAGGAGAGATTAGAACAACCACTGATTCACCAGTTTATTCGAAATCTTATCCCTACCCTATGGCACTAAAAAATGAAATAGAAAAACAAATAGTTGAACTTCTGAATGATGGGATAATTCGACCATCAAAGTCACCATATAATGCACCTGTTTGGATCGTTCCAAAAAAAATGGATGCATCGGGAGAAAAGAAATATAGAATGGTGATCGATTACAGAAAATTAAACTCAGTCACCGTACCAGATCGTTATCCTATACCGGAAATAAATGAAGTTTTATCAAACTTAGGAGAAAATAAATACTTTTCTGTTTTAGATTTAAAAAGTGGTTTCCACCAGATTCCTCTAAAAGAAACTGATATTGAAAAAACTGCATTTTCCATTAATAACGGAAAATTTGAATTCGTACGATTGCCCTTTGGACTAAGGAATTCTCCTTCAATTTTCCAACGCACTCTAGATGATGTTTTAAGAGACCACATAGGGAAAATATGTTATGTCTACATAGATGACATAATTATATTTGGCAAAAACGAAGACGATCATTTTCAAAATTTAAATAAAATTTTTCAAACACTAGAAGCTGCAAATTTTAAAGTTCAACTCGATAAATGCGAATTCGCAAAACAACAAATAGAATTCTTAGGATTTATCGTAAGCACTAATGGTATTAAAACCAACCCTGAAAAAGTAAAAGCAATAGACAATATACCTCCACCCAAGACCTTAAAAGATTTAAGAAGTTTTCTTGGTATGTCAGGTTATTACCGTAGATTTATACAGGACTATGCCAAACTAGCCAAACCCCTGACATCCCTTTTAAGAGGGGAGGATGGACGCGTTTCAAAGAACGCATCCAAAAATAAAAATATATTTCTAGATCAGGATGCAAAAGACTCATTCCAAAAAATAAAAAATTCACTGACCTCAGAAGATATTATTCTTTCACATCCGAATTTTGAAAAGGACTTCGATTTAACAACAGATGCTTCCGAATATGCGATTGGAGCAGTCTTATCACAAGACGGCAAACCAATAACATTTCTTTCAAGAACGTTAAATAAGGCGGAAGAACATTACGCCACAAATGAAAAAGAAATGTTAGCGATAATTTGGTCACTCACATCATTAAGAAACTATTTGTATGGGTCAAGAAAAGTAAACATTTTCACAGACCATCAACCGCTGACTTTCGCTCTTAGCAGCAAAAATACGAACAGTAAAATGAAAAGATGGAAAGCCATCTTGGAGGAATACAACTATGAATTAAAATACCAACCAGGCAAAACCAATGTAGTCGCTGATGCATTGTCCAGACCCCCACAAATAAATTCCATGACAGCAACTCAACATAGTTCAGAAAGTTCTTCGCACAACTTAATACCAACAATGGAATGCCCCATAAATGTTTTTAAAAACCAGATTTACATACTAATAGATGACCAAAAACATTATGAATTTAAAATCCCTTTTCCAACATATCACAGACATATCATAAAACAACCCCATTATACTAAAAAAGATCTAACTTCGGTGCTTAAGAAATATTTGAATCCAAGTGTGATTAATGGCCTTTTTACAAGTGAACCAATTATGGGAATCATACAAGAATTCTATCCTGAATACTTTAAAAACTTTAAAATTAGATTCACTCAAAGTCAGGTAAAAGACATAACAGACGAAGGTGAACAGGAGGAGATAATAATATCGGAACATAAAAGAGCACATCGGAATGGAAGAGAGAATAGAGAACAAATTAAACAAAAATATTATTTTCCAAAAATGGCGGAAAAAACCAATAAAATATCAAAAGCCTGTAAAATTTTCAAGGAACAGAAATATGATAGGCATCCAAATAAACCTAGCTTAGAAATCACACCAATTCCAAAAAACCCAGGAGAAATAATTCATGTCGACATCTACTCGACCGAAAAAAATCTAGTTCTCACAGCTATTGACAAATTTTCAAAATATGCGCAAGCAAAAATTCTAAAATCAAGAGCAATAGAAGATATAAAAGAACCTCTCAGAGAATTAATTTTAGCATTTGGCGTCCCTAATTCAATAGTAATAGATAACGAAAAATCCCTCAATTCAGCTACAATAAAATTTTTACTTCAAAATCAATTCGGGATAAATATTTATACTACACCCCCATATTGCAGTTCTGTTAATGGACAAGTAGAAAGGTTCCATTCCACTCTCTCGGAAATAATGAGATGTTTAAAAACAGAAAATCTTCATACCTCATTTCATGACCTACTCACAAAATCAATTTACGAGTATAACTCCTCAATTCACTCTACAACTAGGAGAAAGCCGTTAGAAATATTTTTTGGTAGAAAGTACAGAGATTTCAAAGAAACAGAAGATGAGAGAAAAGAAATTAGGAATAGACTTAAAGAGAAACAAGAACAAGACTTAGAACATCATAACAAAGATAGAGATAAGATTAAAAATTATTCAATAGGCGAAAGGATCTATGTTAAAATAAATAAAAGATTAGGATCAAAATTGTCTCCCCGCTATAAAGAAGAAATAGTTAAGGAAAATAGAAGTACTACGATTTTAACTAATTCAGGCAAAATAGTGCATAAAAGCAATATTAAAAGGTAAATCATTTTACAGGATCCATCTAATCTGCATTCAGGCGGAGATAGAAATCATTAATTATTCATCTTCCCACATAATTACCATTGATAAAGGAAAAGCAAAAATCCAACAAGGGACCTTTACAATAGTTCACGTCATAAGAATTAAAGAATACGAAGAATTCATAAATAATGTGCAGGCATTCATCGACCGAAACATTCCTAAAACCCACAACAAATATCCTCTCCTTATCCACGAACTAACCCAAACTACTAACATCCTAGAAAACATTACCCCTACCACCAATAACCGACAGAGAAGATCCATAGACACCATTGGAACAGTATGGAAATACATAGCTGGAAGTCCCGACCATAACGATTTCCAAATTTTGACCAGCAATATTGCCGACATAAATAATAATAATAATAAACAAGTATTTATTAATGAAGCCTTTAATAAAAGGTTAAATAATTTAACTACAATGTTTAACATAATGGCAAATCAAATAAATAAAGATGTCTATTTAGAAAGAGAGATTGTTATTAATTTACAGAATAAAATAAGATTAATTAAGGAAGAACTAATAAATATAGAACGTGCCATTTTATGGGCAAAAATAAATATAGTAAACCCACTCTTACTTAGCAAAAAAGAAGTTAAAACAGCCATGCAAACTCTAATAAAAGAAAACATTGAATTTTCGAGCCCAGAAGAGGCATTAGAATTTTCACACATATCTGTAATAAATAATAATAAAAAAGAAATATTTTATTTAATAAAGCTTCCATTAACAAAGAATGAAAATTATCAAAATATGGTCATAAGACCTGTAAAAAAGAAAAATAAAACAATACATTTAGATTTTAAGGAAATTTTAGTTAATAAAAAAGAGATGTTTGCTATTAAAGAAAAATGTAAAGATTTTAATAATTTAACAATTTGCAATGAAAAAGATATACTTGAGATAACAGAAACAGATTGTATTCCCAAGCTTATTAATAATTTGAATTCTTCTTGTATCATAAGTAATAGTCATCAAATTCCTTTAATTGAAGAGATAGACTCGGGAGTCATTCTTTTAAATGACTATAATGGGTCAATTTTCGAAAACGAGAAAAGATTTAATATTTCGGGAACTTACTTGATTAAATTTCACAATAGCACTATTAAAATTGAAAACAGAACATTTAGTAACTGGCAAGCTTCACTTTTGCAAACTATGCCAGCTATGATTCAACCCTCTCCCTTTGAAAAAAGTCAAATTAATCTTTTATCTTTGGAGGCACTTAACGAACTCCAAATTAACAATACGGACATTATAACAACCGTAAAAAAACGCCTTATAATTGGAGAATGGACAACCTGTGGGATATGTTTATTTATTATTATCTTAATTATTTTTCTTAAAATCTGTACCAAAACGGTAGAGAAAATCGTTGTATGGGAACCTCAGGTACCTAAAGTAGATAAACCATTTGATATGGAAAACCTACCACAACCAGCGCATATTACTTTTATCGCTCCAGAGAAACCTCCAAGGCTACATAAAATTCCACTTTTTTAGAGAAGAGGAAAAAACGATTGAGGACACTCGATTTAAAGGGGGAAGAGTTAACGACACAAAAGTTGTTAACCTTTTTTTTATAATTATTGTTTGCAACATCAGTTCTACTATTTTGTATGTGACCCAAATTGTAAATTCGATTTTTGCTGACACTATGTTGCAATAAATCGAACAAAGAAATAAAATAAACAAAAATTGAAATTGATGACTCTTGCTTTTAATTCTTGCTCTAGATTTAAGTTAAGTTTGATTTAAAAAAGAATTGTAAGTTTGATATAAAAATGCATTGGTAATCAGACTGTAAGATCGATCAGTTGAATAAAAAGAAAATGTTTTAAGTTAATTAAAAAAGTATTTTTTAAGTTCAATAAACAAAAGAATAATAAATTTTAAATGTGTAAAAAAAAGTAAAAAAAGTGTTTTAATAACTTACATACTTTTTCATTGTTGTTGACAAAAAAAGAAATTACTTATAACCTAATACAGTCTGATTTCATTGCTGTTTAAAAAAAATAAATAACTGAATTTATACATGTTTGTACTTTAAATTAAACGAATTAATAATTAAAAAACAATTAATAGGGGTGGTAAATTATCATAAAATGTATGGTGATCTTTGGATAAACTTGATTTTAAAAATTGCAAGTCTTCGTATTTTCTAGCTGTTATTTTTCTTCTTTCCTGGTAAAGTTGTTCCAAATTCGAAAACTCCATAGATTCTATATTTTTATTTATTTTGTGAGGTAAAATTTGCAATTCTTCAGAGAATCGAAGTTTAAAATATATGTCACTATTTGCAGTGTATTTAATAGCACGAATATCCGTTACTTTGGAATCGCCTTTACCGCGTCCAGGTCGAATACTTTTATAAAATTGGACGGTATTAAAATTTTTAAAAAACGAAAAATCCAAATTTATGACATCATATGGTTCTGGCTTTTTTCGAGCAGTTTTGCGGATACCAATATATTCAGCAGGGACATCAACATTTCTATTTTTCATAGCTCGTTCAATTGTGGAGTGTACACTGTCGGCTTCCATTTGCGTATGGCCTATTTCCAGAATTTTTTGTTCTATAGTTATATTATTTTGGATTGATGAATTAAGCAATGCATTACTCATCACAGAATTTCGATTTTGGTAATTACAACCATCACTATAAAAAATAATTTTTTCTGGATTATCGTTTCCACAAAGAACTTTTTTTTCAATAAAATAAGTCCATATCCTTGCAAACTCTTCAGCAACTAATCCACCCTCCACTTCATTCCATAAAAAGCAGTAAGCTTTTTGGTTTTTAAGGTTATAAAAAACTAAATTATGAACCTGCAACTTTGTGCGGTAGTATAAGCTGTGATTTTGGAGCCATTAAAAGAGCTTGAAGACGTTTAAAGTGTTTATGAAAAATGTTCTGCACACTCGAAAATTTTTATCTTCTACTTTCAGATAATACTGTAACGTTCGACATCTTTTAGATTCTTCGTATTCTTTTCTATTTCGGGGTCTAATAGTTAAAACGATTTGAATTAATGTATTCACGTAAACTTTTTTCTCAATCCATGTCATTTTCCAAAACTCTGTAAATATTTTGTTTCTATCATCATCTGTAATCTTTGCACACTTCATGGTGATATTTTTTTACATCCACATCTTTCCTTTAGTGTACGTGGTTCTTTTCTTTTTTCATAAGTCCAACTATTACTTGATTTTTGTTTTCCCAAGTAGCTATTACCCTTTTCTCTACGCTCTTTATTTCTGGGCCCAAACCAAGCTGGATTTTCCATACGAGTTCTCTTCTTGCGTCCTTTTGATGTCGATGGTAACTCGTAAGAATCATCGGAATCAGTATTAAACCCATAGGGAACAAGTCGAAGAACTCCGTCATCCGATTCAATCCCGTAATCATCAATATTAAAGTTATTTGTTCCTGCAGAATCCATGACAATCGCCTAATAAAATTATACTTTAACAATGTTCTTCCTGAAACAATTTATAATTAATAGTTACCTCAAAAGTTAAAATAACTAAATAATATTTTAGTTAATCTTAATTTAAGTTGTTTTTATTCGACCTTTTAATATACGTATAAATAAAAATGCTTTTTCTTCAAGCTCGAGGCCAGTATTGAAAATAAATTTTATTTTTAAAAGTTGCCGATATTTCGATACTCTTTGAGTATCATCATCTGGGCTTGTCTATAAATATAAATATAAGTACAATGTAAAACTCATACAAAAAATAACAATCATAATAAACGACATAGAAAAAACAACAATAACCATACATGTACAAATTAATACGTAAACTTACAAATAAATAATAATTTATATTTAACACGAAAAATTGTTCATTTCTTTGAAGCGTCTGATGTTAAACTAAACTTAAAAAACTACATATTGCTAACTCTCTTCCCCTTGTTAATCAAATGTTTGTAGCTTTGAGAACAGTTCTCCACATCAATTTTAAAATTCATTTTTGTAGTTGGTATATTGATGATGTGTAGCATCTCTAGCATGTAACGTCGTTTATAATTTTGTTCGCTCTCTAACACTCGTACTTTGTCAAAGTCTGGAAAATGTTTATTCTCAACACAGTGGGTTGTTAGTGCTGTTTTTTGAATAAATTTGTTCAGCCGGTGTTTTTGATCGGATTTATGTCCTGCAATTCTAGTTTTTAATTTGTTTTTAGTTGTTCCAACATACACTTTCTTACACGTTTCAGTTTCATTACCTATACAGGGGATCTGATATACCACATTTGTTTTTTCCATATTTGTAATTTTGTCTTTGGTGTTACTGAAAATTATTCCAAGGTTTTGTTCAGTTTTGTCCGCCATTTTAATGTTTTCTCCATTAAATAATTTAGATTTTTCAAATCTTTCGGAAATTTCAGGAATATATGTTAATGGTTTATATATTTTAGGTTCTTCACTTGATTTAGTCCTCTTTTCCTTGTCTTTGTCATAATCTTTAATAAGTTTGTTTGTTAGTTTTTTTGGAAAATTGTTGTCAGATAATATGTTTTGGATTTTCTTCTTATTATGCTTGTGAAATTCCACATCACTAAGTTGTAACACCCTCCGTATCATATTGTTGGCAGTATTTATTATAATTCGCTTTGGATGTTTAGAGAAGAAATTAATAATCCTGCCCGACGCTGTTGGTTTTTGATACCAATCTGTTTTTAATATATTACCTTCTCTTATAATCACAATGTCTAAATATGGTAACTTTGAATCGCGTTCTAATTCGCTCGTGAATTTAATCCTATTGTTAAAACTATTTAATTTGGTCAACATCTTCTCGATTGCACTTTCCCTTACTATACAAAAAATGTCATCCACATATTTCGTTAATATTTTTGGTTTTTGAGATAAGTTTTCAATTACGGAGTCTAAAAGTTTTTCCATAACTATGTCTGCAATTATCGGAGATGCTGGAGATCCCATAGGTAGTCCCTTTTTTTGGGTGTATATTTTTTGTCAAATGTAAAGTACCGGTTGTCCTTAATGCAAAATTTTACAACTCTTAAAAATAATGATTTTGATATATTTGTATATCCTTCAATTTCATCCCATCTATCCTCAATTAAATCAAGTGAAGAACCTAAAATATATAAACCATTAACATACATATATTCCTGAAATGTCCGAAAGATTTGAAAAATCTAAATTATTTAATGGAGAAAACATTAAAATGGCGCACAAAACTGAACAAAACCTTGGAATAATTTTCAGTAACACCAAAGACAAAATTACAAATATGGAAAAAGCAAATGTGGTATATCAGATCCCCTGTATAGGTAATGAAACTGAAACGTGTAAGAAAGTGTATGTTGGAACAACTAAAAACAAATTAAAAACTAGAATTGCAGGACATAAATCCGATCAAAAACACCGGCTGAACAAATTTATTCAAAAAACAGCACTAACAACCCACTGTGTTGAGAATAAACATTTTCCAGACTTTGACAAAGTACGAGTGTTAGAGAGCGAACAAAATTATAAACGACGTTACATGCTAGAGATGCTACACATCATCAATATACCAACTACAAAAATGAATTTTAAAATTGATGTGGAGAACTGTTCTCAAAGCTACAAACATTTGATTAACAAGGGGAAGAGAATTAGCAATATGTAGTTTTTTAAGTTTAGTTTAACATCAGACGCTTCAAAGAAATGAACAATTTTTCGTGTTAAATATAAATTATTATTTATTTGTAAGTTTACGTATTAATTTGTACATGTATGTAGAGAACATATGAATAATCAAAGACACTTTTGGATTTAATTAGTTTATAATTCAATGTGTTTCAATTTATTTCATTTCAAGTTAGGATTGTTAATTTTATTTATTTTAGTTAGAATTCACAATTATTAGTTTTAATCATGTTTTAGTTTTAATTAAGGTTAAGTTTTAAATTCACAATTATTAGTTTTAATGTTAATAAAATAATGTCCGTCCGAGTCACTTTAAAGATAACAACTTTTCAACTTTAACAACGTTTATTATCAACGACTTTACAATGACTGACTTCTAAATATTTTTTGTCTTCTTATTCTCCTTTTTCTCATTGTCCGTCTGGGTTGCAGTTTTAGGTATGACAGTGCTGGGAAGGCAGGCCTGTCCGTTAAACTACAGTGTCATCCTTCATTCGGCCTTCCGACAAATCATCCGCCTCGGATGAACTATCATAATCATCATCCACTTCAGAGTATCGCCACAACTTCATGAGATCATTGCTGGTGTTAGTTAAATTGGGCCCCTCAAATGACGCTGCCTTTCGCACATCGTAACGACCGTTTCTCTTCACTTTTACTATTTCATATGGGCCAAGGTACTCGTTCGCAAGTTTTTTGCCGGAAACAAACTGTGTTCTCTTGATAGCTACTAAATCTCCGACTTTATAACCCACGTTCTTCTTCCTCTTACGATCGAAACTCTTCTTATACTCTGTTTGAGTCTTTTCTATTTGTTGTTTTGCATCATGTCTTAACTCATCCCGTTCTACATCCAATTCGTTGATCAGCTCCTCTTCAAGGGTTCGGGCAACGTCATAACAATGAGTACCTTTCATTTTTATACCAAATAATACTTCAAAAGGTGAGCGTCCAATAGTCCTGTGATAATTGCTGTTAATAGCTTTTTGCACATTGTTAACATGTTTGTACCAATGCTCCGGTTTTTCAGATGAGAGTTTCGAAATTACCGCCAATATAGTTCTATTGGCCCTTTCCACTTGCCCGTTGCCCCTTGGTACACCCGTAGTAATTTGAATATGCTGGATATTTCTTGTTTTACAAAATTCTTCGAAAACTTTTGAAGTAAAGGCCGGACCTCTATCGCTAATGATACGTTCTGGATCCCCAAAAATTGCCCGCCAAATATCTACCTTAGCAATTACTTCTTCTACGCCTGTTGATTTTGTGGGGTAGAGCCATAAAAATTTGCTAAACCCATCCACAACCGCCAAGATATACTTATACATCTTTGAAGTAGCATCCATTGGTCCTAAGTGATCAATGTGAATAGTACACAATGGCTGGTCACCTTTATCGATACACTGAAGGAATCCTTCGAGTTTTCCCTGCTTCTTGTTGAAGAGAATACATTTAATACAGTTTTGAATTACTTTGTTGACTTTATTTTCAACATGAGGGATGAAGTAATGCTGCTTTATTTGATGGAGTGTTTTCACGGTGCCAAAATGACCATTCTCGTGTGCCTTACTAATAATTTCCTTTTCCATACAACGCGGAACAACAAAGACTTCGTGCCCGTCGATTTCCTTAACCAAGACACCCCCCATTAATTTGTAATTCTCGTAGGAACGAGTTTTTAAGATTTCGATTATCGCCCTTAAACTTTCGTCTGAGTTCTGTGCTTTTTTTAGACGGCACTTCAATTCTGACTCAACACTAACTATGTTAATCGAATGCCTACTTAGTGCATCAACATGTTTCATACGTTCTGATTTACGGTGTTTTAAGTTATAATTAAAGTCTTGCATATACATCACGTATCTTGATATAGAAGGTAGTAAATCATCTTTTTTATTCGTTTGTTGGAATGCCAAACAATCGGTTACAAGATCAAATTGTATCCCCAAAAGGTAATGGCGTAACTTTTTCATCGCAAGAAATGCTGCTTTAATTTCTAAATTGTAGCTGTGCAGTTTATCCAATTATTATATTGTAATTAACTGAGTTATCTGGAACAATTACTAAATTGTGTTTAATAAAAATTCCATCAAAGTTTGATGTAACTTCGAAAATTCCCTTAGGAACCGTTACTGCGAAACCGAAACCCGTGATTTCTTTATTATAGTCTTTTACATATGTTTTAAAATGTTTTTTAAAAACGCTTTCTTTTATTATAGAAATTTCCGCGCCACTGTCAATGAAACATTCAAACGGTTTTTCATTTATTTTTAATATTTTCAGTTGTGTATTATGCATCGTACAATTGATTGCACTTGTTGTTTTACAGTTTTTGGATATATGGCCACTTTTGTTACATTTAAAACACTTAGGGCCTTCTAACGTACACTCGCTCCGCTTATGGTCTGCAGAGCCGCAATTGTAACAGTGATATGTTTTGCTACTAGACTTATTTTTGTGGTTTGTTGTGCCGGTAAGCGTTTTATTTGCATTTTCACTTTTGGTTTTATAAATTCTTTCAAAAACTTCATATTGATCTATTAAGTCCTTATAGTTGCGCGCACTGTATAAACCGATTTTTGACGCCGGACTTCCTGTAATACCGTCCACAATGTAGCGAATTATTGACCGCTCGTCGACCGAACCGAGGGAACCAATGCGACGCATGTGCAGCACGTACTCGTGTATATTTTCAATGTCTTTTTTTTTGCGTTCGCGTAGCTGTGAATGAATTTCAGCACTAGTATAATCTCTATGAAATTCATCCATCAACATTTGTTTCAACGTAGCATAATCACAGACTAAAACCGACTGCAAGAACAAGTCTGCACATTTTTTCATTTTATTTCTAGCAAATACAAATTTTTGCACTTCTGTCCAACCGTATGCCAGAGCGTATTCTTCAAAATTTTTTATCCACATATCTATTGTTATCCCGGTATCACCTTCGAATACAGGGATAGTTCTTTCGACATTTGCTACCGAAATTACGTTTGAAAACACTTCATTATCTTCCGACATGTTTACCGTTTCACTTTGGCTAATTTTCAATGATTTATTTTTTTCTTGTAATTCAATGTTTATTGTTTTTATGTTTTGACCACTTAGATTTGTTGTTTCTTTAGTGTTTATTGTTTCGTTTTCTAATATTTGTATTTTGTCCACGTTTTTGTTCTGGTTAATTTGTACTGATTTACCTTTTTCTTGTAATTCACTATTTACTGGTTTTTTGTTTTGATCACTAGGATTTGTTTCTTTTGATGCAATTATTTCAACTTTTTTGTTCTTACTTGATCTTAACTTTTCTTTTATATCTGTTATTCCCAACTTTTTTTCTTCAACTTCGAGTCTTGCTTGTGATAGAGGTGTTTGCACTTTTTCGTCTTCTTTGTCTTCCATACTTTAATCAAGTGAGAACATTATAAATTTCTCAAAAGCTTTAAATATTTCTTTTAAAAATTAACTCGCAGACCAACTGTTTTCACCATACTTTGTTCTTAATAATTCTTATCATATGTATTAATTTTTCTGCTTTACGGCTTAATTCTTCTTTTTTTTTAAAAAAATACAACTTTTTACCGACAGAGCACTTATATTTTACCGTAATAGTTTACAGTTATATATCAATTTAAACACGTTTGTAAATTTAAATTTTAAACAATTTTAATTCCGAACAACTTTTTGCTTTGGTTGAGCCCCCAAATATAGAGAACATATGAATAATCAAAGACACTTTTGGATTTAATTAGTTTATAATTCAATGTGTTTCAATTTATTTCATTTCAAGTTAGGATTGTTAATTTTATTTATTTTAGTTAGAATTCACAATTATTAGTTTTAATCATGTTTTAGTTTTAATTAAGGTTAAGTTTTAAATTCACAATTATTAGTTTTAATGTTAATAAAATAAAGTCCGTTATCTTTAATAACAACTTTTCAACTTTAACAACGTTTATTATCAACGACTTTACAATGACTGACTTCTAAATATTTTTTGTCTTCTTATTCTCCTTTTTCTCATTGTCCGTCTGGGTTGCAGTTTTAGGTATGACAGTGCTGGGAAGGCAGGCCTGTCCGTTAAACTACAGTGTCATCCTTCATGTATGGTTATTGTTGTTTTTTCTATGTCGTTTATTATGATTGTTATTTTTTGTATGAGTTTTACATTGTACTTATATTTATATTTATAGACAAGCCCAGATGATGATACTCAAAGAGTATCGAAATATCGGCAGCTTTTAAAAATAAAATTTATTTTCAATACTGGCCTCGAGCTTGAAGAAAAAGCATTTTTATTTTCTTCTTCTTATTTCCTTTAGCTCCCTGTGGAGCATAGGGCCTCATGAGGTTTCAGTTGTAGGTATATTAATTTCTAAGCATGGGTTCTGCACCTCCAAATCAGATGTGCATGCTACCTGTGATAAATCAGAGGTAGGTGGATTAACCGCTGGGATGCGGCGACCACTTGGAGACTTAATATTTTGCTGGTTTAAACTCATGATATTTTAGAAAGTAGTATTGGTTAAGACTGTATTCCGGCGATATGTTACAAGCATAAAGCTGGGTCTAACGAATTCAGCCAACACGTGGTTAGACACACCATAAATAGGCCGCTCCTCTGGAATCAGACGCCTTTTGTAGCCGCCCGCTGCGGGTCCAGACGCTACGTTTGCATATTTTCTAGGTTCGCCCCGCATATTTTATTTTTGCGGAATCCGACATAAATGTCGAACGTGCCCCTATCCACCACCCGGGGAGGCGCCCTATGGGAGAGAAATAGCAAAACTCCGCAAGGGATTTTTATTTTATTATTTTTATTTTAGTTAATCTTTAATAATATTTTAGTTAATCTTTAATAATATTTTGTCTTTTTAGAAATAAACAAACGTTGAATTTAAATCTATAGAAGAAAAACAAAATGTGCTGGACTTAGCACGTGGCTTTTGATGTTTTGTTTTTTTTTTGGACTTGACAGAATTTCTTACCACTGCATAACAACAAGAAAAACAACATAACGGCATTTTGTTTTTTGTAAATGATGTGTTTTGAGTTATACTAGCATACTACATCAAAAACTCAATTTGCATAAAAATTGGACTTGACAGGTTTGCCGACTAAGCCAACGATATGTATATATATATATACTTTTTTTTTTTTTTTTAAATGGCTATGATCATTGATCATACCATAATGTTAAGGAGGTTTTGCTATGGTTATTTAAAGAATTGTATATCTCCATTTTAACCCTAGAGTACGAACCATATTTTACGTACGTTGTAACTAATGATCGTCGATTCGACGATGTATTTTTTAACTGCCTATAACTTTGGCTTTAAAGCAAATATACTTTTTCAATTAATGTTTTTAATCATCATGGCACCTTATAAGTTTATATAAAAAAAAAATATTTAATTTTAGAACTTTTTTATTTAATGTTGCACATATTTTTGGGATCATAAAGAATTACTTATAAAATATTGTTAGGAAAACTGAAAAACTAAAAAAGAGTCAAAACTTAAAAAAGACATTTTTGGCTTTAAAAAAAATAATTTTTTTTTTTTTTTAAATAACAATTTGAGCCAGAGTCACAAAGTTCAACTTTGGGTTCTCCGCATATGGGTTTTTCGCATATATCACTTTTTGATTTTGACATTCGTCATTTTTTCGTATGGGCATGATCTACACATACTTCATTTGTGTTCGTTTTTATTTTCTCCTAAGCTGGACATTGGTGCCACTATTGTTTAAAGTAACACATTTGCAACATTTGCTCACAAAGTTTAAAAATAAAAGTCACGTTAATACTAACCATCGACGATTCGACGAGTACAAAACCAATAAAAGCAATGTTCCAGCAACGCAGTTTAAAAAACACAATTACACACAGCAAAAGTAAATCATCTACTAACAGCATATAAAATTTGAGAGTGTTAGGCACACCCATTTAAAAGTAAATTAATTAAAAGGAAGCGATGCTCGTCGAAACGTCGATCATTAGTACTCTAGGGTTAAAAGGAAATATTCTCATCGCATTAAGTCTTGAGGAGCCCTGCGCCTTAGTCTTACAAATGTTGTGTTATTTCTCATGAGGTTTGATGCAAAAGGGTTTGGATGTTGTTCAATTCTATTTTTGTAGGATGCCAGCTGAATTTTTATTTCGTCTTTTATGGTAGGTATTTTGAGATCTTTGTGGAGTTGATGATTTGTTACATACCAAGGTGCGTCAACAATTCTTCGAATTGTTTTTGACTGAAAACGTTGGAGAATTTCAATGTTAGAGGTGGAGGCGGTGCCCCACAACTGGATGCCATAGGTCCAAATAGGTTTCAGAATACATTTATATATTGTAAGCTTGTTTTCAATGGAGAGTCGGGAATCAATGAGAAACCCGAATTTTCTTAGTTGGATATCTAAAGCTTTACGTTTAGTTTGAAAGTGTTTTTTCCACGTTAACTTTTTATCTAGATGTATACCAAGATATTTCGCTTCGTTCTTTTTGGGTATTTCAATGTCATTTAATTTGATAGGAGGGCATGTCTGACGATTTAATGTAAATGTTACCTGCACAGATTTCGACTCGTTTGCTTTTATACGCCAAATTTTTTGCCGTGATGATATATCATTTAGGCATTTTTGAAGAGTTAATGATGCGGTTTCGTGGTATTTGTCAACAGCTAATGCAGCTGTATCATCTGCAAAAGTCCCAATGATGACACCTTCAGACTGGGGAAGGTCGAAAGTGTAAAGTAGGTAAAGTGTGGGTCCCATAATGCTACCTTGGGGAACTCCTGCAGATATTGTATTTAAATCGCTTATATCACCTTCTTCTTTAACAAAAAATAATCGGTTTTGTAGGTAGGACTTAATAAATTAATAAAAATTTATAGGGAGGATTTTCTTGATCTTGAATAGTAAACCTTCATGCCACACTTTATCGAAGGCTTGGGATATGTCTAGAAACACTGCTGTGCAGTACTGTTTTTTCTCAAATGTTTCGTGAATAGTTTCAACTAAACGATGAACTTGTTCTGTGGTTCCGTGTTGTTTTCAAAATCCAAATTGGTGTGTTGGTATAAGACTTTTCGATTCAATAATGGGTGTCAGTCGTTTAAGAAATAAATTATTGGACGACATGAAGTTAGTTGCTCGGCTGGCTTTCCAGGTTTCTGTATCATTGTTATTTGTGCAACTTTCCATTGGAGTGGTACGAAGCAGTGAGTTATGCAAGCATTGTATATATAGGTTAATAGCGTTATACCTTTTTCTGGCAGTGCTTTTAATGCCTTTGCTGTGATTAAATCATATCCTGGAGCTTTATTTATTTTTTATTTGCTTATAACGTTATAAACTTCAGATTTTGTAAATTTTTTAATCGGTAAATCAAGTTGGTGGGTTTCATTTAAAAAATTTATTATTTGATCGGGAACTTCATCATTAATTTCTACCTTGTTTGGAGTAAATACTTCTTTCAAGTGATTGGCAAACGTGTTTGCCTTATCCTGGTTGCTCTCAGTCCAGTTATTATCAGTCTTGCGAACAGGATAGTTTACTTTATGCTGCTGTTTTACTTTATTAAGGCCAGTTTACACGGTAATATTTTGTGTTACGACTTGTCGAATAATTATGTAGAATGAGAAAAATCTTATCATGTAAAAGCAAATTGTATTGAGTAAGAGAGAATACGGATACAAAATCTGACAAGCGGTCGGTAAATGCTTTTTTTCTAAACCATTTTAGAAACTTATGTATTCTCATCACACCAGAGGTGTATTTTAACGGAGTATATTGAAGGTGGTAGCATTTTTATACAATTACAAAAACAACTAGAATCAACTCAGGAAATTTTCATGTTGTTTTTGTAAAAATTTAAAACTGCAACCATCTGTTTTTTTGTTATTATTTTTGATTTTACTTATACCATCCGTGTAAACATGAATTACACTTACAAAAGATTTTTATTTTTCTTTTAAACACGGAAAGAATTTCATAATATTTTGATTCTACAAAGTCGTAATACATTGTATTACCGTGTAAACTGGCCTTTAGTTATTTTCCATAACGAATAATCTGTAGATTTTGTACAATCCATATTTTGTATGGCTGATTAAAATTTTTTATCTTTTTCATTTTTTAGTAGCGTTTTTAGTTCTGCAGTTAGTTTATTTAAAATGGTTTTATCACGTGGAGACTTTGTTGTTTGCCAACGCTTTCTAGCTTTACGTTTTTTTTGATATTTTATTTCGAATTTCGATCGAACACTTGGGAATGTTCGCGTAGCTATACTGAGGAGTGGAATTCCAAGCTGATTGTTGTATTGTATTTACAAGATGTTCTACAGCATCTGAAATGTCCTCATAGCTTTTAAGTGGAAGTTGTGTGACTAAATTTTCACTTATAATAAAACGATATCGACTCCAATCAGTCTTTTTGGTGTGGAGCTTACATGGTTGCTCAATGTTGCTAAATTTATGTTTTATATGCAATATTACCGGGGAATGATCTGATGATAAGTCTAGGCATGATTCGCATGTTTGATATTTGGGTAGCATTCCTTTTGATACATAGAAATCGATGACGTCAGGGATCTTGTTTAGGTCTGTGGGCCAGTATGTGGGTGTATTAGGAAATGTAACATTTAAGCTAAGATCCTTAGTTGCGGAATATAGTTGTCTACCTTTGGTTGTTATTAATCTAGATCCCCAGATTGTATGTTTTGCATTGTAGTCACCACATGCTAAGAACCTGTTTCCTAACTTTTTGAAAAATTCCTTATAAGTATCCTTTTTGATGTTGTGTTTAAGTGGGCTGTAAACAGACGATATGGTCACTGGTCCATGCCAATCTTCAACAATTATATTTGTAGCTTGGAATTCGTTAGACTGAAAAGGAATACCTTCATGGTGTTTGATGGTATTTTTTATTAAAATGGCTGATCCACCATGAGCTGTTTGATCTGGGCGCAATACTTGGTAGAACTTGTATTGGGGTATGTAAAAGTGACTTTTTTGAGTGAAATGTGTTTCAGATATAAGGAATATATCTATTTGATTTGTTATTAAAAACGATTTGACCTCTAGCGTGTGCTGGGCTAGACCATTTGCGTTCCAAAAAGCGATTTTAAGGCAATCCATTTTGAATAAACTTAGATGTTAAATTCATTATAAGGTTTGACATCTGTTGCATCAATTGATTTAGCATATTTAGCATTTCGGTCATTTGATTAGGGGCTGAGGTTTGTCTTATTGGCTGAGCATTTTGTATTGCAGGTTGTTGTTGTTGTGAATAAGAAGCATTTTCCGGTGGAAAATTGCTAAAAGGGTTTCTAGTTACATTTGCATAAGATATATTACCTGTTGCGATTGTTGGGTGTGGTAGATCGGTATTTTGTGGTCGTTGTTCTTGTCGACTATCGTGGGATGGTTCGATGTTATTTGAGGGTCGTAATTCTCGGTTTCTCAATGGTGGTTTGTGAATTTTTTGAATTTGTTTAAAAATTTGGCAGCCTTTATAATTTTCCGGATGATTTCCACTACAGAGCGCACATTTTACTTGATCTGACCAGTTTTTTCGTTCACATGATTTAGAATTGTGATTACCAGCACATTTTATACATATTGGGTTTCTCCTGCAGAATGATCTTGTATGTCCGTATTGCTGGCTGTTTGAACATTGGGGGATAGTCTTCTTTGGTTTGGGAGGTTCAAAATTTATTCGGCTGCACATTAGCGTTTTTACGGAGTAAATAGTTTTGTTATTTGCGTTTGTCTTCAGTTCAATTTCGAAAAGTGGAAGTGGCTGGTTTGAACCTCTTTTTTTAATATTCCAGATATTTGTTACTTCGTGGCCAAGAGCAAGAAGATCAAGCTTAAGTTCTTCAGTATCTATAGACGGATGCATACCTCTTAAAATGACTTTAAACCCTCTTTCAGTTTTCGGTTTATAAGTGTAAAATTCTGTTTTCTTGATTTCAAGTTCTTTCACAATTTTTTTATAACTTTCATGAGTTTTAGGTAGAATTTTGACCCGGTCATCCTTAAGAGTTCTCAGGTCATATTGTCCATCGACATGTTCTTTAAGAAGAGAAAGTAATGGCTGAATATTTTCGACTTTATCGACAAAAATAGGTGGCGGTTTTGCTGGACGCTCATTAGTAGGGGTTTCAATTTCTTTAGTGATTTCGTCTTGAAGTGGTGCAAATCGATTTGTAGAGGTCTTTTCGGTTTTGAGCCAATAAGAGTGAGGCTTATATTGCTTAGCACTACCTTTTGTATGTCCAGGACTTTCCCTGGTCCTTTTTTTATTCTTGACTAGGTTCCAGTTACGTTCTGGTTGATATTTGCTGGTTGACGGGTTAAAATCGTTTTCTGGTTGTCGGTTAAAACGCCCTATTTCGGTTTCTAGCTCATCCTCATCTGTTTCGTATAATTGTTGTTGATTTATTGACTGATTTTCTTGATTTTGGTTAAGCTTTCGCTGCTGGTTAGAATATTGTAATTTCAGTAAATCAGTTTCTTTTCATAACTGATTACAAATTTTTTCATATTGACTGTTTTTTTCAACAAGTTCGGCATTATTTTGTTCTAATTTTTGTATTTTAATTGTTTGATTTTTCAGTTCTTCTATTATTAAATATTATTAAATATTACTCACTGGGATACTAGTGCCGGTAATGCAGTTCATTGCATACATGGCATTGCCAACAGTGAATAATAGAATAAAATTTGTCAACCCTTTACCGCTATTTTGTAAGACACGATCAGCTGGTGTTTATTATTTTATTAATAAAATTTTCACCAACAAGTTTTGTGTTTTCTGTCTCTATTAGATATTTTTTTTTTGTTTTACACAAAAGTTTTAATTTGTTTTAAGAATTTTAAGTTAAAATACACTTAACACGATGCAATGATAAGCGTTATGGAAATTATACTTTAGCACAAAACTAAAGGTGGAATACTCTAGGGAACGACTTGATTTTTTTATATTTGGCCGCAGCTCAATAAGACACGACCGAACCGTAAGTAAGTAAGCAACAATATCTTTCATATTGGTTTGTTTTTTATTTTATTTGTGGCGGGTTAATTTATTCAAAGCACATGGATAATTTTTTTGCTATTGATTACTTAAGTACCCAAATACTTCACACTTTTACATCTCTAAAAAATTAACATAACAAAAAAAGTTTCAAAAGTTGGTATTTTGCCAAATAAATGCTTCACAAACAAGTTTAATTATTTAATTTTTATTCACTTTATGTTTTTGTTTAATTTTTATTTCAGATTTTCTTTTATTTAACAATTTTTTCACAATTTGTATGTTTTTGTTTCTTAAGGCCGTGTCAGATAAAACTTTTGCTTCGCGTTGCGTTACATATACTTTGACAGAAAAGCGTAAAGCAAAAAGTGTATGTCACAATAAAAACTTTGACAACACTCACACATTGTGTGTTAAAAAGAAAATAAATAAAAAAAATTATACTAGAAGATTGTCAAAGCGCGCAAAAAGATGAGAGTTGCCCAACTTTTCGCTTCGCTTTGCGTTAAAAGCAGTTTATGTGACAAGTGCCATATAAACATGTACATTTAATTCAAATGTCAAGCGTATATGTAACGCAACGCAAAGCAAAAGTTTTATCTGACACGGCCTTTACTTTTGTTTGCTTACCGCTTAAAACAAACAGTGTGTCTCCCAATTATCTTGCATATAAGAAAAATTAACTTTTTAGAAAAAACTTGATTGACATCCATTTATTTATTATATAAAACAGGAATTTCTTTTTATTACCTTGTTAGGAGAAATACAAAGAATTAAATTATTAAAAAAAAATTAGAACATCTTAAATATTACACTCTTTATGCGAGATTTTAGATAAATATAGTGTATTTTTAAGGTCACAAAAGTACCTATTTTGCTTTAAAAAAATATCACGTATTTTTACCGTATAAAAATGGATATGCCACAGTTAATACTTGTGGCTGTAAGACTGTTTGTCGTTCGTTGTCCTGTTGGAAATAAAAACCTCTTTCTGGAAGTCCCATTTTATCAGCACTCGGGTTAAGGTTTTCTTTAAGAATTGACAGATACTCATGTCTGTCCATAATTCCATCTATAAAGACTATATTTCCAACTCCTGAGGCTGAATTACAGCCCCAAACCATAACAGAACCTCATCCATGTTTTACTGTCGGCTTGATAATTTTTTATATTAAGGGACTCATTCGGTTTTATCCAAACCATGCGTCGTCCATCAGACCCAAAAATATATTTGCTTTCATCGCTTAATATTACGGATTTCCAAAAGTCAAAACCTTTGGTTATATGTTGATTAGCGAAGGATAATTGCTTATTTTTATATATTTCAGAAATTAGCGGTTTTTTTCATGCTACTCGAGCTTTAAAGTTGTTTGATAGTAGAACTCTACGAAGTGTTTCGTTGCTAACTTTGTTGATAAATGCGGGTTTTCACGAATTTCTTCAAGTATTTTCCTTTCATTTGTGGCTTATAACAATTTTAGACGGTCATGTCGTGCCAAATTTTTAAAATTTCCACGTTCTTTTGCACGCTTAACTATATTTTCTATTGTTTGACAACACCTCTCAAATGAAGGCGAAAGATGATTTTCCTCTCGGCAAACCTTAGTTCCTTTCCTTTCGGCCCTTTAGTTAGATAAATAATAGCAAAATACATTGAAAATGTTGTCTTAGTTGAACGAAAATACGATTGAAAGGTATAAACGAAGCAAACCCATATAAAATGTAAAAATTTATAACAATATTTGGAAGAATAAGATGATTATTTTTAAAAAGCAAAATACTTTTACTTTTTAAAGTTTTTGTAATTTTGTTATTATATTTACGTTGTAACACATACCACCTACGTAATAAATGGACTATTTTCTCAAAAATTAAACAACTTGTACTTCATTTTGAGGAATGTATTTATGCCTGTATTTATAAAAAATTTTAAAATTAAATAAAGGTTTACAAAACAAATTTTGTATGAAAATTCTCCTTAATAAACGTTTGTTAAATTTAATAATCGTTTATAAATACGGGGGTTAATCTTTATGGAAGAAACAAATATGCAAAATATTTATGCGAGTCACTGGATGTTTTTTTGCTTTACTAAATTTTACTGCAAAAGTTTCTGCAGTAAAAATTTGTAAATACTCGGACAAGAACTGTCACTTAACGCTCTCAATTTGTGTTCTCAATTACTGTATTTTGTGTACGCGAACGCAATTAAGTAAAATGCAGTAAACTTCAGTGAAAAACTGTAAAAACTTTTGTGTACTTGAACGCTGCTATTATTGTCGCTTATGTAAAATTAGAAAAGATCAGGCTGAACATTCTTGCGAAGAAATTACGGAATTATTAAGAAATAAACAAAATTATGACGTTGATATTGCCAAAGCAGATTCCCAACACACTGGTTTAAAATGTAAAACGATATTTAACAAAATTCTTTAATTTCATTTTACTGACAACCAGGTTGTTGACATAATGAACGACTTCTTTAAGGGTGTATTTTTTATGATATTTGTAAATATACTTTATTTTTAATCGAAACAAATAAAACAAATAGTAACAATAGCTCTGACACAAAGTATGCTGACGAAGGCCGTAGCGGGCCAGAAAATGCATTACATTCTGCTGGTGTCTAATAATTGTAAATTTTTCTGTACATACAATATACTTCATTGCTATCCAAAGGATAGCTAAGGTAAAATGAAACAAGAAAATACAATATAATAGTCTGGTAGTGTATAAAAGTCATTCCTAAAAATTTAAGGAATATAACTATTACAAAAAAGCTTTATAAAATACATAACTGAAATTTAGCTCATAAAATAGATTCGAAAAATCAAAAATGTTGATATAAAGTAACCTACGAAAGGAAATAATTCCCAGTTTCTATTTGTTAAAAATTGTTGAGTTAAATACATTCAATTTATAAAGTATCACTATCCAGTGTGACACAAAGAATGTTGACGAAGGCCGTAGCGGGCCAGAAAATGCATTACATTCTGCTGGTGTCTAATAATTGTAAATTTTTCTGTACATACAATATACTTCATTGCTATCCAAAGGATAGCTAACTTGAGGGTTACACATTCAAGTTTTTCCTATCAAGTTTTAATACACTCACACTTTTTTACCAATACACTCATACTTTAAAAAATTGAAACGAACTTGCCTTTAAAATTCTCTTCCCAGTGAGTGTTTCAATTTACGTTCAAGAAAACAGCTGATTTCAAGGTAAGTGAGCAAATGTTTTGTTTGCCTTTGTAAATTTAAATGCGGCCTACGTCACAACTATCAATTTTTGGAAATTTTGACAATAGGTATATGTAAAAGACTATCAAGAAAATCTTGATCGTGTGGCTGCACTGTAAGGTAAAATGTAACAAGAAAATACAATATAAAGGCCATGCCAGATAAAACTTCATCGCCTTGCTTGACGTTTCTTACTTCGACAGAAAAGCGTAACGCAAAAGGTGTATGTCACAATAAACACTTTGACAACACACACGAATGGTATGTTAAAAAAAAAATAAATAAAAAAAATTATACTAGCAAACTGTCAAAGCGCGCAAAAAGATGAGAGTTGCCTAACTTTTCGCTTCGCTCTGCGTTAAAAGTACTTTATGTGACATGTTTCGTATAAGTATGAATATTCATCTTGGATGTCAAAGCGGATCTCTAACGCAATGCGAAGCAAAAGTTTTATCTGACATGGCCTTAATAGTCTGGTAGTAATGTTGTATATGTTACGCAACTTATTGAATAGTGTGGAGCAAAACGAAAATAATTACAGCAATAGAGTATTCAATACTACTGTGTAGTCTATAGCTACCTTAATACATGCATCGACTTTATACAAGTTTAATTTAGTACTTTTGAAAATAGCGCGTTTTTGTTATAAATGCCCAAGTTGTGATCAGCGTTACCGTTGGTGCTACTAAAGTGGCAATTTGCCACTTTTTCGACTGCTAGGATTCTATTTGGGCACTTTTACAAAATTCACCCAAATGTGGTACTTTTTGCGATTCTTGCCACTTTTTTGATACTTTTAACGCTAGAAAAATATCCTTTTTTCTTTCTGTTTTATTATAACCCCCAGCTTTAATATATGTAAAACTGTTTTAATATATGTATATGTAAGCAAGTTTATATACAATTTTTTCTTGTCATGCGTGGTTAGCTGAAAATCGGTTTAATAAACTTTCTATTAACCTGTTTTATTTATTATGAATAAGAGCATAAAGATATCTCACATATCGATAGTTTTCTTCCGCAACCTCGTAACTCAAAAACAACTACTTTTCAGAAGAGACAAATTCAAATTATTTTTTTTTTACTAAATATTTGAAACTTTTTGCTATACATATATTCTTTTATAAATCAAGAACTAGGAAAAATTCCTATAAATATTTAAAAGAATATACATATAGCAAAAAGTTTAAAATATTTGGTAAAAAAAAGTATTTTGTCTCTCCTTAAAAGTCATGAAGCAAAAACCGAACTGTTGTGTACCGAAAACTTGTCTAACTAAAATTTGTGTAATGTGTAAAAAGCTCAATATATTGAACTATTTAGAAGAGTTTTGGCGTGAAATAGGAACATTGAAAATAGATTTAATGAATATACCTATATATATATATTCAAACTTGTACAAATTGATCTCTCATAGTTTTACATTGTCACATAGTAGTGCTTCTGCTGGGCGTGTTTTTGTTAAGTTAGTTTTAATCAAAAATAAAGTAACAAATAGGCTAGACATTTTAAGAAAGTATGGAAGTCGTTTTAAGAACAATTAATTGTAAAATTTGTATGAAACTGACCATTAATAAATATGTAGCACAGGACGACATTGAAAAAGTTTGTTTAACCATTCCAACTGATTCTTATGTTTTTGGAATGCTAAAGACACAGTTTTCTCCCATCACGTCAAATTTATCAGATACACCAATTATTGTCATTTCGGAAGATGTTTTGTACCACAATTAATAACAAAATCCAGTTTTGTTTTGTTCTATAAACCTGATTACAAATGTTTGAAGCGAAAATTGACGAAAATGGATAAAAACTTAATATGCTATAGTAAAGAAATTAAAACACTAGCACTTAAATTTAGTAGCATGTATGCATGCCGTGCATTTATTTTTATTAAAGTGAGGAACTGATTATATATAAAGTATTTGAAAAAGTGATATTTTCGTTTTTTTGTTATAGGATTTCTTGTTTTCATCCGATTATAGCTTAGATGCCAAGCCCACGGTGTCGACAAGAACATTTCTTTCGCATATTTATATTGAAAACAATAATAAAAACTAAAATTTGTTTTTGTTTTCAAACAAATATACGAAAGAAATTTTATTGTCGACATCGTGGGCTTGGGCAAACAACTTTTGTAATTAGGTTGACTGTAGAATAATATTATAAAACTATGGATTTTGTTATTAATTGTGGTACAAAACATCATCCGAAATTACAATAATTGGTGTATCTGATAAATGTGACGTGATGGGAGAAAACTGTGCTCATATTCGGCCATAGCATTCCAAAAAACATAAGAATCTGGTGAAATGGGCAAATAAATTTCTAAAAAGTTTTTAAATGTCTACCTGTGCAATATAGTGTCGTAAATAAATCAAAGAAAATGTATTCAGAAGGAAAATTACAAGAAATATATACATAACTAAATGTATACATAAAACACATTTCAGAAATCTCTTCTATTTCATAATCCAAAAAACATGTTTGGCAGAAAACAAGTTTAACGTTTTTGAATTACCAAAACATTAAAGTAAATATTTTATAAAAATTACTTCTCGAGGGAAATATATACAAAATATTTATTTTAGTTTTTATACCATTTAAAACTATAATAAATAGAAAAAAAAACGTAAAAATTACATAATGTTGTGTACTTATTTTAATTTTAAAAGGTGTGCCCCTTTTTTTAAAAAAAATCCACTTTTTGGTGCCATTTTTTTGTAGATATCCCCTTTTTTGGTACTTTTTGAAAATATCCGACGGTAACACTGGTTGTGATTTAGCGCACATCGAGAAGAGGAATAGCGCGTTTTTATTTTCAAGTATAAAATTTTGCATCACTGATTTAGACGGCGTTTATTTGCCGTTAAGTATTCTAGCACTATACGCCGCTTGTGAAAGTTCAATGTCGCCAATGTTTTCTGCTTGGTATTTTGTTCTAAAAATTTAATATAAATAATAAGTTGTGAAAAATGATGTTTACAATTGCAAACAGTTGTTAGTTAAATACAATAATTAAAAAAAATCTAAGCTAGTAAAGCAATTTTTTGACGTTACTATCGGTGCTTGAGATGCTAATTATGGAAAGTTCATGTATTTTTTGAACAAATCGATTCGTACTCCTTTGTTCGCAATACGCAAAACTAACAGGTAAATTATATATTTAAAAAAAAAAACATTGTGCTGGTCAATACATATGTACCTACTTATGCATGTACATTTATGTATTTATTTATATGTATCAATTAAAAACACCATTTATGCACAGTGTATGACAAAAAAAGTATTTAACCTTTCTATCTACACAGTTCAAAAAATTAAAGTCTGTGACTTAACTCACAAAAAAAAAAATTATTTCTGTTTTGTTACGTTAAAGGTTATCTTAATTACTAATAAATAAAATGGATATTATCCTCTTATTTCTTTAATTTTTAAAGGATCAAAAAATTATTAAGATAAAAGTAGGCATTCAAAATTTTGATATTTGAAGAAGGAATAATTTGGGGAATTTAGTATCCTTTGATTTTTAAAACTGCTTTGAGTCGTGAATTCATTGAGTCTAACAAAGGCTGTGTCACTTAACTGGGAACTTTTGCCATTTCTCCATTATAACTTTTTTAAATTAGTTATTCCCTTTACCTCCCGTTTTCGTATTTGGTGACCGAGATGATTCCAAAAGTGTTCTACTGGTTCGAGATCGGGTGATTGAGGTGGCCTTTTTAGTTGTTTTGTGTGGTACAGTTACCATTTTTTGGCGATAAGAATCGTATATTTCGGGTCATTGTCTTATTGGAATCTAAAGGATGCTCTTAATCCTAATTGCGTAACACTTTCTTCATATTATTTTTTAGAATATTCAGGTTCACATCAGTTTTCTCACTCCTGATGCTGCCATGCACCCCTAAATTAATATCGAACCATCTTCATGTCTTACAGTGTCTGTCATATTTTTTGGTTCGATCTGGGAATTCGCTTTGCGCGACACCTTAATTTTGCGGACAAAAATTCGTTCTTCTTGACTAGAAACATTTACGGTCGTCCAGGACGGGGTTTATTTTCGTTGAATCTTCAGATTTGTATTTTTCCATAATTTTTTGTATCGTGGCATTTTGTAATTTTATTCATGATACAGGCAATTTTTTTTTTGCAATTAATTTTCTTAAAAAAGTTTTATGAAATCCTTCATAGCCTTAGATAACTTATTTCTTCTTTGAGCCATGGTAATAAAAATTTCTTTAAATCAATAATTTTTTTTAATTTATTACACTTGTGAAGAATTTTTTTAATTACAAAAAACAAAGCCTTTCCCTTTAATGTTAAATAAAAACTTTATACTCTTTTATTGCATACTTACTTTTAGGAAATAAAATTGAGAATCTTCCAATAATTTAAAAATAGTTAAAATTTTTTGTTTTTGTAATTTCCATATGGACAAGATATAAAAAATGAACAGTATATAATAAAAATTGAGTAGAATAAGAGATGACGATGATGTAAAACATAAGGCCTGGAACAGAATAGTTGTAGTAGTAGCTGAAACTGACCAATGCTTTGTAGCGCAACAAAGTTAAAAAATTACCAATTTTGCGCTTCAAATTCAACTGCAACGACTACTTTGACTACGTATTCTGTTGACACTACTTTGAAACTGTCGTCTTTAAATTTTGAAATCTTGCAGCGCTATTCGTAACGTTGTACGTACTACAGCGACTGTCCTGTTCCCCACTAAAAGTGCATACTTATTTTTGTGATACATTGTACATATGAATGCATTAACCCTCTGCGACTGACGTGATATAGTTCTCACAATTCTAATGACGTGGTAGACTACCAGACACCATTTCCGTGGCTTATATTTTCCAGGTTCCGTTTTGTAAAACTAATAAAGCCATTTTTGTATCTTGTTTATGAGTATAAGTTATTATTTATATAGTTATTTTTCTAATTCAAAGCGAAAATTCGTGTTGTATGTTATTTATCGGCATGACATGAATTTTCAGTAAAAAACTAGGACCTAAACCAGAACAGAAAAAAAAATTCAAAAATAAATTTTTTTGAACAAATGTTTTTTATTTTTTATTATATAGATTTAAATTTATCAGTTGGTAACAAAAAAAAAATTAATTTCAGTGGTTAAAACAAAATTAATAAACATTTCAATTGGCACATCAAAGCCTATAACTTAACCAAAAAATATTTCATTTTATAATTTATATAGCAAAAATTTTAGATTTGGCTGATTTGCACTTAAGTTAATCAGTCATAAGACTTGAGATCATAGGTTTATATATAGAACAGAGATGTGTTTGAATGGTCCAAAATAGCATATCCAAAAAAAATGCAATTTTGCAGACGTGTTGTTTGACAGACACTTAGAAAATATAATAATTAATACTATGCAAATATAACAAAAATACTTATGTGATTGTCTCTCAGACACCTACCTTAATATTGATGTGGTTGACTTTCAGACACTTTTTCGTTTAAACTGGCACGTGTGCTTACATTAATCGGTCTAAACATAATATCATACCCATGAGAACACAATAAGAAGGTACAGAGCACGCGAGAGTAGATATTTGGAAACTAACGGTACAAAATACTCTTTTGTGTTTGTTGGTGTCTGCTAGACTACCACATCAGTCGCAGAGGGTTAATTTATTTTTGGAATCAAATATGTACATTAGGGTGGCCGTTATTTTTTTTATTTTGATTTCTTATATTCTCCCCCCCTAAATCGGTTCAGTTTTATGTAAAAAAAAATACAAAAAAATTTCGTAGCGATAAGTTGTGTTTTAGGGAGGGCGTCCGCCCCTCAAAATTTGCCATCAAGCCATTTATTCAAATGTAATTTGTTTGCGTATGACTATCTTCTAAAAACAACATTTTACAAGAATATGATATATGGCAATATTTTAGCTCTTCTAGACAACAACATAAGCCTCTAAGAAAGTTTTTTGCTAAAATCAATATTTAAGAAAATAATTAAGAAAATAAAAACAAAATACCAAACATTTTATATACGTTTTATATATATAAAAGGGGGATTTAATGTCAAGTGACCCAATTTTGAAATAGATGTATTTCGATTTAAATGAAATTTACACCAATTTTAGTACTGTTAGATAGTAGCTTAGACACAAATTTTCAACAAGATCGGTCAAAAAGTTTCTGAGTTAGAGGGGGTCAAAGTTTGACATTTTGGCCATACAGGTGTTATTTCTCATCCATGTAACTTATTACCTATTGGTGTAAGCAAAATTTGTCCCAAGTAGCTTAGATAGCTTTTTGATCAAACTTTTTAAAAAAAAATTTTTTGTTTTTTTAAAAAATTTTTTAAATTTTTTTTTTTTAAATTTAACACTTGGCTAAAAAAAATAAAAAAAAAGTTTTAAATTTAAAAAAAAAATATTAAAAAATTTTTTAAAAAAAACAAAAAAATATTTTTAAAAAAGATTGATTAAATAGCTATCTAAGCTACTTGGGACAAATTTTGCTTACACCAATAGGTAATAAGTTACATGGATGAGAAATAACACCTGTATGGCCAAAATGTCAAACTTTGACCCCCTCTAACTCAGAAACTTTTTGACCGATCTTGTTGAAAATTTGTGTCAAAGCTACTATCTAACAGTACTAAAATTGGTGTAAATTTCATTTAAATCGAAATACATCTATTTCAAAATTGGGTCACTTGACATTAAATCCCCCTTTTATATATATAAAACGTATATAAAATGTTTGGTATTTTGTTTTTATTTTCTTAATTATTTTCTTAAATATTGATTTTAGCAAAAAACTTTCTTAGAGGCTTATGTTGTTGACTAGAAGAGCTAAAATATTGCCATATATCATATTCTTGTAAAATGTTGTTTTTAGAAGATAGTCATACGCAAACAAATTACATTTGAATAAATGGCTTGATGGCAAACTTTGAGGGGCGGACGCCCTCCCTAAAACACAACTTATCGCTACGAAATTTTTTTGTATTTTTTTTTACATAAAACTGAACCGATTTGGAGGGGGAGAGTATAAGAAATCAAAAAAAAAAAGTTCTCCATACAACTAACGGCCACGCTAATGTACATAGTTCTTTTCATAATATTAAGTAAAATGTAAGATTTAATAAATAGTTGTATGCTCCTTTCTAAATGTCTGTATGCATTGAAGGTACTATGTATTACTTGAACAAATTTGATGATAATTTAATGTGTAATTAATTTTTTTTTTTTTTAATCTTGACCTGTTTCACATTCCAAAAAAGGGAAATGTTTGTTAATTTTTGGTGTCAAAGCTATATAAATACATACATACTTTTGTACAATTATACCAAAACGTACATATTGCACTTGTTCAACAATACTGTATTAACCCGAAATTAAATAATTTTCAGTAGAAGCAAAATAATTTTTAATTTTACATTAAACGTATATGGGTAATTCCAAAGTGTTGAACGTGACAGTCGTACGCATCGAAAATGCAATAACATTTTAAACAACAAATATTTTTACGTTCTTTTAACCCTTAAATTATAGAATAAAAAAAACACTATTATCTATGCTAAAGTTTATGGGGGTCGCGATTCTAGGTCAAAGATAATGGCAAAAGAATTAGCGGTTCGAACGTGAAAAAAATAGAAGTAGTTTTTGTGGCCATGTATAAAAAGGCATAATTCAGCGAAACCTGGCACAATTTTTTAGTCAAACTACTTTCAGAATTTTACGTAGCAATGTCGCATTTAAATGTCTTTGGTTTGATTCCAAAATCTTCTATATTTGTTTTTGTTCAAGCCAAAATCTGGTTCGATACGTGACATTTCGAACGTGACATTTTTTCCATAATAATTTAACTGAATAATAATTAAAAAAAATAAAAATTTACCGTTAATCCGAATAACATATTTCTCTTCGAACTCTTCCTTAGATTACGGACCATGTAAGAAATTTTTTTTGGAATAATTTTCATCAAATATCACCTCTTTTAAGGAAGATAATATTAAAGAAAACATGCAATAAAATATTCTCACAAAGAAGAAATTACGTTTGCACAACTTTGCAGTCTGATTGTTTATCTAAGTGAACATTTTTATGGGTAAATTTATAAAATTAGTAAGATCTAAATATTTCTCTACAACAATATCGTAAAATAATAAGCTTTTTTTAACTTTTAAATTTTCGGTCACGGTGGACCTTTTGACGGAAATGCCCATATGAAACAGAATTTTGAAACAAATAGTTTTATTACCAAAAAAGTAGACAAAATAGCACGACATGTTAACAGCGGGTAGATATGAATATAACATATCGATTTTCTCCTAAAAGTAAAAAATAAAAATTTTGAGTTAATACACTATTGTTGAACAAGTTCCACATGTATGTATGTAGGTATAAATATCATAAACAAGTTAAGGCACCTATTACGTAGGACCGTATGCAACGTGTGAACGTAGTAGCGTACGACGTAAATACGTTGTCAAATTAAAACTGATATTATTTTTTAGAAAGGAACACAATATTTGGTGCAAACGGAAAAGCGTATCTACGTCGCACAGTGCTGTGGCCCATAGACATAAATAAAAAAAAAACAAGTCTTATATTGTACTTAAAAATGTACAGATCGATAGATAACAAAATAATTCAAATTAATTTTGAAGAATTTTTAAGATTTAATTCTTGTTGGCGGCGCTAGAGGGCGCCAAAGTTTGAGAATTTAAAGTAAAAATGGCTAAACAACTACTTGAGTTTTACATGCTTCAGGAACACTGTTGTAAAACTGTTGTTTTTTGATGCACGAGATTGAAATTTTTTTCTGTAGTAGTTAATATTAGAACTAACTGTGAAAAAATTTTATATTTATTCACTTAAGCTCTAAAAAATTTTTAAATTTGATGGAATATTAAAAAAAAAGAAAAATAAGGTCTATGGGTTTTTTCTTTTTTCGAATATTTAGACTGTTTTCTAATAAGTACAAGAAAAACAATTGAAAAAATTTTACCACAACTTGAAAAAAAAAATTTTTTTTAAATGGCCTATTTTCATGATTTTTGCTCAAACTTTCATAGTTTTCAGGAATTGTAAAGACAATAAACTCAAAATACTGTGAAATATAAATTCAAACTAATACCGTTCAATAAAAAACAACAAAAATCAAAATATGTATACAAAATTGTTTGTGTTTGTCTGCATTTTATGCCATAAGAGGGCGCTAAAACCACAAATGCCCTTGGTTTTTTATTGTTTCAAGAAAATAATTGTAAAAAATTTATATTCTGGATTACGAGATTCAAATTTATTTCTGTAACAGCTAACTATATTCTAAACTAACTATAAAACAATTTTTAGGTGAATTATTCTCCTATACATATTTGTTAATGGCTTGAAAAATGCTTATTACTTACTTAAGCTCTAAAAATTTCTTAACTTTGATGGAATTTTAAAAAAATTGAAAAATATCATCTATGGGTTTTTTTCTGTTTTCGATTATTTAGACTGCTTTCTAATAACTTCAAGAAAAACAATTAAAAAAATTTACCACAACTTGAAAAAAAATGTATTTAAAAAAATGCTAGTTTCGTGATTTTTGCTCAAATTTTCATAGTTTGAACTAGTTAAAAAAAAAAAATTAACGAAGAACATAAGAAATAAATCCAAATATATATACTATTGTATAACATTTTATTGGAATCATTCTCCCGAAAATAGCTTTTAATGCCAGCTTCCTTAAAAATATTATTATTTACATAAAAATTGACGACAATGACTTTTACGATAGCTACTATGTCATGACAAAATGTTGTCCAGGTAGGTCCAAAATAAACCTTAGGTTCCATATAAACCATCATCCAAAAACTCATACATGTAGATGAAGATATCTAAATTATATTCGGCAGAAAGAACTTTTAAATGAATCTTTACCATATAACATAATTTTGTTCTGGCGGGTCCATGATTGCCCATGGGTCCCAAATAGATAACACTCTAGGAAATTTTTTTTTTTAAATACTATGCTAAAGGGTATCACATGGTCGGGCTTGACCGATTATACTTTCTTACCTGTTATTTTTGCAAGAGTATTTTAAATGTTTTTAACTCATTTTTCATTAAATGATGTTTTTATATTTTTGCCATTAATAATATCTAACAAATATCAATTTTCATACCAAATTTTATTACGATTGGACAATTTTTGTAAGTGTTATAGCATTTGCAAGAAAAAGGATATATGGCAGAGCCTTGAGTCCTTGTTCAGATTTAAATGAAAATTTACACACACGTTGCTAGTTGTGTGTGTAGCAGCATGCCCATTCTTTGTAGTTTTGTGGGCATTATTGAAGCTAAAATTAAATTTTTCCATTTCAGGACACATGGGAGATAGGCGTGTCCTTGGACCGATTTCTCCAAAAATTCATATTTTTCTTAACTAAGCTATTTTATGCTAATGTACCAAATTTCAAAAATTTCTGACAACTCCTTCTATTTATGTCCCTTCGTTATATGGGGACAAAGCACTGTGCGTTGTACGCCGACTTAGATCTAATTCTATGTCATACGCCGGTTGCGACCGTATTGTCAGAGAAAAAAAAAAATTAAAACAAGTAAGAAAGTATATTCGGTCAAGCCCGACCGTATAATACCCTACACCACAGTATTTAAAACACATCATGCTTATGTGTCCATATAAATATGGATTAATCTATGTTTATAAACTTCATTAAAATATGTTTGAAAGTTAGTGAGAGGCAGAAATTGCCTCCTACCTCCCCTTGTGGTCCTATTTTTGAAAAACTGTATAGCTTTTGTGTCCCTATAGATATGGATCTATTCATGTTTTAAATTTCATTAAAATCGGTTTGAGAGGCAAAAATTGTGCTCCTATTTTTTAAAAAATGCATACCTTTTGTGTCCATATAGATATTATTCTATCTATTCTCTTGTGCCAATAATAACCTATGCCCCAAATTTTTTCAAATTATCTCCAAAATTGCGACCTGTACTTTGCGCACAAGGTTACATAGACAGCCAGCCAGCCGGACGGACATCGTTAGTCCGACTCAGAAAGTGATTCTGAGTCGATCGGTATACTTAAAGGTGGGTCTAGGACCAATATTTTAAGGCGTTGGTGAGGGTATAAATATTAAATGGAATTTTTTTGTGTTTTCAAATTAAATATTTGAAAACAAAATTCAAGAAAATAAAAACCATAGTGAAATTACTACAAGGTGGCAGCACTAGGTGTTGTTGTACAACAATACAACAAAAACAGGCAAATTTGTTTGTGTAATAAAGTCCGTGCTGTCAAAAATTATGTGCAACAACGTGACCATTGTTTGCCTTTTTCGACAAAATTTGGTCGGATAATTTTCGCTTGGTAGGATGGTAGGCTAAACCTAAGGGCAATGTTACACGCTTAATAAATACATATTTTATAACAAAATCGAAACAAAAATTAAGATTAAAGCTATTTTAAGATATTAAAGTGGTCATAGACATCAATATACGTATAAACATTGCATAATAAGAATGCAAATATTGAAGTCCAAGGGGAATGTTATTTCTGGAAGGTCGAATAGAAAAAGAAAGCTAAACATTACGAAGTAGGAATTCTGAAACAATTTCGTTATTAAACAAATGTGCATTAAGTAGATATTTAATTTATCATATAAAATAACATTTTTTTACAGTTGTATACCCTTAATCAGCCGTGGTGTGTGAAGGGATACTACGTTTATCATTCTCTGTGAATCTTTTTTTTTAATATATATCGAAGATCCCATAAAGTGTTTATATTATGGGTCTTCTAAGTCGATTTAGCCTTTAGGTTTTCAAATTGTTTCTAGTTCTTCAAACATGTTTTAATTAGAAAGAGTTAAGCCCCAAATGTGAAACTACCTCCCTAAAAACTAACAAATTTGAAGCGGAATGCACTGATTGTCATTTAATTTCAACAAAAACCTTTCTATGACACCAAATATGGTGAAGGTCGGTCCATAATTTAACTCAAAATTTAAAAATTTTCAGTAGAAGTAAACAATTTTTAATTTTATATTAAAGGTATATAAAAAAGAAATTTTAAACTAACAGCTATAATTGGTATTTAATTATAACTGAACTTGATTAAATTAGCCGTTAAATGTATCGAAAATAGAAAACTGGTCGAGTCCAAAGGATTGTTCGAATAGAAAATTTTCAGTGGCAACGCTGATCTGCAACAAATAAAACGAAAATATTATAAAAAAATTACTAAAAAATTCATACTTAAATGTTTTTGAATTAAAAACAATTGTTTCTCCACTTTTTTTCATTACAAGTCCTTTGGAGGTTTAAAGAAAGTGGCGCACAAGTGCATATAAAAACAAGTAAGAAAGTATAGTCGGGCAAGCCCGACCATATGATACCCTACACCACAGTATTAAAAACACTTCATGCTTATGTGCCCATATAAATATGGATTTATCTATGTTTATAAACTTCATTAAAATCGGTTTGAAAGTTTGTGGGAGGCAGAAATTGCCCCCAACCTCCCCTTGTGGTCCTATTGTTGAAAAACTGTATAGCTTATGTGTCCATATAGATATGGATTTATCTATGTTTTAAATTTCATTAAAATCGGGTTGAGAGGCAAAAATTGCCCCTATCTTTCCTTGTGGTCCTATTTTTTAAAAAAATGCATACCTTTTGTGTTCATATAGATGTGGTTCTATCTATGTTTTATATTTCATTAGGTTAGGTTAGGTTAAGAAGGGTTGTGCGCCCACGGGCACACCTCCACTCGGAGACCAATACAGTCCATTGTGAATCCCTTCAAAGAAATATGATATAGGATAAGAATAAGTGAAAAGTAAAGAAAAGGAAGTATGCGATAGACGGAAAAAATTAGAAAGTAGGACCAATACCCCCCTTACAGTCCCCTCAACAGAAACAGCCGCGTTATTTCCCTGACAAACCCCAGTAGATCGGGCGGATTACATCCAGCTATGCACCCCAGTTCGTCGTGAAACCTATCTCCTAGCCACTTCTGCCTGAGACCCTGCATCCTAGGACAATGGCACAGTACGTGCTCGATCGTCTCTAACTCCTCTGCATCCTCGCACAACCTGCAGAAGTCCGGTATGGTGTTGTCCCATTTGCTCGTAAAAGCCCTAACAGGACAGTGACCCGTCAAGAACCCTATAAGTGTTCTAAGACCAACCCTATCCAATCCCAGTAGAACCCTGGTTGCCCCCGCGTCCAATCTGGGCCATAGTGCCCTAGACACCCTGCAATCCATTCTGTCCCTCCAGGATCGGTCAACGTCATCACGGAATTTCTCCCGTATCACCCCATAGTAGTAACATAGGGGGGGCTTTACCCCCCATCCCTTACCACTAAGTCGAGACTCGAACCCCCTATGGCGTGTTCGTCCGTCACCTCATTCCCATCAACCATGCAGTGTCCTGGTACCCAACACAGCCTCACGTTGAATGCCCCCATGAGTTCCCTAAGAGCATTCCTAAACCGCGCGACCAGGCACGATCTCACCGTATAGTTCCTCAATGCCCGAAGCGCCGCCTGACTATCGACGTAAATTGTCACCTCAGATCCACCCACGATGTGGTCCAGTATCACCTCCGTCGCCCTCCAGATCGCTAGGATCCAGCCTGGAAGACACTGCACTCATCATATTTCATTAAAATCGGTTTGATAGTTTCTCAGAGGAAGAAATTTCCCCCTATCTCCCCACGTGGTCCTACGATTCGGCCCATTTTCAATAGGCTTGGTCCTTGTGCCAATAAGAACCTATGTCCCAAATTTTATCAAATTATCTCCAAAATTGCGACCTGTACTTTGCGCACAAGGTTACATGGACAGCCAGCCGGACGGACATCGTTGGTTCGACTCAGAAAGTAATTCTGAGTCGATCGGTTTTTATTTATTATTAAAAAAAAAAAACTGTTAGCACAACTAAAGACGCACATATTAAAACAAAATACGATTTATTCATCATTTTAAAACCGCACAAAAATTATTTTTTAAAATTTTTTTTTCAAGAATGTAAACATACACAAAAAAAAAAAATTACATCTTTGGGTTCTCACCACAGTTAAAGGCGCATATAGTAGACGACATGTTTTTGTCATCTGACATGTCAAATTTTCAAGTCACATGTAATTGTGCATGTCTGTCAAAATCGCTGTTTTACATAAGCTTTATAATATTCGGTCACAAACGTACATGTAATTTGCTTCTGACATTGTCTCTGTTTTTTTCGCATTGTTATTGCAGAAACCAAAGTAGTGCTCGGTTTCAAAATAACTTGCTGCCGCCATGAAAAGTTTTATTTGCGCCGTAAAATAGTTCAGCCATCTTAACATTTTTTTCTTTTAATTCAAAGATACCAATTTAGGATTTTATAATAAAACGGTTTTTATATATATATTTACATAAATTCTATTCAATGGTAAGATGATCAAACATATCTCGGTATTGTAAAAAATTAACTTCAGCCGGCTAATGATTCCGTCAATAGTGGACGCCGCTGCCGGTTTCTTGCCGGCATAGCTTTCTGATGTCAGATGGTTTGTCAGAAGAAAATAGAGCACGCTCTAATTGAAATTTTGTCAGATGACTTTGCGTCTGACTTTTACAGAAGCAAAGTTAAAAAGGTAACACACGACATGTATGTGTTTTGCAGTGGAAAATTTGACATGTCAGATGACAAAAACATGTCGTGTACGGTCGCCTTAAGCAAAAAATTACCAGATGCCGTAGTGATGCCACCTTCTAGTAATTTCACCATGATAAAAACACACAACAATTGGAATAATTTTGGAATTTTCTTATTATTTAATAAAAAAAAAAACCAAAATACGTTAAAGACGCAATTGTGGGTTAATAAAGCGTATTTTTATAAATTTACGTCCTACGTTCTTACGACGTACGATGCAAATGTGTTCCTAGCATGAGTTGTAATATTTTAATTTTTGTATTATGTTTTACAACTTTGCTATATTGTGACGAATAAAAACATCAAAATTCTGGCCGTCGTGATCGAGTACTTTCTCGATTCAAAAGCAATTTTATTTCTAATTCTTTCAGTCGATACTGAACGAATCGAAATTATTTTTTCAGTATTGTGAAACTCAAATAAATGCTTTACAACACTGAAAAAATCATTCCGATTCGTTCAGTATTGACTGAAATAATAATACATGTTGTCATGTATTACAACAATGCAACAGGCGTTTAGGAAAACAGCCATGTTTTGTGCAAGAACTTGCACTGATTTTTCGCACTTGCTCATGGGTAGTGCGAGGGGCAAGACAGTGATGCATTTTGAGTTTTTTTTGTTTTGGGCCAAATTGCGGATTTTGCACATAAAAGTAACAGTTCTAACTTTAAAGAGCCAAGAATACAAAACAATTGGTTTGACAAAAAACAACAGGATGTTTTTGTGAATATTTGAAATTTTTGATTTTCACACAAACAACCTTTTGTGTGGTAAATTAAAGTATTGTTCGAAAAAGTAAGAAAATAACAATGAAAAATATATTAACCGAGTTGTTTCCTTAACTAATCCCTCGAAGCTCTACGCTTGTCTGCGGGAGGACAGAGTCTCTGGCGGGAATCTAACCGGTGACGTGAATTACTCTAATATTGGTAGGATGAATACGTAAGAATATAAAAAACTACTTCTTATCTTTCTTAATTATAAATCGCTGGCGTTCTATTTTAATTCAGGCTAAACCGAATGCCTGTTGTTATAGCCATATAAAGTAAAGTAAGTAATTATAAATTCTATGAAATCGAAGAAAGACTGCTTTTAGTCCAATCGGAAATAAGTACATACGGCTACTCACACTTCAAGTGGAACATATAGAAAAAGCTTTATGTCTATATGTTTGGAAATCAAAATAAAAGCCTTAGCTTAATTTAAGTATTTTTATTTATTATACTGAATTTTTTATATATAACTACCCAGTAAAAACTTCGCCTACAAAATAATGTGTTAAGTAATCAGAAAAACATAAGGGCACTACTTACAATTCTACTGAAAGAACCAATGAATTTTACAAGGGATGTCCCAAAATGAACGCATTCAAAAGCAAGTCATTATTTTCTTACCTTAATACATCCAGAAAAAAGTAGCTATAGAAGTTGTTATAGATGTAGTTAAAGAAGAAAGCTTCTAAATAATGAGTTTAAGAAGCTATTCATTTTGAAAAGTAAGCGAAGTTTTTACTGGGTAGCATAACCTAGTGCACTTTGAAATAAAGTTAATATTTTTTTTTTTTTAAACAAGGGCCAGATTCTGGCAGTGATGGAGTACTTCTTCGATTCGAAATCAATTTAATATCTAATTATTTCAGTCAATACTAAACGAATCTGAATTATTTTTTCAGTGTTGCAAAGCATTAATTTGAGTTTCATAATACTGAAAACATAATTTCGATTCGTTCAGCATCGTCTGAAAGAATTAGAAATAAAATTGCTTTCGAATCGAGAAAGAACTCGATCACGACTGCCAAAATTAAGCCCCAGATAACGAAGCGATTTGTACTAATTTAGATACTTTTACTGTTACCGTTCTCCTGATATACATTAATCTATATTGTATTTATATTAGGGAGATCGATTATTCAACTTTTAAAAAAAAAAACCGGATTTCGAATATTCCGAATAGTTGATATTTAAAAAATAGAGGTTAAGAAATTAAAAATTAACCGGTTAACCGATTTTAATTCGAATAAATAAAAAAAAAATAAAATTGGGGTTTGAAATAAAAAGTTAATTTGAATAAAAATAAAACAATTCACAAAGGGTAGGTACCAACAAAATACATAAAGATGATATAGCATTTTCGAAAATCTTTGGTTTTCAAAAAATTATAAGAATTTAAAAATGTATTATTTGAGATATTTTCCCAATTTTATTTTAAATAAGTTTTAATTTGTTATTAGTTAGCATGTCTTTATGAATCTGTAGCCTTTAACCATATTTTTGAAAAGTAACACACACAAAACCTCTTGGCCAGGATCATATATTTCAAATGATATTGTTTCAGGATTATAGAAACAAGTACAGTAGAATCTCACAAATTAGAACCACTTTGTGCACCGGGCAGTTCGAATTTCTGAAAAGTTCGAATTTCTGGACATTTTTTTTTACAGAAAATGATAAAATTTTTATAAAATAGTGATTGATAATGAATAGTTGTGTAAGCTTTATTTAAACTCAAAATAGTTTTTATTTAATTACATTTAATTAATTGAACATATTAAATTAGTATCTAAAGATAAGGTATTTGTTTACGTTTGTTTGTAGTTTTTTTATCTTTCTTTCACACATATGAACACTTCACTTTGACCTTCAGTTATCAACTGACCCAAATTTGTGCAAGCATATCAAATTTCGTACGCATATGACCGAATTATACACACCACCAATAACTCGGTGATTTCCCGTTTAATTTTTACTTTAATGAGCGGGAAATTTTTTTAAATTTCCCGGGATCCCGGGATCCCGCTCCATATAAATAATACAAAGTAAATTTTGTTATTAATAAATAAAAAACTTTTATAAAAAAAACGTAAGGGAACTTGTTTACAAAGAAACTAAGATAAATGGTTCAATACTAAAAACCCAGAAAAAATTCGCTTACTTTTTCAAAATGAATAGCTTCTTTAACTCATTATTTGGCAGCTTCTATAACTACATCTATAACAGCTTCTATAACTACTTTTTTCTGAATGTATTAAAGTAAAAAAATAATGACTTGCTTTAGAATGCGTTCATTTTGGGACATCCCTTGTAAAATTCATTGGTTCTTTCAGTAGAATTATAAGTAGTGCTCTTATGTTTTTCTGATTACTCAACACATTATTTTGTAGGCGAAGTTTTTACTGGGAAATTAATTGAAGATTGAAATAGGAACTTGAATTATTATTATCTCACGCTTTTATTCCCTATTATTATGCTTTTAATCAGTATTATTGTGCTCTGGATACAAGATAAAAAGATAACATAAACAACAATTTAATTCATAAAACAATAATAATAAAAAAAAAAAATAAAAATTAAAGAACTCAAAAAGCTAATTAACAAAATAGATAAAATATTTTAAAGAAATATATAATATTTTTTAACGGCTTAGGAAATAACTTTCTGACACACTCAAAGCGCTTAGTAAGTCTTCAAAAAATATATTCCTGATTTTATTTACTAATTATCATGTTTCCGAAAAATTTCGTTCATTTTTTACCGAGGTTGGACAAATAGTTAAAAGTGCACCGTTGTAGCATGCTTCGGATTCACAATCAGAAGCAATTTTTTCTTTTTTATAAGCAACGTCTATATCAGTCAAATGTATGTCAAGGTTTATGCAAAAAAAGAATTAACCGGACTGCTTCTTACAAACCTTTTCATTTCAATAGGTCCATTTGTAATCTTTAGGACAATGTGTTTTTAAAGTTGTATGTTGTATAAATGTTATTTTATTTCGGTTTCCCGCACTTCACGGGTATATAAACCAACACAAATTGAAATTGAAAATTTGTGTTTATAACCTAATAAACATATCGCTCCTTCATTGCATCTTAGTCATATCTCAAACTGAACCGAAGTTATAGCAAAATATATCTTTAAGTCGGTACATTTTAAAAACTTTAATCGCATATTGCCAAGATCGTTTGTTTTTGTAGATATGACTATGTTGCAATAAAGGAGCGATATGTTTAGGTATCTCCTATTTTTAAGACTTGTTCATGGGCAATGAAACTTTACTGCCTGCATCTTATTTTGAATTAATGTACTTTAATAACTCTTCACTTTACTAAATGTAATAATTATCAACTGTTGCACTGCCCATTTTGCTTTTAGTAGATTTTTTGCATCAGGAGACATTGATTTACGTATGTACTCACTTCTTGTAATTGATCTAATCCACAACCCATCCACAGATGCTAATTTTTAGAGAATAGAAAACTAAATTTCCAAGTATAAATAGCTATTTTCTGAAATTATGAGGAATTTTTTATATCCCGGGATCCCGCAAGAAAAATCCCGGGAAAACGGGAAATAAAATAATTGAAATTTTGAAATTGACATTTTTATATAACTGACTCGGTTAGTAACCGGTTAAAACCGGTCGCATAAAGACCGTCCGATCTCCCTAATTTACAACCATCCAGCCAACCAGCCGGACAGACATTGTTAATTCGACTCAGAGGTTATTCTGAGTCGAAGAGTATACTTAAAAGGTGTGTCTACGACCAATATTTTAAAGTGTTACAAACATCAGCACAAATACATAATACCCTCTCCACTATTGTGGTGTGGGTATAAAAACCTTTTCACAATGATTTTATTGCATAAAAACCGTGTTGCAGAACTGTACTTGGCATTTAACTTTGTAAGTTTAATATTTTTAAAGCAACCAGTGAAATGCGCATAGGAATAGCTTATCCCATCAACAATAAATTTCAAGTGTTTTTATCAATAATAAACTGGGAATTAAGCACGAATAACAAAATCTTTTGAAATTAAAATTTTGTATTCCCAAAAATTGAAATTACTTTTTGATAATATTTTTAAATTATTTTAATGTTGTAACCTATATTTACATCAAAATAAGCAAAATCTTAATTTTTATTAAAAAAGCTTGCCCTTCTAATTATGTTTATTTCATTCTATTTTCAGATGAAACCAGATATAAAGTATTACAATTAATGAGTAATTGTGAAGATATTTCTAATGAATCAAAAATAACTAACCATATTTATTTTAATTCAACCACTACAGAGTAAATCACCACAATGATAAGCGCTTTATTTTCTCGTCTCATAATGTAAGTACATTTTATTTTTATAATTCTCAAAACCGTAAGATAATCCATGTGTTGCTAAAAAACTCTTAATTTAGAGTTATTTCCTTGTGTTTCAGATAATTTTAAGGTGGAAACAATTTGTTGGGGACACACATATATAATTGAACAAAGTGATATATTTCTTTCGGATAAAAAAATGAAATGATTTTATATTGTCCTATATTTTTTGCCAAAAAAATCAATTATTCGGGTTTTATAATCTTTCGAATAAAATTTTATATTTTTTTTTAAAAAAAATTGGTACGTAGTATTCATATCTACCCACTGTAAAAATATCGTGTTATTTGTCTCCTTTTTGTAATGAAACGGTTTGTTAAAAAATTTTTTTAATATGTCTATAATATTAAATTAAAAATTGTTTTGCTTCTATTAAAAATTTTTAAATTCTGAGTTACCCTCTTTATAATCAAGTGCGACATGTACATAAATTTTAAAATATTTCTAAGTACATATATATTTATATATATTTAGCTGGAGAGGCCTAACTCCGCTTATGTAAATAAAAATGCAAATTTTTTATTTCATTTTTTCCCGACCTTTGGTGCATTTTATGTTTTCTTCTTTAGGGGATTTGTCTATTAATATAAAATAAAAACTTTTTTTTTCAATATTTTTAGTTAGGCTTGAGTTCATCAAATTTTATTTTCATTAAATTGTTTTTACCGAAGAAAGGAATTTTACAACATGAAATTTTTAATTAAATTTATTGATAATTTTCTTGGCTGAGCTCGAACCTGGGTTGAATTTACATGTTTTAAGAATCACCACATTCTTTCATCAGAATTCTTTCAATTTGCTAGTAGGGTCCATGTTAATAACCTTGCAATTATTCTTGCCCTCCAGTAATTTGACCATTTTCATTTCATATTCTTTCCTGTACATTGCAACTGTTTTGCTTCCTTTATCCGATTGGACTATAATTATGTCCTTGTATCTCTTCAAAAATGTGTTAGTTTTTTGTTCAAATACAGCTAAAATTAATTTATCTTTAGGTGTTCTACACCTGCTATGATTTCCAGTGGTGAAAGCCCTTGTATATTAATTGGAAAAGCAAATTTTTTCCCCAACGATAACAGCCACTTACATTCCCATGTTATATCAACTTCTGCTTTATTTTCCATTCATTGCTCGTTAAGGCCAGTTTACACGGTAATACAAAGTATTACGACTTTGTAGAATCAAATTATTATGAAATTCTCTCCGTGTTTAAAAGAAAAAAATAAAAATCTTTTGTAAGTATAATTCAAGTTTACACGGATGGTATAAGTAAAATCAAAAATAATAACAAAAAAACAGATGGTTGCAGTTTTAAATTTTTACAAAAACAACATGAAAATTTCCTGAGTTGATTTTAGTTGTTTTTGTAATTGTATAAAAATGCTACCACCTTCAATATACTCCCTTAAAATACACCTCTGGTGTGATGAGAATACATAAGTTTCTAAAATGGTTTAGAAAAAAAGCATTTACCGACCGCTTGTCAGATTTTGTATTCGTATTCTCTCTTACTCAATACATTTTGCTTTTTCATGATAAGATTTTTCTCATTTTACATAATTTTTTGCAATGTCGTAATACATTGGGGGTATTCACGTCACTAGTTGCACCCTTGCGAAAAAGCATAAGTGCAAAAATATAACAACAACCACACAGACAATTAGTTGTGCGTAAATAATTGTCTTTGTGGTTGTTGTTATGTTTTTGCACTTTTGCTTTTTTGCAAGGGTGCAACTTGTGACGTGAACACCCTTATTGTGTTACCGTGTAAACTGGCCTTTAATAACTATTCCTAGTTTCGTAAAGTGTATTAAGTTAACTCGTCTGTTTTTGCCTTTTTTTCTATTTCTATCTATTATATATATTTCTATCAGTCTGATTTTTCATAAAAATTTCAAAATCATCTATTGTAAAATAAGTTTCGTATACCTAATTCTAAGTGGGAAAGCTTTCTTTTTATTTTCCTCAAATCGGCATTTGTCTGCGATATCTCAAGATTTAAAATTTTTCTATGAAAATTGTATTATACTTTTTTCAAATGTTTGATTATTGTCGCGCATTGAAATAGGTTCGTTACCTGTGTTGTTGTGGCCATAGTGTTTTCGAATATTCCGAATAGCTGTTATTAAAAAAAAAATGGGTTTTAAGCTAAGCATTTACAAAATAACCGGGTTTAATTCGAATAAATAAAAACACAAAATTCAAATTAGTTAATAAATAAAAAGTTAATTTGAATAAAAACAAAACCATCCTCAAAGGAAAAACCAACAAAATGCATAGATATAGGAAAAATCATGATATAAATACGCAAGGTAGTTTCACTTCTCTCTCACAATTTTTTCTTTTGAAGTTTATCGGAATTATTTGAAGTTTGTTTTTTGTAAACATTAAAAAATCGTTGCCACATATTAAAAAAGACAATAAATTCCTTTTGGAAATTATAAGTCAAAATGTGTAATTTGTATAAACAGCTTTAATGTGAATATTTAAGCATTTTAATTTGCTTTAGAGCTGAAAATTAATAACAATGTAATACACTAATTATATACATACCATAGTTGGGGGTAGTGCACTAAATATTGATTTAAATCAGCAGTAAATAAAACTGCAAAAACAATTAGTTTGCACTCTTTTTTTACCATTGTTATTTTTTATAACTACCACTAATAAAATTTAGTGATATTGCAAATTTTTTCACTATCACTAAAGCAAATTATTGGCTTTAATTATGAAAAAACAAGATTTTGATTTTAAATTAAGTGCAACAATTTTAGTTGCATTCAAATGAGTGAAGGAAAAAAAGTTGCAATAAACTGATGATTGCTTTTTTTAAATCAAACTATTTTTTGGAGTGCAAAATTTTTTAACATCACTATCACTCATGTTAAGTGAGGCTGCAAATTTTTAATTCATCATTTAACATCAACAGAATTATTGCAATATTTTTGCACTATCACTAAATGTGAGTTGAAAATGCAAAATGAGTGCACCACCCCCATCTATGATACATACATAAGGTTTTTTTCGGGAAAATTAAAAACACATTGTTTGTATGGTCTATTTATCTTTATTAAAAAGAAATTTATAAAACAAGATTTAAGTGAGAATTTTTTGATCTTTGAACAAATAATTTTAAATTGTTTTATGCATTTAAAAAACGTATTCTAAAAAAGATTCTACCCAAAAAAAAACCTTTTTATATTATTTTCATCTAATACTAAATTTTAATTACATATAATTTTTGCATAAAACTAGGCCCTTTATATAAATAATCACTATTAATTTGGCAAATGTTGAATTTAGATGTTCATAGTCAAAAAATCGATGCATGGGTTGTTAAGCACGCCTTCAGATAAAACGTTCAAAGATTTTTCAAGGCCATCGTGTTCCACATCATTTAATAGCTTTATTTCTCCCCAAAGATTTTCAACTTCATGTTGCTCTACGACATACTAAGAAATAAAAAATTAAGCTTAAGCAATCAAGAAAGCATAGTCGGTCAAGCCCGACCATATGATACCCTCCAACACAGAATTAAAGAACAAATTTTTGTCAATATTGTTTCTGGTACCCATGGGAAATCATGGACCCGCCAGAACAAAATTGAGTGATTGAGTGCCGATTATTATTTATTTCTTCATCTATATAAAATTTGTTTTCCTTTAAGTGATTTTAAGAAGGGGTTTTATATAGGACCTATGGTTAATTTTTGACCCACCTGCACAAGATTTTATCATGACATAGTAGCTGTTGTAAAAGTCATTGTCGCCAATTTTAATGTAAATAATAACATTTATGTATAAGGAAGTTATGGCATTCGAAACGATTTTCGGGAGTAGTATTTGTATGGTAGCTAGGGTTAAATATTGACCGATTCCAATGAAATCAGGTAAGTTGATTTTGATTGCAATAAAATTTGTTTGAACCAATTTTAATCTTAATAGAAACAAGTAACTTGTATGGGAAATATGTGAAATTATGAACCGATTTGCCCCAACAGGCTTGGTCCTTGGGCCAATTATAACCTATGTGCAAGATTTCATCAAATTATCACTAAAATTGAGACCTGTACTTTGCGCACAAGTTTTACATGGACAGCCTGCCAATCGGCCGAGTCAAAAAGTGATTATGAGGTGGGTCATGGACCAATATTTTAATGTATTAAAAACATGAGCACAAATGCATAATACCCTCTCCACCATTGTGGTGTGGGTATTAAAAGGTCCATCCTTGTGACAATTAGAACTTTATATAACAAATTTCATTAAATTATCTTTAAAATTGCGTTCTTTGTACGTATCAACTTTTCGCACACACGGTTTATGGAAAACCAGCCGGTCGGACGGACGGACATCGTTAGATCGATTTAGAAAGTGATTATGAGTTAATCGGTATACTAAAACTGGGTCTAGAACCAATATTTTTTATGTGTTGTACACATCAGCACAAACTCTTTCAAATCTACTTAAAAAATAACGTGTGTTTTTTACCATTTTTTAAATATACATATATTATTTAACTTCTCATTTTCAAAATTAACAAATTTTAAAGCTTTTTAATATAAATTCTTTTCAATTCTATGTAAATTAATGTTTATTTTTATCAAACTTCAAATAACAATCCAAAAAAAAAAAAATGGGATTATTTAATGAAATGTGGTAACACACATTTTCATAATTCCAATAAACGTTTTTACCGAATAAAAGTTATAACTTTTAAGTCCTTGGTAAGAACACAACCTGTTTAAGGGATTTCTATTTATGTATATCGTTCATAATGTTCCTTGACTTTTGCTATATTTTGTTTTGACATTCTTCATAAAAAGTTTGCCTCATATTACAATTACAAAAATACTTAAATAACGAGTTACATTTACAACAAAAGTAAGGAAAACGTACATAGATTGCTCATAAAAAAAACCGGTTTATTTATCAATAGTCGAAAAATGGACATTTTAAAATAATACGCTTGGGCAAAGATAAATAACCGATTAAAACCGTTCGATCTCCCTAGTGTTTGGGCACTATGCCAAACCTTCTGCACGATAATAGAAACTTTAGTCCCTTTGTTTAAGTGCATATCTTCTAACTTCATTACAATATTCCTTCATGGCTTTATATGTTTCCCTATCATATTTAAATGTTATATGATGATAAATCCTGTCAAGTTGTGTGTTGTCTAAGACTGTTGATGTTTTTAAAAAAAATAAACCTATTTTATAGGAAGTTGTTCAACTATTTTAAATATGCTACTCTTATTACAATCAGATTTTTAGTTAAGAATATATAGCCCTTAAAAGTTGACTGATTTTCAGTTTTCAAAACACAGAAAATTTTTAAGTTATTTGGTCCGCTTTCAGATACAGTATCTCGAAAACCAGGTAACGGATCCTCATTTTTTTAATTCTATTGATAGATCTCTATTTATTTAAAATAAAAAAATAAAAAAAACTACAAATTTCTGTTTGTATTAATATATATTTTTATTATATATATTTCTGTATTTGCCATATTTTCAAAATAAGTTCTTTGATGATTCCTTCAGCCTATGCAAATATTTCCAGCTGCCCGGCCTTGCCCTATTTTTTGCTAGAGGTAAAAAAAAGACAAAGTTCCAAAAATGTGTTGCATGCATTTTTGGACAATTTATGGCATATAACCGAAAAAACCCATTCTTATTGTTATTGCTTTGTTCGTTATTGTTAAGATATATGATATTTGTTTTTCATTCTGTAATGCTTACCTAAGATCCTCTGTTAAATTTTGCTCCCTAAATTCAGGTGCAGTTACATAATGTACAAATAAAGGTACGCACCTAATATAGAAATTGCGTTGGCGTGCAAATACAGGTGCATGATATCAAAATTTCATAACTTGACCTAAGCCCATATGTAAACAGGTAATAGGTAGATTAGACTATATATTTGAAAACAAATATAATACCGGTATTAGTCTACGACTGTAAGTTGGCGAGACAAGTCATTTTAAGACATTTCAAATATGATGTTGAATTAAAAATTTTTTTTAAATCTTTTCTGGAATAAAATTAAATCATAAAATCCTTTTAACAAAAACATGAAAATTTTAAAAAATGTTTTATTTTACTTCCCATAATATTGATTTCTTCACAAATTTTAAGTTTGCTAACCCATAAGTAGGGACCTAAAAAGCGTAGGCTGATCAACTTAAAATTTTCAATTGTCTCATTTGGTTCAAAAATTATGATTTTTGCAACGAAAAAACTCAAATGGACAGTGGCGCCATTTGTATTTTCGAGTGAAATATTATGACAGTTATAACGTTACTTAGTAATATCTTTTGATAGTTTTCGACATGAGTGAGACACACGTTTTTCTCACCTTTCGATAAACGAAGGAATATTTTGTTTCATATCTTTACGGTGCGAGGAGTTACAGAAAATGGGTACTGGTCTGGACATTAGCATTTCGGGCGACCCGCTTATAATTTTTTTAATGACAAAAACAAGTATTAAATTAAGAAAAGTATCAGTTTAATAAAAAAAGTACCAGTTTGAAAACGAAAAGTACCAAAAAATCCCTTTTACAGATTCTCTTTCACTTAGGACCTTGCATGTTTATTTTGTATTTCTAGGTCCAATACTAACGGAAACTCAAAAAGTACCAGTACAAAAACAAAAAAGTTCCCTTTTATAGATTTTCATCCGCTCATGACATTGCATGTTTTATTTTATCGTCCAATACTAACAGAAATTCTTAAAGTACCAGTTAAAGAACAAAAAGCCCTCTTACAGATTCTCATTCACTCAGGGACTTGCATGTTTATTTAATGTTTCTAGGACCAATATTAACTCAAATTAAACAAAGTACCAGTTAAAGATCGAAAAATTAACAAAAAGGTCCCACTTAAGATTCTTATCCACTCAGGACATTGCATGTTGAATTTCATTCCACTATTAATGATAATTTAAAAAAAGTACTAGTTGTAGAAGCAATAAGCTACAGAAAGAAATTGTCAATGTGTAGTGGAAGCCCAAAATTTAATACGAATCTGTCAATGAATGGAGATAAATGTTTTATACAAGAAAGTACCAAAGAGTTACGATTTTTACCCCTTAAACGTTCGAATTTTTAAAAAATACCAAATATTTTATTTCTATGTTTGCTTCAGGCGTTAAGGATGTGCGATGATGAATCAGTCGGTCAGTCAGTCAATCAATCGGTTAATAACGTTACAATATTATAAATAAAGATATTTGTTTATTATACTTTTTGACAACTAGCATTTCCCTTTTTTACTTTTTTTGCTTTTGCGCTGAGTTGTTGATAACTTTTGATCATTGCTTTAATGGTTTCAACTTGCCATGCAAGTAAGGTTTTGACAAACAACAGTCTAAAACGGGCGCAAGTAAAACCTGGAGTACGTATACGTCTACGGTTGCGACGATTTTTCAATGGCAAACCCTTCTTTCTACAACAGTACCACAACAACATCAGCGATCAAAGTTTTTCTGTCAGGTGGTCAGTTTTGAAGGTCTGGATCAAACCGTAATTTCTCCAACTTACGAAAGGGCAACAGCACAAAACATTCGTTGAGAGTTGCGGAAGAACACAACTGTTTGTTGTTTTAGGTTGAATGAAGACCGTATCCAACAAATTGTGGAAGCCTCAGTGGGCATCTTTCAAGTAAGGTTTATGCGGGAGGTAGATGAGAAACTTCAGAATGCCTTATCTAAGACTCAAATGGCTTTTGCGCAGAAAGCTCAATGTACACCTTTACCGACCTTCAGCGTAGCTCCCAAATATTACGGGATACAACCAAGACCGTTACAAGACAATTTTTGTCTGAACCAGCTACTACCAGGGCCGCCGGTGTCAAGAGCACCGTCGTATTCTTAACCTACACCATTGATGGCATCTCCTTGTGCAATGGGATCAGGGCAAAATAGGCCAAGCGTGCTAAATATAGAACTACCATCTGTTCCACCACAACCACAAATCGCTAACCAGCAACAGCAATACGTGCTACAGCAGCAAAATATGTTGCCTTATCTACAGCAGCCAGTTCAGGCGCAGTATTATCAGAAGAAAATGTTACCACCACAGCCCTATGGTCAACCAACAAATCCAGCTAGCTGCCATCAACCGTTTAGATACTCTCAGCTTATTCACCAAATGCCTGAACAACAGCAGCAATGCAACCACAAACTTTTCAGCCGCAAAATTTTAATGCCACCTAAACATGGTCAATTCAGCCAAAGGCCTTCGACAATAAAAGTTATCCAAATGGGGAGTAAAATTTGACTGTAGAAAATTTGAATACGATGCAAGTCTTATTGATTAACTTATCACATTTTTTTCTTTGATCTATCTTTGGCGTTCGCACAATGCGAGTCTTATTTCTTATTATGTTATTCAATTTGTATGAATGTCAAGCTGAGCTCTTGCGCTTATAAGGTATGAATTGGGACTAAGCTCATGAATGTGCAGGAACTCATTTTGAGAGTAGGAGCTTTGGTTGCTCCGACACTGAATGCTAAGGAGTTTTCATCTTTTTCTAGATGGTCCGGCCCTCGATTGGTTTTGGGATGACCCCAAAATCGTACACATAAGCAATTGAGAGGAGCTAGAAAAAGTTCAAATGTAAATATTGAACCGAAGGCAGCAGCCACAATAATTATTTGAGGACTTCTACAAAGCGGTCATTAGGTTGAATACAATTCGATACAATTCTTGATGCTAATTTAGATAACCGTGGATACCTTGTGGAGTTGTTTATCCATCATAGCATGATTTCGAAGTCCTCTGTAAGGCTAACATTTTCGTTGGTATACTGATCAATTTAAATTTTTCGGCCGGGTTCTGGCATTCTTACAAGATTTAGAAAAAAGAAACTAAATTTTCTTGTTGTAGGCTGTGTTTCAGACAAAGTCGAGCTAACTGTTAATGTTTGCATTTGGCCAGATGTTGACGGTGCTTCTGGCTTTGGCTGAACCATTTTGTCTTAGCTTTCAGTTGACATTTGCTCAATGCAAAACTCCTTTTTTTTATTTATTTCACTAGACTGCAAAGATTTTGCTGGAGGGAACAAAAACACTGTGGCTTTATGCCAAATACTTAAATTTGTGCTCCATTTCGTCAACGACAGTAAAATATTTCTCTTCAGGAATGTTATACAATCTTCTTCATTACTTCGAACGGTACATATCATTTGTATTTTATTGATGGATGAAATCGCATAACATATTGTTGGAGACATACAGCCTTGAAGTTCCTTAAAAAAAAACCTCAAAATTACTGCATATTTCAATCAATCCTTGAAGGAGAGACATGCTGAAGTTTAATAGACTGCGTCCGTCAGCATTGGCCGTTAAAATTTCGTTGACTTTTCCGTACCTATCCAAAATTGACTTTAACAAATAGTAGTTTCAATTCCATTTTGTTGGACAACTGGTTTTCAATGCTGTATTCAGCATGTGCTGCCAATTATACTTTTTTAAATATGTGACAATTTTCTTACAAGAATCTAAAGCGACTGTTTTCTCAAATGCGTAGATCCTCTATCTATTTTCTTCTTCGGCCATTAGTTTTGTACTTCTAGATACGTCATTGCACTAGGGATAAAATAACCAATATCGACAATACTTCCATATTTTGCACCAATATCTATACACTTCTTAATCATTTTTTTAAACCTATTTCCTCAACTACGAAATATAAAAAAAAGCTTCAAGGCAAGCATTTTTATCTACCTAATTAAATACAATTGGAGGTAAATCCAATGATGGTGTGTGAACGCATATATGTTTTCTTAAGTTGGATATCACTATGTGTAATTTTTTAAGTCATGGAAAAATAACCATATACGGACAACTCTACGTGATAAAAGACCAAAAAAAAGACCCGTGTCTCCCAGTTTTGCCCAAAGTCATCCATTTTTTTTATAGGCCCCCAAAGATTTGGGGCCTCGGTGTCATTTTTTCAAAACAGTGATCATTTTCTCAGGCTCGTATCTTGCAAACCGGTCGGAATTTTGATTTAATCTCTGAGACAAAGATCAAAATCGCAAAAAACTTAAAAAATAGATTGTTTTTACCTTTTTTCCCCTGTTCAGATCCATAGGTAGCAAACCGTTAAAAATTCGAGGAAACAATCAACTACAAAAATGTTCCTAAGATCTCAATAAACAATTATCTAGAGCATATAAACTTCCTAGGAATGATGCTTAACACCGCTTAGGTAGCCGCAAAAGTGAGCAATTTCCCGAACATTTTTTTATTTCATTTGTTTTCGTTTTACGTCAACTTTGGTATACTACGCTATCTATAACCATATACGGACACCACTACGTGATAAGAATTAATTCAAAATTTAGCTAATTCGTAACAAATTAAAATCAAAAAGGAATGACTCATTTACAGCTCTGCAAAAAAGTCGTTTGAGAAAATAAAAGTCGCACAGCTTTTTTCTACGTTTTTTATTAATAAAAAGCTTGGCAAACAAACACAAAACCATTGAAACAAAACAGAAAGCTGCATTTTTTACCTTTCAGAAGCATTTTTTATATTATTAACAGTGTTCGAAAAATTTTTTAGTGTTTGTGTAGACGAACACAACTGTTAATACCGTTCGTTAAAAAACAGACCAAATTTAAAAACAGCACGGCCTATGGTCAACCGTTTTTAAGTTATACCAATATATGTAGTGAAAGTGCCTTAATTTTGGACATAACTGCAGAAAAACACGATTTTCGCGTATATCTCGAAAACGCTTCTTGAGAAAAATAAATGAATGCCATATTCGTGATCAGCAGCCCCGATTTATCATAGAAAACATCTCATTTTTGAGGTTATTGCAAAAAGTTAAAAAGTTGTGAACCAGTGTAATCAAGATATTCACGTGAAAAGTTTCAATCTGCATATTTTTAATAAAGCTATGCGAAAGATCTTTTATAGATATGGGCTTCAAGCAAGTAAAAATACTTTCAAACGTATGTCCACCAATATAATGGCTTAGCGAATGGATATTTAACGCATTCAATGGATGTATTTGTGGGGTCGTTATTATAACCCTAATTCTCCGTATTTGAAATGTCAAAACTTAAAATGTTCGTAAACGATATTGAATGGTTAAACGGGAATTTTCAGGCTGGTACTCCATCAATGCTAGAAGAATGTTTGCTTATATGTACATGATGCTTTAAGTTTTAAATATTAACCAGTAGTCATACAAGAAACTAAAAATGTATTAATAATATTTAAGATTAACTAAATGATCAACTTTCCCTCTCCCTTAAAAACGTAAATTTTTGGTCAAAATTTGAAAGATAATTACCAAATTGTAAAATTGGTGAAATTACATTATTGTTTTAGTTTACTTACCTATACCTACTTATATAAATTTAAATGACAAATTTATAAGATAATTATTAATCCCCACTAATATGTTACTTTAAAACTAAATAGTTTCTTAAAAATAATGTATTTCTGGGCTTTTTATTTTTGAAGGGGATATTATAAGAAATTTTTATTTTAAATTTGGGATTGAAGAAAAAATTTATGTGGCATCACTAGACTAAAAATTAATAAAAATATTTGAGTAAAAATATAAAAAAAATTAAATTTTTTTTTATATTAAGAAAAACACAGTTTTTATAACATAAACTTGTGAGAATTTTGTGAGCATTAAATTGCAAATTCGGTTGAATTGGATCTTGTATTAAAAATAATCTAAACCGTTTTTTTCTGCGTCCAGTTTATGCATTTTAATATTAAAACTGAACATAAACATAAAAATACCATTAAGATATAGTGATGACGGTAAAAATGATTTTTTGTGATATAAAAACGATTTGTATTTAATTTTTATATATAGTTTCTTTAATAATCTCTTTATTGTTTTATTTTTTCATTAATAAGTTGTTAAACAAAATGTTTATTTAAAAACACAATTTTAAAAAGCACATGTAAACAAAACTTTTGACATATCTGGCATGACCAAAAAAAATAACCGGCTGTCTTTTCGCCACCACCTGAAATAAATTTGCCTTGCTCACAATTTAGTTTTTTAATTTTATCGGAATTATTTGAAGTTTGTTTTTTGTAAACATTGAAAAAACGTTGCCTCAAATAAAAAATACAATAAATTTTTCTTTGAAATTATAAGTTAAAAAGTGCAATTTATATAAACAGTTTTAATGTGAATTTTTAAGCATTTAAATTTGCTTTAGAGCTGAAAATAATTAAAACGTAATTGACTAATTACATACGTACATTAAATATTGAAAACACATTCTTTGAATGGTCTGTTTATCTTTATTAAAAAGAAATTTAAATTAAAACAAGTTAGAGTGCTATATTCGGCTGTGCCGAATCTTTGATACCCTCCACCGACAGTTCGAATGTTTAAGGAGTAATATCTGTATGATGTCTTTTTATTATATTAAACTGTGACGACTTGTTATTAATTATGGTTTTAGGAGACTAAACTGTTTTCCGGGAGTAGGGCATATATGGGGCCTAGGGTAAATTATGTACCGATCTTCACGAAATTTCACAGTATCATTTATAGTCCTATAAAATTGTGACGAGCCAAAATTTGTTATGATTGTATTATTTTTTACGGTTTTAGGCGTACTAAACTGTTTTCCGGGAGTAGTGTTTATATGGGGCTTAGGGTAAATTATGGACCGACCTTCGCGAAATTTTACAGTGTAATTTCTAGTCGAATAAAACGGACTTATGCAAAATCTTATGTCATTCCGTGCATTTTTGCATCATTTATGTTAGTTTTTGTAACAAAATTATCAAGTTTTTGAAGGTGGTGGTTCCACATTTTGATTCATAGCTCTGGTCCTACTGAACCGATTTTGCTGAAATTCAATCCCAAACTGCTTAGGATAACTACAAGCAATTTGACACCTAGTTTGTTTATTTCTTTTGAGTTTTTCGAAAGTGATCGTGTTTTCAACAGACGGACAGACAGACGGACATGGCTAAATCGACTTAGAATTACTCAAGCAGCCAGAATATATATACTTTATGGGGTCTGAGATGAATAATAAAAAAGTTTCACACGGAATGACAAACTTAGTATACCCTCTTCACAACTAATTGTGGTGGAGGGTATACAAAACAAGATTTAAGTTACAATTTTTTCATATTTTTACATAAACAAATAATTTTAGATTGTTTGATGTACAGTCAGCCTCAAAATAAAGTGTACAGCTAACAGTTCAACATTTATAAGTACATAGATGATAAAAGAGGAATACTACAATAAAACAACTTTTATATTTTTTAAGTGTATTTAGTAGTAGTTTATTTAAATAAAAAAAATTTGTCATTTATTTCTTCTTCATTTACAAATTAACATTAATCTTAAAAAGGGCTTATTTTACGAGTCAAAAAAAGTGTACACTTTCATATTATTTTAAGGTTTCATTGTTATAACGGTAAATTAACCGCTAATTTTTGTATTTTTCTTCTTGCATTCATATTACTGATCTTTAATCAAGAATGATAGAAGAAAGATTACGACAACACGAACTCAAAAATTGAATGTTCTGCGCAGGTGGGTCAAATGACGTCACGAAACAGTCTGACATTTAAACATGACAGTGGGACAATTTCTTAATTTTTCCCATAAATAATTTTATGAGAAAAATTTTTCTCTGAGTCAAATGTTTGATAGTAGTCTCAGATTGGCTTTTTTGCATTTTTAGCATTTCGTTCTCCTGGCGCAAAGCTTTGCTGTAAACGATCAAGAAAAATTTGATTACTGTTATGTATTCGGAGTTTCAAATGTAAGTACAAACAGATTTTGACCTTAAATGAAAATTTAATACCCTTTTGTGGATCTAGTGCGATATGTACATACATTTCAACTTCTAAATTGTTCATGTAAAGTTGCGAACTGTCTTCATTTGTGTCACAATTGGCTCTTTTCGCTTCCTCTTCACATGGTATTATTTCCGTTTCAGTAGCGATATCAGTGGCATCTATAGTCGGAACTGCTCCCGGTTTCAATTTTAAAGTTGCTCTATTACAATTATTAAATAAAGAACTGCGAAAACCAATATACTTCTAACTTACCCATTTCAAATTTAAAATTTCTTTCAAAATCGTCCGACTTAAAATGTAATGAGCAAATTCTCTCCCAAAGTATCTTTATGGTGTCCTTCGGTTTGCAAAATGTTATCCAAAGCTTTCTTTGTTGCTCATTGTTTTTTGGAAAAGTGTAAAAGGACACATCTAAGATAAGATATATTAAAAACACGCACAAAATTAGTTTTGAACACAATTTCTCACTGGATTTCTTTCTATCGTTTCGCATGCATTTGCCCACTGCGCACTTCATGTTTACAATTTGCTTCAAATTTTTAAACAAGAATTTTTTACACTTAAAGCTTTTAAACAGCCTCCACACACGGTTATTATAATAATTATTATTTTTTTACACAATATTTAATAGATTGAAACACAATATTCTTGATCTATAACGAAATATGAAAAATTAATTTTTGGAGAATTGTCAAAATGATTTTTGTTTCAGGGTTACCAAGTCTCACATAACATATAAATTGTTTCGAACAAATTTAGGAATAAATCCCGAATATATTGATCTTTAATATTAATAATATAATTAAAAGTTTTCTAATTTTTGATTTTTTATGACTCTTCTTGAGTTTTAGATATTTTTTTTTTTTAATATGTTTTTTATTTTTTAACTTCAATATTTCGAGACTCTACATGAATAAATAATGCCCTTTAGATAAAGAAAAACCACAATGCTCTCATTACAATTGCAAGAGATTGTGTAAACTAAATTAAATATTTTTAATTTGAATATAGAAAATTATCAAAAACATATTTACATGTTAGTAATGTCGGAAATTATTAAAACCCACATTGGATCGGCCTTACTCATAAAAAAAACATTTAATGTTTATTAAGAGCTTAATTGACGGATAACTGTAGGAAATTTGTCAAATAAGCCTATATTAAACATAAAATATTTCTTGTGAATAAGGCAAATATACATACATTTAATATACATACAAACGCCAAAATCAGGAACTAAAAATATAGAATTAGGTTTTTGTCTTAGTTTACTTGATTTTATTTCTTTCTTTTTTTATATAAAGTGCATTATGTATAAGGTTTAATGTCATTATTTAAGTTAAAGAATTTTTTTTGATCATGTGGAGTTAATTTTCATATATGTAAGTTGTCAGTTCAATTTTTGGTTCTCAATTTTATAAAATTGTATCAAAAATCAAAACCAAAATATTTTCCTGAAGAAGATACACAAAGTGATACTAAAATATTGAAGTTAAAAAATAAAAAACAAATTAATAAAAAAAAACACCTCAATCTCATGAAAATAGTCAAGAATACACACATAGCCCTAAATATTTTGGAAATACATAGAATAGGTAACCCTAGCTTGGGTTAAGCTACGTCATCTAACGGGAAAACATGCGCATGGCGTAATCTCTTTTTATATCATTCTTGATCTTTAATTATCTCTACTAACTATACTGAACAATAACAAGTCAAGTTAATTTTAGTTTATAAATTATAGTCAACATGGGTAAGCAGACTACAGAAGAAACTCGTAATTTAGTGGTAAAATTGGCATCTGAAGGCAAATCTTTGAGAGAAATTGGCAGTACTATTGGCAGATGCCATAATACTATTAAAAAAATATTAGATAAGTACAAAAAGGTGAAAAATGTTCTCCGGCGTGGAGAAGAGGACAATAGTACGAAGAGTTAAGGCTAATCCCTAGTGCAGTGCAGTAAAAATGGCAGAGAAACGGACAATAGCATTAGGAGCAAGTGTAAGCGCCAGTACTGTTCGCCGAGCACTACATGAACATGGGTAGAGTTCCCAGAAAAAAACCACTTATATCTGTGAAAAATCCATAAAAAAAAACCGTCTGGAATATGCGAAAAAGTACCAACACAAAGATACTTCTTTTTGGGACAAATGTTTATTCAGTGAAGAAAGCAAAATATAAATTTTTGGAACAAAAAAGGACAAAAAATATGGAGAGTAATGGTGTGGGGGTGTATGGCTGCAAGTCGTGTTGGTAAACTTGTGTTCATAGATAGTACTATGAATAGCATAGATTACCTAAACATTTTAAAAGCTAATTTGCAGCAGAGTGTTGAGAAACTATGCTTAGGATCGACTTGGGTCTTCCAGCAAGACAACGATCCTAAGCATACCGCTCGAATTATCAAGGAATGGTTGCTTTACAGAACGCCACAACAGCTTGATCACCCGCCTCAATCACCAGACTTGAATCCCATCGAAAACAACTTTAAGTGTACATTTTTTTTGACGCGTAAAATAAGCCCTTTTTTAAGATTAATGTTAATTTGAAAATGAAGGAGAAATAAATGACAATTTTTTTTTTATTTAAATAAACTACTACTAAATACACTTTAAAAAATAAAAGTTGTTTTATTGTAGTATTCCTCTTTTATCATCTATGTACTTATAAATGTTGAACTATTTACTGTACACTTTTTTTGGCGCTGACTGTACATGTTTAAAAAACGTATTCTAAAGAAGATTCTACCCAATAAGTAGCTTTTTATAACATTTTCATATAATACTCAATTTAAATTTTATAATAAATCAGGACTCATTTGGACAAATATTGGATTTAAATGTTTCTCTAGTACGCCTTCAGATTTTTGAAGGCCATCGTATCCCACATCACTTAATAGCTTCATTTATCCACAAAGCTTATAAACTTCAAGTTTTTCTGCTAGCTACTAAGAAATTAAAGTAAGTAAAAGTAAGCTAAAGCAGGCAAGAAAATAAAGTCGGTCAAGCCCGATCATTTAATACTTTACACCACAGTATATAAAGACAATGTTTCGAGAAAGTACTCTACTTAGGACTCGTAATAATGGTCCCACCAGAAAAAATTATGTTAGGAAGTTAAGTTCCTTGTGCCGAATATTATTTGGATATCTTCACCTATATAAAATTTGTTTTCCGTTAAGTGATTTTAGGAAGGGGGTTTATAAAGGAACCACCTGCACAACATTTTGTCATGCCACAGTAGCTATCGCAAAAGTCACTGTCGCCAATTTTAATGTAAATACATACTAAAAGTTATAAGGAGGTTATGGCATTAACAACAATTTTCGAGAGTAGTATATATTAGTATGGAAGCTATGGTTAACTATGGACCGACTCCTTAAAATTTGGTGAGATAATTTTGATTGCAATAAAATTAGTTAGATGTCCATCGTTAGATCGAGTCAGAAAATGATTCTGTCTTAAATTAAAATTTTAAGGTGTAAAAGACATCAGCACAAATGCATAATACCCTTTCCACAATTGTGGTGGTGGCATAAAAGGTTTCTTCCTTGTGACCATTTAAATCTTATACATACATATAACAAATTTCGTTAAATTAACTTTTTCCCACAGAGAAAACAGTGTCTAATAAATACCTAATAAAATAGAACAAAATTAATAAGATATCTTTATGGCACAGAATACTAACAGAACTGCCACGAGACGGAAGATTTTGCGTTTTTTTTTTGTCTCTTTCTTAGAAAGCTGCCCTTTTCGCATTTCTCTTTGCATCATCTTTTATGCCGCAATACAATGAATACAAATTTATTTAGTTGAGATTTATTTGCAAAGCTGTTGTAAAAATTAACTTTCAAGTTTACCACAACACGAGTTTTTTGTTCTCATTATTTATTTATTGAATCTTCATATATTAAATATGAACTAACAATAATTAATCAAATCTTAAACTAATACGTTATTTTATGTCGTGCCAGTGCCAGACAAAAATTTTCTTTATCACGGGTTCTGTTCACTTATATAGGTGTTTATCGCTCATCTAATTGCTGCAGTGTCTCTTCTTCTTAAGCGAGTGTGGCCGCTATCATTTAAAATATTTCGTGCTAGTGGGTTCGGATGCAATTCGAGCCTTTTTAAGTATTTTACTGCATATTTCGTAATCATAGTTTTGACTAATGGAACATTGAGATCCTTGTGAATATTTGAGTTTTTTACATACCAAGGGGCAGCTGTGATTATTCGAAGAATTTTATTTTGGCGCCTTTGAATTTTTTCTATTTTAGAGGCCGAGGCAGTGCCCCATAACTGAATACCATAGCACCAGATTGGCTTTAAAATGGAGTTGTAAAGAAGAAGTTTGCAGTCGAGACTAAGGACAGAGTTTCTACCAATAAGCCAATGAATTTGAATGGCTTTTAGTTTCGTTTGAGTTAATTTTGCCTCTATATGGCATTTCCACGTTAATCGCCGATCCAGATGTATACCGAGATATTTTACATGCGAATGTTGAGGAATTATTTGATTATTGATTGTAATATGGGGGCAAGATTCCCGGCGCAATGAAAATGTTATATGCACGCATTTTTGCTCATTGACCATTATCCTCCATTGTCTTAACCATATTTTTAGTTGAAATATATGATGCTGTAAGTAACGAGATGCTTCATAACGGTTTTCGTGGACGCTTAGAAAAGCTGTATCGTCTGCAAATGTTGAAGTTTGGGTGTAGTTGCTTGTTGGCATGTCCGAAGTATAAATTAAGTATAATAGAGGGCCCAGGATGCTGCCTTGTGGGACTCCAGCGCCAATGGGCTGAGGTGAACTTAAGAAATTTCCTTCTTTAATAATAAATTGACGACCGACTAAGTAGCTTTCTAGCAGCTTGTGTGTGTTTGCTGGTAAATTTTGCTTCAATTTATGTAATAAGCCTTCATGCCAGACTTTATCAAAAGCTTGCGAAACATCGATGAAGAGTGCTGAGCAATATTTTCTTTCTTCAAATGCTTTTCTTATGACATTTACTATTCGATGAATCTGTTCGATTGTGCTGTGTTTTCTTCTAAATCCGAACTGATGGTTTGGAATACAACTATTTTCACTTAAAATCGGTGTTGATTTTGAAACTAATAATTTCTCAAACAGCTTTGACATATTTGATAATAAGCTAATAGGCCTATATGACTCAACTTTTGTATGATCTTTACCTGGCTTTGGTATCATGGTAACTAAGGAAACCTTCCATTTTTGAGGATAGTATTCAAGGCGTAAAATAGCATTACAAATAAAAATAATAATTTTCTTTGCTATGCGAAGTAGCTCTAAAAGCATTTTATTACTGATTTTATCAATACCAGGGCCTTTTTAGTGTTTAAGTCAAAAATAGCCTTTTCGATTTCTCTTATCTCAAATCTGAGGGGAATAGCTGCTCTAGCAGCAACAGGTGGTAACTCGACCGCAATATTGTGAGATATATTTGGTGTAAATACGTTTTTCAAGTGACTAACAAACAGATTTCCTTTTTCAATATCGTTTCTTGCCCAACTACCATTTAAGTCTCTTAATGGTGGCTTAGATATAACTGGCCTTTTTAGATTTCTAGCTGCACGCCATAATGAGTAGTCAGATTGTGGAGTTGCATCAAGTTCCTTAAGATATTTTTCTAGAGAAGCCGTTTTCTGAGTCTGCAGTAACTTTCTTAGCCTTTTTGTGTACTCTTTTAATAAATTCTTAAGTTGCGGGGATCTGTACAGTTGCCACTCTCTTCAAACTCTCCTTTTTTCACTCAAGAGCCGCTCGACATCTGAAGAATATATTTTATTATTTTTAATTTTTTTGGGGGTAACGCTGGAATGTTGAACAGCTAGTTTGAGATAACTGTCAAAGTTAACAATAGAGAGATCCACATTCTCCGGTGTACTAAGCGGAATATTTTCTGTGCAATGGGCAGTGAGAAATTTTTTATATTTTAACCAATTTATTTGTGTGGCTGACGTCGCTAAGTAACATGACGGAGATACAATTCTATTTGGGTTCGATATAGTAACAATTGTAGGTGTGTGGTCGGATGATAATTCTAAGGAAGCTTCAACATGAATCGTTTTTGTGGGGATGTTTTTAACCACGCCAAAGTCGATAACATCTGGAATTTTTTGCTGATCAGTATGCCCATATGTTGGTTGTCCGCTCGCGACCACGTTTAAACCCATTTTAGAAATTGTGTTAAATAAAACACGACCCTTTGGTGTTATAAGTCGATTTAGCTCTTCAACACAAATAGTCGTTGCTTGCAGATAATCTTCACAATGATCAAATATTAAGTAGTTTGGTTCGGGCTTTTATCAAAATGGCAGAGCCTCCACAAGCTCTATCTCGAGGGTCCTTAGTATCATATAGTATATAACCATTGATTTTAAACGTATTTCTTGAGGTCAAGTGAGTTTCAGAAACCAACACGACGTCAATTTGTTTATTGTTTAGAAAGTATTGGGTGCGTTTGTAAATGCATCACTGCGCTGCATCAGAAAAGCAAACTTTTTTAAAGCCGATAAAAAAATAATTATAATTTTTTTTATTGTGTGACTATTTTTTTGTGGAGTTTTTCACAATTTTTTGGTACGCATTAACTTCACTGATAAATATATAAGCATTTGAAATCACTGATGCAGCGCAGTGATGCATTTACTAACGCACCCATTCTAATTCATTTTTATGTTGGCGAATGCCGTTTGCGTTCCAAAAACAGATTTTTAAACAGTTCATGGCTTGTTAAGTACAGTTTGCAATAACATTGATTGCATTCTAAGAATTTCCTGCATCATATTACCCATTGTGTTCGTAAAATTATTAACTGTTTGCACTAATGTTTCCATGGTTTCTTCAAGACGACTTAAATTAGAAACTGGAGTTTCTTCATTAATTGGCGATGCACCTTGCATTGGCACATGATTTGATTTTAGAATGATAGCGTAGGAGGTTCTGTTATTACTAGACTGTGGAGTCTGAATGTCATAAGTGTTTAGCTGATTTGTTACCTGCATTTGAGGGGGATTAGTTTTCGGTCCAACCGACTGCTTGACGATAGGGTATACAGGGCATCCTCTATAATTGGCTGTGTGATTACCGCCACAATTACTACATTTTTTAACGTTAGGGTCATTTTTAGATTTATCGCAAAGAACTGTACCATGTAATTCACCACATACTACGCAAACAGGGGGTAAGTAGCAGTATGCCTTAGTATGACCATATTCCTGGCAGTCCAAACACTGAACAGGTCCATTTCTTTTGTGCGGCTCCTCTATTGTGATTTTTCTGTACAGTATATATTTTAAACTGTAAATAGGGTGCGTTTCGTTTTTTCTTAGCTTAACGTCGCCGGGCTCCAACTCCACTCGAAATAGTGGTTGGGGATTTTTTCCCCCTATTTTTAATATATACCACATGTTTTATTTTGAAGCCTTTTTCTTCCAAGAAAGTTTTTATTTCAGGGGAGGCTTGGACGATTTTATGACGTTTGGTGTTTCAGAGGATTCATCCTCCAGAATTGCAAAACGATTTTGAGAATTTATTTTATTAAAAGAAGGTACTTTTGAGGCCGAAGCAACTGCTGCAGAGGTAGTGCTGCGTCCCCGTTTAAGCACTGTTATGTACCTGTCCATACCAACTTGTACTGTAGGCTTTTGATAAGTTTTTACTTGAGTTACTGAGTTGTCCATAGCGGCTGTATTGGGGTTAACCGTATCATCACTTATTCAAGTTTTTTTTGGCTCTGCGGCAACGCTTGCAGTTAACAAACTTGTTATTGTATTACGATCGACCGTATTTGTAAACAAAGAGGGTGAGAGGGAACGCGTTCGAGTAATAGGTTTAGCCGTTAAGTAATTGCTATCATCGATTCTTTTTTTTTGTTTCTACGTTTGTTTCGTCAACACTCACTGTAACATAAGCATTTCTTTCATTATGTTTTATTGTTTTTGCATTATACGCATTCATAAGAGTTTTTTTTATATATTACTGTTTGTTTAATTGTGCTCTTCTTTTTATTTGTTGTTTAAAAACACCGAGAATAAAAAAAAAGAATAAAGAAAAACAAGAAATGTTTTTGCTTAAAATGTATGTATATATATGTATCTGTGTGCAGACATGTACATATTTTTGTTAATTGTAATTTTTAATATTTGTATTATAAATTTTATGTTCACTAATTAAAAATTATTTTAAAGCGTCCATTCATTCGCTGATCTTATATTATTTAAAAAAAAAAAAAATAATATGATATTATAAATATACAATTATTTATGTTAAAAAAAACCGTATGCCGAGTTAAAAGAAAAAAACACGTCTGCATTCAACGAGCACGCAAAATATATAAAAAAAAATTAAAACAACACGAGTAAATAATATTTAAGTAAATAAATAACATTATAAAACAAAAAAATATTAATAAATACATTTTTTTGTACAATACACAACGTTTGTTGAACTAATGCATTTGTTAAACGTGGTTTTTGTTTGGTTATTTTTGTTTTGATCGCGCCATTTGTGTTGATTGTTGCTGCCTGTTTTTACACATTGCCACTTCACTACCAAAAAAAGCTTTCTCTCTTTTTCTTCGAAAGCTGCCCTCGACACTGATTTGGGCCTTTTTCAAACGTCACTTTTAACAGTTCTGTTAGTATTCTGTGCTCTATGGTTTTTTTTCAAGAAGGAAGTCGTATTATTTTAATAAGGAACACCTTTTTGAAAAAATCAAGAAGAAAACTTATGGTGTGTCTTTTCTACAAAAAAATGTGACATTTTATTTAAAAAAATGCAATTTGGTGTCTGTTTCTTTAAAACTTTGCTCCCGAAAAGGATGAGTTTTTTTAGAATAAAACAAGCTACCCTTTTCGGGAGCAAAATTTTTAAGAAACAGACACCAAATTGAATTTTTTTAAATAAAATATCACATTTTTTTTGTAGAAAACACCATTAGGGTTTCTAATCTTCTTGATTTTTTTCAAAACGGGTTTCTTCTTGATTTCATTAGGCTGTCTTTTTAATTTTTTCAACAAGGGTTTCTTCTTAATTTTATTAGGATGCCTTTTTGAATTTATCGAAGCGGGTTTCGTCTTGATTTCAATAGGCGGTCTTATTGATTTTTTTAACAAGATTTTCACCTTGATTTTATTAGGCTGTCTTATTAATTTTTTCAACGATTCAATTTCAATTTTTTCAATACTTAGCAGATAGCATAAGACCATTGCTGCATTTCTGCATATGTTAATTTGGCTCCATTTCCAACATATGTTAATTTGGCTCCATTTCCAACATATTTTTCAACAATGCAATGAACTAATGTCTTCTGGTTTTTTGAATCAATATACTTATTTCTTTCATTGAATGTAAGTACTAGCTGTCCTTTCACAGTACATTTAAGAAGGTTTATAAGGCCAGTGCCGCATATAGAATTTTCTGCTGGCATCTGTGTACTGAGTGGGTATTCCGTACACCCTGAACTACTAAGTCTGTCAGAAATTATTTGCAACCACTCCAAAATCCGACTATTTGCCGATAACGTATCCCTTTAGCATATAAATGATAAATTCTGAAAACATAATTAAGTGAAAATATATTTTTTCATAAAAATTATTTCGTACGTACAATATTATTCCTCCATTCCCTTAAGCCTGCCTTGAACTTTATTATCTCCCCAGTATATTTTTGGTTTATTGTATAAATTTTCAATGTCTTCAGTTTCCATTTTTTTTTCAGACAGTTGTTGACGTAATTCCAAAAGTAAAAATAATGTGGCACGTTTCATCGCACAGTTCCCATGATTTCAAAATAGGCAAAAGATCGATATCTTCAGTTAAACTTTTTTGGTCGGCTATTATTTGCATGGAACTGAAATAATACATTTAAACTTTATAAAATAGCCAACAAACATAAAACTTTTTCAATAAATACCTTTCATTTGATATGCAGATGAGTGGAAATAATAATTTATATTAAGTACATTGTACGTACACACTTATTTGTTATTGTTAATCTGATGCACTATTTATTATTAACTTTTTTAATTAAATTAAAATTTTATTTTAGTGGACAAATATTTATTTGTTCTTCCGACTGGTTCACCTTCCACCTGTTCACTTTCAACTAAAATTTTAATATGTCAAGTACAAAAAACTAAGAAGTACATTTATGAGCGGCGGCACATGAACAAACATGCATACATGCATCACAGCCTAATATCGAAGTCTCTGCAGCAGAGAAATATTGCAGTGCAAAAACGAAAAAAATCATAATAAAATTGTATCTATGTGTATTTATATATGAAATAACAAGCAAGCTAATATAATCAAGAAGATGATTTACACATGATCATATAGGAAACTAATGAAATCAATAAGGAAAACCTCTTTAAAAAAATCTATTAGGTAGCCTAATGAAATCAATAAGAAGTCTCTTTTGATACAATTTAGAAGATACCCTAATAGAATCAAAAAGTTTTTCTCTCCGGATTGTTTTTTTTTTTTTGGTGCCAAAATAACGGTAATAGAGTGAAAAAAATTGCGAATAACAAGTTTCCTTCTTGATTTTATGTTTTTTCCTTCTTAATAAAATAAAAAAGATTTACAACATGAAAATAATAAGGAATCTCTTTGGAAAAATCTTCGCTTTTTTCTGCTGGGATACCCCTTAGCTTAAAAACGTTTCATAGAGAAAATCTTCTTGATTCTATTAGGCAGTTTTGGCTCTATGCAGTGTGTATGGACAGCTAGTCAGACGGACATCATTAGATCGATTCAGAAAGTGGTTATGAGTTAATCGGTATACTTAAACTGGGTTAGAACAAATATTTATAATGTTTTAGGCACATCTCCACTCTTCCGCATCAAATCGAAAATATGTTTTACTTACAAAATAACGAACTTCCCAATATTTTTAGATAACATTTTCTTTTTGTTTATCATTTTTAAATATTTTTGTTTGTTAGAAACAAATGTTGGGCTTGGTCAAGGATTTGACACGTCTTAAAAAAATTCTAGGCGCCGCAGGAACCATATTTAAGAATTTTATTTAACTATTTGTATGGGAGCCCCCCTAATGGGTAGATATATAAGGCATTTATGTTAAGGAAAATGTTTCAAGCAAAACGTTAATGAAGTCGGTCATACATTTTACTCCCATTGAGGGGACGTCTAGGCAGATATGGGACATTTTCTTCAATATATTACTAGTCTGTATTCAAAATTTTGTATAGGAGCCCTCTTAAGGAATAGAGACAGCGGGCAGGTTTGTTATAAACATTCTGCGGGTAAATAATGGGGTTGGTCCCACATTTGACCTCTCTAGGAGTAACTCTGTGGCAGTTTTAGATTTTTTATTATCCCCACTTGAGCTTCTCTTTTTTCTCCTGCTACCCCAAACCCTCCCCATTTTTTTTGGCATTCAAACTTTTGAAAAAAATTTTTTTGTTTTTTTCTTAAATTTGTGTCTAAACTACTATCCAATAGGACTAACCTTGGTGCAAATTTCATCCAAATCGGAAGACATCGACTTAAAAATTGGGTCACTTTACATGAAATCCCCCATATGTATATGTATTTAATGGAACAACAACTAAACCGAAACAACCCAGCAAACACAGAAATACACCCTATGTATTGGCAAATGTATTGCCAGGATGAAAAAAAATAATTTCATCGCAATACGAAAACGATTCCGTTAGATAATAAACTAGCAATATCGCCAAATAACACTTACATATCGTCAGCTCATTATTGGTTTGGCGCATATGCCAAAAAGTCGGAGTGGAGAAAACGACAAAGAACGTTTACATGAAGATTTCTCAAAATGTATGAGATAGATTTTTTTATATTTTCTCCGCTACTTCCGTCATATGTTTTGAAGAAAAATGTAAATTTTATTATTAATAATAATATTATGTTGTGCCGCATACGCCACTTTTCTAAAAATATGTTTAAAAAGAATCTTTTTGTGCTGCATACGTATACTTATTGCTATGTATTGAGTAACTTGCTGAAATGTAGGTTTTTATATTAACCGGGGCTGTGGAGTCGGAGTTGAAGAGTCGGAGTTGAGGTTTTTGTACCGGAGTCGGAGTCGAAGTACCCACAAAAACTAGCGACTCCCACTCCGACTTTTTTGCATTAAAATTTTTCCAATATTTTTCAAAATAAAAAATTTTAATGACGAATTTCTCCAATTCTTTTTAAATATCAATTCATATTTAAATATAATTTTTCTTATAATTTTATTTTAATTTGACATAAAAAAAAATTTTAAACATAAATTGATATTTAAATAAATTAGTGGAATTAGCCATAAGAAATTGTGAAGTCAGAAAATAAGGACCAGTATACTTTTCATATCAAAAATTAAAAAATTGAGTTAACATCTTATTTTGACAATTTATAAGAATAGTTATATAGATTTTAGCGAAGCATGTCCTTTTCTATGTTTTAATGTGACCTCAAATTTCTGTAACAAAAACCAGCGGGTTCACTATTTGAATTTCGCCAAGATATCGTTAATGAAATAGAGCCGAATTAAGGAATTTAAAAATTAAATTTGTAAAGATGTTGTTTTTTATTTATCGTATATTAACAAATATTTTTGTAGCCATGTTCATGAATATGACTTGAAATCTGTTGTAGCTCCTGTGGTGAAAGCATTAAGTGAACTACATTTTAAGTTCCAACCTTCAAGGTGAATTATAATAGAACAAAAGGAAAAGGAACTCGGAAAAATACATGACATTGTTCCAGATATAATTCCCATCAATGTGGGGGTTAACCCGAAAAATGATTTGAGAATACTTTTATCTACTCACTTTAGGGAAAATTGGAGAGATAATAAAGACTTGCAATTTCAAATTTCGGTCTTGGACAATAATAATATTGAATTAGGAACGGAAAAATACAATGGCGAGTACACTAAAGAAAAAGATTTAAATTTAGTTGTTTAAAAATTCACATTTTTTTAACTCTGCAGGTGGGAGATAAACTACATCACGCCACATTTTGAAAACTTTACAGCAGACCGCGCAAGCATGTTGATAATCGCAAATGATGTTTATGTAATAAAAATGTGCATTTGTACGAATATTTTATATGATCCTAACATATTTTTTTTATGTCGATGATATACTTAAAAAATTACGTCATAAAAGGTTCGTTACCTTTTATGGTACTGTTCCATGCCTTGAGACAAACAACACCAAGTCCAACAACAAAAGGGGTGCTATTTCCCAAAAATAATAGAAAGCTAACAACATTTTTTTACGTTACGTTTCTCTTCAAAATGTGTTATATAAATTGTAGAACTAACAACTGAAGGCGCATCTGTATGTTTAATTAACTATATTAAATTTTCCTGAGAATGATTTGACTTAATAAGGGCCATTATTACAACTTACAAATAGTTATTTTTAGGATGCTATCTGGCAGATAAATAGTTTTTGGTTATTACAAGTTAACATTAACCTAAAAAGTGACTGATAAGCTAACATCAGGTTTGTCCTCATGGTAACTTTACAAGTGAACTTTAAGAACTTGAAGATGCCATATTCTCTGCTGAAGATATGGTCACTCCAATTACAGTTTTATGTAGTCGTAGTCGTTGCCACTACGTATTTTAAACAACCAAAAGTAGTCGGTATATACTGCAATGTTGCCACAGTATATAAATTACATTTTTTATTTTATCGGACAGTTGTAATAATGGAAAAAACTTATTGGTCACTTTATCGTTCAAGATAGCTATTGTTCACGTTAACTATCAGCAACTTTATCATTAGGATGTAATAATGGCCCTAAATAAAACAAGACCAAAATGGCAGTGTCTGAATTTATGTATGTATATTAAAAACAAAAGACCTCACTTCACAATTTACAAAAAAGGACTGTCCTTTGCCTCTATTAATATTGTGGTAAACAACACTAAGTAATCTTAATGCCTTTAACGTCTAAGCCAATTGGACTTGGTGTTGTTTTCAACTTTTCTATTTCGAAAGCTACATTAGATAGGACTTATGGAAATTCACACATCTATAAATTCCAACAGTATAAAAAACGTTATTTGAAAAAATTTGCATAATTTTAATAAATTAATATAACCTTTAAAATATACTAAAGTTCAATGATCCCATACGGATTGAAGCAAAACTCGTTTCTTTCGAAAGTTGGTAACAAAACTCGTTCGTTCCAAAATTAAATCCATTATTTTTCTATATTTCAGTTGGTTTAAATTTCTCAACTGTTGAGTTATAAGTCAAGAATGTCATAACACTTTAGAATTAAAAAAGTTCAACTCATTTGGTCTATTGAATCGGGCGGTATATGTTTTTTACATTTTTTCCAAAATCCAAATAAAATATTTTGCAGCTTTCCTACTCATATGTTATTAACTAGTAGGTTAAAGCTCCATGCGCGGCACGTTAGAATTAAAATATCGATTTGAAATTTTTACAGAATCATTTTCTTGCTATATTTAACCATTTACCAGGTACTAAATTAAAAAAGAGTTTAAAGTCAAATAAAAACTAGTCTCTTAAATAATGCTAGGTTAGAGTAGGAGTCGGAGTCGTACTTAAAAAATTTCAGCAAAAGGAGTCGGAGGCGGAGTTATAACTATTCCTTAACGACTCCACAGCCCTGATATTAACAATCTAATTAAAAGTCAACATTGACGATTTTTTTTCTTTTATTTGGTTTTATTTTACAAAAACAGTTCCATTTTTATATTTTTAATAAATTTTAGAAATTTGAACTATTTTTTAATAAGTGCCAGTTCAACGATTTCGAACGATACCGTTCGCATTGAAAATTTATATGAAAAACACTCAGTTTTAAAAATATTTTCCATATAAAACTCTATGCGAACGTCTACGTTCGAAATCGTTGAACAGGCAGTAAGTGTTTTATAAAACTATTTTTTTCTTGTTGTCATTTTATTTTGCTTTTGCTCATGGTCCAATTATTAGGTCTATGCAGAAATACAACAATTAAAAAGTTCATATTGAACAAAATTTATGCTTAATATCTCAGAAACCATAAAAATGTTCGCGAAACAGGTTTTGGATTTAAAAAAAGCTGGTATTAAAAAAATATATTCCAAACTCATTTTTTTAAAAATGGTCGGTAGGCCAAAGTAATAATGAGCTGACTATATGTTTAAAAAAAGGAAGATATTGCCAAAATATCATTGGGATGGTAAAAAAATATGATTTTTTCATTAATGTAAAAATAAGCACAGCTTTTTATTTAAAATTAAATTTTAAATTACATACATACATATAAATTATGCTTACACATAATATAATTTATAATTAAAATAAAGTAAATTAAAATAATTATGTAGTTTCCATCATAAGTGCCCAATGCCTTTCGTTCCCGCGGCAATTGGGTCTACGTACCGGAACGACTCGGAGCATCAATCGCACCGACCAAAGATTGAAAATGAAACAAATTATTATTAAACAGATTTATTTAATTTATATATTTACCTTTTGCAGCATATTTTGGATTTAATAATTTGATTAATTTTTATTTTTTTATTTATGACGTAATAAAAAATTACTTTGATTATTTTCTTTTAGATGAAAATTTGGGGGTATTGTTAAACTATTTTCTCAGTGGTTATCTTCCATTTGTTTGCAGGGAAGTCTTAAAATATAATTTGTATGTTGTAGTGTAACAACCAAGGCGAATTCATACAAGGTGGTCTTATTTTGAAAACGTTTACGACACTAAAATATTTTAACGTTGTTTCAAAAACAATACAACACTGTAGTAAACAATTCAAACAAATATTTCATTTTATTTTTAATTTTAAATTGTGTGTTTTGAAATTTAATAATTTAAAAAAATTCTAAATTTCATAATTTTAAGAGAAAATTATAGAATTTAGTTAAGATTCCCCAGAACCAGACCGGTATACCATATTAACACGTTAGTTATTAGCTGTTGCTTACGTAGCAAGATAATTTTACCTGGTGTAAATTCGCCTTGGTAACTATCCTACAAGAAGACTACCGGTCTACTTACTAGCTTTATGACCGGTAGTGTTAACCTATATTGGTTAAAGTTTATATTAGTTTATTAAGGGCTAAAAAATCAGAGCAAGTTAAACTCTCTTTTTGGTTAAAAATGTGTTTAAGCCAACAAATCTATAAATCACCAAACATATAAATTTCATCCATACATTACATAGTCAGGAAATTGGACTTCAGGAAAATAAATACCACGTACCATTATTTCTGTGAAAGCTCTATAACGTTCCACTTCTTGCATGGGTCTGGAAATGGAGGTAAACGTACGTGTGACCAATTAATTAATTGTAGCTCTTAAAAAGACATTTTATTTTGTTAACAACTTGTGTCCAAAAAATTAAATACAAACTAGTAAAGTCATCAGGATTTTAAATAATATTTGTTTCTTTATTACCACCACCAAATCTTAAACCCGCCAACGCTACCACCCGAATGACCGCCAGCTGTTGAACGAACACTCCTTTCATAACGACCGCTTCGCATATGACCTCTGTTGTTTCCTAAGAATCCGCCACTACGTCCTATGAAGCCGCCATCAGTACGCCCTCCTTTACCACTACCATTCTGATTACAGCTTTTTGGCGGTGCCACTTTTATTTATTAATTTATTTATTTCATTGACTGTCCTATGCTACAATATTAAATCTTATAATTACAGCATAGGATTTTATAAAGCTAAACAGGTTAATTTGTTAATAAAAATTAACTTGAAAAATTATAATAAATAGAAAGAATAATAATAATAGAAATTTTTTATCTCACTACTTTAGTTACAAATTATATAATTAATTTAATTAAATTTTAGAAATTCACAAATTTTTACACGCGTATGACAAAAATATATTAAAATATTGGTATTATTTGGGAAATGTTAATTCCCAACAAACACGAAGTCAAACCTTTGGTATGAAATCACTTTATCATTTGACATCAAACACAATTCTCAACCGTTTTTCAATTGTTTGATTTAACATTTAAATCCAAATTGATAATGATTTCAAAATAAACATTTGATATCAAATGTTTTATCAATTTGATATCAAATGTTTTATCCATTTGATATTAAATGTTTGTCAAATGTTAAATTCAAATCAAAAAAAAACTTGGAAGCACTAAAGGGAAAAATATATGTAAGCATTAAAAATGGCGATTAAAGTTACATTTTTTACTTTGTGGTTACATGTGTTTTACTATTAAAAATAAATTTTAATATTAAGTGAACAGTTTATTTCATGTGAAAAATAAAAATTATTTGTGAGTAATAAAAAATAAAAATAAAACGGGAAAGTGAAGAAAGTTTGTTGAATGATCGCGGTGCTACAATCCTCAAAATAAAAGGGAGCCAATTTCGTCTTTGCAAGAATTAGAGGACGGAAAGAACCTTATTTCATCTTTTAGCTATGTTGCCGAATGTTTATCTCGCAGTTAATTTAAATAAACAACACTGCTCGAAATTTACACTTTTATTAGACAAGCTGGACACATGGCGTTTTAGCATAATTCGGGTACGCTGAATCCAGTGGTGCCCACCTTTTTTTTGAGGTTAGCTCTTGTTTTCGAGATATACCGTTATTTTGAAAATGGAGGGATGGCATAACATATATTCGCGTAACTCAAAAACGGTTCAGTTTGTTGAAATTTCTTTAAAAATAAAAATTTCCTTTTAGAAAATTAAAACTTTTTTTTTAATATGAGCAGTCTTTTAGAAACATAATTTTTTTTTTTGGAAAAAAAAATAATTTTATTATCAAAATTTCGAAATTTTTGTTTTTTAAAAATTCATAAAAAATTGGAAAATGCAGCTAGGCTTCTAAATTTCTGCAGACATATAAAAAACATGCCATAAATGATTAAAATCCGTTTACAGCTTTTGATTTTATTCACAAAAGTCGACAAATTTTAATTAATTTAAGAATTTCATAAAACGAAATATTTGTATGGGAGCCCCCCTAAGAAGTGGAGATAAGGGGAAAGTGGCGCTGCGAAATAAGGCCCCAAAAAATTAATGAAAATTGACCCCAAATTTGGGGCTATTTTTCATAATGCAATATGACCCCATTTTTATACCCTCCACCACAATTAGTTGTGAAGAGGGTATACTAAGTTTGTCATTCCGTGTGAAACTTTTTTATTATTCATCTCAGACCCCATAAAGTATATATATTCCGGCTGCTTGAGTAATTCTAAGTCGATTTAGCCATGTCCGTCTGTCTGTCCGTCTGTTGAAAACACGCTCACTTTCGAAAAACTCAAAAGAAATAAACAAACTAGGTGTCAAATTGCTTGTAGTTATCCTAAGCAGTTTGGGATTGAATTTCAGCAAAATCGGTTCAGTAGGACCAGAGCTATGAATCAAAATGTGGAACCACCACCATCAAAAACTTGATAATTTTGTTACAAAAACTAACATAAATGATGCAAAAATGCACGGAATGACATAAGATTTTGCACAAGTCCGTTTTATTCGACTAGAAATGACACTGTCAAATTTCGCGAAGGTCGGTCCATAATTTACCCTAAGCCCCATATAAACACTACTCCCGGAAAACAGTTTAGTACGCCTAAAACCGTAAAAAATAATGCAATCATAACAAATTTTGGTTCGTCACAATTTTATAGGACTATAAATGATACTGTGAAATTTCGTGAAGATCGGTACATAATTTACCCTAGGCCCCATATATGCCCTACTCCCGGAAAACAGTTTAGTCTCCTAAAACCATAATTAATAACAAATCGTCACAGTTTAAGATAATAATAATAAAAAGACATCATACAGATATTACTCCTTAAACATTCGAACTGTCGGTGGAGGGTATCAAAGATTCGGCACAGCCGAATATAGCACTCTAACTTGTTTTAATGAAAAATTACCCCAAAAAAATGAAAAATAACCCTAAATAACAAACGAAATATGACCCTAAATTTGGGGTTATTCTTCGGTATGAAAAATCACCTCAAAATTGATAATGAATTTTAGCCCCAAAAAAGAACACAAAGAAAGTTATATTACTAATTTTGGGTGGAGTTCATATGCCCGAAACTAAAAATCCCAAATTTAGAATCCCGATTTCAAAATCCGAATAATTATACAGTTTTGGTTTTAAAAATTGTACGATTGATAGCATGGTTGGGGTTTCGGCCATGCGCAAGGTTTTGTTCCTCTATGGTATAATGAACACTGGCTTTACTTACTAAAGCTTGACGTTATAGCCGGCCATCGGCCGGGCGCAACGATTTTCTTCTCTATGGTATAACGAACACTGGTTTCGCTAACTAAAGCTTCTCTGTACAGCCGGCCTTCGGTCGGGCGCAAGGATTTTTTCCTCTTTGGCATAACGAACACCGGCTTCGCTAACTAAAGCATATCTGCATAACCGGCAAGGATTTTTTCCACTTTGGTATAAGAAATCGGGGTTTTTATACTATTTTTAACGATTTTTAAAACCAAAACTGTATAATTATTCGGATTTTGAGATCGGGATTCTAAATTTGGAATTTTTAGTTTCAGGCATATGAACTCCACCAAAAATTTGTAATATAACTTTCTTTGGGGTTTGTCGTTTGAGAAAACGTTTGATTTCAAATCTTTTTTAATTTGAAATCAAAGCTCCGTGTTTGTTGGGTTATACCATTTTAACATATATATTGGAGTGGAACAACTAATGTAAAATTGTTGCAAGTGTGTAAGTACATTTTTTACTTTTGGTTATGCATTTCTTGTAGGGTACTTTAAGTTTAATGATATTTGTTCGATCGAAAAAGTTTTGAATTTTTAAATGTTTGTTAAAAAATTTTACTGCCTAGCCCACGATGTCGACAAGAACATTTCTTTCGTATATTTTTATTGAAAACAAAAACAAATTTTAGTTTTTTATTATTGTTTTCAATATAAATATGCGAAAGGAATGTTCTTGTCGACATATATATATTTTATTTATAAATTCCGCTAGATATGTATATAAAGGGTGTTTTTTATAGAGTGATACATATTTAAATCAAAATACAACATAGTAATATATTTTTGATATCAATGAAACGGTCTTTATTGGATAGACATTGTATATGACATAAATGTTTAAATATGTTTTCGTCCATGTGCGCGTAGAAAGCGCAATCTGAATTCTGATCATCATCGTTTTTGAAGACATAGAGCAAATGACTCCGCCAGCCTAAAAAGCGCCCCAAACAGCTATTTTCTGTGGATCTAATGGTGTTTCGACAAAAGCTTGTTGATTCCCTCACTCAAAATGCGAAAATTCTGCTTATTTACGTACCCATTCAACCAGAAATAGGTTTCATCGGAAATTAAAATTTTGAATGGGATAAAAAAAAATTAATCACCCCTATCGTGAATAATTTTCCCCTCGTAATTTATCCCCTTTTCACATATTTGCGATCATGAACAACTCCCATGAAAAAAATGTAATTCAAAGGAGAATAATACCGTGAAAAAATATTCACGGGAACAAATTCCCCTTATCGTGAAGAGTTTTTTCCCTCGTAATTTGTTCACGTTTCCCTTAGATTTTCTCACTTTATTTTTGTTAGGGAATAGAACATGTATGTTAGTAGTTCCTCCTATAAATCGTTAATAAGGCACAAACCGATATATTGGTCAACAAAATGCAAATCAACAGGTTGATTGCCGCCGGGTTTGTGAAAGACGTGGTGGCAGAATTTTGGAAAATATTTTACTACATAAAATTTAAAAAGTGCAAAAAACTAACGTTGTAATCCACCTATCCCTCTAATACTAATTATTTAGATTTATTATTTTAACTTTTCTTTAAAATATGCATATACATACGTGTATATTTTTAAACAAAAATTTCATTGATTTTTAATTTTTTATAATCTTTCTTCTTTTTTTTACATTCACTGGAACTGATAGCGTGAAAAATTTTTCACATGAGATTCACGATTGCTTTTTTCCCTTCGAGGGGAATGAAAATTGCATGGGAACAAAAATTCCACTTGTTATTCACGATAGGGGTGAATATCAATTTGTGCTTCAGCCCATTCGCCAAATTATTTTGATTAAAAGTTTCAACAATTTGCACCCGTTGCTCTGGTGTAAGTCGATCCATAATGAAATGTCAAAGCAAACTAAACAAAAAGCAACTAGCAGGTGTTAAATGGGTGGTCAAAAAATGCAGTGATGCCAACTCAAAGTTGTATCACTCTAAAAAAACACCCTTTATTTAAAACCTGGTGTAAAATCCTCTGCAAAGTTTAAGTCTATTCGGTTCTATAACGGACTTAAGCAAAAAGTGTTTCGTTCCTAAAGCTTCGTACAGACGATGGTCAGATCTTACAATATTGGTAAGCAGCGTTGCTCAAATTGCATTAAAATTGGCTAAAATGTCTTACAACTGTGTGAACATTGTAAGCTCATTTGTATTTGCAGAAGTGCAAAATTAATGCATCTGACAATCGCAGCATTGTCAGAAAAATATTGCTGCTGGCAACGCCTGCTTACAATATTGTACGATCTGACCATCGCACAGAGGGGTGAAATCGCAAAAAATGGATATTAATTGAAAAATTAAAATTTGTTTGCTTGAAAAATATTTAGTAACCGATTACAGTATATAAAATTCTACATCACTACTGAAAATTTCAATGTCATATGTTGCTTACTTGTCAAGCTGCATTGTATTAAAGTGAAGTAATTTTTTAGCTATTCGCGCACAAAAGTGTTAATTGAAATTCGGTATATTTCGACGCTTAATGTATAGTTTTTCGCAAGTCAAAAGTAATACTTTTACTATGGAATCTTCAACCTCAGGTATTTAAGTTGTTCTAAATATAATTGTGTTAACAAAAGTTGTGTAGAAGTATTTAAAAAAAATTTTTTTAAATGTGTCTCAATTTTGGCTATTTTCAAAATATTCGTGGATATTTAAATATGAATGGTGTTAGTTGGCGTCAGAATATTAATTTTTTAGAAAACTACAGTATCTAGGGCTTAATATTCAGTAGTAACATGTTGCGCGTTTTTGCGCGAAATTTTTTTATTAAGTTAATTGTAAATATAGTCACTCAAGCAAAGTACACCAGTTCTTGTCTTTTGTTTGCTTTGTCTTCGTTTTCGTTGTTATAATTGTTGTTTTTGTATATAGTTGGTAACTGTGAGTTACAATGACAAGAGTATTTGTTATTGTGCGTTATGTGTTGTATTTGTGCGAAACGTCAAAAGTGTTGAAAGTGACATATTAAATAGGTTCCTACTAAGTTCAGATCCAATCCTATCTGGTAAAACACAATTGCCCAAAAAAAAATTCCACCAACTTCCAAAATCTGTAGAAGATCTACTAGTTTCGCCTTCAGTTTTGACAAACGTGGCACCAGAAGGCACAAATTATGATACAGATGACGACGGGCATATTTTTTAAAATAGCAGGTCAAAAACACATGCCTTATAATAAATGTATACAAGCTATCACCAGACACATCCGTACACAATCGAACAATTTAAATATCTGCTTTGAGTCCCGAATTTAGTTACAAATATGATAGAATAATTCCCAATTCGTCTACGTAATTATATTAAAAATAAATTGATTACTATGAAAAAATTTTATTTCTTTTTTTTTCAAAAAACAAAAAAAAAATCCGACTGAGCCAGAGCTATTTTTAAAAGGGGGCGTGGCACCACCCTATTCCACCTTGGATATAATTCATACTGTTAGATCAACATATAAACCAAATCTTATCTTCATACCTTTGATGGTTCATGAGATATATCCGTTCTAAGTTTCAGGTTATATGGGAGGTGCCACGCCCCTTTATCCAATCATAACCAAGTATATCCAAGAACTATTAGCAGGTCAAAGTTTCATGGCAATCGGTCTATTGCTATGGCAGCTAGAGCGATTTTTAATAGGGGGAGTGGCACCGCCCACTTTTCCAAAAGATGTGTAGCATATGTCACTCAGTGGTAACGTAGCATTCAAATAGTGAAAGAATTTTTAAAATTGGATAAGTAGTTTAATTAATCTCCATTTTTTGCGATTTCACCCCTCTGTGCATCGTCTGTACGAGGCTTAAGGTAACGGTAATAAATAAGTCAATGGCTCCAGAAATTAATGAACTGCAACTTCAAAAAAAAACACTCAACTTCAAAATATTTTCGAAATTTTTTTTATTTTACTTGGTTCGCTTCAGCTCTGAGCCCTACAAATATTATTAAAATAATCGGCATGTTCCGACAACCGCAAAACGCTTAACATTTGCGATTCTGACTAAAAATCGCATAATATGTGTTCTGTTAATTGCAATCGTTATAAGTAAGGCGACTTCAAATCACAAAAGTATGCTCAAGGGAACTAGAATATTTTTAAGAAACTATGGCAGATCACAAGCAAAGCGCATAACGCCCTTTAACGTTTTGTAAGAACACAGACACCAATAAACTGTCTAACTACCAACCAGCATACGAGGCACCCCTATAGACATTAATAAAAAATAGATTAACGTAACTAAACAAAAAATTTAGCAAATAAATAAATGTTTTAGTGTCGAACGCACCAATGATATACACAGTTAATTAGGTCCAGCAAAGCGGAGCGGGTAATGCTTGTGTACAAATCTATTTAAACTTATTTTTCCCAAACTTTAATGGGTGCACAACTTAGATTTTTTTGCTTAGTTTGTTGTGTTTATGGTAAAGTTTTTATTTTTAAACAATAATGTTACAAATTTTTTTAATGCTGTGCATACGTTTCAGCCTGTTTTGCATCGTTTTTTAGGAAAGAATAAAAATTGGGCAAAAAAAAAACAATAAATTTGTAATTGTGTAGATGATGGCTATTTTAATTTACAGAATGTTTTCTGATGTGCATAGGAAGAGTTTTTTATTTTCTATTTTAAGACTTGAAAAATACCTCCCCAGTATGAATAAACATTTGTTCGATTCTATTATACATAATTAGTTTTTCTTATGTTTTTGCTGACAACAGTTCTCTGTGCTGGTGCTGTTGGAATGAAAGGGCACTGCTTCATCGCTTCCAATTAAATTTGTTATGTATCCCATAGACCAAGAATGTTGTGGTGCACGATATAAGGGCTTAAGGCTTAAACTTGTTAAGGGGCACGAGTGCAAAACATTTAAAAAATATGATTTCGATAATGACTGTGTAATAAGGAATCGTCGAAATTCCTTCATTGATCAAGATGGCTTACAAGTTCGCAAACAAATATTAAGTTCTGTAGCATGTATTGGGCCAAAGGACACATTTGATATGATGTTTTCTTCTTCGCATAAAGATAACTCCGATAGGGAATTTATCGAAGATACAGATTTTAATGAAGGAATAGATACACAAAATATTGTCCGTAATTTGACTGTTATTGGTCGATTTTTGGGACTATTACAGACCGTAACACTACCACGTTTATCGCTATCTACGGCTTCATTATGTTTCATTCTAGCAATATTTATTTCACCACGCTCTTGTGCTGAAACTATTATTTTTCCTGCTTTCAGATTATCATTTGGCACTCTTTATCCAGCTTATGCTTCTTATAAAGCAGTCCGCACAAAGAATGTAAAGGAATACGTAAGTCATTCAGACGAAAATTTTCGATTTATTTTACTTATTTTTATTGTTTTCAGGTAAAATGGATGATGTATTGGATTGTTTATGCATTTTTTACATGTACTGAAACGTTTACCGATATTTTTCTTTCCTGGTTTCCATTTTATTATGAAGTAAAAGTAGTTATTGTGTTGTGGTTACTATCTCCAGCTACTAAGGGAAGCTCAACATTGTACAGAAAATTTGTTCACCCAATGTTGACACGTCGCGAACAGGTTTGAATGGCCATAAACACAAATGTATTTTTAAACTTATAACACGCAAACTATTTCAGGAAATTGATGAGTACCTTAACCAAGCCAAAGAGCGTGGATATTCTGCTGTACTTCAACTAGGATCGAAGGGTGTAAATTATGCTACCAATGTTATTATGCAAACAGCAATAAAGGTATTTACATTGTATTTTTACTTCGTTAAAAACATATAATTCTAATTTGCACACAAACACATTGTACATTTAAACAATCACATAATTGTTGTACCTATTGCAAATTTCCAGATGAAATTTATGCATAACAATGTAATTTTTACATTTCTATACAAAATTAATTTTGTAAAACTTCGATTCAAGAAAAATATATTCTACCTTTTTTGAATAGAGTAGAAAGTTAGAAATCATTACAAAACTTGTAATAATAAATTTAAAACGCCATGCAGCACTTAGTGAAGTAGTGGTAATATTTTTAGTATAGAATATCTATGTAAGGCTAGCCTAAAGCTATGTTATAAAATTTCTGGAGGTTCCTAAAGAGTTTAAAAGTCGAAGGAAAGAAAAATGTATTGTAGAATTAGTACTGTTAAACAACTAAAATTTAAGTTGTCATCTATAATATTTGTTTTCGTTAAGTGCGACGCAATTGAGGTTTGGTTACTAACCATAATCGATACACAAATCGCTGTTAAAAATTTTGATAACCATTTCAATTTTTAATTTTCCAGATCCGAATACGTGTCAAAAGCTATATCATATACATTAGGTCTATTCGCGATAGGGTTATCAAGTTACGGAGTTATGGAGTTATATAAATAACAACAAAATAAATTTATTTAATTTAATTTTTTAACTGCATTTTGATGCTGTTAATATAACAACTACATAACTGAAAATAAACAAACAATTTTTTCCTTTCCTGGAGTGTTCATGCCCGATATATATCTGCCTTCCCTTATTTAAAATACTATCCTTGCAGTACAAAAAGGAATGCTTTAACTACAACATGGGTTTTAAAAAAGTACACAACAAGATATGATGATAAGTTTTATAGGATTTTAAACTTCTTTGTATGTTTGATTCTTTTCAGAGCTTTCTGAAGTCCGCTAATGACCAATAAGTTTGAACTTCAACATACTATAAATGAGCATACTATTAACTATACTGCATTAGAAATTTCGAACGAAATGCTTATGTTCTTAGCATAAAATGTTTTAAATTAAGCATAATTTGAAAAGTAATTAATAGTTAAAATCCTTTACAGCAATACGGCATACGCTTAATTCCATATCAATCTTTTTTTATTAGTTGAAAACTTTAAGCCAAGTCTTATTAAAATGCCCTGAATGCCATAATAAACTTTAAATTAGACTAACAATTAAAATAATGAAATGAATCGGTGTTTATTATACATTAGTTAACATATATAAGAACCTATCATAAAAAACGCTTAAAAGAAAGTATGAAATACACATTATGTCTTTTTCAATATCTTTTATTATAAAAACTATTCTGTACTGAAACTCTGTAGCTTTTAAACGTCCAAAATTTGTCGTTTAGTTGTCAAATTTCGTTAGTTGACGATAATTGTCGTTAAAAGCTATTCTGTAGTAAAATTTTGACAATTTTTATCGGTAAACAATACAAAATAACGATAATAAATGTACTCTAAACAGTTCAAAAATATATAAGTGGTTTTCACCCTTTGTGTTAAGTGTACAACTCTGTTTTATTTAATACGATTTTACACTACAAAGCGTGAGTGTCTTTTTCGTATGTACTTTAAATTAACGAATCTGCTGAGGCAGAGAAAAAGAGTGATAGAGCTTCGTCAACTGTTTTATTCTGGTAAATTCAACACACGTGTTTACTACAGATTTTTTGGGATTTTTCAACCATCGTAGTAAGTTTTAGTCTAATGCATTTTGTTGTTGCAGTGTTGTAAATGTTAGTACTTTAACTACATTAATAAGATTAACAAGGTCTACAAGGGTACTTTTCTATTAAGGGGAAACCGCTATAGTAAAAACAAAAAAATGTAATAACGTATAGTCGGTCAAGGCCAAACCTACACCACAATATTGGGGACCCGTGGACAATCATGTTTCCGCTAAAAAAAGTATGCCGTGAGGTAAGGTTTCACATAAGAGATTCTAATGCAAATATTATCTTAATATCTACTGTTAATTACTACTAGATGACATAGAAGCTATTATAAAAGAAACTTATTATAATCTGTTTTCGGGAGTGTATTTGTATGGTCAAATATGGACCGATTTCAATAAAAGTTGCTATGCTCATTAAGGTTGCCATAAAATATTTTTGGTCTTAATTAAACCTAAATACCTACAAAACAAGACGGTTGATGGGCGCAAACATTTGGAAATTTAATCAATATTTACTCGATTCCGTTCATGTTTTGTTAAAAAAAAAATTTATACCAGCAAATTTATTTCATATTTTTTATACCCTCCACCACAATTAGTTGTGAAGAGGGTTTACTAAGATAAGATAATAATAATAAAAAGACATCATACAGATATTACTCCTTAAACATTCGAACTGTCGGTGGAGGGTATCAAAGATTCGGCACAGCCGAATATAGCACTCTAACTTGTTTTTTATTAATTTTAAAAAATTTAAACTTTGACGTTCTTATATTTTTTTTACCGATTTGTCGTCAATATTTCTAAACAAAAATATTTGTTTATTCAAAATAGAGAATAAAAATTCGTTAAAGTAACCGAGATTTTTCGTTAGTGCCGGTACACACACGTCAAGTTTGACTCTTCAAGTCTTGATCTTTTAGGAGAAAAGGGAAAAGAGAATGCCATTTCTTTTTCCCAATCTCCTAAAAACTCAAGTCTTGATGAGTCAAACTTGACTTGTGTGAACCGGCACTTACTTAACGATATCGGTACATAGTTAAATTAAAAAAGTTATAGAATTGAGGAACTGATCAAGAAAAATACGGAAACGAGAAATAAATTTCCATGTACCTAAGTCTAGACGAGCAATTTGTATTTGTTAACATAAGCAATAACGTCGACAGAAAGACGTCACAGAAATGTTCTATATTTAATATTTTTTTCAGAGTGGAGTAAACGTATGCCTAAACACAAAACATGAATTTATATGTAAATATATATGTACTTACATTTTCTTTGGCAACCAATTTATTTTTTTATTATTAATTTGTAAATTTTGTATTTAAATTTTATACGTTTTAAGCTTCGTTCACAATCAAAAAAACATTTTCACTTGGTGTTCATAATAGAGCAACAATTTCTTTTGCAAGCACTCACATTTTGCATTAAGAACCCGTTTGCAAATTTTAGCCACAACAATATTATGCATTTATTACTATTTTTTACAACATTTTGTTGAAATTTTCATTCAAAACTAAATAAAATTATTTTAAACGTCAGAAACAATTTCATAAAAATTGTTGTTGAAGTTCTAGTTAACTAAACTTTAGTTACATTTTTAAAAAAATTTTATTACATTTTTGTTTTAAAAATGAAAGGAAAATATATCCAATATTTTAGGAAGAAAAAAGATAGAAGAAAAAAAGAAATTGTTTTTCTGATTGTGAACAGAGCTTTAAGCTCAAAACCGCTGACCCTAGAAACTTGAAATTTGGACTAGCGATTGGTCACTCCCCAAATCGATCCGCTAAGACGGAATTTTTCGAAATTCGAATGTTTAGGGGGTAAAAAAGGTAAAAACGGGAAATTTCGGTAACCTTATATCTCCAAAACTAAAAGAGATGCAAAAAAAAGTAACTAGTGTTCGCCTAATGGTCAAAATTCGACCATAAATTTTTATGTACATATGAAGAAAACATAGCACATCTAAGTATATATGAATTTACATATTTTGAGCATTTATTTTTTCCGTCTTAGTGGATCGATTTGGCGAGGGTCCAACCTTCGATTCATATTCTATCTTCTACGTGAGTTAATTTAATTTTGTAAGTTCAATATAAAAATTTTATCAATTGAAAAACAAAAAAGTATCAAAAAGTCTCCTTTATGGATTGTCATCCACTCAGGACATTGCATCTTTAATTTTATGTTTCTATGTCTAATATTAACGAAAATTAATCAAAGTACCAGATGTTAAACGAAAAAGTACCAAAAAGCTCCCCTTACATGTTCTTATTCACCCAGTTTAATGTATAATTTTATCTTTATAGGCCGAATATTAACGAAAATTCAAAAAGTTCAAGATTAAAAACAAAAAGTATCAACATTTTTAATCTTATAGGTTTTCATTCACTCAGGACCCTGAACCTATAATATTATGTTTCTAATTTTAACATTATAGAAAATTTAAAAATTATTACATGCAGCACGGAAAAGTAAAAAAAAGAAATTTTATTTCCGTTTTTTCCCCTTTTTGATACTTTTTTTCTCCCCATATAGGTTCGGTTGACAAACAAAGGAAGAAAGCGTTCTTAATTATTTTGCCTGTGCCGATTTATACATAAGATTTATATAGTCGAAATATTCGAAAACTGTTTTCTGAAAAATGTCGAATAATCGACCACCCTATTTTTTATTATTTGATAATTGAAAACAATTTTTTATTTATGTGTTCTGCATATGTGTTAGTAGCAAATTTGTGCACTTCTGCAAATACCTTTCAAATGGTGTATATTTTGTTCAAATCGGTTGACATTCAGAAGAGGAAAGTGTTCTTAACTTTTTTGCCTTAGCCGATTTATGTATATATAGATACTTATCGTTGTTCTTTAGAAAAATAAGCGGACAGGTGTCTGGTACTTTTTGAAATTCGGCCCTATTAGGGAGTAAACGGGTAAAATCTGAATTTTAGTACTTTTTTGCCACCCCATCTATCTTTTGCACCAATAAACATATAAACAAAGTCAATACCACATTCGCAACTTATCAAAAAAATACGTTTATGAATTTGGTACTTTTTCGAAATTCGAACATTTAAGGGGTGAAAATCGAAATTACATTTGGTACTTTTTTTTACAAAACATTTTCCTCCATTCGTTGACATATTCGTACTAAATTATGGGCCGCCACTACAATACTGAAATTTTTGATACTTTAATGGGGGAAAAATATGGTACCCAAAAAAGGAAATACGGGAAATTTGATATTTTTCTTTAGCTTCTTGGTTCTTCTAAAGTAGCGGGTTAAATGCTAGAATTTAAACAAGTTTAAACCTAGAAAAATAAACTTTGGCATAAAAATATGTCTACGAAGAAAAAGGAGACGTTAACAAAGTAGTGGGTATATGCTAGTATTTTATAATTTTTTTGTTGCTTTCTATGGAAATTCATATTGAGTTTTTAAATTTCAAACACAAAACGTGTGTTTTTTTCAAAAATTATTTGAGCTTTTTTATTTTTTGGTAATAAAGTATATAATTTTTAAATTACCACGCTTAAATGCCTTTCACGGTTATTTACCTTTAAATCTCCTTTTTTTTCTTCCATTTTTCAAACAAAAATCCTAGGTTTATTGCTACACGCTTAATTATCCAATTCTGGTAATTTCCTCAAAGATTAAACTCGTAAAACAAAATTACACCTGAAATATAAAAAAACTAAAGTTGTTGTCAGCATTTTTTAAAATTAACTTTAACGTTTATTATGACAAAAAATTGCCAGGTGAAGACCCCATGCCTGCACTATTTGACAACAACACAGCAAGTAATGCCAAGTAATTACATGTTAATAAAAAAATATGCACTAAAATTTTTTTAAAAAATATGCTCCAAAAAACAAAATATTCCAATTTAATATTTACACTAAAAAATAACTTTATTCTGGACACACCAGCATAAAGTAATATTATGAGGTTAAGATACAAAAAAAGCTTGTATATTTTAGGGATTGATATTTTAATAGAAGCTGTATGTTTAAATGTGAACCGATGCAACCATATTTAATTTGCTGTAAGATATTTTGGGTCAAATTTTATCCTAATACGAACATGATTAAATGGTTAATGAACATAAAGAAAGAATTTTGCATACGGACTATGTGATATTATAGATTGATTCTCGCAATATACATAGGCTTCGTTCTTATGACAATTAAAACATTTTTTTAAATTATCTAAAAATTACAACTTGTACTTTGCGTACAAGGCTTACATGGACAGACAACCAACCAGATGGAAGAACGGACACGAAAAAAAACTTTTAAAAGCTTTTCTGATTCGATCGGCTTACTAAACGATGCATCCAGATTGTGCAGCGATAGCTAAAATATGCAAATTATTCTTAAACGGATGGATACCAAAACTCATAAAAAGCTCTAAGATCTTCAAAATAAAAAATATAAACAATATTAAATATAGAGAAAAGATTCCCCAACCACTATACCCGGCGACATAAACCATAAAAATGAAACGCACCCCATTTATAATATAAGATTTATACATTTATAATATAAAATGGCGATAAAGGAGCCGCACAAAAGAAATGAATCCACTCAATGCTTAAATTAGGCATACGGCAAATTACCCCCGTTGTTGTTGTTTTTGTTGTTGTAGCCCTTTTATTCCTGTGTTGGGGAATGGGCATCCCTTGGGCATGAGGAGTTTTCTTGCGTCGCACAGTGAGGTGAAATCTCAAAAAATGGAGATTAATTAAACTACTTATCCAATTTTAAAAATTCTTTCACTATTAGAATGCTACGTTATCACTGAGTGACATAGGCTACGCATCTTTTGGAAAAGTGGGCGGTGCCACTCTCCTATTAAAAATCGCTCTAGCGGCCATAATAATAGACCGATTGTCATGAAACTTTCCCAATGTTGTACTGTTGACCTGCTTATAGTCCTTGGATATACTTGGTAATGATTGGATAAAGGGGCGTGGCACCGCCCATATAACCTGAAACTTAGAACGGATATATCTCATGAACTTTCAGAGGTATGAAGATGAGATTTGGTATATGTTGATCGTACAGTATGAATTACATCCAAGGTGGAATAGGGCGGTGCCACGCCCCCTTTTAAAAATAGCTCTGGCTCAGTCGGATTTATTTATTTATTTATTTTTTTTTTTAAAGTAATAAAAAATTTTTTACATAGTAATCAATTTTTTTTTAATATAATTACGTAGACAAAAGGGGGATTATTGTATCATATATGTCACTAAATTCGGGACTCAAAGCAGATATTAAAATTGTTCGATCGTGTACGGATGTGTCTGGTGAGCGTTTTGTTCATAAATATAAATAGCTTGTATGTATTTATTATAAGACATGTATTTCTGACCTGTGCGAAATGATTTCTGGGCCATGTATTAAAAACTTATGCAAGGTTGTAGACATGTTAAACCACTGATACTTCTTAACAAAAAGTCGAGCTGTATTCTGAGCAAATACTCTAAATTTTTCTACATTGATATCATGATCACAAGATAGGGCAATTAATATTGTGTGCATGTCCTTAATCAGCTCCAGATCTAGTTTCGTAATATCTGCTGTGATTTCAGCGTTTTCAAAAAATCTTCTTGCTGTGTTGCCATCATTTGAATTGCCGAAGCCGGGCTTAGGTTGGTTAATAATAAGTCCAGTTTTTTTTCTAAATTCCGTTTGAATACGACTCTTGTTTTCAGCAACAACTAATTTGTCGAAATCGGTTCTTGCTTGCCATTTTTTAAATGGTAATTTATACGCCACGTGAAGAAGACATTCATAAAAACGTATCCAACCATGCAGTATAGAAAGACCGAACTCCAATGTGTCTGTTTTAACCTCCTTAGCGATCATTCTTTCAATGTCGTTAAATTCTTTAGTCGTGGATCCACATAAATAACACTTTTGGGCTGATTTGGTGTCTGTAAGTGCGTTGCATTGCAGACTTTTCCATCTATCATTAATAACATGAGCTTATGAGCCACGCTTACAAGTCTGTTTTCAATGTACACTAGAGAATTTTCAAGTACACTTATTTCCTCTTTCACTCTTGTCCTTTCTTGTGTGGAGACACTAGATGATTCTCTAATAAACTCGATTTTTAAAGGCCTACAAAATCTTGTTGAGGATGGACGAGGGTTTTTCCAAATGATCTTATTTTCGCACATAATTCGTAGCGGAACAATGGACGCTGTGAAAACAGCTGCGTCACTGGCATCATGGCCGTGGAAAGCTTGCTTATATGTTATTGCCTCGCTCTTAGGGTTACAGCATCTCTTCGCTTCGACTGTGTATGAAGGAAACTTATCCGGAGCAGCTTTTCTAATCACGTCATACTGTCTGCACGTTAACTTTGCTTCTACCTTAACAAGTAATGCTGCTTCCGCTGTTAAACTTCTTCTGATGTTAAACTTGCCTTATATTATGTCGCTCTAGAAGGGGACGAAGCAACATCTTTCAATATTTTTGATGAATAATCTTTTAAGGCCTTGCATTTTTTTGTTTTTGTTTTTATAGAACATTCATCAAATTCCAATTCTTTGCGACCTCTCTTATTTGTTGAGTGATTTACAAATGAGATGCAAGTGTCTAACCAATTTTTGTATTGCACAGAAAAACGCTCATGATGTCTATTCGATTTGGACCATCGCTTCTTAAATTCAGAAATGAAAGTGCTGAATTTCACTTGAAAATCTTTCATGTCAAGGGGCTCGTACGCTTCAGTATTTCATCTTTCAATATATTGACTTTTTCATTAAGTTGCGAAGAGTCCGCATTTCGAATAATATCGTAAAGGCTCTGACGAGAGAAAAATTTTGTTTTGCTGCTTATTCCTAAAAAGTTTAGATAGGAGTTTACAAAAAATCAGAAGCTTACTGCCTGTTTTTAGAAAACGTAAACAAGTGAGTGAGTGAGAAACAATAAAAAACAAATTTTCGTTTTTTATTGTTGTTTTCAATATAATTTCTCACTTACTCACTTGTTTACGTTTTCCAAAAACAGGCAGTTAAAGTATTTGTATAGTACCAGTTACCAAATTACAATTACGTTTCACGTTTTAATACACAACACACAACCCATAACGCACAATAACAAATACTCTTATTGTCATTGTAACACACAGTTGCCAACTATATACAAAAACAACAATTATAACAACGAAAACGAAGACAAAGCAAACAAAAGACAAGATCTGGTGTTCTTTGCTTGAGTGACTATTTTCACAATTTAATAAAAAAAATTCGCGCAAAAACGCGCAACATGTTATTACTGAATATGAAAGCCTAGGAACTGTAGCTTCTTAAAAAATTAATATTCTAACGCCAACTAACACCATTCATAAATTTAAATATCCACGAATATTTTGAAAATAGCAAAAATTGAGACACATTTTAAAAGATTTTTTAAAAATACTTCTACACAACTTTTGTTAACACAATTATTTTTAGAACAACGCTAAAATACCTGAGGTTGAAGATTCCATAGTAAAAGTATTACTTTTGACTTGCGAAAAACTATATATTAAGCGTCGAAATATACCGAATTTCAATTAACACTATTGTGCGCGAATAGCTCAAAAATTACTTAACTTTAATACAATGCAGCTTGACAAGTAAACAACATATGACATTGAATTTTCAGTAGTTATGTAGAATTTAATATACTATAAACGGTTACTTAATATTTTTCAAAAAAACAAATTTTAATTTTTCCATTAATATCCATTTTTTGCGATTTCACCCCTCTGTGCGTCGATCCTGGGCCAAAGAACCGACTGCAATGAGGACCAATGTTGTTGTTGTAACAGTTCGACCTGTAAAACATGTATCCATTAAATTTATACATAATAAGGACGCTGTTCCTAGCTGGCTTGGGCTTGCACTGCAGTTGAATAGGTGGCGTACGTCGTGTTCCACATGCTGGGAAAAGGTCAGGGAGGGTGCTATTTACTATGCACCAGTATGAGTTTAGACGTTTGCACCATCCTGAACTCAATTTTGCCAATATCCCTCTAGTCCGACGTGGTAAGTCCCGTTTTTCGTTTGCAACAGGTGGGGGACGACCTCCTTAAACAATATTTTCTCGGTGGTTGTCCGTTGCAGTGTCCACCGACTAGCTATGAATTTCATTCAGAGCTGCCCTATACGAGGTGTGGTCTTTCATAGAGTCCAGGTGTTGTTTGACTTTACTCTCCATTTTATGACATGTCTCGGGAAGTCTCAACTCCGTTATGTGGCAATTCGGATGACTCCTCCGATGACATCTTAGAAGGAACTGCTTTGTAAGCATTATTTAGTGCTCCTTGACCGTCATCATCTTCACTTCATAATGCAAGTGTTATATTGATGTCATTTGAACACAACCTGTTACGGTCCTTGGGGCGGAATTTTGACAGCTCTGTAAAACTGAGTATCGCTGACTCTTGGGGTCCGCGCTGGCGCTGCGTTGTTAACCTTTGGCTAGCAAATAGTTTTGTATGTAGCTAACAAGGTTTCGTTTTCCATGCCCCGAGTGCTGCCAGCTAGAGTCTTGTGTATCTTGTTTCTACTCCGCAGATCTACTCGCAGATTGTACTGGCATGTGCCGATGGCATTAACAGGCTGTGAAATATGACTCGCAATATCTGGGTGATTTTTTGTCGAAATTATGAAGCCATCGACTTTGTCCATAACTCGAATAGAGTCTCGGAGGATTTTGCGGGAGAGATGTTCATATTCCTCGCATGGAAAAATTCGCCAGATCATGGAGGTAACTGTTTACCGAACTACATAGGTCATCGAAATTGTGGCCTACGATATTATTTGGACACCTTAGGAAGGTATCGAGAGTTTAGATATTTACAAATTAAACAGGATTGTGGATAAAACTCCACCATGGGGAACTCCCTGTTTTATTCTACGACACTTCTACTTCTTATTTTTAAACTCCACAAACGACTGTCTTCTACACAAATAATTCACAAGCCATGTCTTCGTGTTGTCCGAGAGACTAGAAGTCGCTATGTCTCTGAAGATATTGCATGGTTGATCGTATCAAAGGCATTTGATAGGTCAAGTCAAGAGAGAGGTAATAGTCTCTCTCTCACATAGTCGGGCTTGATTAAGGCAATGGCTGATTTGTGTGGATATGGCAGTAAGAGCAGTTATTGTGCTATACTGCTTGCGGAATCCATGCTGATGATTCGCCAATTGGAGATGTTCCAGCAGCTCCGGGAAAAGAAGTGCCTCTAGTATCTTGGCGACTGGTGTCAGCAATGAGATTGGCCTGTTTAAGTTTCCCTGGGTCGCAACTTTCCCTGGCTTTAGCAGAGTAACTACCCTTCCCACTTTCCAGGCTTCGGGTCGAAAATTTGTTCGTAAAACCTGCCGGCAGGGATAAAGCTAGCGGCTGCTGCGAGGACGATTTTTCGAAACTTCCTTTCTGCGGAGCGCACGTCAGAAGGTGTTGGTAAATCATTAAATTTGTTGTTGGTAAACTCTGTGAAGCCAATCCAATCTGCCTTTTTCTGATTTGAATAAGTGCGACGTTCGGAGATCACAAAGTCTGCCGGTCTGTCAAGCTTAAGAGAAACTAAGGGTTGCCAAGTCGCATAGTTTATCAGACCTGCACCACAAATGGTGATGTCTGGCCAACTGGTGCAATTACCCATAATTCTGTTGGGGGCATCATCGTTTACTGTGCAAAACGTGGAGTTGTCAATCTGTTCTTTCAATGAAGTATCCCTTTGATCATCCCCAAGATTTGAGTGCCAGAGTTCGTGGTGAGAATTAAAATCTCCCATCTCGATTCGGTTATCACCTTGAAGAAGGAATCTGAATTCCAGCTGATACCAAGAAGGCTGATGACCGGCGGAATGTACACATTGTACAGTTTTATTTCTGCAGCTCCTGATCTGACCGATATTTCTTCTCTTGGCTGCGATCATGACTCTGCAGCTGTATAAATCTTGTTATCTCAGTGATCTTATTTAGGAGGCCGTTACAATGAAACTGCAGTAATATCGTCACTTAAAGAGTATTTGCAGCAATTTGTGGCGTGACATCTGCTGCATCTGCTAGGTATGAAAAAACTTTGACCACACACACAACCAGGAAAGTAAGTCTCCATAAGCAAACAGAGAGCTTTGGAGCTTGATTCCGTCCACGAGCCGTTCGGTCTTTGAATAAATCTAGTTACTGCAGGGTCCTTGGATAAAATTCTTCTGAACCTGTACATCTCATTTACAGAGTCCACTGAATCGCTAAATTTGATCCACGAGTCCCTATTCGACCTTCAAATATCTCCCTTATACCAATTTTAAATTATCCTTAAGTATAAATAACCTTCTGACACTGGACCCTTGAGTCTTCAACTTGCCTGCCATCATCGCGGTTGCGTGCATCTGCCCGAAAAGTTTAGCGGACAAGATCGCGCATAGCTACTAGTCATCAACTTCATGGAGGTGCCTACCAATTGCTCCACACCGACCGGAGTCGACCCCCAATCGAGTGTAACTCTAAGGTTACTGTTCACCATTCCCAAAAAACAATCACAATTCATCCTCCTTTTCTTATATGGACATTTTTTTGACTTTTAAAAATTAGACTAAAGGACAGACGACTATAGCCAGAGAAGGAATATCCCAAAGGCACCCTCATCTACTAAGTCCCTATAGCCTTTCTATTTCTAGTTCTGAACGTTGGCTTATTCCCCCTATTGCAGATATAAAGATTGCTGGCAATAATAGAATCAAACATAGACTCACCTCTTATGTTGATATCGGCACTTCCCCATTTGGTATGGTGTGCATTGGCGACTTGAGTTCTCCATTACTGAATGAGAATGAAAAGTAATACATTTTTGCTCATTAAGGCTGTTTTCCTAAACGCCTGTTGCATTGTAGTAATACATTGCAACATGTTCTCATATGCAACCATTAAAATTTTGACATTGCATTTTTTCCTAAATGCAAATATGTGGTTATTACCGTGCAGAGAAAAGCAATTAAAAATGATGCATAACATGAACATATACAGTATAACCAACGTAGGTAAAATTGTTAGTTCACAATGCATCAATACGGTGTCAATACTTTATTTACACATTGTGAACACACGGTGAGGAAAACAGCCTTGCCAATGTATACCCCGTGACTTAATCCAACTACCCGGTTGTTGGCGATAAAGGGCTCTTGGATAGAGGCCACGTCCACGTTGTTATCGATGGGTTGGGTTACTAATTCGGTTGAGGCCGCTATATTGTGAACCACTTTCAGCCTCTCAGAGTCTATGAATTTTGGGAAACCTCAATATGATAGACCCCAACCCAAATACCGCACCTCCTCTTATTGTCTTCAACTTCTTGAGAGACTCCTGGACAGGGCCTGAAGAGAACGATTTTGTCCTTACTGACAACAGTTGTTTCTTTAGCAGCCTTTGCTGTGTATCCCGCAGGATAGGGAAGCCCTAGGAAGCCACTGATAGAACCATGGATTCGTTCGAAACTAGCAACGTTCTTCCGGTTCTTCCTCAGCAGATGTCTATCCCGCCCTGAGGAATAAAAATTTATATTTTAATGCCATGGTAAAGAACGTTGTGTTAATCTAGGAATTATTTACTATAGAATATTGTGAATTTTTTTAATTTTTCCAATGCTAAATCGTCGTTTGATGTTTGTTCTTTTTCCTACCTCATTTTTCACAAAAAAAAAAAATTAATAGAATTTTTGGTACTTACATATTTTTTTAAATTTATTTTCTATTTTTATTTCAATGAAATTGATTTGAATATTATTCAGCTTTGGATATTTAAATATAAAAAGAATTGAATCATTTATTTCGAAAAGAGCTGAGGTACAACAATTCAAAGTGTTCAGGAGATACATAAAAAGTTTTTTCCTAAAATTTTAAGCCTCTGTTTATGTTAAAACAGTAAAAACAAAAAAATATTTTAAGTAATATTTGAAGGAGATAATGATCATTACAGTTTCCGTAGATGAGCCCTTTTCGAAAAATATTTATGAATTTTAATGGTTTTATGATAATTTTTTTTTCTTTTCTTAATAAAATCAATAAATTTTAATTAAATTCATGTTGTAAAATTCCTTTCTTCATAAAAATAATTTAATAACAATTTAATTTAACGAACTTTATTCTTATAAAAATATCAAAATTAGGATTCAAACCCATAAAAAACAGTTCAACATAATAACCACAATACTAATTATTGTTAAAAAGCTAGGGCACGAGCTCTATGTTTACATGTGTCCTTCAAGTTGTGCTGAAAAACAAGAAAAAGAAAGACAAAAACATGAAAAAACAGAAAAATGTACTTTGGACATCAAGAAGAACTCATGACAGAAAGTACGAAAAAACAGAAGTAAGGAAGAACATGTAAATCAATTAAAGTAGATAATCATTCAAAGCAAAATTAGATCTACCGAAGGTTAACTACCATTTGGTTTAAATATTGCTGTTTGGCTATTGACTGCTAACCTTCGTCAATGGCGGTGAGTTAAACGGCAAACCCCTCTGAAGAGATTGAGTGGTTACAATCGAAATATGTAAGGGCAACCTGTACGTGAAAACCTGGGTTCGGCTCAGCCAAGAATGAAAAATTATCAATAAATTTTAAATAATTTCATGTTGTAAATAGGGATACCAGATGTGCTCTTCTAAAGAGTACATGTGCTCTTTTTTACTGAATGTTCTTTAAAAACATGAAGGTACAAAAGCCCGCAAAAGTGCTCTTTACAGTAGTGCTCTTTTTCATAAAAATTTAATTTCATTTAAATCATTATGTAGTTGTAAAAGTACAATGTGGGAATTATTTCTTTTTCATAAACTATTTTTAATTATATTAACCATTTTTTTTCGAATGAGATTCTATAAGTAAAATTCCAATTAATAAAGCTAATTCTGGGAGTGTATAGAGTCATTCCAAAGCATAAGTACATATCTATAGCTTCAATGTTAATCAAAGGTTGGCTTGAGCAAAACGTATGTGAAATATTCAGGGAATGAGACTATTGTAAAAAGCTTTATAAATTGAAATTAGACTTATAGAAAAACGTTCGAAAAAAATGATTAATATAGTTATAAAAGTACTTTATAACACAATGTGAAGTCATTTCATTTTTGTAATTATTGGTTATGTACAGGGAAACCGTAAATATGCAACGAAGGCAGGAATAATAACATTATGCGTTTTAGCGGCAGGTTGTCATTAAACTGTATACCTAAGCTAAAATTAAGAAAAAAGTAATTAAACTAAATACGTTTGTTCTGATGTGTGTAATACATAGTAAAATATACCCATTTTCTCAGAAACACTTGTTAAAGTGTTTTTTTCCATATCCGTCTGTCTGTCCATGTAAACGTTGTGCGCAAGGATAAAAGTTCCAATGTATGTAAATGGTAAAAATCGGTATATAATTACAAATGGACCCCATAATAACTTCTATCCGTGTTCGTATGCGTTTCGTCAAGGACAGGCGCGGTGCCTATTTGTTTAATTCAGTTTCAAATGGTCATGGCGTGTATTAATCTGCGATTAAAATTCATTTGTTTTGTGTTTTCTGCCATTTTTAGTAAACAAATTGCCTGCAGGGTTTTTTACAACTGTCCCTTTCGTAATTTAGTTTTACAACTGTTTAGGGCGTTAAATATTCTTCAAGCTAAAGCATTTGAAGGTTTCCAGACGCAAACAAAATTAATTATATGTTGGAATATTGGAAACGTTTCTACCCCCAGGCTAGATTTTAGTTTGAATAACTTTTTTCAATGAACTTCAGGTTCTAAATCACTATGATAGCCATATTTATCTAAATCTTGCGACATTTATTACCAAGCTTTTGAAAATATATATTTAATGATTGAAGTCTTTTCTTAAAAAGAAACCGAGACTTTGGTTCAGAAGACTGCATTTTTCATCAACAATATTTAAAAAGAAATAAATGTCATCACTGAAATCGAATCTTGATTTTATTTGGGTATCTGAAGTTAGAATTTCAAATAACAACTGAATTACACCTAAGAGAAATTACCCACGCTCTACCCACGACAGTAAAAATCATACCAAATTCGGGTAATAAATACCGTAAACGTATACCGTTTCCCATAATACCGGTATTTTACCTTTACAATCGTTTCGGTATTAAAAAATATTATAATTTTTCAAATAAAAAAATAAAAATTAAAAGTTTCAACACTTGTGCTAATGTAAAATGTGTTAACTTGAAGCTTTATCGTTACTATGATAAAATCATAGAAACTAACATAAGTTCTACAACAACATTTATAGGTGTGTTGTTTGACAGTTTAGTTTAGTTGAAATCAATAAATAAAATATTATACATAAACACATGTATATATAAAAAGGCCTACTATAAGGCCTTATTTAAAACACAGAAGCCCTCCTCGCCGCAATCTATACTTATTTATATTTTACACAGGTTGTCATTTAGCGGAAGCCCTTTCACACTCGATCGCTTCCCAAAGAAGGGAATAAGGAAGATCACTAAAAATGAAAAATAAATAGATATTGACAACTTCCTTTCTTCCTTCTTAAAGAAGGCAGTAGCGAATGTGTACTGAATATCGAATCTTTTAGAAAGGAGTATTCAGTATTTCAGTATTTACAGTATATATACATATGTATATGAATATATTTTTCTTTTTTTTTAATTTTTTTTTGCTTCATTTAATTGTAATGCCGATATATACCGTTATAAAAATTGTTTTACCGGTATACCTAAACCGATATAATTAAAATACCATACAATAAAGCTTAGTCTACACAATATGTTGAATCAGCAAATGTGTGCTTACACCAGTGTTGCCAATTTAGCCATTTAGTGTCTAGATTTAGCCATTTTTCACCCTGTTTAGCCATTAAAAAATTTTTTTAGCCATTTTTTAACTTGTTTAGCCATAAATTTTTTTTTTGCCGTTTTTCTTTCAAAAGAATAATTTTTATTTTATTATAAAAATTTATAAAAGTAAAATAAGCATTTTTAACAATTAAAACGCCTTTAAATTAAATCACAACTTTTACAATGTTGAAAATCGCTATAAACTATAATTATGAAAAATCTTTAAAAAAAAAAAGGAAAACAATTCCAATATTAAATTTATAAAATGGATCAACACAAACGTCGATGTTTCTATCTGGTTGCAAGGATTTCAATAATAAGATGCAGGCGGCAACAAACATTTTTTAGAAATTTCAGAATTGACTATAAAGTTGCTCTCATTTCCATGGTCTAATGCTTAAGTAGAGAGAGTATTTGGCCAAGTAAATATCGTTAAAAGTAATTTGAGAAATAGGTTACATTTAGCAACAGTTAATTCGATTTTATCAATTAGGTAAATATTTTTACCATAACAATAAAATATTTATAGCAACACCACAATAGTAGAGATGGTACTATGCGCTTGTGTTGATGTTTGCAACACCTTAAAATATTGGTCCTAAGCCCACCTTTTCGTATACCGATTGACTCAGAATCACTTTCTGAGTCGAATTAACCATGTTTGTCCGGCTGGCTGGCTAGCTGTCCATGTAAACCCTGTGCAAAAAGTACAAGCCGTAATTTTGGAGATTATTTGATAAAATTTGGTACAAAGGTTCTAATTTGAATATGATACCCTACTTATAGTTGGGGTTGACCGACTATACTTTCTTACTTGTATTTTATTGTAGATCTGGACTCAAAAGGTAGGGTAAATATTGTCGTGATTATGATTTACGTTTAAATTATTTAATTTCTATGAGATGAACAATAACGAATTTATCGATGATTTAATTTTTGAAATATCTATCAAAATATTAATTTACGTTTATTCTTATTTATCAAGTTGATCTTAACTTACAATTTAATCGTAAACAACTTTAAATGAATTATTTCTGTTTTGTTATTGAATTTAAATGTGTTTTATTTAAAAAAGCTTTTAGCCATTTTTTAGCCCATTTTTTAGCCATTTTTTCCGTAAATTTAGCCATTTGTGGTCACCAAGTTTTGGCAACACTGGCTTACACTCATATGCTTAAAAATAATAATAGGTGCGTTTAAGTACTTTTACAGTAAAATGCAGTAAATGAGCAAATTGAAAAATTTTCTCTCACAAAAAGCTGTTGTCGAAAAAAGTACGCGAACGCAAATGTTGTAAAAATTCGTAAAATAAAGGCAACAGCTGATGACAAATACTTGAAGTGTTGAAAATGTTTACACTTTTGACTACTTAACTCGTTTTTTTATTGGTACTCAATTAAATACTTTTTATAAAACAAAAATTTTTTTAAAATACAAAAAAAATATTTTATGTAATCTTTCATATTTGTTTGTTTTTTATTTTATTTGATGTTAATAATTTGTGGCGGGTTAATTTATTCAAAAGAACATGAATAATTTTTTGCTATTAATAACTTAAGTACCCAAGTACTTAACACTTTTACAACTCTAAAAAATTAACATAACAAAAAAAGTTTCAAATGTTGGTATTTAGCCAAATAAATGCTTCACAAACAAGTTTAATGAATTAATATGTACCTATTAAATTTTTGTTTTTGTTTAATTTTTATTTCAACTTTTCTTTTATTGACCAATTTTTTCACAATTTGTAAGCATTTTGTTTGTTACTTTTGTTTGTTTACCTTTTTAAACATATTTTTTTGTTTTACTAAATTTTACTGCAACAATTTCTGCAGTAAAAATTTGTAAATACTCAGATAAGAACTGTCACTTTTTTCTCTCAATTTGTGTTCTCATTTACTGCATTTTGTGTACTCGAATTTCGTAAAATGCAGTAAAGTTCAGTAAAAAATAGTAAAAACTTTTGTTTTCTCGATCGCAGCTAATAAATGCTTTCATAAGCATATTAAATATGTTAGGAGTTCACACAATATGCTGAAAATACCAAATTATTTAAATTCAACTTATGCCAGCAAATGATATGTCAACTAGGGATGTAACGAATACCGATAAATCGGCGATATTTAGGGTTTGCCGATATATCGGTATCGGCGATATTTTAATGGAAAAATCGCTTTTATCGCAAAATTAAAAACAAACCCGAAAATTTATATGAGATTTCTAAATCGGTTAAAAAACAAAATGGCGAAAAATAACAAATTAGCTATAAGGATGAAGAACAATTTTTTGTCAGGTGTTAAAAACACGGCATTCCACTTTTTCATAACTTGTGTTTTGTTCGCGTTAAATATCAAATAGCATTTTTACATGGTTGGCAAGACATTTTATACATGCACCTTTTCAGATGGTGATATTTTTTGTGTAGAAAAGAAAACACCAATAATTTCCCGTATTTTCCCTTTTTGATACTTTTTTCTCTTCATTGAAGTATAAAATTTTTTAATATTGCGGTGGGAGCTCATATTTTAATACGTATATGTCAATGAACGGAGAAAAATGTTTTGTAAAAAAGTACCGAACATCGGTGAACATTTTACCCCTTAAACGTACCAATTTCGAAAAATACCAAATTTATATTTGTATTTTTAAAGATAAGTTACGAATTTTGCATAATCAAATTCAAAAATACAGGTTAAACCCGCTTACTCACCAACATAGCCGAATTTCAAAAAAGTACCAGACACCTGTCCGCTTTTTTTTCTAATGGACAACGATATGTATTAATTTTTCTTTGCCTTAGGTTACCGTATATACCCGTTTTTACCCTCTATGCCCCTCAGATATAAACAAAATATATATTAAGCACACCTTTCAAATGGTGTATATTTTTTCACATCGGTTGGCATACATATGAGGAAAGTGGTCTTAACTGTTTTGCTTTTGCCGATTAAAATATAGATACAAATTTATTTTTATTAAACACATGCTCTTATCCACTAGTATTTTAAGTCTTAATGCACAATCTCCTTCCTGCATTAGCGAAGTAAATAACGGGAAAGGCAATGAAAAGAGAATACGTATACATCATTTATAATTGTAGAAGAAAGTTAAATTAAAAAAAAATACTAAGATGGTTGATCCACATTTTGATTCAAAACTCTTATTCAATTGAGTTGATTGTGAAGAAGTGTACGAAAGTATGTTTAATAAAAGTTATGTTGAATTTGGCAAAAGAAATTGTTAAACGATGAAGGAGGGGTTCTGGGTTATGCTAAGTTCACACTTAGGTTTTTAAACGCGTTTAAGCAAATTGTTGATTTAGCTAAACAAAGCCGTTCACATTACATTTGAGATGATTAAGATGACAGATGATTAAGAACAACATCAAGAACAACAAACAAATTTATATGTCTTTAAAGTATTAAAAATGGATAAAAACACTTTTATAAAATTATCAGAAGATTATTTTTATCATTTTAATGATGAAATTGTGAAAGTTTATGAATTATTTAAGGAAAAAAATAAAAACATTAAGCAGAAATCGAGGCCGGTTGTACACGATCATGTTGGCGATCCTACATTTGAGGTATGCTCAGTGGATTCTATGTGGTTTATGAAGTGATTTAGTTGTAATCATGTCAGTTTGAAGTGATTAATAAATCACTTCAATGTATGGGTAATCATCTCGATTTTGAAGTGATTAGAGCTTAATCACGTTCGAACTGCTTAAACGCGTTTAAGAAGCCAAATGTGAACATACTATTAGATGAAGAAAATTTACTCAGTTGAGCGAAGTCGGTGTTTGATACACCGTAAAATTAAAAACACTTCCGCCCAGTCGAAGACCGGCAATTAAGAAATATTGTATTAAGCCCGGTGTTCGAAATACCTCGGAGTTAAATAATACCCATATTGCAACAATTACATAAAGTATATAAACTTTTACCGCATTAACTTATAGTCAATCCTATTAAGAGGGTGTCCCGGTAAGAATCAACTTTTTCAATTAAAAATAAAAATACGTATTTTTCACAATTTTTCTTTGTTTAGCGCTCCATTCTTAATAATCAGAATAAACATATGCATGCGACAGATGCCAAATTTCAGACCCACTTGCACAAAAGAAAATGACACAAAATTTAAAAAGTGTACTCTTATTAAGAATCTTGTTGCTTTTGGTTTAAAATAACAAAAAACTATCACTCAATTTACATGAGAGCTTTTACGACGTCTCTTTTTGTTTGTGGGCAAACGGTGTAGAGAAGAAAGAGGGGTAAACAAAAAGACTCGGCTTGTGTTTTTCATGTCGTTATTTATATTTCTTTTTAAACTTTTTTTGTTACGTTTTATTCTTCTTCCTACTTTGAAGTGTGAGGTTGAAAATACATTGATCCCTTGATTATCGACAGACGGGACCGGGAGCATTCTGGAAAATAATTTTTTTTGTGTTTCTTATTTTATGTAAATATAAAATGTATTCAAATAGAACCTGGGAATTTAATTTTCATATAAATCGACTGCGTATTAGAGTTTTTTTTTCCCGGACTTTTTCGATTCCCGGGAAAGCGGGAAATTTTTTTAAATTTCCCGGGATCCCGGGATCCCGCTCCATATAAATAATACAAAGTAAATTTTGTTATTAATTAATGAAAAAACTTTTATAAAATAACGTAAGGGAACTTCTTTACAAAGAAAGTAAAAGAAATGGTTCAATACTAAAAAAATAATAGAATATTAAAATAGGAACTTGAATTATTATCACCTCACGCCTTTATTCCCTATTATTATGCTTTTATTCAGTATGATTATGCTCTGGATACAAGATAAAAAGATAACATAAACAACAATTTAATTCATAAAACAAAATAAAACTAAGGTACTCAAGATATGGGATCAAAAAGTTAATTAATAAAATAGATAAAATATTTTAATGAAATTTAAAACATTTTTTAACGCCTTAGGAAATAACTTTCTGACACACTCAAAGCGCTTAGTATGTCGTCAAAAAGTATATTCCTGATTTAATTTACTAATTATCATGTTTCCAAAATATTTCGTTCATTTTTTACCGAGATTGGACAAATAGTAAAAAGTGAACCGTTGTAGCATGCTTCGGCTTCACAATCAGAAGCATTTTTTTCTTTTTATAAACAACGTCTATATCAGTCAAATGTATGTCAAGGTTGATGCAAAAATAGTATCAACCGGACTGCTTCTTACAAACATTTTAATTTCAATAGATCCATTTGTAATATTTAGGACAATGAGTTTTTCAAGTTGTATGTTGTAGTATCTTACACGAGTTTCCAAAATGTTATTTTTTTTCGGTTTCCCCGCACTTCACGGGTATATAAACCAACACAAATTGAAATTGAAAATTTTTGTTTATCACCTAATAAACATATCGCTCCTTCATTGCATCATAGTCGTATCTCAAAATTTTAAGTAACTTTAGCAAAGTTGTCCTTCATGCCTTCTCGTATTATATCTCCAACTGAACCGAAGTTATAGCAAAATATATCTTTAAATCGGTACATTTTAATCGCATTTTGCCAAGATCGTTTGTTTTTGTAGATATGACTATGTTGCAATAAAGGAGCGATATGTTTAGGTATCTCCTATTTTTAAGACTTGTTCATGGACAATGAAACTTTACTGCCTGCATCTTATTTTGAATTAATGTACTTTATTAACTCTTCACTTCACTAAATGTAATAATTATCAACTGTTGCACTGCCCATTCTGCTTTTAGTAGATTTATTGCATCAGGAGACATTGATTTACGTATGTACTCACTTCTTGTAATTGATCTAATCCACAACCCATCCACTGATGCTTATTTTTAGAGAATAGAAAACTAAATTTCAAAGTATAAATAGCTATTTTCTGAAATTATGAGGAATTTTTTATTTCCCGGGATCCCGCAAGAAAAATCCCGGGAAAACGGGAAATAAAATAATTGAAATTCCCGGGAATTCCCGGGACGGGAAATCCCGGGAAAAAACCCTACTGCGTATTCAAGTCAAATAACAATTTATAAAGCTTTCATACTTTAATAGAAAATATTCCTGGAAAATATTGAAGGAATAAGGCCCGTTTTCGCAACTTATCGATAGCTTAAAGTTGACTTTAACTGGCCATATAAAAAGTGTTCCATTATTAAAACTTTACTTTAACCTAAAGTGAGCGATAAAGTAAATTAAGGTTCATCCTACCTGGTAGGTTAAAGTAAAGTTGTAATAATGGAACACTTTTTATACGGCCGATAAAATCCTACCTTTAGCTATCGGTAAGTTGTGAAAACGGGCCTAAGACTATTAAAGTATAAAAGCTTTATAAATTGTAATTTGACTTAGAATACACATTCGATTAATGTGAACATTTATATTATAAAATGTATTATTATGTAAATATTAAAATATGAGGAAAAAAGTTATTTTGACTGAACATGTTTTTATTACGTTGGGAAATTCTCTTTCTTTGTTTACTTTTTTTTTTTGATTGTTCAAAAGTAAACGAACAAATGATTATTTGTTTATACTTTCGGATAATTCGGTAATTTAAATCAATGCAAAACATTTTTTATTATCTGGTTAATTGATGCGGCCGGTAATACGAATGACGGATAATTAAGGCCCTACTGTAAATAAAAAAGACATGCAACCAAACATCATCGTATAAACGCAAAGGGATTTGGGAAGTTGCTTTAATAGGAATCAAGAAAAAACGACATCGTAAAAGCCGTTATGTAAATTGAGTGTTTGTCAAAAAACTTTCTACATCAATAGAAATTTAATCTCCTTTAAAAATAATAATTTTATGTTCCTTACTATACCTAATCTTACTTAATTTGTAATTAAATTTAAGGGTGTCTCATTAAAAATTTCTATTATCAAAGCACTTTTAACTGCAAGTTTTTGTTCCTTGTTTGTGAATGCGTCAGAAATTTTGATAAGTTCCGGGGTCCTGTACAAAACTAAACAGGGCCCAAATCGTCGCACACGTGATCGAATGAACTTTCGTATCGAATTAAACTTCGTGACGTATCAAAAACGGGATTGCGGCATTCGAAAGCTTTCGTATCGAAATTTGTTTAAAAAATGTAATACACTTTTGTGCTTGTATACTAATGGCATCAGACATTGCACTTTTCGCCGCATATAAATCAACAATATTGATAGTGCCCTATAAAATAGTTGACTTCGGTTTATTTATATGGCTTTTTTATAGCGTCGGCGCTTGCCAAAAAGAGCAACAAAGCAACGCAAAAATTCGGAAAACATTTTAAAAATTCAGAAAATTTGCAAGAATAGCGAAAATTCGCGAAAGTTTTTAACATATCAAACAAGCCATTAAATTGATTAAAAGTCCCTAAAATTACAAGGAATGGCAAAAATTCGATTAAAAATTTTAAATTAGCGGAAATTTGCAAACAGCGGCATGAAAGCACAGTCTAGTATTTATTAAAAATTGTTAAAGCTGTACAGAAACAGAAAACTTACAGAAAAAAATCGCTGCTATAGCGAACATGGCTAAAATTCGCAAATAATCGCAAACTTGGAAGCAAACCCTAAAATTTATATCAAATCGGTTAAAAAAACAAAATGTAACAATTAACAAAAAAAATTTTTTTGCAAAAATAGCGAAAATTTTTAATAATTCGAACAAGCCATAAAATTGATTAAAAGTCCATAAAAGTATAAGGAATGGAAAAAATTCTGCAAAAATTGCTAAATTAGGGGAAATTTGTTTAAGAAATCTAATAACTATTCCCAAAAAGTGTGTAAATTGTTTGTAAAAAAACAATTAAATGTTTTTACGAAAGCTCTTAACCTATCGAATGACATTTCGAGTAAAATCATTCGATCGGCTACTCGTTATCGAATGACATAATCTCAAAAAGTGAAATTTCGATCAAAGTCACTCGATCACGACTGCGACGATTTGGGCCCAGGTAATTAAAAGAATATGCATATGCATTTGCTGTATGCTAAAAAAATTACATACGACTTTCAACAAATAACATCCATATTTGTTAACTAACGTGGAAAATTTGGTGAAAAGTAAAATATGGTATTTAGACGATATGCTATATTTGTGAACAAACGTTTGCTGGTATCGTTAACAAATGACTGTCAAATGTTTAGGCCCTAATTTTGTAAAACACAACGCATGCCAAAGTATTATATTACAAGCAAATACAAATTCATAAATATTTTGTAATTTTGTTGTTGCTTTGTACAGAAATGTATGTACCGTTTTAAAATTTTCAACGCCACAAGCAATGAGGCGTATGAAATCTTAAAAACCAATGTGAAAGGCAACAACAAAATAACAAAATATTTATAAATTTGTTTTTGCTTTCAATGTAATTTTTTGTCGTTGCGTTGTGTTTTACAAAATTAGGGCCTTAGTGTTAACACTAGTGCTGGTAAACTATCGATAGTCTTAAAATATCAAAAATATCAATAGGAAAAAAATATCGATATCGATATTATTATTATTATTTAAAAAAACAGCTATGAAAAAATGTAACAGGAGCTATACACACACAGTTTTTGCCGCAAATTTTAACTTGCTACTAATTTGCGCTCAATTACAGTAATGACAGTTAAAGAATGACAGTTAATATGGATTGCTTAGCTGTGCTTTTTTTACTGCTAATTTAAGTCCTTTATGTCGAAATTGTTATATGTTTACCAAGGGACTGAAATTTCAATAGAATTAACGACCATTAGAGGAAAAGTCCGGTAGATTTATTACCTTTTGGGTTGAGAATCAAAACCAATTTAGAACATTATCTAAACTTGCAATAAAATATCTTATAGGCCCTGCTACTTCGGTTCCTTCAGAAAGGTGCTTATCAGCAGCACAGTTTTTTAAGAACTGTCATCTGAAATAACATGCGAACATACGTTCAATAAACTGATAAAAACAACGAACTGTAGCCTGATAAAAACTAGTTAAAGTTTCCTACTAAAGTACAAACATTTAGTCGATAGTAATATCGATAGTGAAATCTGAACTATCGATAAATATCGATAGTATTCCAGCACTAGTCTACACGATATATTAGCACTAGTAGCAACATATCGTGTAGACTTAGCTTTTTACCTGCCAAGGTCATGAATCAAGGAAACAAGACTGCGCATTGCGCAGATCCGTTTTTTTGTGTGTGACGAAGAAATAGAATTTCAGTATGTGCATTTGTGTGTGTCTTACATTTTTAACAACAAACACTAAGTGCGCAATCTTGTTTTTTTGATTCATGTATCAAGGTATATTTACACAAGGTAGACTCGTTAAGGAGCATATAGACGACATGTTTTTGTCATCTGACAATGTCAAATTTTCAAGTCACATGTAATTGTGCATGTCTGTCAAAATCGCTGTTTTACATAATCTTTATAATATTCGGTCACAAACGTACATGTAATTTGCTTCTGACATTGTCTCTGTTTTTTTTCGCATTGTTATTGCAGAAACCAAAGTAGTGCTCGGTTTCAAAACAGCTTGCTGCCGCCATGAAAATTTTTATTTGCGCCGTAAAATAGTTTAGCCATCTTAACATTTTTTTCTTTTAATTCAAAGATACCAATTTAGGATTTTATAATAAAACGGTTTTTATATATATGTATATTCACATAAATTCTATTCAATGGTAAGATGATCAAACATATCTCGGTATTGTAAAAAATTAACTTCAGCCGGCAAATGATAAAGTCACTAGTGGACGCCGCTGCCGGTTTCTTCCCGGCATAGCTTTCTGATGTCAGATGGTTTGTCAGAAGAAAATGGAGCACGCTCTAATTGAAATTTTGTCAGATGACTTTGCGTCTGACTTTTACAGAAGCAAAGTTAAAAAGGTAACACACGACATGTATGTATTTTGCAGTGGGAAATTTGACATGTCAGATGACAAAAACATGTCGTGTACGGGCGCCTTTAGGGGACAGACATAAACCCCAATTGTCAAATTCATGTGTATGAGCCAAAATTTATAAATATGTGGCTTAAATTGTTTTTGCTTTATATGAAGACAATTTTAATAAGTCAAGTATTTTTATAGAGCTGCCTGTCTACACTCCCAAATGAGGTACCTTGTGTAAAAGTACCTTGAGCTTTTTTGAGCTCCATCGCCAAACCGGATGTCAGAAGTCTCCAAACGTCAATTTTGTTCAGTTTTCGTTAATTTTTTTTAAATTAAATTTTTCATACAAAAAAAGCTAGTACATATAATATTTCAGTCAAGAATCGCCAAAATTTTAGAAAAAATACAAAAAAGTCGCAGAAAGTAAATTTTGTTTAGTTTCTGTTATTTTTTTTAAATAACATGAAATGGAGATCATATATTCCGTTAAAAAAACTAAAATTAAGTACACAAGTCTATAAAATCGTACACTTCAGCCTCATTTACTTCATTACAAGTGTTTTGACGTGCATACATACTATTAGCACAGAATACTAACAGAACTTTAAAAAGTGACGTGTGAAAAAGGCCGAAATCAGTTGCGAGGGCAGCTTTCGAAGAAAAAGACAGAAAGCTTTTTTTGGTAGTGAAGTGGCAATGTGTAAAACCAGGCAGCAACAGTCAACACAAATGGCGTGATCAAAACAAAAATAACAAAACACAAACCACGTTAAACAAATGCATTAGTTCAACAAACGTTGTGTTTTGTGCAAAAAAAAAAAATTTATTTATTAATATATTTTTGTTTTATAATGTTATTTATGTATTTACTTAATTAAATATTATTTACTCGTGTTGTGGTAAACTTAAAAGTTAATTTTTACAACAGCTTTGCAAATAAATCTCAACTAAATAAATTTGTGTTCATTGTATTGCAGCATAAAAGATGATGCAAAGAGAAATGCAAAAAGGGCAGCTTTCTTAGAAAGATACCAAAAACACGCAAAATCTTCCGTCTCGTGACAGTTCTGTTAGTATTCTGTGCTATTAGAATTAAATAGTGACTGAATATAAAATTCACTTAAAATTATAACAAAACCAAAAACATGCGAATAAAAGTTCCCAGACTTTTTTAAATTAGTAATGATTTGTAACCAAAATGTAAAAATAAAGTGACCAAATGCAAAAAAAAGTAACCAAAATTATTTTGTATTTTATTCGCAATTCAGTTAAAAAATATGTCTAAAGAAGAAATTGTGTTCGTTTTTATTTATAGGCTCATAAACTGCTCGACCAATTTTTATAAAGTTTTGACAATATATTACCGATGGTCTGGAATGAACAATCGAAAATTTTTCAAAATTTTTAATGGTCGTGGCACCTTCTTTACAAAGTTAACACTAGATCTTTATGATGTAGAGCTTTCAACCTTTTAATATAAAGAGCTCTCTTACAAGTAAAACTTTTTAAGTCTTGCTGTGTTATTATCATAGATGGGGGTAGTGCACTCATTTTGCAGTTTCAACTCAAACCTTGTGATAGTGCAAAAATATTGCAATCATTTTGTTGAGTGATGAATTAAAAAATTGCAGCCTCACTTAACATGAGTGATAGTGATGATAAAAAATTTTGCATAAAAAAAAAATAGTTTGATTTAAAAAAAGAACAATCATCAGCTTATTGCAAATTTTTTTTCTTCACTTATTTGAGTGCAACTTAAATTGTTGCACTTATTTTAAAATTAAAAACTTGTTTTTTCATGATTAAACCCAATAATTATACCGTTATTGACAAAATTTCATTTTGTTTAATGTTCTTTACTTATGCATATCCTCAAAAGAAATCAAAAACCATGCACATACACAGTTACATTTTTTAAATTTTAGTGAGACAATATTTGTTTGAAGCTGTTTTGATTGCATGTCCAAATTTTGCACTCTTTGAATTGAGTTCAGGTTTTTGCATTAAATCTGCGTTTAGTGATAGTGAAAAAATGTGCACTATCACAAATTAGTGGTAAAAAAGAATGCAAACTAATTTTTTTGCAGTTTTATTTAGTGATAGGGCACTGCCGATTTTAATCAATATTTAGTGCACTACCCCCAACTATGGTTATTATGCTATCAAAGTGTTCATTTGAGCTAAATTATGCGGTAGATTTTTAATAGATATATAGAAGTAGTTGACAGACCGCGGTATTCCAATTTAACGTTACCGTTTGAAATATTTGAAAATGGTCACAATAAGGGGATTTTCCAAGAAAGGGGTCAAAAAAGGGTTAAGTTTAAGTTTAGTTAAGCAGTATTTCCCATTTTAAAAGTTTTTATAAACAAACAAAAAATATTTAGTTCATGTAGGAAGTAGTGCTGGGATACTATCGATATTTTCTACTATCGATACATATTGAGAGTTCAGATTTCACTATCGATACTATTGATATTACTATCGACTAAATGTTTCTACTTGAGTAGAACAACTTTAACTAATATTTTATCAAACCTACGGTTCGTTGTTTTTAAATAAGACTTATGTATGTATGTATGTACGCACGTTATTTTCGATGAAAGTTTTTGAAAAATTGCGCTTTTGTCACTTAAAAAATATTTTTTTCTTTTCTTTAAGTATTACAATTTTTTTAACAACTAAAATTAATTTCCATAACTAAATAATACAACGAAATCAAGCCCGATTAAAAACTTGATTCTGTTTGCAGTATACATATTTAGAATGTATGTTCAAATAAAATACGTTAAGATTTACAGCCTGTTCATCGATTTCGAACGTCATCGTTCGCATAGAAAATTACATTTAAAACAAAAACAAAATTCGAACATTGTACGAATATTGTCGTTAAACAGGCAGTTATTTGAAAAAAAAACTATAAACTAAAAAATAACAAAAATAAGAAAAGTTAATAAATAGAACTAAACTGAAAGTTTAAACAAAAATATTATTCATATTGGAAATATCCCAGCTAGCATAGGTTGTTTGTTTGATGATTTTGTTTAATATACAACTCCCAAAAGAATCTTCTGATGATTATCTGACGGGTAACAAAAACAAAAACATCTTAATTTTTTTTTTGATTACTTTTTTAAAAATTTTTTTGACACGCTCGTCTTTTAATTTTGGAATGAACCTTTTGCGACTCTCTGTAAGAGTCACATAACAATTACTGAATAAGAGCGTCTTAAAATATAAAAAACCGACCTAAGGATCTGTGAAAAGGGATTTTCCGACAGGATAGTGTTGGTTTCGTGACCTTTAAGTTTGTTTTATATGAATTGTATGAAAATTAGAAGTTTTAAGATGAAAAAGACGCTTGATGCCCCTTTTTAGGTAGCTCAGTTATACGGCTCGTAAAATAATCCCTACATGAGTCTCATACGACTCTCGGCATGTTTTTTGAAAGACTCGTTAGATAATCTCTACAAACAGCATAAACGATTCCCTTTACGATCATTATAAGCGTCTTTCGCTGCGTTGGGGAAGAATCTCTCATACGAATCAGCACGTGTAACAGTTTCTCCCGTGCGAGGAATCGTCTACAATTGAAAAATGAGCTCGTCGACGATCAAAAACACTTTGCGAGATTCCCAGTAGACTCCTAGACGATTGAAAATGCTAGCTGGGATTGTTTAAGAAATACATACATGTGTACATGCTCTATTTGTTTAAGTTCAAAATAAAAATACATCAACTATTTGATAAGAAATTGTTTTTTTTTTTTTTTTTTTTTTTTTTTTTTTTTGTGTGTTGAAGGCAGTTTCTCCTGTTATTTAATAATTCAACGGCAGCTGAATAGCACCGAAGCAGCAGGGACTATAGATGTTTTTCGCAACTTCAGATATTTTCATACTTAGTTTTGATTCTCGACCCAAAAAACTTTTGACATTTCAGTCCCTATGTAAACATATACAAATTTTGGCAAAAGGGAATCTAATTAGGAGTACAAAGAAGCACAGCTGAGCTATCGATACCACCTGATATTCTTCTTGTTTGTATACATTACATCCAGCGCGAATTGTTAGCAAGATAACTTACGGTGGAAAACTGTGATTATAGCTGCTGTTACATGTTTTCTAAGCTGTTTTTTAAATAATAATATCGATATTGATTTTTTTCCTGTCAATATTTTTGACATTTTAAGACTATCGATAGTTTCCCAGCACTATTTTAAAGCTGTAAGTGATTTACAAAATAAAATTCCTAATATGAATCCCGATATGCAAAGAGCAAAACGATTATTTTTCAATTACTTCGAAGCAAAGAAAAATTCTAGCTCTAGTGTTAGTTACAGTGATGGAAGTGATTTGGAATATTTTGGCGAGACCGATCCTTTAAATGTTCTGAAAACATAATTATGTATAATAATAATATAATATTAAGGTTTTTATTCATTTGTTGTTTCTTAGGCGATTTTGTAGGACTTTTTATACATGAATTTTAATTTATGCTGTTTTTTTAATTGAACACACCCATTTTAAGTTTATAAGAAGCTAGGGGTATTATTAAATGCGAATTCGGCTTATGCGATTTCTTGCGAAACCGATCAATCGCATAAAACGAGATTTAGTTGTATAAGAGGCTTATTCTGTATTGAAAAATGTTCGAAATACAATTGTGGCATTTACTACATGCGGTTAGATGCCGCATTGACATTATACTAAATAGATTACCAAAGACATACAGACCTTTGTATGAACAACTTCCTTTTCAAAACACACACACAATAACGGTACAGATAATGTTATATACATACATAGATAGCTAATTTTCTGATTTCTATGTTGATAAAACTTACCTTACTAAATTGTTTATTTATTTGTTACACAATAATCATCCAATCATATTAATTTAATATTAATAAAACCTTTTATTTCTATTCTTGTTTTGTTTTTTTGCATTTTTTATTTAATTAAGTTAACTTTTTGTTGCTTTCTTTTTATTTTCAAATGATATTAACCGATAACTCATTACATCACACACTGCACGTGCACGCTTTTACTAGACCTTTCATTTTGGCTTAAATGCTACAAATAACCAACTTGAAATGCTGCCGTCATCCCATTCAGATGGTGCAATCTATTCTCGTAGTGTACGAACTCAAGACGAATTAGATACTCAGTGGATTCCCAGATCTAGTTCATTAAACACTATAATTTCAACCCATATGGAGTTTTCTGAAGACGATGAAGAGGTTCTTGGTACAGTTATAGATGAAGACGTAATTGGAACTGAAGAGACTGGAGCCGCACGAATTCGAGATCGCCCAATAAGAAAAAAGCAACCAATAGAAGAAATTACGAAACGTGCGAAGTTGTCCAATCATCCCCCAAAAACTTTAACCGCTGGAATTCGTACACGTCGAAAACTGCGCGACGCAACGCCTGATATAGATGTTGATGTTGAATAAACAATAATCTGAAATGCTCATCTTAGATCTCTTTACTACTTTTCGAATATTTGTCGATTTTATTTAATTGAATTACTTACATTTTTATATCATTTTAATTGTTAAGTTAATTTCATAAACCGTTTTTAATTATAAAACTTTATTAATTATTATGAATATTAGAAATAACATTAATTACATCTAATTTGGCATAACTAACTAATTTACATTTTAACAAAAAATTAAAAATTATTCTTATATGTAACTAAAAACAGTACCCCTTCAAGATCGATTTTGCCATGATAAATTATCACACCGTTTTTGTATTATCAACCTTAAAGACTCAAATTACATTTTATAAGATACTTTTTGAGAAAAAAGTGTAAAAAATACTCACAAAAGTGGGAATTTTTAAGATAATGCTCAAGATAGTATGCCGTAACCAAATATAAACAATTAATATATATATAAATAAATATTTTTATAACAATGATGTACTTTTTTTCTTTCATCCTTTGCTTTAAGAGTTAACATTCTTACTTTGGTGCTTAATAGCGTGACCAATTTAAGTTTTCAAACAGCTTATACCCGAGTGTTTTTGTCTATGATTATTCGAATGTCAAATAAACGCGTATTTTTACTCAAAACCCCAATTTTTAAGTTTTTATCAATTTGCTAATTATTAAGGGTAATCACGATGTTCATTGTGCAAATTTGCAATTTGTAAATTTGCTGTGCAAATTATGATTGACCGTGAGCATTCCACTTTACGCTGGGTCTCCACGTTGCAATATTTATTGCTAAGTAAAAGCAAAAACGTCGGCAGAACAATGACAGAACAATGGAGCAATAATTGCTGAATTAATTGCTGGAGAACACTTGAAATTGCTTTGCCATAAATTTGCAATTTTCACCGCGAGTATTCGTATAAAGTTTTGTGGCTGTACATATTTATAACAAAATTTTATGTTGTGTTTTGAAGTGGTTGTGAAATTTTCTTTTTTAAATTAATAAAATAATTAATTGTAATTGTCGTAGCTGTATTTTGTATTACTTTTTTGTTTATTTGCGTTAAAAAAAAGTTGAATTGTTCTATTGAAAAAATAAAAATATACAAAAAAATAAATTCGTCGTTTGCTTTTGTTGATCTTGACGTTTATTAAAAAATATAATATATTTATTGATTGCTTTTTTAATAAATAAACACACAAACAAAAAACAACCGTACAGAGAAATGAAATGTCAGATAAATTACAACTGATTTGACAGCATATTGCTAAGCAATAATTGCTCAAGCAATAAGAAGAGCAATCATTGCGCAATGGATTGCCACTCATGGCAATATGCGGTCTATACGTCGCAAATTTTATGGAGCAATGAAATTTGACGTTTGCCGCAATAAATATTGCTACGTGAAGACCCGGGGTTAATTCTTTGTGCAAATGTGTAATTTTTCTAAAAATTTATTCTGGCAACACAAAAAACTTCTGGCATCACTGTAAAAAATCTGGGGCCAGATTCTGGCATTCGTGATCGAGTACTTTCTCGATTCGAAAGCAATTTATTATCTAATTATTTCAGTCAATACTGAACGAATTGGAAATATTTTTTCGATATTGTAAAGCATTCATTTGAGTTTCACAATACTGAAAAAATAATTTTGATTCGTTCAGTATTGACTGAAATAAAATTGCTTTCGAATCGAGAAAGTACTCGATCACGAATGCGAGAATTAGGCCCCTGCATTTGTTTTCAATTATACGCAAGCATATTAAAATAATTTTTTTCTTTTTATCTATTTTATATTAAAATCCACGAAAATGTTCAATTTATATGTTTTCTTAAAACCAATATGGCGCTTAATATGTCAAACGTTATTGTTTACAAAGTTATTTACGGGAATACAAAATTTATCATTAATACGATTTCTGTATGACGTGCTAAATTCCCAATTTTCCATATTTAATAAATACACTGAAATTTATTGTTGAGGGAAAGCTAGCTTCTATGCGCATTTCACTGGTTGCTTAGGCCAGCTCATCAGGAAACCTTTTCCTAAGATTTTAGAAAAGCTAAAAATATTATACGAATAAAACCCTAAAGCTAATAAGAATTTTAAACACTCAAAGTCTTACTCGTAAGTAACAATATCAAAGCTTAAACAAAACACCAACAATAAACAGTGAGTTTATCTTTTCTTACATCCCTCTACAATTGGTTGGGTTCTTTCCGACTCGAATTGTAGTTATAAGTGGGTAAAAAGAAAAAACAAAATTAAAAAACAAATTGTTTCATTCTATTGTCTTCGTAAGAAAACAACAAAAAAACCAATTTGCCAATTCAGTTTTCTGCACGGGCACATGCGAGTATATTATCAAAGTTATTTACGGGAATACAAAATTTATCATTAATACGATTTCTGTATGACGTGCTAAATTCCCAATTTTCCATATTTAATAAATACACTGACATTTATTGTTGAGGGAAAGCTAGCTTCTATGCGCATTTCACTGGTTGCTTAGGCCAGCTCATCAGGAAACCTTTTCCTAAGATTTTAGAAAATAAATTTTAAAAATTGTTTTAAATTCAAAAAATCATTTGTCAACTCGTGCGTTACATTCTTATTTCTTTGTGTATATATAAATGCACAATGTAAATAACTTAGGGGATAGATCCACATACGGTACTGCAAATATGATCAAAATTCTTTCTAAACATGCACACGGTTTAAAAATTTGTCATATCAATGCTCAAAGTTTGGCGCCTAAAATTGAAGAATTCCGGTACATATTTGAGAACTCCTACATGGATATCGTTTGCGTTTCAGAAACATGGTTTCATGCAAGTATCAGTAATCTTTCCGTTTCTCTAAGTGGCTACAATTTAATAAGGGTTGATAGAGTTGGGCGCGCTGGTGGAGTAGCTATTTATATTAGAAGAGGCATATCTTATAATATTAAAAGCACATCTAATGATAGTTCTGTTATTAATGTTAATGGTGATAATAATAATGGTTTGGTGGAATACATCTTAATAGAAGTTATATCTCAACAAAGAAAATTGCTGGTAGGTAGTTTATACAGGCCTAATAACAACATACCAATTGAAAATTTTTTTTCAATTTTGGAGAATTTCACAGCGTTATATAATGATGTTGTCCTTGTTGGTGATTTTAACTGGAACCTTTTAATTGACTCAAGCATTATTGACATCTTGGCACCATTGGGACTTTTTCCAACCAACATAACTACACCTACTCACTTTACCTCGTCCAACGGCACCTTAATTGATCTTCTTTTTGTTAGTAATGTAAGTAATATTATATTATACGATCAACTGTCTGTTCCGTGTTTTTCTAAACACGATTTATTATTTATGACCTATAATTTTCAACTCCAAATCTCACCCTATTCAATAACTTTTCGTGACTTCGAAAATATTAAATACGCCACATTGGAATTAGTACTTCTTAGAATTGATTGGAATGCAATCTATTATATGGTTTCAATAGAGGATAAATTAGCCTTTCTTGAACGTAATATATTATATTTGTTTGATCAAGCTGTTCCATTAAAAACTAAAGTAGTGGGTCAAACAAAAAGACCATGGTTTTCATCAAATATTAAACAAGCTATTAATCAAAGAGACCTTGCATTTTCACGTTGGAAGCGGTTTAGAACCAACGATCTACATGTTGAATATTGTTTGGCGAGAAAAACAGTACACAGAATCATTAAACAGGAAAAATCAAAATTTTATACTAAAAAGTTCTCCTTGGCTCTGGGATCAAAAAAGACATGGAAGGCTGTAAGGGAAATCGGTATCGGTAAATCTGGAAATAATGACCCTGTTATTATTGATCCAGACGTTATTAATGAAAAATTTGTGAATATTCCTATGGTAGAAGCAGATATTGATTTTTACAATCACAACCATGACAATCGTCAACCCCATTATAACTTCTCTTTTGATTGCGTAGACCAGTTTGACGTTATAAGAAGCTGTATGTCAATTAAATCAAATGCAGTTGGCGTGGACGAAATCCACCCAAGATTTTTTAAATTAATTCTCCCAAGAATATTGCCCTTTGTTACACATGTATTTAACACCATAATTACCACCAGTCATTTTCCCTCAAATTGGAAAAAATCTAAAATAATACCAATACCCAAAACTAAAACAGAATATAGGCCAATTGCCATTTTACCCTTTATGTCGAAAATATTTGAGAGGATAATTCACAATCAGATATCGCTTTACGTTAATGATCATAATCTGCTTAATGATAAACAATCTGGGTTTCGGAAAAGCCACAGTTGTATAACTGCACTTGTAGATGTTGCGGAAGGTATAAGAAGTGGTATAGATGAACGAAAAACAAATATCTTAGTACTTTTGGACCATTCAAAAGCCTTCGATACAGTCGATCATAACGTCCTATGTTACAAACTACAACACATGTTTATGTTTTCTACAGCTGCTACACGTCTGATATCAACATATCTTACCAACAGGCATCAGTATGTTCAAAGTGGTAACAACAAATCAAAACTTCTACCTGTAGCGAGGGGTGTACCGCAGGGGTCAATTATTGGGCCCCTTCTATTTTCGCTTTATGCTGATGACCTTCCGAGTCAACTTACACACTGCAAAGTCAGAATGTATGCTGACGATGTTCAGATTTACATCAGCTGTGATACATCTGAAATTGAACAATGTGTCTTAACTCTGAATACTGAGTTAAAACAAATTTATGAATGGGCTACTGCTAATGGTCTTAGTATAAACCCAAAAAAATCTAAATATCTTGTTATCCAAAAACGAACTACTATAACCGATCATATACCTGATATTTTTCTTAGTAATGAACGTATTGAAAGGGTAAATACAGCAAAAAATCTTGGTATTATTTTTAATAAGAACCTGACATGGTGCAACCATATTAATTATGCATGTGGCCGTACGTATTCCATGCTTAGAACTCTCTGGCAAACGCAGTATTGTACACCTATCAAAATAAGAATACTTCTTGCAAAAACCTATTTATTGCCAATTCTGATGTATGGATGCGAATTATTTGCCAAATGTGATGCCGCAAGTGAAAGAAAATTAAACTCAGTCTTTAAATGTATTGTACGATACGTATATGGCGTAAAAAGGTTTAATTCTGTTTCTCCTTTTACGGTAAAACTTTATGGTATTCAGTTTGATGACCTTCTCAAAACAAGAGTACTGATATTAATGCACAAAATCGTGTTTACTCAACAACCACAACATCTGTATAGCCGCCTTACCATATCTAGCTCTAATAGAGGTAAAAGAATTTTATTGTTTAGACACCAAAGTTTAACATCTGATTGGCAATTTTTCCTTAATGCAATCCGTCTTTGGAATCTACTCCCGCATAATATACAAATAATTAGTAACGCACTGAGCTTTAAAAAAAGCATTCTAAATTTTTTTGCGTGTTAAATTTTTTTTTTTTTTTTTTTGTGTTATGATTTTTAATATTATCATTTTGTTAATTTTTAATTTAATTTATTATTTAATAATTTTTGTTCTCTTTTAAATTTTTTCTTTTGTTTTAAAATTTTATCATTTACAAATAACAATTTTTATTTTTATTTTTTAATGTTTCTGCTAAAACAATGTTCTATACTGCAATAAGAGGCTTTAAGTCTTGTGTATAGAATTGGAATAAATAAATAAACTAAACTAAACTAAAAAAAAAAAAAAAAAAAAAAAATATTATACGAATAAAACCCTAAAGCTAATAAGAATTTAAAACACTCAAAGTCTTACTCGTAAGTAACAATATCAAAGCTTAAACAAAACACCAACAATAAACAGTGAGTTTATCTTTTCTTGTTTGAACAGAGCAAATATGCACTACTAATTTTGCTCATGGTTTTTTTAGTGCAAACGAAGTAAAAAAGAGCAAATTGCAAATACGTACATTTTGTTGTTGTGTTGTGCAAATGTGTGTATTTTCGCACGCATTTGCATCGTTTGCACACTTTGCACTAACCATCGTGATTTCCCTTATTATAACCACTTTTTGTATCCTCCACCACAACCCTGCAAAATATACGACCAGTCGATACACGCATGTAAAATATAGACCATAAGGGACTAGGACTAATCCATAGGTAACCCGAATGTATTGAAAAAGCCTGGTCTATTTAACATTACGATGTCCTAGGGCTGGACCAACTAGCTCTAAGTTTGTCATTAATATTCATCTAAGACCCAAAAAAGCATATTCTGAGTCCTTGAGTAGTTCTAAGTCGATTTAGACATGTCCGTGTTGAAAACATGATCCCTTTCAAAAGACAACATAAAATAACAATCATTCTTATTGTGGTAGTTCTTATTGGTTGTCGTATACACAGTCGTATACGACAACGACAACCACAATAAAGCTGAATATTAGTGTCAGACTCTTTCCAGTTATTCTAAGGGCTAATAAATCAGTGCAAGTTAAAATGTGTTTAAATCAGCAAATCTTTTAATCATTTAACTTATAAACCATCTCTTAATGCCTAAAATGGGGCGTTAAAACTACAAATACGGACCATATGAATTTGACAACATTTATCATAGTGTTGTAAATATATTATTTTTTAAGCTACGTATACATATATGGGGTACTGATTTACAGCTGTTGAGTTTAAATTACATACAAATTAATTATTTTAACTAATCCAGAGTTTAAACATTCACTGATTTATACGCCATAAGCAGTTCGGGATTAAACCTAACCTAACCCAAATATGGAAAAACCTCCCTTAAAACTTGATATTTTTTTTTTACAAAAACAAACATAAATTGGTGACATAGTGCACCGATGCTTATTAATTATACTACAAAATATACCATGGACCCCATATAAATCCCACTTTCGGAAAATAATTAAATACGCCTGAAACCATATCAAATACATAATTCTATTGCAATAAAATTCGGGCAATCATACGGTCATGTTCTGACAATCGCAAAAGGCTTAACCAAGGCGAATTTACTTCAGGTGGAGGCGAGACTACAACAAGTCAACAACACGAAAAACAACACTGTTTTTTATTGTTGCTTGAGTTGGTCGGTATGTCAAAAAACATAAACAAGGCGAATTCAATTGTAAACAACTTTTGACATTTCTTTATATTAGTTTGAAAAAAGTAGTCTACAGCACATGTCTAAAAAAACAGATGGAGTTTATTTTGTTTTAAAAAATGCATTATTTTACTAATTTAATTTACAATTTTAGAAAAATAAAGATGCTGAACGTGAAAATCGTTGATTATACTATGCTTTGACCCAACAACGTTTGCAGGAATCGATGCAGGAATCTATGCTAAAGAAGACAAAACGAAATGATTGCTAGACACCCGTCACGCCCCGTATATTTGTAATTTGATAGGCTTGGAAATGTCTGGCAAATTTCGTTTTGTAGGTCTTGTGGATGCTTTATGTCTGAACGAGCTTTAAAGGATATTAAAGTTAGTTCTTCCGGCAAATGTCTGCTGTGTCAAAATCGGTTTTCGGAAGGAGATGTAATTTGGAAATTTTTAGGGCTATTCTGGAAATCGAAAACGCAAAACGCAGGAATTTTTAAACGTGGTTTTTGAATAAGATTTCTGTAATAAAAGAATTTTATGACAAATATACAAATATTTCTCTATTGAACAGAAGCTTATAACTATAAAAATTACATTTAAGGTGTATTAAAATAAAAACTACTTCCAAATTCTTGCCTTTTGGGTTTTCGATTTCCAGAATACCCCTGAAAATTTTCAAATTTGTTGTTTTAAATTTAAGTTAAACGGACGAGTTTTGCGATCGTGGTTTATAAAGCACACATTAATCTGTTATAATATCTAATATTATTAATTGTCAAAACTACTGGTAGGTTTTACAAGAAAAATAAATTATAAACAGTTTAAGGTGAATTTTTAATTTATCACTTTAAATAGTTATTTAAATAGTTTTTGTTGGGTACACTGAAGAAGCTACCATTTCCAGGTTCTTGCTTCTTTGTGCATATGCAACAACTTTTCATATTTTTTGTTTTTAAGTTTATTTCAACACTTTTTTTCTTTACATACACTTTATGTTTGTTTGTTTTTTTGAATTTAAGAAACTGCACTTTCTTGCACTTAACACTTTTTAATATTTTATCAACTTGAATTTTTTTAGAATAATAAATTTTTCACTTTGAAGTTTATTTTGAATTGTAATTTGAAAAACTTCCAGTTTCAATTTAATATAAACATCTTTTGACATTTCTCTACATAATTATAAAAAAAAATGTCAACAACTTTTGGCATGTCTCTACCCAATTATGCAAGAAAAAAGAAGCACAGCTGTGTTTTCAATGCCACCTGAAAGTAAATTCGCCTTGGGCTTAACTATTCTGTCTTGTAATTGCATAAAAGGTGTTCTGTAAATCGCGACTTCAAATTACAAAAGTATGCTTGAGGGAACTAGTTTATTTGTAAAAAAAAAACTGGCAAAACGCAAGCTAAACGAACGAGCTTAGCAGATATCACGCAAACAATAATCGGAGCAGACTTTTTGTCGTTTTACAACTTGATCGTAGATAGTTTAACCAACGTTAAAACTATTTGTTCTTTAAGCAAGCATTTTTAATCAAAACGATTCTTTTGTGGACCTTTTAATTAAGTCCAAAGACATCACTCAAGTTAACTCGACTACGAATGCCATAAATCATATAACGCACCATATCGTACACAGAAAAAATTATTGCCGAATTATTTTCAAACAAACGCTTGTTTGAAAATTTTTTTAATTTCTATAAATTTTTTTACTGATTCAATCAATATTTTTGTTTGATTTTTATTTAACCAACAAAAATGTGGACAACTCTTCAAAAATATAATAAACGCGTTATTGGTGTCAAGTTTTCATAATTTAACGCTCTTTAATGTTGTCGTCTTTTTGTATTTTTTTATTTGATCGTAAGCAACACTTCTTTATGTGAAATATAAAAACAACAACAAAAAACACACACAGTCTATTTTTGGACGCTTTAAAAAAGTGCAACTATAAGAAAAACAATAGCAGAAACAACATTATAAGAAACAAAATCCCGTATTCAATTTTTTAAAACTGTTTGGTTAAATACATCAAATACGACAATAAAATGATGACGATAAACATGTCGAGTCGGTCTGCTGCCAAGGAAAGCATACAGCAACAGTGAGTGAAGAAGAAAAAAAAGCATTGTGTGTATAAATTATTCCAAAAAAAAAAATGTGTCTCAAAGCCAGGCGCCGGCCGCTCTGCTCTGCTTTGCCTTTACCTTCTACAGTGCTTGCTTGTGTGCGCGTGCGTCATTGCTTGTGCAAAAAAAAACTTTTTTGTTTTTGTTATACCTATGATTTTCAGTAAACTATTTATTTGATTCAGTTAAATTATTTGTTTGAAAAAATCAGTGTTTTTTTTCAATAAACGAAATGCAAATAAATTGTTTGAATATGCAAATTTGTTTGTAGGACCGATTTCAGACAAAAAATGTTTTGATTCTACAAATTTTTTGTTTGAATTGGAAAAATAACTTTTTCTGTGTAACGATATGCCCCGAAAAATTGAAAGTGGCAAAATTCGAAATACAAACCCTTATGCACCTGGGTAAATGTCGCCCGCGACGAAGTCCTTGGGCCTCACCTTTTCACGTTTAAAAAATATTTCTGCCCTTTTGTATAAATTTATTTAGGGCTATAAAAATCGATCAATATAATTGATTGTACTGATGAGCAACACAGGCTTTTTAAAACTAAAACTTCACGAGTGTTCACGAAGCCAAATGTAACATTGACCCTTACAGTAGATGCAACAGGTACCGCCATGGGCGCCATTTTACAGCATTTCACCACATGGGGAAGGTAGAAATGTTTGTACATCAGAAATTAGAAAAAGCTACACCACGACAAGCCAGCCAAGAGTGGATATTACGATTTGGTGTTCCGCAAAGAATTATCACGGACCAGGGCAGGCAGTTCGAGTCGAACGTGTACCGAGATCTGAACCGTCACTTGGCGATTACCTATCTTAGGGCAATAGCATACCATCCAGTTTAATCTAGCGATACCATAGTTATTTATTAGGTATTAAAGTACGCAGTATTTTTATATTAAAACAACAAATACAATTTGGATTTATTTAACTAAATCTTTTAAGTTTGAAATAAAAAATTAGAGTGATGAAAAATTAATTATTCAAATAATTTATAAACAAAAACTTATGTGATTGAAACAAAACTATAACGGATTTTTCAATAAGGACTTGGCAACTTTTTTTTAAATAAAACGCAAACCATTTGAGATATTTCCAAAACTTTATGATCGACTTGCAATACAATCAATACATTTATGAATAGAACTCGACTTCGTTCATATGGCACGTCGGCAGCGGTCGATTCGTTAGACCCAATTTTCGATGACTCGGTCACACATTTTGGCCGTTATTTTGCGTTCAATGTTGGCTTCTTGGAGTTCTTCCAAAGTCGTCGGCTTGTTGGCATATACCAATGATTTGACGTTGCCCCAAAGAAAAAAGTCTAGAGCCGTTGAATCGCACGAACGAGGCGGCCAATTGACTGGTCCATTTTATGAGATAACACGCTCAACAAATTTACTCTTCAATAAATCGATTGTAACGTGTGTTGGTAGGCTTGTGGCACCGTCATGTTGAAACCACATGTCGTCGAAGTCGATGTTTTCCAATTCGGTCCAAAAATAGTCGGTAATCATGGCGTGCTAACGATCGCCTTTAAAAGTAACGTGACGATCGTTATTGTCGACGAAAATATATGGCCCAATGACCGCACCAAACAGTTTTTTTTTGTGGATGAAGTGGTGATTCATGAATCACATGTGGATTTTCACCAAACCAGTGATAAAGGGCAATTGACTCATACGTGGACCCTGAAGAAATAAAAGCATTTTTGGAAGAGAAAGGCTTCAAGATAAAAAACGTGACAAATAATAAAAATAGGGGAAAAAATTCACAACCACTTTTTCGAGTGGAGTTAGAACCCGGCGACGTAAAGCTTTAAAAAAAATTTAACGCATCCGATTTACAACTTGAAATATATTATGTACAGAAGAATCACTATAGAAGAGCCGCACAAAAGAAATGGACCCGTTCAATGTTTAAGCTGCCAAGAATTTGGTCATACTAAGTCATACTGCCACCTACCCCTGTTTGCGTAGTATGTGGTGAATTACATGGTACAGTTCTTTGCGATAAATCTAAAAATGACCCCAACGTTAAAAAATGTAGCAATTGTGGCGGTAATCACACTGCCAAATCAACTAAACACTAATGACATTCAGGCTCCACAGCCTAGTAATAACAGAACCTCCTACGCTAACATTCTAAAATCAAACCATGTGCCAATGCAAGGTGCATCGCCAATTAATGAAGAAACTCCAGTTTCTAATTTAAGTCGTCTTGAAAAAACCATGGAAACATTAGTGCAAACAGTTAATAATTTTACGAACACAATGGGTAATATGATGAAGGAAATTCTAAGAATGCAATCGATGTTATTGCAAGCTGTACCTAACAAGCCATGAACTGTTTAAAAATCTGTTTTTGGAACGCAAACGGCATCCGCCAACATAAAAATGAATTAGAATACTTTCTAAAAAATAATCAAATTGATGTTATGTTGGTTTCTGACCTCAAGAAATACGTTTAAAATCAATGGTTATATACTATATGATACTAAGGACCCTCGAGATAGAGCTTGTGGAGGCTCTGCCATTTTGATAAAAGCCCGAATCAAACAATACTTAATGTTTGATTATTGTGAAGATTATCTGCAAGCAACGACTATTTGTGTTGAAGAGCTAAATCGGAACTTAATAATTTCTTCTTTATACTCTCCACCTAGATTTTCCATATCAGAAAGCCAATATGGCGATTATACCGCTAAACATACCTTCGTGTTTTGTTTAACACAATCTCTAAAATGGGCTTAAATGTGGTCGCGAGCGGACAACCAACATATTGGCCTACTGATCAGCAAAAAATTCCAGATGTTATCAATTTCGGCGTGGTTAAAAACATCCCCATAGAAACGATTCATGTTGAAGCTTCCTTAGAATTATCTTCCGACCACACACCTACAATTGTTGCTATAATGAACCCCAATAGAGTTGTATCTCCGACTGGTTACTTAGCGACGTCTGCTACCCAAATTAATTGGTTAAAATATAAAAAATTTCTTAGTGCCCATTGCACAGAAAATATTCCGCTTAGCACACCGGAGAATGTGGATCTCTCCATTGTAAATTTTGACAGTTATCTTAAACTAGCTGTCCAACATTCCAGTATTGGCCCCAAAAAAAAAAAAAACAAAAAATAGTATAATATTTTCTACAGATGTCGAGCGGCTCCTGACTGAAAAAAGGAGAGTTCTAAGAGAGTGGCAACTGTACAGATCCCCGCAACTTAAGAATTTATTAAAAGAGTGCACAAAAAGGCTAAGAAAGTTACTGCAGACTCAGAAACGGCTTCTCTAGAAAAATATCTTAAGGAACTTGATGTAACTTCACAATCAGACTACTCATTATGGCGTGCAGCTAGAAATCTAAAAAGGCCAGTTATATCTAAGCCACCATTAAGAAACTTGAATGGTAGTTGGGCAAGGAACGATATTGAAAAAGGAAATCTGTTTGTAAGTCACTTGAAAAACGTATTTACACCAAATATACCTCACGATATTGCGGTCGAGTTACCACCTGTTGCGGCTAGAGTAGCTATTCCCCTAAGAATCAAGCTAAGAGAAATCTAAAAGGCTATTTGTGACTTAAACACTAAGAAGGCACCTGGTATTGATAAAATCAGTAATAAAATGCTTTTAAAGTTACCTCGCATAGCAAAGAAACTTATTCTTTTTATTTTTAATGCTATTTTACGCCTTGAATACTATCCTCAAAATGGAAGGTTTCCTTAGTTACCATAATACCAAAGCCAGGTAAAGATCATACAAAAGTTGAGTCATATAGGCCTATTAGCTTATTATCAAATATGTCAGAGCTGTTTGAGAAATTATTAGTTTTAAAATTAACACCGATTTTAAGTGAAAATAGATGTATTCCAAACCATCAGTTCGGATTTAAAAGAAAACACAGCACAATCGAACAGACTCATCGAATAGTAAATGTCATAAGAAAAGCATTTGAAGAAAAAAAATATTGCTCAGCACTTTTCATCGATGTTTCGCAAGCTTTTGATAAAGTCTGGCATGAAGGCTTATTACATAAATTGAAGCAAAATTTACCAGCAAACACACACAAGCTGCTAGAAAGCTACTTAGTCCGTCGTCAATTTATTATTAAAGAAGGAAATTTCTTAAGTTCACCTCAGCCGATTGGCGCTGGAGTCCCACAAGGCAGCATCCAGGGCCCTTTATTATACTTAATTTATACTTTGGACATGCCAAATTAACTCAAATGAAACTAAAAGCCATTCAGATTCATTGGCTTATTGGTAGAAATTTTGTCCTTAGCCTCGATTGCAAGCTTCTACTTTACAACTCTATCTTAAAGCCTATCTGGTGCTTCGGTATTCAACTATGGGGCACTGCATCGGCCTCTAATATCGACAAAATTCAAAGACGCCAAAATAAACTTCTTCGTATTATCACAGCCGCTCCATGGTATGTTAAAAACTCAAACATTCATAAGGATCTCAATGTGCCATTAGTAAAAACTATGATTACAAAATATGCAGTAAAATATTTAAAAAGGCTTGAACAACACCCAAATCCACTAGCTCGAAATATTTTAAATCATGGCGGCCACACTCGCTTAAGAAGAAGAGACACTGCAGCACTCACCCAATCAAAAGCGCGATAAATACCGACATATGCGAACAGAAACCGTGATGACGAAATTTGTTGTCTGGCACTGACAGGACACAAAACAAAGTATTAGGATAAGATTTGATTAATTATTGTTAGTTCATATTTAGTATATGAAGATTCAATAAATAAATATTGAAAAAACAAAAAAAAATATGACTACTAATATAAATTTAGGCCCTATTACACCGTCCGACAAAAAAATAAAAAAATTGTGAGACACGAACCGGATGATAAAATTGTGAAACTATACATTAAATGGAGAAAAACAACGTTTTCAGTTTTTCATTTCGTGATCCTGTGTCCTTTTTAAAGGACTTCAAACTTTCAAAGAAGAACACTTTTCAAAAAATATTTTAAAATACTTCCGCGGATCCAACAATGCCAAATTTGATGTGAAAGGACAAGAAGAGCTGTAAAATATTTTGTATTATTTTTATTTTATCCTGTCAGGATCAAAAGTTGTCAAAAATGTCCTTTAAAATATTTATCCTTTAATATCCTTTAAGATTGCCAATAAATTCCTTTTAAAAAAATTGTGCGTTAAAGACCCAAATATTTTATTATACAAACCAAAATTTCATCCTCCTAGCTTTTTTACTTAAGTTTCAATAAATATTTTAAAATTTTAAGCAGGTGACTTTTTTTTGTGGAATAAAAGCCAAACCAGCACTCTGTTCTTTTTGCGAAAAACATGTAAACATTATTTTTCAACGGCAACAAGTTTCTTGCAACATTTCTTTTTCGTACGAAATAATATGATCATCACTTCTTTCGCACGAAAATCAAAACAACAGTTTTCTCATGTCAAATTTTTCACCCGAAAAATAAATGTAACTCAACATACTTGGCAAATACGAACAGAGTACTAGCCTTCATATATATAAAGTTCAAATTAAAATATTAAAAAAATTTTTATTTATATACAAAAAAGGTTTATTTAGAAAAGTGCATATTGTTGGTTTGTCGTTTATGTAGACCAGTAGTATCACGACAAATTGACCAACAGTATTCGGCCAGCATATGGGCGGTATTTTTTCCACGGTACCGATTCTCAATTACAGCGAAATCTTGATGGAATCTCTCCCCGTGTTCATCACTAAAGTCTCCTAAATTACTGGGGAAAAAATCCAGGTGGCTATCCAAAAAATGAATTTTAAGTGACATGTTGACTCCCATTATTCCATAACTATTCACTAGTTTCTTAACAATAGCTTCATAATCTACAGATTTATTATTGCCCAAAAATTTATTTATTTCATCTTCCAAACTATTCCACGCTGCCTTTTCCACCGTCGTTAATAAATCGGGAAACTCATTCGATTTCATTAATTTTTTTAACTGTGGTCCATTAAATACACCTTAAAATATAAAACTTTAATAAAAATAACCCATTGTGATCATTTAACCTACCAGCCTCAATTTTCGCAGTACTTAGCTTTGGAAAAACTTTTTTCAAATATTCCATTGCTGAACCATCACTATCAAGTGCCCGAACAAAATTACGTATCAAACCCAATTTAATGTGCAGGGGAGGGAGAAGTATCTTAGATGATGAAATAAGTGGCATTTGATTAACGCTATTGATCCCAAGCTGATGACTTAGGCGATACGGCCATTTATGGTCGGTATAATGCAAATCACGTCGTCGACCTTCCCAAAGACATAAAAAGCACTGATGTTTAGAAAATCCATTTTTTATTCCCATGAGAATAGCCACCACTTTAAGGTCACAACAAATCAACCAACGATGTGCATCGTACTTTATTAACTTAAGAATGACTTTCATATTTTCATAAGTTTCTTTAATATCTGTACCATAAATAATGGGCACTGACGGGTACACGTTGCCATTATGTAATAATACTCCTTTAAGACTTTTAACGGATCCATCTATAAAAAGTCTCCATTCGGCAGGATCGTAATTGTTTCCAATTGTATCAAAGAGCTTCTGTATGTCAGTTGCATATGTAATACCAGTTTCGTCGTCTATCTTAAAACATTGATCGAATGAGCTTACTTTTAAACGCTTTCGCGAAGATGTGACATAGAAATCAGAACAAACTAGTTTCCACTGCTGCAAGCGTGATGCCAAAAGTTCGGCCTTTTCCTTAGATACATTCATATCTCTGACAAGATCGTCAAAGTCGGTCTGAGTTACAAAATGTGGTTCAGCATACCCCAACTCGCTTTCTGCTGGTTCATATATAGAACATTCCTCAATATGTGTATCGTAACAATGTGATTCTTCTTCAATGATTTCTGAAGCTTGTACAAGTTCTTCAGACGGTGAGTTGAGGTTTATTGCTGAACGTAATACTGCAGGTTTCATAGACTCGGAACTATAGTAGTTTATACCTTCTCGCTTATTATATTTAACCTTCATAATACGCGGATACGACTGACAAAAATAACAACATTCTTCAGAATGTTCACTGCGGCGTAACCATACCACTGGATACACGTATTTCATTGCATTGCGAGTTTTACCTATGTCCTTTGATCGTAGTACACCAGCGTAGCAATAGTTACATACAATTTCAGGCACATACCACAATCTTGGAGCTAAGTTTATTAAAAAGTATTCTTCGTACCTTTTTTCAAAGGTTTTTGTTATATTTCGCGATTTATTAAATGGTACAAATAATCCACACACAACACAAAACTTATTACGGTTTGGGCACTTCATATTTAAACGCGTTTGCAAAAACTATTACGTTGACGAAAAATTATAATTTATTTAAACAATTCTAGTTGAATTTTTTTTTATAAAGTGGCAACTATTTCAGAACCCACGAAAAAATATGTAAGGTACCAAATAATCTAAGTACTAGCTATTTTTTTTTTCGAATGAAATTTTAAAATAAAATATAATATTCAATATTTGGTCCTTCAACGCACTATTTGTTTTAAAAAAAATTATTGGAAATCTAAAAGGACATTGAAGGATAAAAATTTGAAAGGACATTTTTGACATCTTCTAATCCTAAAAGAATAATAACAAAATAATGCAAAATATTTTACAACTCTTCTTGATCATTTGACACCAAATTTGGCATAGTAGGATGGGCAGAAGTATTTTAAAACAATTTTTTAAAAATGTAGTCCTTTGAAATTTTGAAGACCTTTTAAAAGGAAACAGGATCAGAAAATAAAAAACTGTGAACGCAGTTTTGCTCCATTTAATCTCTAGTTTTCAGTAGAGGTGATATTGAATGTGTTTTCTCTAATGATTCAAATGATTTAAAAATTGGACATATTAATGCACAGAGTCTTTGCCCCTCTGAGAGATCATGCAAACTTGAAGAGCTATCCTTGATTATGACAAATGCACCTTTGGATGTAATTTGCGTCACAGAGACTTGGTTAGATGATACTGTTGTGGATCAAGCCGTAATAATTCCAGGTTATACAGTTTGTAGAAGTGACCGTTCGTATGGTTGTAGAGGGGGGGGGGGCGTTGCAATATATATTAATGAAAACATACAGCGTAAGTCTGTCTATAGATGTGCGGAGTATTTTACTTGTGAAAGTTTATTTGTTGAGATTTTTCTTAGAACTGTCAATATATTGTTAGGTGTTACTTACCTGCCTAGGGGAAATTTATATGTATGAATTTTTTAGTGATATTTTTGTCCGATATGATAACATTATTTTAGTAGGAGACTTTAATAATGATCTTTTTAATACATCAAAGTCACAGGAAATTCATTATTTTTGCTCAAGGTATGGCCTTAAATGTTGGCACAGTTCTATTCCCACTCATTATGACTCTTATCATCAATCTACTTCACTCATTGATTTCTTTCTTGTTAGTCAAAACATGTCTGTTGGTACCTCAGCTCAGTTTCAGTTACCCTTTATTTCTCACGATTCATTTATATGTGCTTCCTTTCATATTCCGGTAGTTTATATGTCTGATACTACATACTTCAGGGACTATAAGCATGCTGACATAGTTTCTATCTTGAGTTATGTGCCTTTAAGGAAAATCTTAAGAGATGCAAGGAATTCAGATTTTCTAATGAAATTAATTACTTAAGGTTATGGCCGTAGTACTTTCTTTCTCCTGACGGAATTAACTGAGGAGATTAGGAAATATTGGAATGAGAGGAAGGTCAGTATTTAAATGTCTGTTGATCTGTCTAAAGCATTTGATCAAGTGCAGCATTCTTTGCTTGTTAACAAACTTGGAAGTAGATATGGGTTTTCTAGATCAGCACGTCGGCTAATCTGGTCATATCTATGTGATCGTAGGT